>CM073588.1:30577953-31197953 GCA_037074715.1 Magnolia kwangsiensis
CATCCGAACACTTGTAGTCATACAGATCATGGATGCAGATCCAGACTGCAACGGATGCGATGATGTGTAGAGGGTTATCTATCACCATCACCGGATCCGCTCGGATTTGGTATCGCTAACTGTAACCAAATTCCGTAGACTCATTCGCAGAACTGAGTCAACTATTCCTCATGCAATTCATAAGCGGTAAGAGAAGTCGGAAGCCCAACACCCACCTACTTACCATTAAGCAGACCCCGAAGAAGTCATTGAAGGATTACATCGCCCGCTTCAACGAAGAAGCATTGCATGTCGAGGACTACGATAATAAGATGACCCTCGCCGCCAATCTGATCGGACTGAAAGAAGAAAAGTTTGCCTTCTCCATTGGAAAGAATCCACCGAAGACACTAGCGGACTTCATGGCGAAAGCTCAAAAGTACACTACCGCAGAGGAGTTCACCAACGTCCGAAAGGGCACACATGTGTCTGACTCGACGAATAAGGAGAAGAGACCCTAGACCGAAGACTCCCAGCAGGCTAGCAAGGGGACGGATGACCGCGCTTCTCCCGATCGTCGTTCGAGCCGTAGGCCGGAAAAAAATTTTCGTTCCTACACTTCGCTCAATACATCCATCGAGCAGATCCTGCTAGACATCCGAGGAGAAAGGCTACTCAATTGGCCGGTTTGCATGAGGGCAGATCCAGAACACAGGGACAAGCGAAAATTCTACCGCTTCCACCGGGACCATGGTCACAACACGGACGACTGTGTGGATCTGAAGGACGAGATTAAGTTCCTCATCCGCAAAGGACATCTACGTCGTTATGCCAAAAAAGAGAAATCCGCTCGGAGAGAAGAACGGCCGCAAGAGCAGTTGAACAACCCCCCAGAGGAGCCCACTGAAATTCGCACCATCTTCGGGGGCTCAGCTGGGGGAGGGGATTCAAACAGGGCATGGAAAGCCCATTCCCGGAGCTCCGAGTCGGAACATATTCACCTGACGGAACGTCCCAGTAAGGAACTCCGTGTCGTTCCGTGCAGCCTGACCTTCACAGAAGATGATGCACGCGAAATCCAGCATCCGCACGACAACGCGCTAGTGGTCACTATGACCATAGCCAATCACAAAGTGTACCGTATCTTGGTCGACACCGGGAGTTCGACTGATGTCATATATTCCAAGGCGTTCGAGAAGATGAAAATTTCACAGTCCAAGCTCCGACCTGTGAAGACTCCCTTCCACAGCTTTGCCGGAGAGAGAGTCATCTCCGAAGGAGCCATCTCCCTCCCAGTAACAGCAGGAGAAGGGAAACATCAAGTCACACTTTTGGTTTGACTTTTTAATTGTCAATGTTCCATCAGTCCACAACGTGATTGTGGGCCGACCCTCCCTCAATGCGATGAGGGCGGTCGTCTCAACTTATCACCTGATGATGAAGTTCCCAGCCGAAGGTGGGATCGGTTCTCTCCGAGGAGACCAACGCGAGGCCCGGAGGTGTTATGCGATAGCCGTAAGGAAAGGGGCCGCCAAACAAACGCTCGTAGTGGATGCCTTGGACCCTCGGGGATCGACAGAAGAAAGTTCCTCAGTCGAAGATCTGATAAGAGTGCCGCTGATGAATCAGATCAGAGCAAAACTGTTCAGCTCGGATCATCACTAAATCCCGAGCGGAGGAATGAGTTATTGGCCTTCCTGAGACAACACCGAGACGTCTTCACATGGTCACATGTAGATATGCCGGGGATCTCACCCGATGTGCAAGTCCATAGGCTGAACGTGGACCCAGACCAACGGCCAGTTAAGCAAAAAAGAAGGTCGTTCGATGCCGAACGATATGAAGCCATTGCCGAGGAAGTTTCCGTCCTGCTCGATGCGGGCTTCATATAAGAAGTATACTACCCTGACTGGATAGAAAATGTTGTGCTCGTCAGGAAGTCAAACGGGAAGTGGCGAGTTTACGTAGATTATTCCGATCTGAATAAGGCGTGTTCCAAAGACAGCTTCCCGTTACCTCGGATCGACCAACTGGTGGACAGCACGGCCGGACACGAGTTACTCTCGTTTCTGGACGCTTACTCCGGGTACAACCAGATCGCTATGCATCCCCCAGATAGGCAGAAGACCACCTTTGTCATGGACAGGGGACTCTACTGTTACCGGGTCATGCCATTTGGCCTGAAAAATGCTGGGGCAACGTATCAGAGACTGGTGAATCAGATGTTCGCCAAACAGATTGGACACACCATGGAGGTGTATGTGGACGACATGCTGGTGAAGAGTATCAAAGCCTCCGACCACCTTGTTGATCTCGAAGAAACATTCAACGTCCTCCGTGAATATCATATGAAGCTTAACCCCGCCAAGTGCGTGTTCGGGATTAAGTCAGGAAAATTCCTGGGCTTCCAAGTCAGCCAGCAGGGTATCGATTCGAACCCAGACAAGATCAAAGCCCTCTTGGACATGAACTCGCCTCGGAATCTCAAGGAAATACAGTGTCTCACGAGAAGAGTCGCAGCCCTCAGATGCTTCATATTTAGGGCTATGGATAAATGTCTTCCCTTCTTCCAGCAGCTGAAGGGTCACAAGAGGGTGGAGTGGACGCAGGAATGCGAGCAAGCCTTCCAGCAATTAAAACAGTACTTGGGTTCACCACCCCTACTGACCAAGCCTGAAGAAGGGGAACCTTTGTTCCTCTACTTCGCCGTCTCGGCCTCAGCTGTCAGTTCGGCTCTGATCAGAGAAGTCGGAGGCAAGCAGTACCCCGTCTATTATTAAGCAAAGCCATGGTACCAGCCGAAATAAGGTACCAGTCTTTGGAGAAATTGGCGTTGTGCCTCGTCGTCTCAGCCAGAAGACTGCGGCCATATTTTCAAGCCCACTCCATAGTTATGCTAACAGACTCTCCTCTGAGGCAGATCCTCCAGAGACCCGAAGTGTCAGGTCGGATGACCAAATGGGCCGTAGAACTCGGAGAGTTTGATATCCAATTCCGACCCAGGACAACACTCAAGGGTCAAGCCGTAGCAGACTTTATCGCCGAATTCACAACTCCGGATGAAGAGCAAGTCAGAAAGGAAGTGTAAATGACACCGTCTGTCTCGCTAAACAATCAAGAAGCAGCGTCGGATCTGGGGTGGGTCCTTTACGTTGATGAATCTTCCAACATTAAAGGAGCTGGAGCCGGTGTCGTCCTGGTTGCACCTGATTCAACAACAATCTAATACGTCATCAGGCTCGGGTTCAAAGCTTCAAATAACGAGGTCGAGTACGAGGCACTGTTAGCCGGGCTCAGGTTGGCAGAGAGCCTAGGCGTTCAAACTCTGCAAGTCCGCTGTGACTCACAGCTGGTAGTGAACCATATCTCCTCGGAGTATGAAGCTAAGGAAGCCAAAATGATCGCCTACCTTGAGGAAGCGAGGAAATTGATTGGGAAGTTTTGGAGTTGCAGCATCCGGCAGATCCCCAGAGCCTAGAACTCATGGGCCGATGCCCTAGCGAGGCTCTCCTCTGCCTCCGAGGGGAAGGTCCCACGCTTTGTTCCGGCCGAGTTCATTGAACACCCAAACATTAGCCAGTCAGAGAAAGTTAACCCCGTCCAGTCCTTTCCTAGTTGGATGGACCCGATTTTCAATTACTAATCAACCGGTGAGGCCTCCTCGGATAAATTAGAGGCGAGGTGACTTAGGGTCTGAGCAGCTCGGTACGCCATATTGGATGGAGTGCTGTACAAGAAGGGGCATTCTCAGCCTTACCTTAGATGTCTCCGACCGGATGAAGCCGACTACGTGATTCGGGAAATGCACGAGGGAATCTGTGAAAACCATTCTAGCAGTCGCGCCTTGGCCATGAAGATACTTCGTCAGGGGTATTTTTGGCCAACCCTTAAGCAAGACTCCAAGGATTTTATTCGGAAGTGCGACAAGTGCCAGCGTTTTGCTGTTGTGCCGAGGCAACCGGCAGAAGAAATGACCCCCATGAGCGGGTCATGGCCGTTCGCTCAATGGGGGATCGACATCATCGATCCCTTGCCCACTAGGAAGGGACAGGTCAAGTTCGCTATAGTCGTGGTCGACTACTTCACCAAGTGGGTCGAGGCCGAGTCAGTCGCAAAGATCACCGAGTAGAAAGTAATCGACTTTGTGTGGAAAAATATCATCTGCCGGTTCGGGATTCCGAGAACCATCATTTCTGAAAACGGCCGCCAATTCGACAATGATAAGTTTCGCAGTATGTGTCAAGGGTTTGGCATTGTGAACGCCTACTCATCACCTCGGCACCCACAGTCGAGCGGACAGGTAGAGGCAGTCAACAAGATTATCAAACACCATCTCAAGACGAGGCTGGAAAAGGCAAAAGGAAATTGGGTCGAAGAGCTCCCCTTCGTCCTCTGGGCCTACAAGACTACAACCCAGACTTCGACGGGCGAAATTCCATTTTCGTTATCCTACGGCTCGGAGGCAATGGTGCCGATGGAAATCGGACTCCCTACGGCGCGGGTTAGGGGTTTCGAAGAAAGTTAGAACTCCGAGCAGATGGTGACTAATCTGAATTTGCTCGAAGAACTCAGAGAAATTTTCAAGATCCGAACAGAGGCTCGACACCAGCAGGTTGCGCGCTTCTACAATTCCAAAGTCAGAGTCAGACGCTTCCGACCAGGGGACTTAGTCCTCCGGCGGGTTTTTCAGAACACGGCTGAGCCAAGGGCAGGAGCGCTCGGACCCAATTGGGAAGGTCCATATCGTGTGGTCAGATGTGTCAAACCAAGCTCGTACCACCTGGAAGACCTCGAAGGCTGTCATCTCACTCATCCTTGGAACGCCGAACACTTGAAGATCTACTACCCGTGAGGAAATAGCCTTTAAGGCTCACAATAAAATGTATGCCTCTGAGCGACTAGCCTTTAAGGCTCACAATAAAATGTATACCTCCGAGCGACTGGCCTTTAAGGCTCTTAATAAAAGATCGATTCTACCTTTGAATGCTTGTCCGACTATCCTATCCGCACAAGCACGAGTTAAATGGTCCGATCCTTTAAGGAATCGGAACCCAACCTTGCGAAAGATCGACAAGGCATCCCTCCAAGGGAAAAAAAGCCTAATAAATGGTTCGATCCCTTAAGGAATCAGAACCCAACCTAACGAAAGATTGACAAGGCATCCCTCCAAGGGAAAAAAGCCTAATAAATGGTATGGTCCGATCCCTTAAGGAATCAGAACCCAACCTAACGAAAGATCGACAAGGCACCCCTCCAAGGAAAAAAGCCTAATAATAACTCGACCCTTCGGTTAAGTGTTCGGCTCGGCATACAACAAAATAAAGGCGATGAGCAGGGCATCCAACGAGATTAGACCCAACTAAAACTTGGGCCGAGAAGGCTCGAACAACCGACCCTAAAAACTAACTAAACGGCAACTGACTAAACCCATAAAGAAACCAGCTCGACATACAAATAGACAATGTAAAAAAAATCTTCTTCATTGAATCCCCTCAGAGGGACAAAAGTACATGGTTAAAAGTACATTGATAGTTTCAAAAAAAAATAAAAATAAAATGATAGCCTTCAGGCCAGAGGAGGAACTTGGGCATCAGGAGCCTGGTCGTCAGGAGCTGGATCCGAACGAACGACTTCGACTGGGGCATCTTCAGAGTCATCAGGCAGGAGGGAATCAAGGTCAAAGTCTGGGTATAAACCCAGGACTGCCTCGAGGCAAGCGTCGAAGCCACAATTGTAGAACGTTGCAGCTTCAGCGTCCCTCTCCTTCGAAGTCTTGAAGCTTTCGACAGCAGCAGCAACCGCTGCGGCAAAAGAAGCTTCATCCTTCGCTCGCTGGGCTTCCACGGCCTGATTCACCGCTCGTGTCCGTTCTTCAGTCGCCTCAGCCTTGGTGCAGTTCAGAGCTTCTCCGAGCTGAGCGGTCTCCATGGCCAAGGAGTCCGCGTGGGCCCTGGCACGGGTCAGCTCAGCGGTCGCCGCATCGCCAGTCTTCTTGAAGTCATCTGCCTTGTCCTGCAGCTGTATCTCCCTGCCCTCCAAGCCAATGATAACATCTTGCAGCCGCCTAACCTTAGCCCTCTCGCCTGCGAGCTGTTGGCGCAGGCTAGTCTGCTCAGCCTTCATAGCCACTGCCTCGGCCTGTAGGGCCTCCAACTCTGCCTCCATCTCCTTGCGCTCCCGCACTCTCTGATGAATGGAGAGCAGCATCGGGACGGCTTGAACAGAAAATAAAGATCAGAATCTACAGTGCATAACAACAAAAGAAAAAAAAGAGGGTCTTCTTGGAGACATACCATATAGTACACGGAGGCGAAGTCTTTTAAGAAGCCGCCCTCCGACCGCTCAAGAGTCTGAGCGATATCCTCCTCCTTAGCATGCTTGGCAGCCCACGGAGCCAAGCAAGCCATATGATAACTGAGCTCAAACCTCCCGCCACTGGTGCCCGCCTGAGCCGAAGCCTCACCCCCCTCGGCCCCTACCCTACTGCCGGCCAAGTTTTGACCCTCGGCGCGAATCTCCCCCCGACCTCAGAGGGGGGGAAAGCGCATTATCAGTTATTTTATTGGCCTCTTCCCGTTCGAAGGAGGAAGGCACAACGATAGGGGCCTCACGGACCACGACAGGCACCTCTATTGTGAGGGGAACGGCTGAGCCGAGCAGACTCTTCGACGTGCATATCCAGAGTTGCTCTTCATCCAGAGTTGTGAATTCGACGGTGTCATTTCGACTTCCTTTCTGACTTGCTTTTCATCCAGAGTTGTGAATTCGACGATAAAGTCGGCTATGGCTTGACCCTTGAGTGTTGTCCTGGTTCGGAATTGGATATCAAACTCTCTGAGTTCTACAGTCCATTTGGTCATCCGACCTGACACTTCGGGTCTCTGGAGGATCTGCCTCAGAGGAGAGTCTGTTAGCACAACTATGGAGTGGGCTTGGAAATATGGCCGTAGTCTTCTGGCTGAGACGATGAGACACAACGCCAATTTCTCCAAAGACTGGTACCTTATTTCGGCTGGTATCATAGCTTTGCTTACATAATAGACGGGGTACTACTTGCCTTCGACTTCTCTGATCAGAGTCGAACTGACAGCTGAGGCCGAGACGGCGAGGTAGAGGAACAAAGGTTCCCCTTCTTCAGGCTTAGTCAGTAGGGGTGGTGAACCCAAGTACTGTTTTAATTGCTGGAAGGCTTGCTCGCATTCCTACGTCTACTTCACCCTCTTGTGACCCTTCAGCTGCTGGAAGAAGGGAAGGCATTTATCCGTAGCCCTAGATATGAAGCGTCCGAGGGCTGTGACTCTTCCCGTGAGACACTGTATTTCGTTGAGAGTCCGAGGTGAGTTCATGTCCAGGAGGGTTTTGATCTTATCTGGGTTCGCCTCGATAGCCCGCTGGCTGACTTGGAAGCCCAGGAATTTCCCTGACTCAACCCCGAACACGCACTTGACGGGGTTAAGCTTCATCTGATATTCACGGAGAACGTTGAATGTTTTTTCGAGATCAACAAGGTGGTCGGAGGCTTTGATACTCTTCACCAGCATGTCGTCCACATACACCTCCATGGTGTGTCCGATCTGTTTGGCGAACATCTGATTCACCAGTCTCTGATACGTTGCCCCAGCATTTTTCAGGCCAAATGGCATGACCCGGTAACAGTAGAGTCTCCTGTCCATGACAAAGGTGGTCTTCTGCCTATCTGGGGGATGCATGGCGATCTGGTTGTACCCAGAGTAAGCGTCCAGAAACGAGAGTAACTCGTGTCCGGCCGTGCTGTCCACCAGTTGGTCGATCCGAGGTAACAGGAAGCTGTCTTTGAGACATGCCTTATTCAGATCGGAATAGTCTACGTAGATCCGCTACTTCCCGTTTAACTTCTTGACGAGCACAATATTTGCTATCCAGTCAGGGTAGTATACTTCTTCTATGAAGCCCACATCGAGCAGGACGGAGACCTCCTCGGCTATAACACCCCGCATTTTTGCCAACCTGGGATTAGACGTCCTTAGGCAATGGGTCAACTAAAACACCTGAAAAATCGCTCAGAACCCAATTCCATGGCCAAAGAAATCACTTAGGATTAATTCCTTTAGAAATTAAGCGTAAGTTAGCTAGCGCTACGCTGGAGTAGCTGTGAAATTGTCCCCGACTGCTTTAAATACGTTCTACAAGACCCAAAACTTGTAGAATCAATGGTGCTATAATACCCTGAAACCTAGGATCAAACTCTAAACCCGTTTGCTCTCAAGAACTCTTTGAAACTTTGTATTGGATCTAGACCGCGTGTCGAAAGTTCGATACCTATAATCTTAGACCGTTATGACTGCTTAGCTGGACTTGACAACCGTTTCGAAAATCAAGGCCAACCGACTTTCAGAGGCTATTTCATTGAGCCTGGAGTGAAGAGAGTGAGAATAGGGTTAGATTTGAAAATTTTAATTCAAATCTGCCACGTGACTTGGCGCGTTATTATTAAGCGTTCTTACCGTCAGAATTCAGCAAAATTACACCCTCGGATCAGGAAAAATCTCTCTTTCATATCATGAGACTTGTAGACCTGATCTAGGTGCGGTGACCGCTGAACTGAAATTGGACCGCCATGTACGATTTGCGAACTCTTCCGGTCTGAGAACTTGATGTGTACTAGATCCAGTATGCATGAGCTTAAGTCCAACCGCGTTCGGCCAGGGGACCTCCAGAAATGCTCTTTTGGATCGAAACAGCCCCGATTTGGTTAGACCTCAAGTAAACATTGTTCCTAAGCCCAATTTGGGAAGTTTTAAGCTTATAAAAGGGGTTTAAACCCTCACTGCTCACACCCATCCGAATTTGCTAGAAACCCTAGCAGAGTGAGAGAAAAAGTGAGAGATTGTGAGAGAGTGTGGGAGGGATCTTCCTGCCACCTGCACCAGCTGCTACACATGCTTAAGCAACGTATCCCAATCGCTTTTCCGGTGATTTCGCCGCATTTTTAGGTAAGGAAAACCCTAACCATTTGCTGATTTAGCATTCCGTCGATTCCATTAGCGATGTAGCTTATGTAGCTTGTGTATTAGGTTGTCTGATCGCCGTAGATGAAACATATACGCTCCGTTCGAAGTGATACACATCTAGAGTAAAAGGTGCTGATTTTAGACGCTTTGATTGGCTGTTTTCAACGCTTTCAATATCGTTTAATAGTAGATTATCGACGGCAACGCCGTTTGACATGTACAACATGCTGTCCGTTTCCTATTTCGTAAACGTAGGAAAAATATGAGATTTAGGGCATTTTAATCATTTGTAGGAATTACTGTATACATCCATATTTTGCTGAAATGGTTGACATGGCATTTTGTCGCATTAGGATATTAGGAATGCGTGCATAATCAGTTTGGCGAAGAGATTCGCCCAAATGCGCACTTTGAGTCGACATACACTATGTAGACTTAAGTGTGTAGACTAAGTATTTGTATAAATGTTTGTATTAGTATGTATTGAGTATATGGTGTTGTGAAATAGTTTTGAGATTAAATTCTCAAGTAACATGCTGATGTAAATGATTTTCATCATGTTGGCTAAGTTATGGATTTCATTGTATGTACGAAATGCATGTGTTGAATGAATTGCTTAAGTGGTATGTTATAACATGCAACAACATGCTTATATTGTTGTATTTCATTTCCATTACTCTTATATGATTGATGATGTGGAATCACAAATGTTTGGGGCTATACTTAGTCCAGGCAGTCGGTAACAGAGAAAATTCGTGGCTAGCTTGTATTTGCCACGAAGGACGCATCGATGAACACGAGTCGTGTTTGGAGTTGGCGGTAGTGGTTAGGCCACGCGAAGTGTTTTACGCACTTCATGTCCTTCCACTTGCGATGCGCTCGTGCTAGTCGAGCCCGTCAAGTAACCCGACTGGCCGTTGATTGTTCACCCTGTATGAATCATAACTGCTTGAACCTAGGGTACTGAACTTACCATTGTAAACCCTGTCAACCATAGTACCTTGATCCATAAAGACTCATGAGCCGGGCATGGTGGTATAGGAAACCGTGGTCGAGCTGTCGGACTACGCTGGGGTGACCAGTGAGCACCCTACTCTGAGCAGATTATGGTGGTATGGGACACTATATTCTTGCTATCGGCCTACACTGATCAGGTGACGAGCCCTTTGTAGTGACCTTGAGTTTATCCTGACACCGCATGGGGGCGACGAGTCCTGATGTAGTCTTAAGGATATAATAGGCCTGTATTGATAAGGTGATGGGGGAGAGGTGCAACGAGTGTGAGCAACAGCCCTGACAGCCCTTGCAGCGACCTACAAATATACATCGTATGAGATTGCTAGGAGTGACGACCCTAGACAGGATCTGTGTTGGGATTGATATAAGCAAGGTACCCTAGTTTTTCAATCCTGCTGTATGAAAAGGACTAATAATAACTCGGTAATCATATCACCATCACATTGCATGTGCCTGGAAGATGTGGAGCACTATGGGAAGAAAGCATGCCGTGGGCGTAAGATGGTGTCGTATGAGGGAGATCGTCGATGAGGGCATCCATCATGTCATGTCATATTGCATTAACAACAGTATTTAGGAATGTTTGATTAATTGCTTTACTATTATCACATGATTGATTTGAGAACATGCTAATCTCTGCTCTATTATTCCACTGAGTTGATCACTCACTCCCACGTTACGGGACGGTGTTTCCGGACACCCACCAGACCCTATTTTGATTGCAGATGATGGCGCGGCCTGCGAGGCGGAGCTGGACTTGATGATGATGAGGAGGATCCCTCCTTTATGCGTGTTCTGATTGACGGGATTACAGGGAGGTTGATTATATGCCTTGACACTTGTCATTTTATATTTTTAGAGCACTCATGTATATTCTTTTTATTTACTTTTGGAGTATACATGTATGTATATAACCTGGTAACATGTTCACACTCTGGAGACATACAACAGTTTATATATGTTATACATACTATCACAGTCTTTCGCTTGTTAATTTAACTGTCTCTAGAGTATGATATATTATTTTGGCTTAATCCCAATCTTGTTTAATGCTTATTTACTGACAACATGCATCTAATATTATCTATGTTGCATAAATAACATTTTGAAACTCGGGAGTTGGGTTTTTTACTCGACCCTCGATTTTCGGGATGTTACATCGGCAATGGATTCATATCGTTCGGCATCAAACGACCTTCTTTTTTGCTTAACTGGCCGGTGGTCTGGGTCCACGTTCAGCCTGTGGACTTGCACATCGGGTGAGATCCCCGGCATATCTGCATGTGACCATGCGAAGACGTCTCGGTGTTGTCTCAAGAAGGCCAATAACTCCTTCCTCCGCTCGGGATTCATTGATGATCAGAGCTGAACAGTTTTGCTCGGATTTGATTCATCGAGCGACACTCTTATCAGATCTTCGACTGAGGAACTTTCTTCTGTCGATCCCCGAGGGTCCAAGGCGTCCACTACGAGCGTTTGTTTGGCGGTCCCTTTCCTTACGGCTATCGGATAACACCTCCGGGACTCGCGTTGGTCACCTCAGAGATAATCGATCCCACCTTCGGCTGGGAACTTCATCATCAGATGATAAGTTGAGACGACCGCCCTAATCGCATTGAGGGAGGGTCGGCCCACAATCACGTTGTGAACTGATGGAACATTGACAACTAAAAAGTCAACCAAAAGCGTGACTTGATGTTGCCCTTCTCCCGCTGTTACTGGGAGGGAGATGGCTCCTTCGAAGATGACTCTCTCTCCGGTAAAGTCGTGCAACGGAGTCTTCACAGGTCGGAGCTTAGACCGTGGAATTTTCATATTCTCGAACACCTCGGAATACATGACATCAGCCGAACTCCCAGTGTCGACCAAGATGCGGTACACTTTGTGATTGGCTATGGTCATAGTGACCATTAGCTCATCGTCGTGCGGATGCTGGATCCCCCGTGCATCATCTTCTGTGAAGGTCAGGCTGCACGGAGCGACACAGAGTTCCTTGCTGGGACATTCCGTCAAGTGAATGTGGTGTTCTGACTCGGAGCTCCGGGAATGGGCTTTTCGTGCCTTGTTCGAATCCCCTCCCCCAGCTGGGCCCCCGAAGATGGTGTGAATTTCGGCGGGCTCCTCTGGGGGGTTGTTCGACTGCTCTTGCGGCCGTTCTTCTCTCCGAGCAGATTTCTCCTTTTTGGCATAACGACATAGATGTCCTTTGCGGATGAGGGACTCAATCTCATCCTTCAGATCTACACAGTCATCCGTGTTGTGACCATGGTCCCGGTGGAAGCGGCAGAATTTTCGCTTGTCCCTGTGTTCTGGATCAGCCCTCATGCAAACCGGCCAATTCAGTAGCCGGATGTATAGTAGGATCTGCTTGGCGGATGTATTGAGCGGAGTGTAGGAACGGAATTTCCCTTTCGGTCTATGGCTCGGACGACGATCGCGAGGAGCGCGGTCATCCGTCCCTTTGCTAGCCGGCTGGAAGTCTTCGTTCCGGGGTCTCTTCTCCTTGTTCGTCAAGTCAGGCACCTGTGTGCCCTTTCGGGCCTTGGTGAACTCCTCTGCGTTAGTGTACTTCTGAGCTTTAGCCATGAAGTCCGCTAGTGTCTTCGGTGGATTCTTTTCGATGGAGAAGGCAAACTTTCCTTCTTTTAGCCCGCTCAGAATGGCGGCGAGGGTCATCTTATCATCGTAGTCCTCGACATGTAATACTTCTTCGTTGAAGCGGGCGATGTAATCCTTTAACGACTCCTTCGGGGTCTGCTTAATGGTGAGCAGGTGGGTGTTGGGCTTCCGACTTCTCTTACCGCTTATGAATTGCGTGAGGAATAGTCGACTTAGTTCCGCGAATGAGTCTACGGAATTTGGTTTCAGTTGTCGATACCAAATTCGATCGGATCCGATGAGGGTGATAGAGAACCCTCTACACATCATCGCATCCGTTACAGTCTGGATCTGCATCCATGATCTGTAGGACTCCAAGTGTTCGGATGGGTCCCCAGATCCTGAATATTGGATGATGGGAGGCATCCGAAACCTCTGCGGCATCAGTTCCGCAAAGCGCGCCTCCTAGGGATCCTTATTTTCAGCGACGACCTCTGGCGCATGTTTGACCTTCGGCATTCCTCTCTCTCTCCTTCATTCTAGCTGATGACGGAGATCAGAGGGCGGTAGGGCAGATGTTGCTGAATGAACGTCGTCGGAGCCCGAGTAGTGCAGTTCCGTGCAGATACCTCCGCACGTACCGTAGGAAGATTTTGACCCGAATACGGTACCCCCGATTGTTGGGGGGCTTCGGACCTCACACTCCTCGGTACGGAGCGAGTTTACACGAACAGCCCTACCGGCTCGAGGACGGGTTGTTCTTGAGCAGGACGTGGCTCTGACTCTCTCTGTTTCATTCGATTTATCTCGTCGCGCAGGGCCTGGATCTTGTTCTGCATAGTGCGATACTTGCTCGACCGATTACGCGAACGCTGGGAAGGCCCTGGTGCGGACTCGGCATGAAGCGATGATGATGACCGAGTCTACTTATTGGGTTGCGGCTGCACCGCTGCAGCTTTCTTCTTCTTCGCCATTGCTTGGAAAAATGAGAACCTGACTTCTAGTTTCAGGTTCCCACAGACGGCACCAAAAAATGTTGATGCCAAAATTCGGTCAGCCCTCCTTCCGCATCGACCACCACGTATAATCCCTAGAACCTGCACCAGGAAAGCAGTCAAAGGTGACCTTGGCTAAGCCGGGGGACCCTCCGATGCCTAAGTCAGGACAAAGGAATCAGGGTCTAAGTAGAGAGTAGAGGAGAGCTTGATTTTTCGTATCTGTAGATATGGCGATACGTACTATTTATACCTGCCTATGAAGCGTCTGAGTCCGATAATCTCGGCACGATCAGAGGGATTCTAGGATCATGGAGATATTACCCGCAATCTACTGATCACGCAGCGTATCTGGTGGATCGTGCGCTCCTGCGAGCGAAGTTACCGGCCACGTCTCGATATGGCAGTTTCCATATTGAACGAGTGAGATATGCACGTCGGAGAGTCTGTTCGGCTCAGCTTATCTAAGGATACCACCAGTCCGATCCGCCTGGTCGGCTCAGTTGGTTCCACCATGGCTGACAGGGCTGACTTCAATAAATGGTGTGGTTAAGGCGTCGGAGGTCATCCGATCGGAGTATGATTCCGAGTCGCGCACCAACCGTGTCGTCTGCTCGGATCGATCACGTCCCAAAGCAGGTCAAATGGATCATGCCTCGGCTCAGACGGGCGCTTGGGGCAGTGTTGTACTATGAGCTCGGATTTTCCATAACAATGTTAGTCCATTAAATCGATCAATCAAATCCATAATTTATTAAATCTAAGCCATAGATAATTATTTTACTATGTTTCTAACTATATATCAAATATATTAATCTTTGTTAAGTTTGACTTAGGATCAAGATCTACCGTAAAAGAAAATTTGATGTTTAGATACATCCAATCTGACCACTTATTTCCTTATTTTTCACGATTTTGGTCTTGATTGATCATTGATGAAATGATACAATCTAACATTAAGTTAAGTAGATTTTTAATTTTCTTAAATCTAATCTCTTATTTGATTTATTAAACATTTAATCAACGGTTGGATTGAACCTGATCATCAATTTAACAGTTCAAATCATTATTATGATCTTTTCCTTAATTTTAACAATCTGAATCCATATTAAGATTTCTTAAAGTATGGTTAATTTTATGTGGGTCTCACTTCACATTAAATGTCTATAATAATTTTTTCACTTACAGGATTATAACAGTATATAAGATATGGAAAACATAAATATTTTAATATGATAAACATGATCTTGTTATAGGGCCCACTTATATTTGATCTAAAATATATAGAGATATAGTATTAGAGCACTTACTTGATAAATGGTTTGAATCAGAATGTAAGCTCACATAACTTCTTTTTTAATATCCTTCTATTTCCCTCTCTCACTATGAGTGCTTATAATAAGTGGTTTGGTATTCCTTATATTGTAGAGTCAAAGCCCTTTTACATTAATGCATATGTACATGTAATATGTTATAAATATGCGTACATACCAAAAGTTTTTACGTTCAATCATTATATCAAAATAAAGCTTTTATTATAAAGATCATGGGAAAAATAATTTAAAGGTAAAAAAAATAAATTATATAATACTAGGGTCATGCTCAAATGTATGATTATGACACATATGAATAATTTTTATGATTTTACATATACTAAAATAATTTAAAATTATTGTATTGAAGATGTACTAGAGTCATGAAATAAGAAACTAGTATATTCTATTAGGGTCTAAAAAATATGCTAAAATTAACAGTTCAAGAATTCCAGGCCTTATATCTTAGCTTTTTATCCTTATTTAAGTTAAGATTTTTATATGACATTGTTGATATTTTATTTAGGAATATATTAAACGGTTGTTTATGAGAAGATCAAGTGGTCCAATGAGCAATTCTCATGATCTTGATGATACAACTATTAAATGATAATTTTAATGGTAGATTTGAAAATTAATCGGTTACCATTTAATTAGATGATTTAGATCGATGATTCATGGTTTGAATTAGTACTCTAGTGGGCAGATTGTCACAGATCTTGGTTTAAATGGTTAAAATGACCCACTCGATGATCGATTGTAATTAAATAATTAGAAGAAGAAAATTTACCCCTCAAAATTGCTAGAGTATTACACATTTGCTCTTATTTCTAACTATATGTGATCCCACAAGAACAATCATAACTCCCTCGTTGTAGGTCAGATTAGGGTGATATTGTGCTCTTTGGAAATATAATTTGATAATCTTTAGGATATATTTGAAATTATCTCATTTGGTTACTATTTTTCTATTCAAAAGTGAGCTTAAAATTTATGATATCATCATGTTGTGTTTGCACTCATTTCTAGCATCAAACAACCCCCCCCAAAAAAAGTAATAACTCCATCATTTCTTATTATCTTTTTTCTTTTATTCTATTTATTTCTTGCCTTAAGATTCATCTATGCAATTTTTTAAGAAAGGAGAAGAAGAACACATTTTCTAAGAGAAGTGGATTAAATGCGGCACCAGCTTCACCTAAGGCGGTGCACCTCTTATCATGGGGGCCCACTTTAATATAGTTATTTTATAACCATGCCATGCATTTGTTTTGCATATCATTTTAAGACGTACTTAAAAATGAAGCATATTCAAATCTTATGTGGACCATAATATAAGAAATAATGGTAACTGAACATCTCACCATTAAAACTTCTCATGGCCTACCGTAATGTTTATTTGACATTCAACCTATTTGTAAGGTCATATGAACCTAGATGAAGGGAAAACACAAATATCAGTTTCATCTAAAACTTTTTGTAGCCCAGTATAAGTTGTGGGTCCCGCACTGTAAGGGGAGGCTACGTGTTGTTGCTCCCACACACTATTACTATATAAGGGCTTTGAAACCAGTAAGCTCAGGCTGAAAAGTCTATTAGTAAAATGTGTACTAGGTTAATCTCCATTGTTTATTATGGCATGGTCCACTCGAGACTTGGATTTACTACTTTTTTGTGATATGGAAAAATGGATGGACAATGTGGATACATGAGTGCCTGTTTGGGAGTGTGGATTTGGAACCCCCTGGATTGGGAACCCCTAGGATTAGAAACCCCCTGGATTTGCAATCCTTCCAGTGTGTTTGGCACCCTGGAGTGTGAATCAACTTTAATCCAAAAGTACCTATCCATGGTATTTTTACAGGGGTTTGAATTTAATTACTAAATCAACTATCTCTAATTAGTGAGATAAGTAAATTTTGACACAATGGTTGTGATAAGCCCGCTGAAATATATGCTTTGCCCGAAAATGATGAAATTCTAAGTCTCAGATGGGCCACAAGCACAATATCATGTCTCAGTGACTAACCAACAATTTTTAATCATTGATTTACATGGACAATGTTTGGACAATGTTTGGACAATGTTGTACAATGTTTGGACGGTTCTGATTTACATGGACAATGTTTGGATAGTGCTAATCATCATTAGTGGGTCATGTGCCCAATAGAATGATAGCGTAAAGTGGCACACATGTTACACTTGTAACTATTGAAATGATTTTACGTGTAATCCAATTTCTCACTGTGGATTACAAACCCCCTCAAAGAGTGGATTGAAAACCCCTAGATTTGAAACCCTTAGTTGTTTTGTGCTGCCAAACGAACGGCGGATTTGAAACCCCCTCCAATCCCCTCCATTTCACGGTGCCAAACGACCCCTATTCCATGCACTAAAGTGGGTCCCACAGTAAAGGTCAAACTGTCTTCGGTGAGGACAGGCGCACCTAATACATTCCTTAATTTGAGATGCATAGAAATTTGAGAAAAGTTAATAGGAAAAAAAGGGAGAAGAGTTTGTTGGAAATTAATCGCAAGAAGAGATATTATTGCACAAAGATTTAAAAAAGGTGCGGTAGGGACAATTTCATCCACGAAAATAGAGTCCGTGCATCGACATATAAAATAATTAATATTTTGAATAGTGATGCTATTTAAGTGCTCTCACCGGTGTATATTCAAAAAAGCCCAAAGACATTCCTACGTGGGCTTGCACGACGCCTTGGTTGTTGTTATCCTTACCATGGGCCTACCTTAATGATTTGTTGTGCATCGACGCTGTCTATCTATTGTCTAGCCCATTTTAGAATGCGGTACAAAACATTAAGTAAATGCAAATCTCAAGTGGACCATACCACAAAAACAATGGTGATTTAAACTCTACCATTAGTGCCCACCGTAATGCTTGTTTGCCATCCAACCGGTTGGGGAGGTCAAAAAGACATGGATGAATGCAAAATAATTGTATCAGCTTGATCCAAAGCTTTTGTAGCCTGCAAAAAGTTTTTAATGGTCATTCACCACTGTTTCCAATGGTGTGGTCCACCTGAGATTTAGAACTTCTTAGTTTTTAGTAATATGTTTCGAAAGGAGCTGGAAAAATTGATGGACAATGTGGATATGCACCATATTCATCAAGGTGGGCCCTATACGGCCACGGTTTGGGTAACACTTATAGCTGAACACAAATAGGTGTATACACGAACCAAGCTAGCTCGGTTAGTTCGCTCGACTCGACTCGAAAAAGCTTAATTTAACTCGGTTCAAAGTTGAGTTTAAGCCGAGTCAAGCTAATTTTTTGAGCTTGAAAATGAGTTCAAGTAGGCCCCAGCTCGACTCGACTTGAATTGAATCTAGCTCGAATCGAACTCGGATCGAACCAGTTTGGTGACTCGATTACTTTGCCATTGATGTTGTTCACCAACTATTTGATAAAATGAGGCTGGTAGCAACCGGCAAGCAAGGTATGTACATTAAATAAATACCTTTATTTATTTATTTTTTATGTTACTTAAAAGGTGTTTGATAAAACACATGTAAAATTATTTTCTCTACTTGTAAAACAGTGAGTTTTTTAAGTTGTAGTTAAGGTGTTTGTGGAAATGCCTCAATGGCGAACTCGGCTCGATTTTGGCTCAAACTCGGCAGGAGCTAGCTCGAGTTGCTGACTGAACCGAGCCATGCTGGCCAGTTAGGCTTGAGGACCGAGCCGAGCTAAGGTTAGCCAGTGTTCGAGATAAGTCGAGCTTAGGCCGGCTTCACTTGGTTCAACTTGAGGTACGCCCCTAAACACAAACCAAGCCAACTTGAAAGCTTAGCTTGGATTGGTTCATATAGAAGTTCAAACCAAATCAAGCCTCCCGGTCAAGCTTGTTTTTAAAAAATAAACCAAGCTCAAGCTAGGCAGTACCGGCTTGACTCGGCCCAAAGCTTGGCTTGATTTGGCTCTGTATGCACATTGTTTCGTGTCATGTGATTTACTGAGCTTTGGATATGATTCAATTTTGGGATCATATCCTAAAATTATATCTAAAAACAGATGGACAGCGTGAATAATACCTATACATGACTACGCAGAAAATATTCAATACATATATACATGAATGCACACTATTTCCTTGGTTTGGTCCACTTGAGATTTGGATATAATTCAAATTCGGATCATTTAAGCATCTTAAATGATATGTAAATTTGATGAATGGCGTGTATAAGACATGTATATGACAGTGGGCCCAGAAAGTTTACTCTGTGAGTGTGCTAAAGTGGGATTTCAATTGACCCTGTTCGAACTTGGCTCAGCTCGGTTCGACTTGACTCAGCTCATATATTTGGAACAAACTAAACAAAACTAAGCTCGTAAAATCAAACCAAGCTCGAACATTATGTTCGGCTCGTGTAAAGCACAACCAGAGGCTGTCAAATAAACGTGTACTACTCCGCTCTTGTGGCTGTGGGCACAAGGAAGCAAAGCTTATCTTTTATTTTTTATTGTTTTATTATTTTTTTCAGTTAGACGCGTTTCATCGTATAATCTCTCTCTTTTCTTGATAATTCCATTCCACATCACCCATCAATCCTTACGTAGGGACCCTTCATTCCTCATCCTCTCTCTCTCTCTCTCTCTCTCTCTCTCTCTCTCTCCAATGTAAGGATATTCAAATATTTTTCTTTTAAAAAAGGAAAATGTATACGTTAATCTCAACGCCCCGGATTTCAAAATTTCCCGCCACTTCTACTGTCTACAGAAACAACTCCAACTATACTGATTTCCACGGGAGAAAACTCAAAATTGGGGCGAACTCGAACGGTTTCGATGCCCCAACGATCAAAGAAGAGCGCGAAGAAGATCAAGAACCCAGCACCGAAACCAAGCCTTCTGTGTCATCCTCAGCCCCCACGATCGAAAAGGACATAAAAAAGGTGGATATGTCATCATTTTCTTTTTCTTTTATATAGATAGTTTTTATTTGATTTTGGAATAACCCAATTCATATAATCGACAGATTATCTTTCTTTTGTTTTTTATTTTGTGAATTTATTGAGATTTGTTGGGGGAAAGTCGGTGATGATATGCAAAAGAGAGAATGGAAGATATTGGAATTGCTTGTTGATTTGATTTTTATTGATGATATTCTAGATTTTTAATGGGGATAGTGGGAATGGGAAACGCACATTGTTCTATCTGAGAATGTCTGTTGTTTAATGGGGATAGTGGGAATGGGCCCATGGTTCAGCGATCCAAGCTGTTGGTACGATGAGCCCCACTGTGGATGCCCCATGGCGCCCATGACTGAATTCTCCCAGACAGGTTTTAAACCTTCAATTGGCGGCCAGCAAATAGGCGGTTAAGAAAGAAAATACAGCAGTGGTACACGTTTGACGAGAAAATGCCAAAGATTCAATGGCTAGGATCTTATATATATATATATATATATATATATATATATATATATATATATATATATATATATATATATATATAAATGCTTGGGGCCATTATATCACTTGTTTGAATTTCGGAACCATGGACACCAGTTGTACAAGAAGACCGAGCAGACTTTAGATACCTCATCTTGAAATTTCAATTCAGCGTCTGTGACATTTTTGTGTTGCAGTTTCTATTGGCAAGTGTGTGTGTGTGTGTGTGTGTGTGTGTGTGTTTTAATAAGATTATTTGGGATAAAAGATTGGATTTTAATTTTTAATTTTTAGATGAGTACAGTTTTTTACATTGGTAAAAAATTTTCTGATAAAAAAATAACTACAAAAAGGTTTGTCCATTGTTGTGATGAATGTTTGTTTCTGCTGGTATTTGCTAAAACTTTCAGCCAATGTTTATCCAAACAATCTTTTCATTGTTATTGATGGAATGGAGAAAATGACATAGAAAAAATTCTGAATATAGTGACACGCGATATCTCGATGTGCTCTTCCACTTCAGAGAATTTATTTTTTCCTTTTTCCCATGCAACACCCTCATTTGACGTTCTTTACTTCTTCTTTTTTTTTTTGTCTTTTTTTTGAGACGAAGAATTTTTTTTTATTAAAATGGCCAAAGGCCAGCAAAAAAAACGCAAAACTGTACACCACTTTACAAGGCTGGCCAACTGACTGGAAGTAGATCAGCGGTCAGAAAATTAGTTGCTACCGCGCAATCAATTAGGAACTGATTTGTCCTTTTAAACACTTCCACAGGCCAACTCTCTCAGTTCTTAAAGCACAGATCATTTCTCTCCAACCATGCTACAAAGATCTACCAATAAACCTAAGTGCCAGATTCGTTTCCCAATTTTATTTTTTACCCCCTTGTGCCGTGCCGAAAGAAACTGATTGACAAAGCCCGGATTGACCCATGAAGTGCCAAATGAAGAAATGAAGCTGTTCCAGATTGCGGATGGAGAGGAGTGATGAATGAATAGATGATCCATTGACTCCTCATTTTTATAGCAAAGTAGACGTATGTTTGAGATTATCATGCCCCGCCCTCGAAGATTATCAACTGTAAGAACATTTTTCCTACCCACCAACCAAGCAAAAGCTGCCACCTTGGATGGAGCTCCGTAATGCCATACATTACTAGTGTGATAACCTCCTGCGTACCTTGCCACCCTGCTAGTTTCATATAAAAAGATTTCACTGAAAATCTACCAGACTTACCCAAGAGCCAAACCATGGAGTCTTCTTCGGAGGAAATAGGGAGCTGACTTGCAAGGCGCTGCAACAGCCTCACTAACTCTTCCATCTCTTCATCGTATAGATTTCTTCTACATGGAGGAGCCCAAACCACTTGATCACCACTAAAAGAAAAACACCTCTCAATCAATATATCAGGATAAGATGTCATTCCTGCTAATCTAGGGAATGATGCACTCAACTTTTGGATCCCAATCCACGCGTCTTCCCAGAAACAGATCCTCTTACCATTCCCGAGAGAATAACCCACATTCTCCAAAGCCTCTTCTTTCAAAAGATTTACCAATTTCCATAATGAGGATGCCCTATGTAAAGATGATGCTTTTATCCACCTACCCCCTTCTTTAACATCATATTTTCTACCCACTACCTCTCTCTATGATGGGGACATCACGTGCGCACGCACACGCACGCCGCCCCCCCCCCCCCCCCCCCCCTCCACCCATGCATGTACGTCAGAAGAAAGACGACTCCATCGTCGATTTGGATTGATGACGACATTCAGGGAGGGCCTCCTAGTTAGAAGATGGAGTTTGGTTCATTGAAGTGGGCCCGATAGTCAAGTAAAGCCCATCATGGGATCTCATGATCGGGGCCCGCTAGTCTGATTAATTTTATACTTTAGGTTTTGTTTATTTATGTTATTTAGAATATCGTGGATGAATTAGATTTCTTTGATTAGTCTTTATTTTAGTTTATTTCATCGCCAAGTAATAAGTTGCGCACATGGTGCGGGTTTTGGGGTATAAGATTTGCTTATAAATACACATCCCTTGTAGCTTTTTCATTCATTGAAGTTGAATAAAAATTCCTGTGTGTTTTTCTGCTCTCTGAGTTTCTGGGTTGTGGAAAAATTCAAGTGGGTGCGAAGCTCTCCCTTTTCGAAGGGTTTACTACCGTGGTGCGAAGCCACGTCTATCCCAATCCGCCCCTATCTTCTATCATCCATATTTCTCTCATTCTACCGTCATCCTCGCTTCAAATCCGCCTGTTTTGCAGCCGTTCTTCTCCCTACAGTCAGTTTTCAGAATCTGGACCTGCAGGAGGGTCAAAACTTCGACGGAGCACTGCGCCTAGACAACACGTCGGATCGCCACGAGATTTAGAGGGTTTGTAGTCCCCCCTGGCTGAGCAGAGCCTAGAAGGCCGTTTTGGGATTCGAGCCCCCAATGCATGTGCGGCCAGCCTCCTGCGCATGTGTGTCAAGCCCAAGCCGCAGTCCGCACGCGAGAGCTGTCGTTTGGTTCATGTTTTCTTCCTATTTTCCCCTTTCACACCAGTTTTTCATAACCTTAACCGTAGATTGCGTGATTTCTACTTCGTTTGCATCTTTTCTTACCCTAGGGTTTTCTGAATTGCAATTCGTGAATCCCTTTGATTAAAGACTGGTTGTTGTGCATGTGTGGATGAGTTTTACTTCCCTTTGAGTACCGTTTGACTCATAATTTTTATTGATCCAGCCCTAGCCTGTGTAGGCTGGACCCGCACAGATTCCCCTTGCTTGAATGTTTGAACTTCTGTGTGGGATGTGAAAATTTTATGTGAATGTTTCTGAATTAGTTTGATCTAAAAGCCTAAGATTTCATGTCCTGCATCACTCCATAAACTACTAGCCTCAACCCCAAACCTCCAAACCCATGTTCCTAACAGAGCCCCGTTCATAACTTCCAGATTGTGAACACCTGCACCGCCCTTGGTCGTTGGTTTACACACTTCTTCCCACTTAACTAAGTGGAACTTGTGTTTTTTGTGCCGAATCACTCCATAGGAAATCTCGCTTGATCCTTTCTAATTTTGCAATGACCGATTTCAGGCATTTAAATAATGATATGAAATACACTAGAAGATTTGACATTGCCGACTTTATCAAGGTCAACTTCCCCCCAAAGATAAAGTTTTTCTAGTCCATGATGATAGCTTTCTATTGAACCTTTCGATCACTTTATCCCATAGCTGTTTGGTTGGCTTCTCAATACATAGAGGAAGACCCAAATAAGAGGATGGGAAGGAGCCAGCCCTACATCCAAGACTTGTTGCAAATACCTGGAGCTCCTCTTTAGCTAGACCCACCCCCAACATTTCACTCTTGGCGATATTGATTTTCAGCCTAGGTACAACCTCAAAGCAATTTATAATTATCCGAAGATTATGTACCTGCCTTTCCTTTGCTGCGCACAAGAGGAATGTGTTGTCCACATTTGACGTTCTTTGACATGCAATTATTTTTGCACTTAGCTTCCATTTTTCGAAAAAATTTCTCCATTAATCATGGTCTTTCACTTATAGGTTCTCTTTTAGCCTCCAATTCTTAGATGCACAGAGTGTGGTGGAAGTGGGAGAGGTACCAAGAGAATGAAGTGGGAACAACTTTTGAGTAGAAGCCTAGAATGTTCTTTCAACTAAGCTCCAACTTATTATCAATAGGTTATATTGCCTTTCAAATCATTCCTTTTTTATATAATGTACTGTCTTTAATATTTTGATGCAGATAAATTCCACAAGGGATTCTAGGCTTTTTCGTAACTTAACTTCCCATGAGTAGTTTATATAAGTCATATGTGTTGAATTTTAGGCATAGTTTTTAGTTAGTTGTTTTTCCAAAGGTAGTTTCCTGATTTGTACTTTCCTATTTATGGTACTTCTAGCTGTGGGTGGTATTCTAATTACAATAGGTTCCCTATAATAACTAGTTTCCGAAGTCCCTGTTTGGTTGCAACTTACGAATGAGTTCATCTCATTTTAACTAACAGTTATTATGTATTAGATATCATAGTTTATATAAATTATGGGTTATCAAAGATTATTTTTATTCCTTAACAAAACCTCTAACACATAATTACTGTTTGCTAAAATGAGATGAGTTCATTTTTAAGTGGTAACCAAACAAGGCCTAATTTGGTTAGTATCAACAGTGTTTTAAATATCAATGATTATCAGCTGATATATCCCACGATATATCTTATATCCCACCTGTGTAATATGAAACATATAGGTAGTGCCAATATATCCCACCTATTCGATCCAATGAGCATTTTCAATTTTCGATCCATGTTTTTGTTGTAAATCATGTTAAACTAGTGTCAAATGGTTACAAATCTATGATTCTTCATGTTTTCCATGAAAAATTATGGATTTGGAACTTCAATTTTGAGATGGGCCGAGTTGCGAAAAATTAAGAAAAAAACAAAATTTCTCAATTTCTCACAAATCAGTTGTAATCTTTGTATCTAAACACAAAATTAAACATGTGTGTAACCTGATCTAGTGATTCTTCTTTTGCTTTTGAATGTATTGCTTGTGTTTCCATACATGTCTTCTTACGTTTATAAATTATATGAATAGACTTTGAATATACTTCCATTAGTTAAGTTAGAAAGCACATATATTAGGACCCCATACAAAGGAAACCCCTATTATGTGCATTTTTTTTTTTTTTTTGTAATGTTTTGATTTTGAAGTGTGTATTGATGTCTTTTTCAACAATCCCTGAAGTTTCATTGAAACATTCGACCAGTTTCCCAATGTTCCCATGTTTCCCAACAACATCGATCTACGCGATACAACCAATATATCCCATGCGATAACCGATATTTATCCATATCCCAAGGGTGCGATAGATTACGCGATAACGATATTTCAAACATTGAGTATTAGGGCATTAGGGATCCTCCATTAATATGTGATTATTATACTAGGAAATAGCTTTTGATTTGAAAATGAAGAACTTCTGCTATTTTGGATTCTTGTGGGGAACAATTGCACTAGGTTTGGGGTGTTTTCTCCATGAAAACCCTCATAGAGGAGAGCTATATCCCTAGACCTCTTTGGGCCATTCTCACAACAATATTGTCGATCTCTAAACTTCTTTTATGATATATCAAATTAATTTTCTAGCAGAAGTGGTGACTTTTTTGCAACTTCCATAAACTGTTTTTATGATTGGAGGAGTGGCCTATGAGAACATCCAATTTAATCCATGTATTATTCAGGAGTTTTTTTCTCCCCATCTTGGGTCAATTTCCTTCTCTTGTAATTCATTCTTTGGTTGTTGTGGTTCTTCATCCATTATGTTCATCACCGAGGCCAATAAAGTCTTGCTTTACATTTTCCACAATAATGCCATCAAGAATTTGACATCTATGAACATGCACCTTGAAATGGAGATATGATTAGGAATGTGACCACCACCATACACCTACAAGCCAAAACTGCTAAGATTTTCATATGCTTCCCACAAGACTTATAGATGAAAATCTTTAAACTCAACAACGGATTCCTTCTTTGGATAAGAAAGTGGCATTACAACGTTTGTTCAACCTTGCCCTTTTGTGGAACTCCTTGAACACTTCTAATAAGTCATCCTTCACAATATTCCAATAAGTACATACAAAAAATAAGGTACATTCGTTGTGGTCTGGTGCTTTATCCTTACTAATGACCATAATATATCTCTCTTCTCCATCAAAATCCATTTCCAAAGACTCCATATAAGAAGGGGAAATAGAGTTGAATTTCAGACTGTCGTGGTTCAGCCAGATGAAATCTTCCTTGGAATAAAGACTCTTGAAATACTCGACCACCTTAATCTAATCTTCTCCCTTTTTTTATAATAATATTGCAATGCATGATCTTTCCTTGTCTAATGCTCATTAACAATGTGATGAAAGAAACTGGTATTCTTGTCACCTTCCTTCAACCATGTGCTTTCTATATTTGTCTACATGTAATCTCGTCCATCCTAGTCAAATCAAAAAATTCTTTTTTGGAGAGCGACTCTTCTTTCTCTTCAGTGAATAACTGACTCTTGGCTCTTCCTTCTTGCTGAAATCATCCAAGTCTCCTGAAATTTCCTCTTTTTACTCGTCCTTTTCCCAAAAATTTCAAGTTTCTATTCTTTGAGCTTTCTTTTCACAAACTAAGTTTCTGGGCAACTTCGAAAACCAGCTCAGCCTATGATCTCCTCCTCTTTCCACCACTTCTTGATGAGAGTCATAAACACCGGAACTTCCAACTATCTATTTTGAACTTGAATGATTGAGAACCCCAGTAATGATAACCAACCTCGAGAACCATTTGGGTGGATTCAGTGCTAGCTTTGAAAGGGCACTTTAGACATCTCCAGACTTCCCCACCAAATCTTTTTGAAAAGAAGCCTATTCAATAGACTCATAATAGTGAACTCGTTGACCACTTGAAAGAGGCCCATAGCAAAGGTAGCTCGAGCATTTCTTGACAATGCACGAACTGTGAAAACATCCTCATGCCGGTATTAATTCTAGCACCATCCTTCTTTTCAAAAGAAAAACTGAATGGAGTTGAGATCCTCTCCAGTAACCCATGGCCTTTCCATGAAGTTACGGCTCGCCTTAAGCTCAAACCAATGGAGTTTCCTTTCCTTTATCTCAGCCTACCAGTTCATCGAAATGAGCATCTGATATTTTCATCTCTGAATATAACTGCATGTTAATTGAAAATTACCCTAGTACACATCCTCAACATCTGAACTATAATTGTTGCAGACAAGAAGATTTCCACCTCCTCTTAGATTTCTGCCTCCTCTTCCTATTGCTGGTATAACAGCCCAACCACAGTTTTTATTCCCTAATGTTGAAGAATTTTGGCATTGCTTGCACTCTCCCATTTTGCTTCATGAATCATCATCATCATGTCAATATGCCTTATCCTGACCATGTTCTTTAGAATCATCCTCCTACCAGTGGACCCCAAACTTCTTACATTCTAAGCGAGAATCTTCATTGATCATACTCTTTGTTACGGCCCCCCCTTAGAATATAGGATATGTATCTACAGCTGTACATGTGTACATCCGTATGTTATCTATGGTATGTACAGCCCTACATGTACAGCTGTAGATACATATACTATACTCTAACAGATGGCATCAGTCCCAATTTTACCACTTTTTCAGGTTTCCTTTGTTTGCTGTCTTTGGTGCTTTTGCCTCCCTGCCCCCATCTATCCTTCAAGTCTCCAACTGTTTTAAGAGATTGGATAACTCATGATCCATGTCAGGATGGCATGCACCAATATCTTTGGCGAACTGGCTGATATCATCATTTGCAAATACATATTGAAATATGAGACTTTACACTTCCGTCTTTCATCCATCTGGAAAACGCGGTCTCTGGTTTTACTACCAGAGTGGTGGAATCTTCCCATGGAATTGGCCTATAAGGATAAATAGACTCCTGGGATGCAATCTCTGAAGGGTTGGAACTTGAGGAATACATGGCAATCTTTCTGTTTTCTTTGAATGAAGTGCCCGCTTTGACTAAAATATGGTCGACTGGTGGAAGATCCACAGAGTCATTTGAAGCTTGAGAGCAGGGATCATCACAGAAAAGTGTTCCTCCCCACGTCTCCTGGGCACTAGCTCCAATATTCACCATCAACCCCTCCTTCCAAGCAGATCAATATTAGCACGTAGACCAACCCAAAGAGTTTTAAAGACTCTGGGAGCCAAGTGAATAAAGGGATCACCTGCAGGTCAGCATGCTCCAATTTGGAGCCAAGATGTGGTTCTGGGGCACTCAGATTGAATTTGTTGCCCTCCAATAAATCACCATATTCTGCATGACAATTTGAGTCTCCGCCTAAAGATATCATCACCCTAATCGAGATCTGGATCAAAATTTTTGTCGGAAGAGATAATTTGAGAGGGGGGGGGGGGGGGGGGGGGGGGGGGGTGGTTATGTTGAGGGCAGCATTCACTCATGAGATCATCTATAACACCTGATGACTTGTAAGGGTAGGTCTCACTAATAGATCCACAGCCCTTCCATAAAGCTCTCAACGTGTATTCCAAAATGTCAATGGGTAGGTGAGACGAATCCCATTTCAAATTTTGAAAGACCCCTGTTCTGTCCCTTCTATGATGGATCCCATCTACACATTACTGGGGGAGCCTTAGCTTTTGATTGTTGATCTGGATCCCTCGTCACATTCCTCTTATACACATCATATGAACCAATCCCATTATCGATATTTCTGTGGTCCATGTCATTGTCCACGAACTTACTCTTATCTCTTCCAGTTAAATCCATTCTCCTCGATTCAATCTTCATACTTGAGCTTCTTTCATGTTCCAAATCTTTTGCAGTAACTAGGATTTGAAACGTTTTTCCTCGCTATCAAGGGTGGGGATTAACAAGGGATTTCCACAGTGGACTAATCCTAGCATATTTGACCTCATTCCTGTTTGTTTTAGAAGCATCGATCTCTGCATCTTCTCTTACAAAAGTTCCTAGTTCATTTTTCCTTCCACCAAGAATGATGCAGGACTCCATAAACTTGGATCCACTGAACATCTTCTCTAGGTAGAGCTTATGATTCTAGGGGGTAATGGACAAAAGATGGTTATTAAGATATATTTCTTTCATCATCATGTTCATGAGCTCCTCTTAAGGAAATTTAAAGAGCACTAGGCATATTTTCAATCTCTAAACTTCGGCATTGAGGTAATCCCCCAACACATTGTGAATCCACCTTCCTAAATGCTCCAAAAATTTGTCAGTCAACCTAAACTCCCAGGAGAGCTCTCCTCTGTCATGACATCCTCGTTGACAGAGATCCTTTGTTTCCCTCAAAACACTCCCTCGTGCTCTTCCAATTCCCCCACATCCCCCTTGAGATTTGAACCCCTATTTGCCTCAGTAGAAATGACTGGCCATTCATATCTGCAGTGGCCTTCTCTGCCCTGTACCTCACAAATACTACCTCCTTGGACCTTGAGAGGAAGACATATCTTACAAATCCAAACATGTTGACTTTTGCATCACTTAGTTTAGGAATGGGCCGCAAGGTATGTTTGACACAAACATAGAAATTAGCTTTGTAAAATCTCCTATCTTCCAAATTTTCTCCTCGCTCTCTCAAAACTCCCCCCCCACCCCACCACACACACACATATGCACGCACGCACGCACACACAAAAAAAGAAGAAGAAGAAGAAAATCAGCATCAAATCCCAGTCTATTGAACCCAAAGAACTCCATCACACACCTAAGATGCCTCCCACCACTCTTCTTTCCAAGAATCTGAATAACGATAAATAGTCATCCAAACCCATGGAATGTCCAAACTCACAATACCATGTTGCTCAGTTATTTTATGTGAATTCATCTCCATTTACATGTAATCTTTCAAAAATAAATAGTTGAAAATCTTCATCTTTGCCGATGATGAGTAATACTGGATGTCTGGGTCTAAATTGCAATTACATTTCTTTCACTATGAACTTGAAGCAAAAAATGTAACTGCAATTTTAGGGCTACAACTGCACTAGGAATACTTGCAAACATCATTGACTTTTGTCATTTCTTCTTGTTTAAACAAAATGTCCACAATTGTGCATCCAAAGCAGCCAAAGGTTGCATTCGATGTATATAACAAAAACTAACATCCTCCTGGGAGATGTCATGGATCCTTTTGCATCCTCAGACATGGACATGGAAGGAAAATAACCTGCTTTTAATGAAATTTTACCACTGAAATTTAGAACATTGCTTAATATCACAACTGAAGCTATACATTTACTGGCTTCATTGAGTGCTGTTGAAACCAGGAACTTATACACATGCCATCATAAGCTATGAACTTGTCTTTCACTTTAAGATGGACATCATAACTTGCATACCGTCTTCTGACTGAAAATTTCCCTTTACAAAAAGCTGTAGGTTTTCAGTTTCAGATAGGTGCAAAATCAAATTTTCGATCTAGTTTTGCAAGCAATGTGTTGTTCTTTTCTCCTTAATTTGAATATTATTTGCACCCATTTCTAGAAAATGCTGAAAAGATAATTTTGTATACTCACGTGGATGCAACTTGAATTTCTTTCTTTTCAAGTATGACTGTACCTTCTTCTTTTTTTTTCCCCTCTATCCTCTCTTGTGCATTCAATCCTACTCTTTTGTTATCAATAAGCTCATCTTTTGTTTTGTTTTTGTTTTTTCCAACTCCAACTCCCATTTCCTCACATATGGCTTCATTTATACATGCATCTAAGCTTCTTTTCTTCCATAGGTTGTTCAAAAGACTGCTGCTACCTTTGCACCCAGGGCTTCAACGGCCACTAAGAATCCTGCAGTACCTGGATCTACCTTATACACAGTTTTCGAAGTTCAAGGTTATGCGTCTATGTTATTGGGTGGAGCTCTATCCTTCAATTTTATATTCCCGTCAGGTGAACCAGACATTTGGAGGCTAATGGGGATGTGGTCAATTTGGATGTTCAGTAAGTTATGCTCCATTATCTCCATGAATTGCATTTGAATCATTTTTCTTTATATCCAATTTGAATAATCTTCAGCTCAAACCCGCTTGAGAGATCCACCATCTTCCCCCTTGTCAGCAATTCCAGTTGCATGCAACCATCTTCTTGATATCTTTGCAACTGTTTACTGGAATCGGAAAAATAGTTAGTTGCATATAATTCCTTTAAAGTCTAAAACATATGCGAAAACAATTTTATGCCAGATGGTAGCAAACAGTTCATCTAAAACTGTTAGCAGCTATACCACTTTCAATTTGTATTAAAATGTTATTTATAGAAGTAGTTGCTTAGGGTATGAAACAGCTTTTATCTTTCAATTTGTATAAAAGGGTTCCTTAAGTATTGTTTCGCATGTGGTATGCATGCACAAACATCTTCTAGAAGGGGTAGACTATTATGTGCCTTAAATGGTGTTTACTACCATACAATTACATATGGCATAAATGCACAGTTATCCAGAGGATTGGTGAGGCATATCCCTGAACTGGCGATGATGGACTGTTAAAGAGCTTGTCAGTGTTCTAGATTTAATAACCAGTATTTGATGGCTGCGATCATTCAACCAATTTGACTTTCGGAATCTGTCCCTTCCACAATGAAGCCCACAATTTTGAGCTGTCCAGATTAAAGCGCATGTTTACTGCAGTTACTTCACGAGAAAGTAAATGGTTAAAATTTTGTTATGTATATTTAATTGTGAATGACAAGATTATATAGAAGAGATGGAAGATCTATAGAGATTATACTTTTTTTCAAAACTAAAAGAGAACTTCCACAGTGACGAAATTTGAGCAGCAGCAAGTAGCAAGAGATGAGCATGCACATTTGATGACCTCTAGGATGTGAAACATTGGCGCTTCCAGTAACTGGTGAATGATCTAGTGGCACTTCTGGTGGTTGGGATTTCAACCAGTGTTCTTCTGAAATATACATTACTTCCGGTGGCTGGAATTTTAACCATTTCTCTTCCGGTGGCTTGAGAATGTCCTTACAGCAAACTAGTGATGGCATTGGTTCCAATTTAAAAATGCATTGGAGAATAGGTCCAGTTAGAAAAGCCCAGACAACTTTAGATGATCACAAGGTGCACTTAACATAGTGCACTCGTGGATCACCAAGTACAAAAAAGACAGAAGAAGAAGAAGAAGAAGCTCCAATGCTGTCTGAAGGTGCAATTGATACAAAGCACTTGCATAGTACCAAACGTATTCAAAAAACAAATGCCTGTTTTTCTTCCTCTTTGCAATGGGTCATACCCAAATGTTAGAGATGAGCCTGAGGCAGAATGGGTTTGGGGATGTAGCTGGTGGATTCTGATATGATATGGTGTGCTCTAACTCAAATGGACGGGGCGGAAGAAGCTCCTGAATGGATGGATCTGATATAACATTTTGGAACAGTGATGGTGGGGACAAGGAGGAGCGGTGCCGTGGTGGTCAGCCTCAGTTGAGAGGAGCAACAATCAGCCACTGCTTCAGGCAACAGTGGCGGACAACAGCTGTTTCGAGCATAGTGGCAATCAGCCACTACTGCGGTGGTGGCTAGTTGATACTGGAGGTGATGCAGTTGGGAGCTATTCCAGTAATAAGATTTAGGTAGAGAAAAGATCTCAATTGTCAAATCTAGCTGGACGATGCTTCGTAGATGCAGAACTAATTGGTTTTTACCAGAGTTGGTGTCGGATCTGGGTGCTGTGGTGGTTGGATCTCCGTTGGGTGATGGGTTCCAGTTGTCATTGATGAAGAAGAAGATTGGAATTTGATGGTGGCGATGGTGAGTTTTAATAGAGGTCAAGCAGGTGGGTTCCGAGATACGTGTCGAATTTGGTAGCTAGTCTAATAGCTAGTCAGGTCCATCGGTGAAAGTGGCGGATCCAATGAAATTGGGTAGAATAGTGGATGTGAGATCCATTTGCATAAGAGATCTTGGCCTGCCATAGTCAAAGAAGATGCAATGAAATCTGGAGCAATGGAGATGGGGCAGCATGCGACAACGATGGATTCTAGGTGAATGGTAATGAGGAAGATGATGCAGGTGTCTGTAACGCCCTGAAAATCGGGAGTCGAGCAGGAGCCCAACTCCCGAGTTCCAACACATCACTTATGCAACATAAATAATGATGAGTGAATGTTGTCTGTATTAGTACCTTAAACATGAATGAGATTATACCAAATTAACAAATCATACTCCAGAGACGGTTAAATTATGCAAGTAGAAGACTGTGAAAGATATATAAAATATTTAAACCATTGTAAGTCTCCAGGGTGTGAACATGTTACCAGGTTAAATATATATATGTATACTCTCAAAATAACAAAATGATAAAATATAGTATCTGCTAATCCATATCCCTGTAGCCCCATCGGCGCAACTCCAGGCCTACATAGACCTGCCAGAGAGTTGCATGTAGGAGAACTCTTCCTCGTCATTATAAAAATCAGGCTCCGCTTCGTCAGCTTCCCCATCATCTGCAACCATAACAGAGTTTGGTTGGTGTTTAAAGCACCGTCCTAGGACGTGGGAGTGAGTGATCAACTCAGTGGAGCTATGAAGAAAAGGTTAACATGTTATCAATTTAGTTAAGTAGTAATGATAAAACAGTATAACACTCATATCATAAGTACTCTTGTTAATGCAAGAATGGTATCCTGTAATGATGCATGCCCTCGCCTGCACTCCCTCAGCGACATCATCTCACGTTCGCACATGGCGAACTCCCTAAACGTGCGCTTCCTCGCCAAAGCACATGCAATGCGGTGCATGGTTGTGTTAACCAAGTTCTTGATTAAGTATATTCATACAACAGGCTTGGGAAGCTAAGGTACCTCCCTTTATATCATTGATCCAAACATTGATCCATCTAGGGTCGTCAATCCTAGTTAATCACATATAAAGAACAGTTCTAGGTCACTACGGAGCGGCTCGTCACCTCAGCGCAGGCCTGGTTTATACTCGAGGTTGCTACGGAAAGGCTCGCCACCTTAGTGTAATCATAGGGTATACTCAAGGCCACTATGGGAAATGCTCGTCACCTTAGCGTAGGCCGACAGCACGAATATAGTGTCCTATACACCACCCTATTCGGCTTATGAGTTTGAGTTGCTCACTGGTCACTATGGGAGGCTCGTCGCCCCAACATAGGCCGACAGCTCGATCACGTGTCCCATACACCACTATGTCCGGCTCATGAGTCTTAGTGGATCGAGGTACCAAGGTTAAATGGGATTTTCACTGGTAAGTTGGTACCTTAGGTTCAAACAGTGGCGTCCATAAATGATGAACATACATTAGGCCGATTGGGTTGCTTGACAAGCTCGACTGGTACGGTCGTACGTTGAATTAACTGACATGGAGCGCATACACACTCATCGTGGCCTAACCACTGTCGACAATCACCGTGCGACTCGGATTCCTCAAACTTATCCGTTGTGGCTAGAATAGAATCATTACCGATTGCCTAGACTACATCGTAGCCCCAATCACACTCAGTTGAAATAAGCATTCATATATGACTGTCAAATAGCATTTAACAATCGAATCACATATAAGTCTCATTTGAGTATTTTAATAAACACATAATGCACATGTTGTCAAACACGGGCATTTCATACATGAATCACATAGCCAAATGTAAACTACAAGAAAGAATCTATTCATATAGCCAAGGTGATTGAGAATCTCATCTCAACACCTTTAATAAGGGCATTTCATCAACCAATTACTCATTCAAACATTTTACCAAACACTTAGACTACACATTTCGACACACATGTATTAGACTAGTTATAACATATATCATGGCAAGCCCTTTTACAGAGGAGTTGCCACATACACAATAGTCATATATTCACAATTAATAATCATGGCAAGCACAAATCCAAATTCCATATTCATTCAAACATTTCAACAAACACTTGGAAGGCATTAAAAACAACATGGTTTACATGTATATGTAATATACGGGAAACATCGTATCTAAACATATGTGATAGCAATCAAATCAGTCATAAATCATTGACTGACATTGAAAGCCCTGAAAACCATAACCTAAACATTTATAGTCCGCACCTTTCGCCGGTAGACTCGTAACGAACTCAGTTCGAACACTAACTCTTCGTCTACGGCACAACGGCAACCTATAGTATGAAATAGGTTAGCTATTTCACCATTTTCTCTATTTGAATCCCTAAAACAGATTAAGGTTAGGATTTCTTACCTAAGAACAGGATCGGAATCGCCGGTATGGCGATACGGAAGCGGTGGTTAAGCATGTGGAGTGGTGGGATCGAATCCCAGGAACAGTCTCCCACTTTCTCTCTCACTTTCCCTCTCTTTCCTTCTCTCTTTGCTCTCTTCTCTCTCCTAGGGTTTGTAATTCGTATGGAATGAGAGAGAGAGGGTTTAAGGCCCTTATATAGGCTCGGAACTGATGGAAATGGCCTCGGGGCCATCGTATACTTAGGTTATAGCCAAGGAGTGGCCATTTTGGTCCAACGAAGCTGATTTGGAGGCTCCTTTTTTTCATGAGGTCGGGATTAAGCTCCCTGACATTGGATCTAGGTCAGGTTAAGATTTCGGCCCGATCGGATCAGTGGATCGACCGCGGAGGACTTGTTTCAGTTCAACGGTTACCGTTATTCAATCAGGGCCACAAGTACACTGACATGTGCTGAAAATTTTTTCTGATCCGAGGGTATAATTGGGTCAGATTCTGACAGTCTGAATCCTTAGATTTGGCCTGCAAGCGAATGACTCAATTTACTTAAGTTTCAGTTCATTTCCTAAAGATATTCGCGTTTCTCACACACTTCACTCCGGGCTCAAGTTGTGCGTTTCTGGATACCTTTATGACTTAATTTTCGAGATAGTTGTTAAGTCCAACAAGGCGGTCATAACCATATAGTTTTGTGGTAATCAGACTTTCGACGTGCGGTCCAGGTCTGATACGGGGTTTCATGATGCTCCCAAGAGCAACTGGGCTTTCAGATAGATCCTAAGTTTTTAGGTAATGCGGCGTTAGTGATTCTGCTAGTTTTGGGTCTTGCAGTTCATATTGAAAGTTGTTCAAGCTAATTCGACCGGTAATTTAGTTTAGCACTTGATTAATCTTCGTCTAATTTCTAAAGGATTTGGTCCTTAGTGATTTCTGCCTGAGGTGGTACTCGGGTCTTTATGCTGATTTTTCCGAGGCGTTACAGTGTCTGACTACAAAAGGTAGCGAACGGTTGCTTCAGTGTTGGACAGTAAGTACCAAACAGATTTGTACTGGGAATACAAAAGGTGCGGCCAGGGTTCTTCACCAGCAGTGGTGATGTGATCCAATCGATCCAACCGGGATGGTGCGAGTGATGAGCTGCTTTGGGCGATCAAGTCGGAGCAGGTGTAGCCAGTAATGATGGAATAGCAGAAGGTTTGAAATCTGACTAGCAATGGGGATGAGATCGAGTAGGGATAGAGAAGGAAACTAGGGAGAGAATTTTTCTCCTCTATTCCGATCGAATAGGGAAAGAGATAATTTTCTCTCCTCCTTGCTAATTGTATGGGGAAAGAGAAACGAGAAAGAATTTCTCTCTTGCTGACGATCAAACCATTTCAACAGATAGAGGCTAGATCAATGGCTCGGATTAGAGATGGGCTTTGAAACCATGTTACTTCCTGAGAGACTACATGGTGAAAATATTGTTGTGTATTTCATTGAGAATCACAATAATATATAGAAGATATGGGAAATCTGTAGAGATCTTGATAGATGTAAATGCATCCACATAAATCCATCCTTATACCTGTCTATAGTATGTATAGTTGTTCATATGCATCCTATAACAACCGCATGTACAGGGGATGGTTCATCATCATTTAAGCAATGGTGGAAAATGCACATCTATTCTAGCATGTTCTATAAAGTATGGCTCATTTCCATTGCCAGTGGTTATTTGGTGCTTCTCAATGTACTTGTTTGAAACAAGGTTCACCTGTCAGGGAAAGGTATATCCCCTATGGTTTTGAAATATGCTATGATAGAGTGATTGGCCTAGACTGTTATTGGTAAAACTCGACCCGACTTATTCTCACTCAAAATCATTGACTTGTTCTAGTTTCAAGGTATGACTCATCAGATTACTCATTTCATTCCCCACGTATACTAAGTTGATTTGGAATTGTATGATATTTAGAACTATGATTTGCGTACCTATTAGGGCTGCAACTTGGGTTTGGGACCTTCGGGTCAACCCGAACCCGACTGACCCAACTCGAGTTCGGGTCAGGTTGTTGAGGTCCTTGGGTCGGAAAATGCCAATATGATTTGAGTTTGGGTTGGGTAGAGGTGTGGGTTTGGCTCGGATTGAGCCTTAACCTGATCCAAGCCACCCGAGTTGCATACCTAATACCTATAGACAGGCGCAGATGTAAAACTATCAAGCTTGACTAGATAATCTGAAGTCTAGAGGCTGAAAGGAACTTGCTGACACAATTTTGTGGCACAAACGCTTGAATAGTATAAGAAACGTTACTACATTTAACTACGAAGTAGTAAGTGATCAAGGCACAATGTACACAATCATCATGAATACAGTTTAACACAACTTCAAGGATAACCAAATGCAACATGCATAAGGGAACAACATCTCCATACATGATTGAATGGTGGACCATTTTCCTGGAGGGTAGTAAACAGTGTAACAGCTGTTAACCTTTTTTTCCTGAAGGGCCATGGTGGCAGAAAGTGATCTGAACACTAGTTTCGAAAAATCTTGTGACTTGGGGTCTTTTTGCAAGGTGGGTTATGTGTAACATGAACCATAGCTTATGGTTCATGTTGTTGATTTGTAGGCTTTTCTGTGTTGCTGCTAAGGCTTATTTGTAAGAGTAGGATTCTCAATCCTACTCTCCTGTGGCATGTGCGCGCTATATTGCTTTTGTTTATCAGGTGGGCTCTGCTGTGTATGTACCTTGGCCCAGAAATCAGGCTGCTTTGGTGGCTCTTGCCGCTGCAGATACATGGTGCAGGCCTGTGAACATTCCAGGTGTGACTTAGGTATTTGCATGTGTGGTATCCTCCATTTTTCCTGGTGCAGTTCCAAAACTCAGATTCCAGGCATTCAGTAGCTGATTCGCCAGTTACAGGACTTGAATGAATATCACATCTTGATCTATCACTCATTTTTTATTAAACTCGTAGGCCTTCAACTCCACAAAAATACATGAATTATGGCGGAATTTTGCGATGAAGCACAATATCGATTTCTCTTTTACAATGTTTCTGACTTCAAGTCTTTTTTTTTTTTTTTTGCAGCGATTCCTTCCCTTCGAGCACGCGACTGCTCAAAGAACGAGAAGGAAGCTTTAAACTATCTCTTCCTTCTCATCCCATTAATCAACGTTTTAATTCCTTTCTTTTGGAAGTCTTTCTCGGTTGTCTGGTCTGCCGATGTCATTGCTTTCTTTCTGATGTATGCTTGGAAGGTATGATGCCTGCATTTTCTTACTGAGCTCTGCTAAGCCCACATTTACCTCTATTGGCGGGGATGCGTGGAAGCCAATGGGAGTCCAACACATGCACTAGGTGTGACCCACCATGTACATGACCTGGTCCAGATATCAGGACAGTCAACTCATCAGGTGGGCCCCCCATTTTAAAAAAAATGTGACAGTATGAAAGAAACTGCCATGGTTCCACATTCAGTGTATTGACTGGCCTGATATTTGGCCAGGCATCTACATGGCACACGTCGCCGTATGTGGAGGTTTGCATTGTAGAAAGGTTGTGTGTGGGCTTAAGCTACATTCCTTTTTGCATAGTTTCAACTTGAATTAAATTCACTCTGGAAATCTAATTCTAATGGGAAGTATGTTGGCTGTCGACAGCTTGGATGGCTGCAAAAGACAGAATAGAATTCAGTTAAGCGGTTCTCAAAGGAGTCCATTCAAATCAAGAGGACATCTTGGTGCCATTTATACTTTCTCGGCCGATGATATAGAGGTAGGCCATCTTTGTTATGATCAGGACTCGGAAATCTGAATTGGTGCTGGTATGCATGATGCCAGTTGGGAGAGAGTACAGCGTCAAAGTAGGCTTGTAAATTTTCTATGATTTCACACTCAATCAATGTCAAATTCTTCAAGTTACAAGCATATCGAAAAAGAGAATTAAAGGGAGCAAATGTACAGTTTGATGGGCTCATTGTTCAGCAATGAAGGCCATTGATAAGATGGTCTTGACTGTGAACAGGGACGCCGTGAGAGTTCTAGGGACCATGAATAATATAGGTTCCAGGAACTTATATTTCAAGTGGTCACATAGACCTTGGTAGTGGGATTTATTTGATACTGTGGTAGCGTGTGATGGTTGATGCACAGGCCCTCAAAACTGTTTGCGTTACACTCACTAGCTCATATTAGCTCATATTATACCGTTCGAATTGCTAGGCCCACTGGTTGAAGAATTCTAACATCTAATTAATGAACCTTTTTTTTTTTTTTTTTTCTTTTGAGTTCAGAACATTGACTCTTTTCATTTCAACTGTCCATTATAAGTCCATCAATCAGCCATGGAGAGAATGTAGTTTGTTTACGAGCCATTTGTGCTGGGACCCACAATTGTGATTTATTTAAGTTGTATGCCATATTTGCAATTTCATTTTGCCCAAGTATCAACCATCAGTCTGCCAGAGTATCAAAGTTCTTTCTGAATTTCTCAGGAAATGGATTTCATCCATGATACAAGTGCTGCATCAAGGTTAGGAATGAAAAATAAATAAATTTGCATCAAGAATGGGGCAATGGAAACTAGTCATTTGATGGGCTTCACTGTGGATGGTAATAATTCAAAATGGAATTATATTAGATTATAGAGATATCATTTTCATCTAACACATGGGCCCACATGGTATGTGTCTCACATCCAACCTATCCAAAAGATGCACAAAAGCATTATTATTAGATGACAGATCCAATTGTAAGGTGGGCCGATCCATAAAAAAATAAGGCCACCTGATTGATTTAATTGACCTTATGTTTTGTTTGTGTTATCACCATGGTATGGTGCATATGTTTAATGGGTTGGATGTTATACACATACCACTTGGGCCCTATAAATCTTGAGTTTCACTACTTTTTAAAGGAAAAAAAATAAAATTAATGAGAGCATTTTTGTGATTTCATCCTTTAAAAAAGCACCAACATGTAATTTCTAATTATTGAGGCACTATTTGGTAAAATATAGATTCCTCATGAATTTTGTAGTAAAAATACCTTCAAATTTTTGAATTTTGAATTATATAATGAATTCGTTAAAATTTTAAATAATTTTTTTTTGTTAACATCTGGATAATTTGTAATAAAATTGTGAAAATTTTGTAATATTTGTGACAAAGAAATGCCTCACTGTTATCAAAGCAAGTTATAGTGGTCATAGTTGCATTGTGACACTTAACAGTCCAATCCATTGATCTAGACTGTTCATTGGGTCTAACGTACCTTTCATTGTCTGTCATAAAAATATCATACTGATAATATAAATATCTAACGTACCATTTGATCATTGGCATTTGACATGGATGGTCAATATCATTCACAGACAAAAATAGGTCCAATGAACAATTTGATCCATCCATGGCTTGGGAAAAGGATGGCTATAGAAAATGAAGTCAAATTTAGGATAGATTAAATCATCAAATGAGTATTATTTTTGCATGGTAGCCATGAAATGTGTTTCGAACCCAATGGACGACTCAATGAGCCTTGCATTTAGACCCGATTAGGCTTAGGTCTCACATCGATGACCAATTAATTTTTGGGTCAGGCTTTGGGCTCAAGTCATTCTAACTTGAGATAGCCCCCTATATTATGTCTCCCATGTTGTCAGATGTCATTAATTTATTTGCAATTGGGTCTATCGATGGCGTTGACAGACCACCCGATCCCATCAACAGCCAACTCAATACCATTAAGAAAATCTCATTTTTTGGCCTTTACTCGCTGAATGGTATTTGGGTCCAAATCAATTTAATTGAAGATGGCTTCGATCCCATTGATGGGTCGTTGATGGCATTCAATCTGATCGAAGTTTTCACCAACTAACTTACGCAGTTTTGCAGAATTGTAAGTCTTGTTTTCTACTTCAGTTTTAATCATATTTAATGGTTTGTTATCGGGGATTAGGGTAAGGAACATATACTTAAGGCTTTTGTGAGTAAAGGGAGATCAAAGCTATGGTTTTTGTATGATTTGAGGGGTTTATTCTTGGATCGGTTAGTTCTTCCATCTCTTTTAACATTGATTATTATGCTGGAATTGTAGAATGCGATGACATATGAAAAAGGACTGTAAGAACCCTAGGGCTTAAAATGGAGAAAAATCAGAGCATGCACCAATAGAGACCAACACAGCGCAATTATGCGATGAGGTGAATAATGGTGATCTCTTGACCACATCCAAATTCGGTTACCTTAGTGATGACTGGATTTTGGATTCGAGAGCCTTATACCACATGACTTTTCAAATGGATTGGTTCACCACACATAGCGAGTACAATGGTGGATAAGTTTTTATGGGCAATGACGTTGCTTGTAAAGTTGTTGGAATCGGTTCAATGTGCATTAAAATGTTTGATGGGGTGGAGCATATTTCGATAGATGTTCGACATGTTCTGGACATCATAAAGAATTTGATATCTCTGAGGACTCTTAAGGCACTTAGTTGTAAGTTCAATGGTTATGACAAAGTTCTTAAAGTTTCAAAGTGGGCATTTATTGTGATAAAAGTGCAACGGAGCAAAAATCTATACAAGATGATTGGAAACACTGAGATGGGTGGAGTTGTAGTGTCTGTAGTGAAATTCATGTTGGCATGATTGTGGCATGTGCACCTAACCCACATGAGCGACCGTGGTATAAAAGTACTTTCTAATCGTTGCTTGATTCATGTTCTTTTCTAAAAAAGTATTGAACTCAATATATGTGAACATCATCTATACGGTAAACAATCAAGGCTAACTTTTAAAACAAAAAAAGTATGTTTGTAAATATGTGCATTTAGATGTATGGGACTTATTGTCCATTGTTTCTGCTCGATGGTCGTTATATTTTGTCTCATTCATTAATGACTACTCTAAGAAAGTGTGGATTTATTTTTTCAAAAATAAATTTGATATTTTCGTCACATTTAAAGTATGAAAGGCGGTGGCTGAAAGGCATAAAGGGCAGAAAACTGGAGGTATTGAGGACTGATAGTGGATGTAAATTCGCTTCAAAGGAATTCAGTCATTTTACAAAGATGAAGGGATTGTGAGGCACATTCCTGAGTAGAATGGAGTGACAGAATAAATGAATCAGACTCTCCTACAAAGAGCCCGAAGCATGTTAAATAATGTTGAATTCGACAAGGAGTTATGTACGAAAGCCGTTAACATGACTTGTTACTTGGTGAATCGATCCCTATCTACGTCGATAAACTATAAGATTTTTAAAAAAGTATGGAGTGGTCATGAGGCAGACTACTTTCAGTTGTATTTATTTGGTTATGACGTGTACTCTCATGTGCCATCAGTTGAGAGAGATAAGCTAGACCAAAGGGCTAATAAGTACATTTTTGTGGGCTATGGTGATGGTGTGAAAGGGTACAGGCTATATGACTGGGTTACATGAAAGATCATAATTTGTCGAGATGTCAGGTTTGATAAAGATTCATTATTCTGCAAGGACAAATGTAAAGAATTAAAAAAATTAGCAGTCATTGATGTCTAGATTGAAAAAATAGATAAACATGCGAAGCCTGAGCCGCAGGCAGAGGTACAGGAATAGGTGGAGCAACCACCTCTCAAAAGAAATCCTCCAAGAGATCACAGATTGCCAGTCGGATACAGGGATGACTCGAATGTTACATCAGCCCTCATTAGGAATGAGGGGTATCCATCTACCCTACAGGAAATATTATGGTTATAATGTCAAGAAGTGGATAGTGGTAACGCATGACGAGATGAATTTCCTTCATCAAATGAGACATGAGAGCTAGTGGAGCGTAAAGTGATCGACTGTAAGTGGATTTACAAGAAGCAACATAATAAATACAAGACAAAATTAGTCACGAAAGGGTATGCCTAGAAGGAGAGTGTCGACTTCAACAAGATTTTCACACCTGTAGTCAAGTAGGTGTTTATCAGATTCGTATTGGCGTTGGTTGCCCAATACAATCTGAAATTGGAACAAATGGATGTAAAGACTGCATTCCTATGTGTGGAGTTGGAGCAGCATGTTTACATGAAGCAACCAAAAGGGTTAAAAGTGAAAGGAGTATAGAATAAAGTTTGCAGGATAAGGAGGTCGTTATACGACATGAAACAGTCACCCAAGCAGTAGTGTACAAGGTTTGATACTTTCATGATGGGTCAATGATGTACTAGAAGTGAATATGATCATTCTATTTATTATAAGACACTAAATGATGAACAATTTATTGTACTGGTATTGTAGGTAGATGACATGCTTATTGTTAGACGTATTATGTCTGAGATCGATACATTTAAGACTGAGTTGTTAAAGGCATTCGAAATGAAAAGTCTAGGGGCTGCAAAGAAGATTCTCGGTATAAATATTCACAGAAACAGATAAAGGAGCAAGCTACGGTTATCACTAGCATAATACCTTAAGAAGGTATTGATAAAGTTCAGTATGGACAAGGTGAAACCGGTTAGCAAACCCCATGCTGGTCACTTTAGGCTGTCTTCTGAATAATGTCCTACTACAAATGAAGGAAAGCAAATAATGTCTCATGTGTCTTATTTGAGCGATATTTGTGGTTTGATGTATGACATATTCTCTATGAGACTAAATATTTCACATGTAGTGGGTGTTGTGAGCAAATATATGGCTAATCCTGACAAGCAATACTAGGAAGCAGTGAAATGGTTACTTCAGTATATTCGAGGTATAGTACACTACGGCTTGACATTTGAAAAGTCTGAGGACAAGTTAGTATGCTATATGAATGTTGATTGCGCAAGTAATGTGGATAATAGGAGATTGACTTCCGGTCACTCGTTTGTATTAGTAGGGGGAACAACCAGTTGGATGTCGTAGCTTCAGTCTGTGGTGATTTTTTCCACAATCGAAGTTGAGTATATGACAGTAGCAGAATCTTTCAAAGAAGGTATTTGGTTGAGAGGAATGATAAATCAGTTGGGTTTCAGCAGGAAGTTGTGCTACTAAATTATAATAATGAAAGCACGATTAATTTGGCAAAAAACTCGGTTTACCATTTTCATATTAAATATATTGATGTTCATCATCATTTTATCCGACAGGTACTTGAGGAAGTCGGAGTGACTCTTGAGAAGATCCACACAAGCATGAATCCGGGAGACATGCATATGAAGGTGATTCGTATAGAGAAATTTAAGTTTTGTGCGACTTCTATGGACTTGGCGAAAGCTTGATGAAGATGGAGTGTGCACGAGAAGTAACGACAACGATAGAGCTATGATGGAGGCAATTAGAGATGGAGCCCGGAGCTGTAGTTCCTGATGATTGAAGACATGGTGGAGATTGTTGTCAGATGTCATCAATTTGTCTGTAACTGGGTATGTCAATGGCATCAACAGACCACTCAATCCCATCGAGAAGCTGTCAATCCCATTGACAACCCACTCGATGCCATTGAGAAAATCCTATTTTTTGGCCTTCGCTCACTGGACAGTTTTTGGGTCCAAATCAATTTGATCAAAGATGGCTTTGATCCTATCAATAGGTCGTTGATAGCACTTGATCTGATCGAAGCTCTCATCGACAGATTTGCATAGTTTTGCGAAATTGTGAGCCTTGTTTTCTATTTTGGTTTTAAACATATTTAAGGGTTTGTAATCAAGGATTAAGGTAAGAAAAATGTGGTCAAAGATTTTATGAGCAAAGTGAGATCAAAGCTAGGGTTTGTGTATGGTTTAAGGGGTTTATTCTCATATCAATAAGTTCTTCCATCTCTTAACATTGATTATCATAAAGGATTCCTTGCTGCTTTGTGCCATGATTTTTTTTCCCACAAGAGTTTTACCACGTAAAATTTTGTGTTCTCTGAGTTCTTTGTTTATTTGATATCTTATTGTTTGATTCCATCTGGGGTTACTTTCGAGCATCCCCCAACACCAAAAAAATAGGCCATTCTAATTCTCAATTGAGGTTGAATGTAAACCATTGGTTTCAGCCTCTAAATGTATGTGTTTGTGCACGTGGGGCACACCTGATCAATGTATAAGTTAGAAACATTCTAGAAAGAAAAAAAAAATAGATTTTTTTTTTCTTCTTTCAGAATTGACGGAGTAATGCCCGGGCGAAACGATTTTCGTGCCGACGCCTAGTCACATTTTGAGCTCAGGCCTTAGGCCCTTAGGTCTTAAGTGTTATAGCTTTGGCTTGGTGTGCCACCCTCACCAACAAAGTTGCATTTGGCGGTGGCAACCAGGCTTGGGCTTGACCTGAAACTTATGATGCAAAGCTCGAGCATAGCTCAATCCCAAAGTGACCCCAAAAAAATTAGCTGGGCTTAAGCTGACCCGACCCAAAAATTGATAAAATCTCTTTTTTTCCCTTGAAATTTGCTAACCCATCATTTATCAAGTGGACCACCACATATAAAAAATGAACATTTTAGAGGGATGAAGGCAACAATCCACATTGAAGATAGGTTGTTGCCCAAGGATTACAAGGACTTATTTGGAGGATATAACACGCATACAAAAAGTCAGCTCTGTTCGGATGGGGTTAGGTTAGGTTGGGCTAAAAATGACCTGAGCCTAAGCCCTAATAAAAATTAGGTGGGGTCATGAATAACGAAGGCCCAATACCCACCCACGGGTCAAACAGGCTCATTTCTCCCATGCAGAGCCAACCTGAAAAGCAAATGTTAAACGATGATTTTGCATTTTTCACTGATGGATGGCCAGGATCTTGCACATTTGTCCTAAGATATTGGCCGTTGCATGTACCTACTGGGGCCCGCCTGATAGATGGCCTAGATGTTGTACACAGTCCTATATGTGGTGGGGACAGTGGCCATGGCATGTCCCTAGAGGGGCCCACCTGATGAATGGCTGGCATGGACATGGGTCGTTCATTTGAGTCCATTTGAATCTAGGAAAGTGAAAAAAAAAGAAGAAAAAGATCCCAGCCATCTAAAGGCTTTTGATTTGGAAAAGAAGAAGACGACGACGACGAAGAAGATGGAGCAATCAAAACCAAGAGAAACCCTAGAAATCCCATCAAATCATCATCAGACGGAAGCAGATGAAGAGGACGACAACGTTAAGCAGCTACAAGAATGTTCCTTCCTCTACCTATCCTTACAGGTACTGCACTTCCCCTTTCTCTCCCACTAACCCATATCCTTCTATAAATTCCTAAATTTTCATGACTTTTTCTCCTCTCTTTTTTACAGGACTGTCTTGCCCAAACCAACAGGAATTGGAAATCTTGCCAATTGGGTATCTTTACTCTCCCTCCCTCCCTCTCAGAATATCAAGAAGTTTATTGGGTTTTTTCAGTGTGTGTGTGTGTGTGTGTATATATATATATATATATATATATATATATATATATATATATATATATATATATATATATATATATTTCAAGGATTATATGATCACCACTACGAATTTTCCTATTTGGAACTCAAATGGGGCCCATCTAATATTAGTTTCGGTGTTGGATGGGAGGGGCTACCAGGCTCATGGGTGTGACCCACATAGGAATTTACACTGTGATAAGGTAATAAGAAGAATTCGTACTGGATCATTGCCTAGGTTATAAAATGGTGATGAGATTGCATGGAAATGAATTGGATAAACCATGCAAACCATGTGTTTGATACTATGCCAACATCACAATGCCAGATTTGTGTGGTATCACCCAAATAGTGTACAACCATACATCTGCAATTCATTACTTTACAAGTTGATATTTTTAAAAATGCCTTTCCCATTTTGGCTGTGACATTTCATATCTTTTTTAACGGTTGTGGCCCACTTTTGGTGATCCAAACCATTCATCTGGTGGGTCCTGCCATGGATTAGTTATGCCGCAAAAGGTGACTCTGTCAGATAATCCTATCCAGGCACTTAATTCATTTGCTAATGGATGGTTAGAAATAAGATGTAGGCTATGGTCCAACTGCAACAAAAAAGTTCACCAATTGGGGGTTGGTCTGTGACCCACATGGTGAAGTGGTGATTCCAGCAGACGAATGGTCCAGATCACTGAAATGTGGAGCCCATCTATAACTGCTGGCCTGAACAAAAAAAAAAATGCTGCTAGCTCGGGCAGGCACATACTGCATAGTGTTTGTAGTGGGAAATACTGATGTTGCATAGTGTTCTCATCTCGTCCATTGTTTCTTTCAAATGTGTTCTTTCTTCTTTCTTTCTTCTTCTTCTTCTTCTTCTTCTCCCTTTTTTTTTTTTTTTTTTTTTTTAAAATTTTTAAATTTTTTATTCTTCACCAGAAGTTCAAGCATTAAAGGCCTGTCATGAAAGGAGGCAAAATGGCAGAGGCAAGTGAAAGTTGTAGATAGCAAATTTTGGCACTGGAACATTGTAAGCATTGTCTCTTCGAGACTCACATTTGATTTGCTGCTCATTTACGATTTACTCTTATTCAAGGATAAATACATAGAAAAAGAATGTTGCTTATGTTGGTGGTTTCCAATCTCTCCTACCTGACTAGAAGATTTCTAAAAATGCTTTTGCAGAACTTTCAAATGGCCAAGCATGTCATGGTTGCAAATTGCAAAATGGACCCATACAGACAAGGCTGTACTGATACAAGAGAACTAGGTTCCTTTTTCTTTTTTCTGTTGCGTATGTTGGTTGTTACTGAATTCTGGTGAGAAATATATACATGGAATCCACGTTTTCTGCTGTTTGTGAATGTAAAATGTGTGTGGAATCGTCTTTCCATTTCCACTCTCAACCTCAAAAAATGTGGGTACCTATACCTCGCCAAAAAGGCAATATGATATATTGATTTTTATGTTGGGCGATGGAAACAAGGTGACCATTTGAGCTGCCCAATAAGTATTGCTGGGGGTTTACTGCTGATAACAAATCCATCATTCCAACCCTACAATCCAATTAGGAACAATGAAGAAGAGAGGAGGATTCTAGAAAATCTGATTTGCAAACCAAACAACTGTCTTCATCAATGATTCCATTCGGTTCCTCAACCTATGGATTCCATTTTCCTATTTCCATATCCATGTTTTGGTTTTTAACCATAACAAGAATGCTTTCAGGTAATGGGTACATATGACCAGCATACAAACATACACACTCAACTCCTTTGCCAAAACATCAGGCCATGAGTTGGCCTCTCTTGGAATTGAAATAAAAGAAACTAAAGGCGTGAAATCAGTCTATAACTTTTGCAATGAATTTCTTCTTCCCAAGAGTTAGCCTTTTTCTTTATTCCATAGAATGTGTTGTGTTTGAAGTGAATACCTTATAGATATTATAAGGACTGCTGAATGAGGTGAAGGGGTTTGTTCATGTTCAAAGTGGTCAATGCTTTCTGTGTTGTATGCCTGGAAGGCAAACTTGGTTACAGATTCTTGACTTGCAATGGTGTCTGTACTTGCCTACCTCTACAATAACTGTTTTACTTCCAACAAAGGTTGGAATGTGGATTTTTGGGCTACGGAGTTTAGTGGCTGTGTGAGGATTACTTGCCATTTCTTTTCCATTAAATGGATTCCCTTTTTTTTTTTTTTTTTTTTTTTTTGCAATGCGTAGTTGCTGAGAGCCATTCGTTTACAGTTGGTGTGGTGAGAGCCAAGGAGTTGTCGGGAATTGCGCATTTCCATGTTTGCAGCCAGTTGATATAATTACAGATGTTACTACTGGAAGTTGACTAGGAGTTTGAGCATTCAGGTAAGCTTCTAATTCTGCTCAGAGCATTTTGGTAACCCTTGGGATCTTGTTGGAAAACAGTGCTGAATGACGTAGGCTAATTTGGATTCAACAACACCACCACCACCTCGGATCTTGCTGTTGTACCTGTGAGAGACTCTTCTCACTTCCACTTTTTAGCAGAGGTTGGTATTTGTAGGTCGTTTCCAATGGGCATATGATTTCAAGCACCGAGGTTTTGAGGGCACAAAGGTTCTTAGCTGAACAAATCTAGACACTCCAAGGTTCTTAGTTGCACAGATATGAACAATCTGTTGCCGCGAAGCTTGGCGTGGCTTTTGTCCCTGTTCATCCTTGCTTTTCTCAGTTCGTTGTGATGGTTGTAGATGCTAATGTTGGGCCTTGGGACTGTATTGCTTTTGAGAACATCGCAGACTTTTTCCTTTTGTTAGGGCGTTACCAAACACCCGTGGTAAGACTCAATCCTGGATCTCCAGTGTGTCAGGAGAGTGATACAAGCTAGGAACTAGCTGTATATTGAACTCAGACGTTCCTTTTGTGACTTCTGGGGGGAGACTTCTTTGTTCCACCAGGAACAGTAGGCCAAATGGTAGATGCAAATTTCAAGGTGAAAGGTTCCATGGAATTGACCAATCTAACATTGTCCATGAGCTGCAAGATGGCCCAAGGGTTATCAAGCTTAGTTCCTTTCTCTCCAGGGCCTTCAGGGGAACCCACTTTGATCATATGCGTCATTGGCAGCTGTTGATACTTGATAGAGGAACTGAAAATTACTAATAATGTGACTTCTATGGGCTGGATGTAAAAGCAGCCCGTGTATATGGTATTTAGGTACTTTGGAGATCTTTTATGGGATTAAGAATATTTTAAGAAGTTGTTTTGTTTTGAGCAGAAATTTTTGTTTTAATCTTTTAGTGATTCTAACTCATGGTCTTTATTGAGTTATAGAAACCAAGAAAGCATAGGATTGGGTCCCTAGAGAGTTAATCTGATGGGTGTTGGGAATAAAAGGAGCTTTAAGATGATATATTGATATGATTAAGGATATGTATGAGGGAGAGAAAGGAGTCTCCTGCTTGTTGGATGAGCTAGTAGAGACGGTGTAGTGTGTGTGAGTGATCCAGGGTTCAACCTTCAATAATCTTACCTTTAGAAAAAAAAGCAAACAAACAAACAAACAAAAAAAAAAAAAAAAAAAACAAACAAAAAACAAAACAAATGTGAGGATCACTAGTGGAGTGACTAGTGAGTTCCCAATTGTTGTGGAGTTGCAATAGGGGTCAGCATTTGGTCCGTACCTTTTCGCGTTGGTTATGGACGATTTAACAGGGCATTTGTAGGAAGAGATCCCATGGTGTATGTGTAACGTCTCGGAAAAAAAATCCGTACAAAGACCCGAGTACCACCTCAGGCAGAAATTACTAAGGATCGACCTCTATAAAAATTAAACGAAAATTAATTAAGTAGTAAACTAAATAATCAGTGAAATTAGCTTGGACCACTATCTATATAAACTGCAAGACTTAAAACCATTAGAATCGCTGACTCAACATTACCTAGAAACCTATAAGAAATCTCAAAACCTAGTTGCTCTCGGGAGCACATTAAAACTCCGTATTGAATTTGGACCGCGCGTCGAAAGTCCGATTACCATGAAACTATAAGGTTATGACCACCTTATTGGGCTTGATAAGCATCGTGAGAATCAAGCCTAAATAGTATTCAAAAACACGCAACTTGAGCACTGAGCAAAGTATGTGAGAAACGCGAATATCTTTAGAAAATGAACTCGAACTTAAGTGAATTGGACCATTTGCTTACAGGCGAAATTGACGGTTTCAGACCGTCAGTTTCTGACCAAACTATACCTTTCGATCAAGAAAATTTTCCTACATATGTCGGTATACTTGTGACCCTGATTGAGTGACGATGACCGTTGAACTGAAACAGGTCATCCACGGTCGATCTACAAGCCCGATCGGACCAAAACCCTAACTTGGCCTAGATCCATGGTCAGGAAACTTATTCTATGACGTTAACGCGTAATGGGCCTCCAGATGAGTCCTGTTTGTCCGAAACAGACACCCTTTGCCTATAACCCAAGTATACCATGGTCCTGGGGCCATTGACATTAGTTCTAGGCCTATATAAGGACCTTAAACCACCCCTCATTCTATACGAATTCTCTAACCCTAGGAGAGAGGAGAGAAAAGAGGAGAGAAAAGTGAGGAGAAGAGGGAGATCTGTGGATCGTTGCTGGGATTCACTCCCATTATTCCATGTATCGAATCTCCACCACCCCATCACTACACCGTCGATTTTAGCTTTGATTTGGGTAAGGAATCATAACCCTAATATCGTTTTAGGAATCCAAATAGAGGAAATGACGAAATAGCTAACCTATTTCGTAATTTAGGTAGCCATTGTGCTGTAGACGGAAGCGCAGTGTACGAGCCGAGTTCGTAACGAGCAAATCGACGAAAGGTGCGGACTGTAAACGTTTGAGTTATGGTTTTCAAGGCTTTCAATGTCAGCAATGATTTATGTCCAACTTGATTGCTGCCATATGATATTAGCTACGACGTTTTTGGATAAACTATACATGTGTGTGAACTATGTGAATATAAAATGCTTCTCATGTATTTGTTGAAATGTTTGAATGAAGGTGAAATTATGATTTAGGCTTGACATGACTATTAATGTAGAATATATATGTGTTGTGTGTATAACAACTCCTTTATGAAAGGATTCGCAAAAATATATTCTATAATTAATTTAGTTTGGGCATATAGTATTATGAGGTTTAAGTGTTTGATAAAATGTTTGAATGAGAAAGTGTTTGACAAATTACTTCCAACTAGGGTGTTGAGATAGGATTCTTAATTACCTTGTCCACAGTTATAGTTTCTTTCATGTAATGAAGATTGCTACTACGTGATTTATGGTTGAAATGCATATGTATGATAATATGTTCAATGTGTTTAATAAAATGCTCGAATGAGATTTATACTTAAAATTTTTTGTTAAATGTTGTTATGAAATCATATGTATCCATATGCTGCGTTTGAGTAAGTTGGGACTACTATGTAGTCCAGGCAATTGGTAACGATTCCTGATTGAGTAGTCGAATTCGTTTCGCCACGTTTGACACGTACAATGAATTCGAGCCGTACACTAATTGTCGACAGTGGTTAGGCCACGCGGAGTGCTTACGCGCTCCATGTCGATCAATTCAACGTGCGCTCGTACTAATTACACTTGTTAAATAACCCGATTGGCCTATTGTGTATTTACCATATATGGACGCTATTGCTTGAATCTAAGGTACCAGTTACCAATGTGAAGCCCATTTAAGCATGGTACCAAGATCCACTAAGATTCATGAGCCGGACATGGTGGTGTATGGGACACCGTGGTCGAGCTGTCGGCCTACGCTGAGGTGACGAGCCTCCTCGTAGTGACCAGTGAGCAACCCAAACTTGTGAACTGAATATGGTGGTGTATAAGACACCGTATTCGAGCTGTCGACTTACGTTCAGGTGACAAGCCTCCCGTAGTAACCTCGAGTATAAATTAGGCCTACGCTGAGGTAACGAGCCTCTCCGTAGTGACCTCGAGTGTAAACTCGTGCACTTACGTATCCACTGCTTTTCATCAGGGGTGATGCCCTATAACTTGTCTATCGTATGTGATTAACTAGGATTGACGACCCTAGATGGATCATAGTTTGGGTAAGTGATATAAAGGGAGGTACCTTAGCTTTTCAAATCTTCTGTATGAATAAGCCTAATAAACTACTTGGCTAACACGACCATGCATCGCATTGCATGTGCTTTGGCGAGGAAGCGCACGTTTATGGAGTTTACTATAAGCGATCGTGAGATGATGTCGCTGATGGAGTGCAGGCGAGGGCATGCATCATTACACATATCATTCCTTCATTAACAAGAGTACTTGGAATATGATTGTTGTATTGCTTTATCATTACTGTTTGACTGAATTGATAACATGTTAACCTTTTCCTCATAGTACCATTAAGTTGATCACTCACTCTCACTCTCACTCTGGGATGATGTTTTAAAACACTAAGCAGACTCTGATTTAGATGCAAGTTGTGATGCGGCTTACGTAGCGGAGCCAAATTTTATAGATGAGGAGGAGGAATTCTCCTATATTCAGCTATTAGGCGAGTCTCTGTAGACCTTGTTCTGATTCAAAAGGATTACGAGAATACATAGACTAGTTGGACAGTTACATTTTCATATTTTGTAAATTTTGGGAATAAACACTTGTATTTGTTTAGCTTGGCAACATACTTATACTCTGGGGATTGATAAACTCTTATATACTTTATATGTTCATCTCAGTCTTCCGCTTACTCAATTTAAGTAACTCTGTAGTATGATATGTTATTTTGGATTAATCTCACTCATGTTTAATGCACTAACATGGACAATATTTAATCATCATTTTCTATGTTGTATAAGTGATGCGTTAGAACTCGAGTGTTGAGCTATGCTCGACCCCCGATTTTCGGGACGTTACAAGTTGGTATCAGAGTATGATTTGGATTAAACTGGACATGTGTTATGGTAACACGATGCTCATTAACGCACTTTGGCTTAGCAGGCGATAAAGCGTAGATATGATCGTATGTAAGGGTGCACACGGGTCGGTTCGGTCCGGTTCTAGGGTGAAATCAGAACCGAACCGTTCCTAATGGTTCCACCATTTTTAGAACCGGAATCGAACCGTTGGTACCCTGGAACCGAACTGGAACCGGACCGTGAAAAACGGTTCGGTTCCTGATCAGTTCCACGGTTCTAGCCTTACTGGGAAAATCCAAAAATTAAAAAAAATTAAAAAAAATTAAAAATATAGCTGGTGTGAGTGTCATGGCTCAGATTTCACCCGCAAAAGCTTACCAATGGTTTATATTTTAACCCGAAAACCTACACTCATTTTCTCCCCAATTCCTCGTGTAGTAAAATTTGAACAATTCCTTGCCAAGTAGCTTCTGATAACCACTGTTCATAAGCCTTATTAGGAGGGGAAAAAAATATCCAAAATACCTGACATTATGTTCTGTATAGCTATAGAAATGAACAGATGACAGGCCCAGGAGACAATGGGTTAGTACCAGAAGAACTGCAATGCCATCGTGCAATCTCTTGAAAGGACACGTGGAAGGGTGATGTATTGATCTGGTCCAGCCATGTACTGGCAACAAGATGGACAGATTTTAAGTAAACCCATCAGACAATCCAATCCATTAATTTATGTAGAGTTTACTACACAACCGTTAACTGTTTTTGTTTTCCACTGTTGCTTTAATGGCCACATATCAGATGGATGTGATTGTCTAAATAGGTGCAATTTTTAAGATGTGAACCATCCATACTGACCCTACATTTGTTTGTTTGCAGCTGTAGTGTGTGGAGATATGGGTGTACCATATTCCAGTTCTTCCACCCCCACCACGTCATCTACTACACCACTGACCCCCTACTAAACAGGCCCCAAAAGATGTTAGTTAAAAAACAACAGTTCTTCCACCCCCACCACGTCATCTACTACACCACTGACCCCCTACTAAACAGGCCCCAAAAGATGTTAGGAAAAAAACAACAAAAGGGAATTATAGTAAGACACTCACAAGCCAATATTGGCCATTTGATGGAAATGCCAAACAGGACTCACATTTACCTGGCCATTTAACAGCCACCACCAGCGTCGCTGCGTACCCAGCAACAACAAAGCAGTTTGTGTTTCCCTAATAGAAAAGAATAGAAACAAGAAGGAAGAAAATCACTGCACCAGGTAATAACAAAGCAAATAAACAAATATCACAGGTCCAGAAACAACATGTTGAAGATAACCTTACTGTTTTTTTAAAAAAAAAATTTAATTTTTTTAGTCAAGGCACGGTTTGACGGTCTGGATCGACAGTTCGGGTAATGGTTCGGATCTACGGTTCGAGCCACGGTTCGGATCAACGGTTCAGTTCAACTGTTCGGTTCGATTTTGCACAACCTTAAACCGGAACTAATCTGTATCTAACGGTTCTCCAAATTTTGGAACCAGAACCACAACCGGTGCTATCTAGAACCGGACTGATCCAACGGTTTCGGTCCGGTTCCACGGTTCTACTGGTTTAATGTGCACCCCTAATCGTATGATCCCAAGTTTCACCGATGGGCGAAACTGACCTTCGAAATGTGACCCGTATGCATCAGCGATCATGTGAAATGATCCCAATTCCTTTTTAGACCGTCAATCGACGGGTTTGGATGATAATTCACCGCATCCCATACTCAAATGACCCGAAAAGCGTAAATACGCATTTGTTGGGGCCCGAAACCACCTCAACGGATGAGGGAGCCCAAACCACGTAAATCGGTGTGACTCAGGAGGTCCCCCGCGCATTTTCGGCACCCCCGCGGTCCACTCTAGTAGGGCCACGGCGGGCCCACGGGTCCGGCGGCCTGCCGCCCTTCCCACATGTGTGGGGCCATCCAAACACGTGTAGGGCGTTCTATTTTGTCCCCTTTGCTTCATTTCTTCTATTTCTAAGCTCCCAAACCCTCCAAACCCCTCAAAAATCTAATTTTTCTCTTCCAATATCTCTCCCATACCCTCCAAACTTCATCTTCTTCCACATCTTGCATTCCCTCCACCATTTCCCTCAAACCGATCTCATACAACTCCTCATCTTCCCTATTACCCATCTATTTGAGCACAAAGCCTACATCTTTGTGTCTCATAACTTTCAAACTTCCCAAATCCACCCTATCCTCAAGATTTTCCACTATATGGCTCTTTTTAAGCTAGTGGCTGTCATCTTTTCACTCTCCACACTCCTTTCCCTCATAGGAAAGAGAAGAGCGTCCACCAATGAAGCCGAGCCTAGCCGCCCGACCCATCTAAGGAAGAAAGCGGGTGCCGAAGCAAGCACAGGCGTCGCACGATAGCAACGGACGAAGCGAGATCTCGATCCCCAGATTCCACTTGAAAGAGTTTTACCGGCGAGCATCGGATACGGTAAGTTTCGTTGCCGTAGAGTTGTATTTGAAGCACATGTAGACGAAATGCTATTTGGGCTATATCCAGTAATGGACCTTCTGTTGGAATCTGGGTGGGGTCCTATATTTAAAGGCAAGTCTCATGCCTGTGAGAACACTGTTTGAGCCTCTATGCCCACATACGGGATCCACTACTGGAGCCTCTACAGTTCACTATTTCCGCAGGAAGGTGGGAAGCAATAGTCAATGTAGATGTAATGGCCTGGATTATGGAAATTCCACGTGGTGAAGTGCATGCTAATGAATCTCATCTCAAGAGTATGCGAGAAAGAGATCGCCGTACACAGTTTCTTTGTGGCCGACTGGTTCACTAGAAGTGAGGCAATTACCTCCCATCGACTAAATTGACAGATGATTTCCGCTACTCCACCACATATTCACATATAATATGTATCTTAGGTGGGGCAACCGTACTAATTATACTCGCTTGATGGTAGACTTCCTGCATAGAGCTGGGAAGGGAGACAAGCTGTGTCTGCCTACGTTCGCCCTACTACAGATAATCCAGACCGTACGCTCTGTTAGGAGAGATGTTTCACTCCCATTCGGCCAGCTTATATGCAAGGTTGCTCGAGAGTTCGGCTATAGACTTAACATGAATGAGTTGGCGCCGATTCACTTCATTAATGACACTACACTTAACAACATGAGAATTGACCCTCGATAACGTCAAGCCCGACTCGATGATTATGGGGGCGGACAGAAAGTGAAGAGGAAAAAAGTAATGAAATAGAGGAAGAAAGCAATGAAGAAGAGGAAGAAAATGAGACAAAAGAGGGTAGTGAGGAAGAAGAGGAGGAAGCCCAGGATTCTGATGAGGGACCTCCTACTACTACACATGAGCACCGCCGTGATCAGGTCGCCCTGGAAGCCCGCCTGGCTCAGATTGCAGAGAACTAGGTCATCCTGAGACAAGAAGTCAAGGAGACCCAGGCCGAATTGAAGCAAAAGCTTGAAGAGAGTCAGACTTATATGAAGCAGAGGTTTAAGAAGATGTCCCGCACTCTTAAGGCTCTCCTGTGTTGTATGCAAGACAAGGGTGCTCCTCCACCATCACCAGATTCGGACAGCTAGTCATACGGTGCGGTTGTCTTTTTAGTTTGCTTTGTTTCTAGTTTTCTTTTGTAATAGCCTTAGTAGGCTTGGTTGGTTATTAGTGTGTTTAGTATTTAAAACTTGTGTTAGAATAGCTCACATGTATCTTCTGTCATGATCCATGTAAGACTACATCTCATGTATTGTGACGATTTTGATTAAATGAAATGCATGAAACTTCTTTTGTTTTGGAATGTGAATGATGTTTAGATGAGTGTGTGTTCTTATGCTAAATCTTACACAGGTTGCACTCTTTGTTGTATATAGGAAATGCCACCTAAGAGCACTCGGAGCACTATACGTCTCATACTTGGTGGATCGTTTGATGGGGCACCTCCCCTAAGCGATAGCCACATGGACCCTACTTTGGGCATTGATAGCGACACCATGCCGGATTCTCAACCGGCCACTGGCCCCACAAATGGGCTAACACCTAGTGCACCACTGGTTCCAGAATAAAACCGTGCGTCTACCTTGACGCCATGCATGCCTCAGGCGGCTCCTCCCTCTGATAGGTTGGAGCAGATGATGCTCCTAATATAGCAGCAACATCAAGTTTGGACTACAATTGCGAGGGCCCTTGCCCATAACATGAATATGGTCCCACCTGCACCACCTATGCAGCCTGTTGGGAATATGAATGCCTGCGGTTTATTTGAACGCTTTCAACGTTTTCGACCTCCCACCTTCGCTTCGCAGGCACTCATAGGCCTGAGGAGGCTAAATATTGGCTCGACCGCATCTCTAAGATGCTGAAGTCGCTGCATTGCACTGAGACAGAGCATGTAGAGTTGGTTACGTACATGTTCAAGAAGGAAGTCAGTCTCTGGTGGGATAGCGTCCTACGAACAGTGGCCCCTAAATACGTATGGACGTGGGATGCGTTTGAGACTCGCTTCCATGAAAAATACTTCTCCCTCACTAACTGTAATGAGGAGGGTGATTTCCTTCGCCTCCGGCAGGGAGGGATGACCGTGGTAAAGTATAAGAACCGCTTCATGGAGCTAGCCAGATATGCTCCGTTGATAGTAGCAGACGAGCCGCTGAAGATGCAGTGATTTTCTGAGGGTCTGTGGCCTGAAATCCGCATGAAGATGTGTTGCGCTAGCATTCCTAACTATGCTGAGCCAGTGAACATATCCCTACGAGCTGAGCAGGATGGGAATAGACTGTCCCGTACACGTGTGCCCGTGGGCCCGAGGCCCTAACTGGACTTGCCGAACCGATCATTCCTTGGCAATAGGTCACGTGCAGATTTGCCTCCCAGGCTGATGGCTCCACCAACTCAGCAGAGGCGATCTGATCTATGGTGTACCTATTGTAAGAGGTTGGGCCAATATGGATACTTATTTCTTTACCAAAATGAGGGATAACGGCTTTACGCTGCCTTAGAAGATTAATTGTCAGTTACCACAAGCCATTTTAGCTCCACTTCTGCGATCAGCATCGCCAGCAAAGCCTTTTTACAGACCAAATGTACCTCGAAGTAGGCCGCCTCAACGACCCATGGCAGCACAGTCGAATAATCTTCAGCAAGCTCGTGTGCACTCACTTGCAGCTGAAACATTCGAGTTAGTAATCGCAGCACCATTGGCTTTCGAAGTCATGACACACATCCAAGGTACACCAGTCTTCCTATTGGTGGACACCGGGTCCACTATTTCGATAATATCATGCACAACAGTTCAACGACTAGTGTTGAAAACTACTATGATTGGGGTGAGACTCCTTACCGCCACAGGAACATTTTCAGACTCAGCCAAGACTTATAAGGGTTGTTTGATAGACTTAGGAAGTAGAACAGTGCTCGTTGACCTAATTGTTGCCCCATGTATCATTACAACGTCATTCTCGGCATGGACTGGTTAACTGAGATGAAAGTAGAGATCGATTGCTATACCCGATTGGTGACAGCCCATGGACATGAGGGCACGACCTTTATTTTTTCCGTTCATGTCAGTTGGCCTTATCGCATTAGTTGCTACGCTTCCTTGTTAAAGAGTTTTGATGGTCCGACACTTGGGGACACGCCTGTAGTCCAAGATTTCATAGACGTATTCAGGACTATACCTGGACTACCTCATCGGCGTGAGATCGACTTTACTATCGACCTTGTGCCCAGTGTGTAACACCCCGAATTTTTACCAACCTGGAGTTAGGCGTCCTTAAGCAATGGGTCAACCATAGCACCTTGGTAACTTCTCAAAACTCGAGTCCAAAGCCAGAGAAATCATTTAGAACCTAATTCTTTAGAAATTTAATGTGTATTAGCCAGCGCTACACTAGATTTCCTACAAAATTAGCACCAACCACTTTAAATACGATCTGTAAGACCCAAAACCTATAGAATTGTTAACGCTACGTTACCTTGAAATCTAGGATCCAACTATAAATCCAGTTACTCCCGAGAATACTTTGTAACTTTGTATTGGTTCTAGACCGCGCATCGAGAGTCCGATAGCTATGAACTTAGACCATTACGACCGCATAGTTGGACTTGTCAATCACCTAAAAGATCAAGCCCAAATGATGTCCTGAGACCATTTTATTGAGCCCAGAGTAAAGAGAGTAGGAAAAGGAAGATTTTTAGAAAAATTAATTATATTTTTAAGAAATCTGGAACGCTTCACTTGCGCGTTATTTTTAAGCATTCTGACCGTTAGAATTCGACCCAAATTCACCCTCGGATCAGGATAGGTGGCCCTTACATGTCATAGTACTTATAGCTCGATCGAGTTTCCGTAACCGTTGAACTAAAACTGGTCCGCCACGGTCGATCTGGAAATCTGACCAGACTGAAAACTTAGCTTGACCTAAATCCGATATTAAAGAGCTTAAGTCCGATCGCATTTAGTAACAGGACCTCCAGAAGTGCTCTGTTGATCGGAACAGACTCGATTTGGTTATAACTTAAGTATACCTTGACCCCAAGTCTATTTTCGTCGCTTTTGGGCTTATAAAAAGGGCTTAAACCCTCTCTCACAAATCCCATACGAATTTCAAACCCTAGCCAAAATCAAGAGAGAGAAAAAGAGAGAAAAAGTGAGGGAGAAGTTGGAGTTTCTTCCAGGGATTCCTCCCAGTCTCTCTGCGTGCCTCATCTATCCCTTTGCGTCGCTATTCTGGCGATCCCAAATCCGTTCTTAGGTAAGAAAACCTAACTCTAACCTGTTTTGAAGCTTAGATAAGCTGTAAGAAAGTTGTAGCTAACCTGTTTCATGTCATAGGTAGCGTATCCGCCGTTGACGAAGACACATCGTCTGAATCATATCGAATACGCATTTTCTGGTTTAAGGTGCGGACTATATACGTTTAGGTTATGGTTTTCAACACTTTCAATGTTAAGTAATGATTTATTCTTGCCTAGGATGCTATTTCACATGTACAAAGTGTTGTCCGTTTCGATTTTCAGTTATACGTTAATTATGTTGAATATACCGTATTCCTCGTATTTGTAGAAAATACCGTATATGTATGAAATTTGGATTTGTGCTTAACATGATTATTTGCCGTGAATATATGCTTGTTACAGGTGTGACAACTCCTTAGTGAAAGGACTTACCCTAAATCACGCCACAGCCAATATACGTTATATATATAAAAGTGTGTAGCTCACGTGTTTGTGAAAATGTTTAAATGAATAAGGAACCCAGATTCATGCATGTCATGATTATCCGTTGTGGGTATATGCAAGTGATATATGGGGCAACTCCCTAGTGAAAGGATTTGGTCAAATACATGATATATCAACATACGATATGTAGTTAGTATGTGTAGCCTAAGTGTTTGTGAAAATGACTGAATGAGTATGGAATTTACTTTCGTGCTCGCCATGACTAATTGCCATGGATATATAATTGTTGTATGGGCGATAACCCTTTGACGAGAGGATTTACCCTAATACGTATGCTAATGACTACATAATATGTATGATGCAATGTGTAGACTAAGTGTATGTAAAAGTGTCTGAATGAGTTAGTAGTTAGTAAAAATGTGATTGCTAAGGTTGTTGAGATATGAATCTCGATCATAATACTTGAGTATATGATTTCCTCCATGCATTGTGTAACTTAGATTATTTGTATTAACTGTGTATATGATTTTCTCCATGAGTTGATTAACTTAGATAAATCATGTCAAAGGTGTATATGATTTCTTCCATGTACTATATTTACATTTAACTTATACTTCATGAATGTCCACATGATTGTAGGATATGCTTCATATGCCTATTATGGAATTTGTATGTGATTGGGGTTGTACTACAGTCCAGGTAATCGGTAAGCGTATTCCAAATGGTGGTTGAGGTTGTTCGCCACGTAGGATGAGTTTAACGAATCTGAGTCGTGCTTGGGCTGTTCGACAGTGGTTAGGCCACACGAAGTGCTTATGCATTCCATGTCGTTCAACTCAACGTGCGCTTGACCTAGTTGAGCTTATCAATTAACCTGATTGACCGATGTTTGTTCACCATGTTTGGTTGCTACTGCTTGAACCTAAGGTACCAAACTTACCAGTGAAAAGCCCCTCTAACCTTGGTACCTCGATTCACTAAGACTCATGAGCCGATTATGGTGGTATGGGACACTATATTCGTGCTGTCGGCCTACTCTGATTGGTGACGAGCCTTTTGTAGTGACCAGTGAGCACCAATACTCGTGAGAAGATTATGGTGATATGAGACACTATATTCTTACTGTCATCTTACATTGATTGGTGACGAGCCCTCTGTAGTGACCTCGAGTATATCCTGATAGTACATAAGGGCGACGAGTCTTGTTGCAGTATGTAGGATATAACTAGGCCTGTATTGATAAGGTGATGGGGGAGAGGAGCAACGATTGCGCGCAACAGCCCTGGCAGCCCTTGCAGTGACCTAGAACCGTAACATCGTATGAGATTATCTCGGACTGACGACCCGAGAATGGATCATCGTTTGGATAATGATACAAGGGAGGTACCTTAGCTTCCCAATCCTGTTGTATGAAAAAGACTAATAAGAACTTGGTAAGCATATTCATAACACCGCATTGCATGTGTTAACGGCGTTGGTGATAGAGCACTGAGGAAGTGAGTCATGCCGCGATCGTTAGATAATGTCACGGAGGGGATTGTGGTGAGGGCATGCATCATTCTTCATATCATCATTGCATTAACAAGAGTATCTAGGACCTATTTGATTGTACTGCCTTATCATTACTGCTTGATTGGATTGATAACATGTTAACCTTTGCTGTATATAGCTTCCACTGAGTTGATCACTCATTCTCACGTTACGAGACGGTGTTGGCCACACCAACCAGTTTCTATTTTAGTTTCAGATGGCGATGATGCTTGCGAGGCAAAGTCAGTTTTTCTTGATGATGTCGAGGAGGATTTCTCCTATATGCAGGTTCTGATCGACGAGTTTACAGGGTTACTGATTAGATGCCAATACACTTAGTATTTTTACTTTTATTTAAACACCCATGTATATTCTTTTTTTTATATTTTTTGGAGTATACATGTATTTAGTTAACCTGGTAACATGTTCACACTCTGGAGACTTACAATCAATTATACATTTTATATATTTATCACAGTCTTCCGCTTGTGAAACTTAATTGTCTCTGGAGTATGATATGTTGTTTTTGTCTAATCCCACTCATGTTTTCTGCACTAATATGAACAACATTCATCCATCATTGAAAATGTTGCATAAGTGATGTTCTATAACTCAGGAGTGGAGTTTATGCTCGACCCCCTATTTTCAGGATGTTACACCGTGCGACACCCATTTCTCTACCGATGTATCACATGCCTTCTTATGAAATGGAGGAATTGAGGAGACAGATTGATGATCTGCTAGATTCAGGCTCCATATGACTTAGTGTATCTCCTTGGGTAGCACTTGTGTTGTTTGTGAAGAAGAAGGATGGATCACTGCGATTGTGTAACACCCCATACTTTTCGTACTCGGGTGTTACCATGAAAATCTAAACCAGTTTTCACGTGTGTAGAAACACACGTAGCTTTCCTTACACATCAACATCAAGTGATCCCCAATTCATCAATTTCAATCGTTCGATACAACATTCATTCGTATATCAAGCCATCCATTTGATTGATTTTCAAAACAATCCAGAGATGTCTATTTTAGGATCTCAGTCATCTCGATAGATTAATCGAACCATCCAAAAATATATTTAATAAATATATAAATTTTTATTAATTATTACAAATTCTACAGAAACACGGATCAAAAGGGTTATGAATGCACTTTGATAATTTAATTACCAATTAAATAATGTTGAAATGTATTGAAATAGAGTGATGTGTATGTACTTAATATATGAAAAATATTATGAAAGTAATATTATAATAAATAAACATAATGAATTATAATCTTATAACATAAGATTGACTTTATAAATATTAGTATAGTATTAAGAATCTTTATAAATACGTATACAAAAGTTATTAAATAATTTAATAAAGTCATATATTACTTAACAATTCAATTTCAAATGTAGTGTTGTACAATTTTCAATTCACACATATGTATAGTATTATATTGTATATTATAAATCGTACACTAGAAAATGTATGGCTAATAGCATGTAAGTAGTAGTATGTTAATATTTAAATTATACTTATATAAGTATAAATTGTTTTAATTAAGGTAACTAGAAGTAGTGCACAATCGTGATAAATTTTATATTAATTGGCTAGAAATACAGGATGTAAGCCTCACAAATGGTCCATTAGGGTTTTTTTTTTTACCATTGACGTCTAATCTAGGAATGATCTGACTACTAGATAATGGAAAGCCACCGTTAGAACTAGGAATCGACTCGAATGGCCCACCTGGACTTTGGATCTGCCTCATCTTTGGTTAAAGGCCATGATAGGGCCCACCAAATAAAATGGGCAGTGTAGATTTATCAAAAACATCACGGTGGACCTTACACACGGTGCGAGTGCACCACAACCACCCGTGCACGAAGTGCACGGGATATCCAGCGCTGGTCTGACTAGCGCTGACCCGCCATTCCTTATAAGGGAGTGATTTCTCTCTCCCTTCGTTTTTCACAGCAGACGAACGCCGTCCGTTTGGGACGATATACGGCCCACCATGATCATCGTTATGGCGATCCGAACAGTCCATCTTGTGAGCAGCAAGGTCTTGACCAAAATCCAACTTCTCCTGCACGTGGAAACACGTCTGCGTGCTCACGGTTCTTGACACAATCAGCCCCTACTAACACTTGTTTCCAAAAACGGAAACTCCGTTTCTCTCTCCACACGCCAGCTCAGCGATCCGCGTGAGGGGCGTCTAGCACGATCTCGGACGTCCATCCGAAGCAATCTCAGCCGTCCGTTTTAGCTGAGCGGTTTAGGGCTCCCTCAGCAAAGAAAACCACAAACAGTTTTGGTTTCTACCCACCGAATTTGAAGACGGTTTTAGCTAAAGCGATCTTGGCCATTTAGTTCGGATTGTAGGGTTGTGAGGAAGCTAGAGTTGCAATAAGAATGGGAGAGGACCGAGCAAATGCATCTCCTCTCCCAGTTTTAAGAAAAATGGTCGTTTCCTCCTAGATTCGAACCCACCAACCAAACGATGTTCGAGCTCCATTTCATCCCTAGGAACTCTCCCATGCTGGCGGAATGAAGAAAGGAGCAACGGGATAGAGTCCGCCATTGACGGTCGTCTTCTTCTCCACCAAGAAGCAGCTCGGGCATTAGCGTTTCAGCCCTTGTTTGGCCCTGTCCGGACCTTTCAAAACACGCTGAAAAAAAAAGGAGAGAAGGAGGGAGACAGAGAAGCATAAAGAGGAAACGAGAAAAGAAAGAAGAAGACAGCAAGGAGCAAGGGCGCAGATTGCTGCCATCGTCTTGCACCATGACTCGCTGCTGAGTCTGAGTTACTGGCACGAGCACTGGCAGAAGTTTTTGGGCCTGACAATCATGTTGGTCACGCTAGGGGAAGAAGAGAAAGAAATAAACGGAGGAAGAAGGGAGAAGGGAAGAGAGAATGTGGGTGGTGTGGCTGCACTCTGCAGCAATCGCCCAAACCGAGCTCGGACTGAGTTAGGTCAAGCCTGGCCTCATTGCTGGTCAGGTAGAGGCAGAAAGAAGGAAGAAAGGAAGCAAAGAGAGAGACAGGGAGAAGGAAGAAAAGAGAAAGAAGAAGCATCTAAGGAAAGAAAAACGTGAGAGAAGAAGAGAGTGGGGCTGAGTGTAAGCCTTGCACTCGCTGGGCCGAGCCAGGTCTGAGTTGGGCTTGTCCCAGTCATGTTGGGCCTGGTTCAAATGATGTTGGGGTTCCAGCAGAGAATGAGAAAGGAAGAGGAGAGAAGAAGGAAGTGAGAGTCAGAGGAATGATGGTGCTTGGAAACACCGAGCTGATCGGGCTGAGTTGACTCACTGATTGGTGAGTTAGGTCAACTCAGTTGAGCTAAGTTGAGTTGAGCTTGGGTTGGGTCTAGTTTAACCCAGCCAGCTTGCTGGACCTCAGATCTTAAAGGAAGAAAGGATGAGAGAAAGGTGGCATAAGAGAGGAGAAGAGGTGTTAGTGGATGTGCTTGAGCTGAGTCAACTCGACTCGAACCGAGTCGACTGAGGTGAGTCAACATTTCCCCCCCCCCCATTCTAGTTTTGTTTCGATGTACTAATGTCATTTGTTACCATTGTTATTATTAGGATTATTAATATTAGCAAAGATTAGCTATTAGTGGGTCATTATGCTAAACAAGTTATTATAAACAAAATATAATTATTAAATAATAGTATCTTATGTATCATTCTTAAATATTCATCTTGTATAGTCAGTGGTGTCATCATGATAATTATTTTGCTACATTAACTAGTATTAATAGTAATACTAATGTTAACAATTATTTTCTAATTATTAAATTAACATTGTTACCATTTCCATTATTAATATGATTGTTAAATATTAAGATGCATGACCATTAGTAAATTATCTATTCTAATCATAGTTACTATATATAAGAAATTAAAATGATACCATTATTAAATGTTAATGCGTTGTCTTATCATAGATAGTATATCATAATATTAATTATCATCATAATGATTATTAACTAATATTAACTATGACACTAATGATTAGTAAAGATTTTATAACTATTTAATTAACATTATAAATAATTACACACCACTAGGGTTCAACCTTAAAGATCTAGCCTAAGCCTAAGCTCTAGGGTAAAACCCTAATTTCACATTAAAACCCTAAAAGATTACCCTAGGCTATGATCTTCAACCCTAGGTAGTAATTAGAACTGGGACCTAATTGTGCAAGTTTATGATTTATGGTAGGATACAATTCTAAGGTTGCAAGCACTTAGCGACACTATAAGGTGATTTAACGTATAAGGTGATGATTCTTCCCCTTGAACTTTCTATCTTCTCATTAGCTTAAGTTATAGTTTTTATTAAAAATTATAATTGATATCTTTTTCTTATAATCACATGTGTTAACTATTGGAATTGAATTGCTATATTATATGCTTAATGCTCATCCTGTATAATTGTTCATGAATTGTTTGTGGATTGCTTATGGACTTTAAACTGGTACATCAGTGGAAAATCTCCACTTATAAATGTACACCCATACTTGGGATGTAACTCGACTGGTTGTGATTAAAATGAACCTTCGGCTTAGTGGTTATTTAGTGATGGTCTAAATAGATCATTGATGTGGGCCTACCATCCAAGGTTATTGTGTCCAATGGTTTTCAAGGATGGTCTTTTATCACATGGTTGTGATACTCACCCTATGAGGTCTATTTTGATAATTGTCCTATGTGGCTTGTTTGATATCGCCCTATGTGGCTTTATTCTGGTATTTTTTCTATATGGGTCTAATGTTTTATACTGTGCAACCATGTGATGGTAAGCCCCATATACTATAATATGATTGACCACTAGTCAACGGGTTTTCATTAAACATCGTAAGATGGTAGCCTCATGAGCCAGGGATGGTGGTAATGGGACACTATACCCGAGTTGTCGGCCTACGCTGGGCCATGTGCTCCCCGTAGTGACCTTTGAGCTTATCTAAATTGGCTGGTTGTAAATGGACTAATAATGACTTGGCTAATCAGGCATATATGGCATATTCAATGGCTTGGATCACTTTGCCCTTCGATTACGCTGAATGTTGCGCTTATGACCAGCCATTCGATTTATGATGATGACTTGGATCACTCATGCCCATGCGATTACGCCGAGTATTGCGCTGATGACCAGTCACGTCCTTGGGTGATGACCCCATTGCCTGTCTGGATGTTTTTCCTGAGGCACAGCTTGTCTGGATATTTTTCCCGGGGCACAGACCGTCTGGATATTTTTTCCGGGTCCATGATTGCATTCATGCATCTATACATCTAATAAAACTACATTTATTTTTTTTGGTTGTTTGGTTGTTTTATAATTATGCTTATCTAATGTGGCGGTGTGTAATCTTGAGGGAAATTCACACTGAGTTGGCCACTCATCCATCAAATATACAACCGTATATGTAGTATAGGTGGCTTTAGTAATATGCATGTTCAGACTTGATGAGGAGCAGGGTACAATCGCCAGGGATGTGCGGTTGTATTTGCCTGGAGGAGCTGCGTGATCTTGTGTCTTATATTCATATGCTTTCTACTATTTTGCATGTATTAAATTCTTGTAAATCTCGTACTTCTTAAATTCAGTGACAATGGTTTGTATAAGTTATTATGGGCAGCTTCTTGAATATTTCAATGATAATGAAATTTTCTTTATTTCGATTTGTACACACTACGCTTATTTGCTTATTCTGATGAAGGAAAAAAAATGTACTCTCGAATTTGACCATCCTTTAAGGTTAACACTTGGGTTTTTAGGACACGGGTCATATACTCGGGTCCTGAGAAGTCGAAGCGTTACAGATTGTGTATTGATTATCGCAGGTTGAACCAAGTAATTGTCAAGAATAAGTATCATTTGCCCAAGATAGATGATCTGTTCGACTAGTTAAAAGGAGCACAGTATTTCTCAAAGATCGACTTACAGTCCGGGTACCATCAGTTGTGCGTCAGGGATGAAGACGTGCAGAAAATGGCATTCAGAACCAGTTTCGGGTATTATGAATTTCTCATGATGTCGTTTACTCACAAATGCACCAGCAGTATTCATAGATCTCATGAACCGGGTGTTTTGGCCATTCATATACTGGTTCGTCATCGTATTTATAGATGACATTTTGATATACTCCAAGAATCAAAAGGAGCACGAAGAGCACTTGCAAGTCATCTTCGATACTGTCAGGAAGAATCAATTATTTGCTCAGTACAAGAAATGTGACTTCTGGAAGGAAGAACTCAAGTTTTGGAGACATGTTGTGTCCAAGGAAGGTATCGCTGTGGACCTTACCAAGGTGGCCGCAGTTCAGGACTGGGAGCAGCCCGGTTCGGTTACAGAAGTAAGGAGTTTCCTAGGACTAACTGGCTACTATTGCCGATTCATTAAAGATTTTTTCAAGATAGTCAGGTCATTGTCTCAGCTTACTCGAAAGGATCGTAAGTTTGGCTGGAGTGAGAAGGCAGAATCAGCCTTTAAGGAATTGAAGGACAAGTTGACGTCCGCACCCGTGCTAGTATTGCCAAAGCAAGGGGTCAGATATACGATATACACCAACGCATCTCGTGTTGATTCGGGTTGTGTTCTTATGCAGAAGGACAGAGTGATTGCCTATGCTAGCCATAGTTGAGGAAACATGAAGAAAACTACCATACGCACGACCTGGAATTGACAACAGTTATCTTTGCATTAAAGCTTTGGAGACATTACCTCTACGCAAAGGAGTTCGGATTCTTTTGCGACCACAAGAGCCTCAAGTACATATTCACGTAGAGGGACCTGAATATGAGGTAGCGGTGATGGATGGAAAATTTGAAAGACTTCAAGTTTGAGGTCTCTTACCATCCTGGTAAGGCTAACCTTGTGGCAGACGCGTTGAGCCGCAAGAAGACAATAGAATTTGTGGCTCCACTAATGATTGAAGAATAAAACATGGTAGAGTTTGTGCGAGACTTCGAACAGAAGCTTACGGTAAAGGAGTCATTCGTAAGCGTCGCACATATGCGTATACAGCCACTTATTGATAACTGGATCATTGTGGCTCAGAGAGAAAATGAATGGTTGGTGAAGATGAGAAAATGAGCTAGTAACGATGAAGACTCAGAAAGGAAAGTTGGTTCGGATAGGGGTTTACGTTATCGTGGTTGCTTATGCGTCCCAAATCTTCATGACTTGAGAAAGAAAGTTCTCGAAGCTGCCCAAAATTCGAAGATGGCGATGCATCCTAGTAATACAAAGATGTATCGAGATATGAAACATTTGTACTGGTGGAATAACATGAAAGCCTATATAGTAGACTTTGTATCCCGGTATCTCACGTGCTAGCAGGTCAAGGCCGAGCATCGCCGACCTCTTGGACTGCTTCAGCTCATGCCCATAGCTGAATGGAAGTGGGATTTCATATCTATGGATTTCATTTCCGGGTTACCAAAGACGAAGAAGGGACACGACTCCATTTGGGTGATCATGGACCGATTGACGAAATCGGCTCACTTTCTTCCTATTAGAGTTTCAAACTCAGCAGACGATCTAGCTAAATTGTACATCAAGGAGATTGTACGGCTGCATGGAGTGCCTATAGAAATTATGTCGGATCGAGACACGCGATTTACATCTATCTTTTGGACTCGAATCTAAGTAGCAATTGGAGTGAAGCTAAAGTTCAGTACTGCATTCCACCCACAGATTGACGGGCAGACGGAACGGGTAAATTAGATGTTAGAGAATATGTTGCGGGCATGTGTGCTCGATTTCAAAGACAGTTGGGATGATTGTCTTTCCTATGCAGAGTTCGCTTATAACAACAGCTTTCAAGCGAGCATTGGCATGACTCCCTACAAGGCACTGTATGAGCGTCCGTGTAGAGCACCGCATTGTTGGGCAGAAGTTGGTGAGAAGAGTCTGATTGGCCCAAATTTAGTACAGGCGACCTGAGAGAAGATCGACATTATTAAGCGTCGACTTTTTACGGCACAGAGTAGACAGAAGAGCTACGCCGATACCAGATGACGACAGCTAGAATTTGAGGTTGGAGACCACGTGTTTCTTAAGGTTTCCCCTATGAAGGGAGTCATTCGCTTTAACAAGAAAGAGAAACTCACACCGAGATTCATTGGTCCATTCCAAATTCTAGACTGAGTGGGTGTGGTAGCATACCACCTCGCCTTGCCCACATCACTCGTAGGCGTGCACAACGTATTTCACGTATCGATGTTGAAGAAATACATTCCTGATCCCACTCACATTATTAAGTGGGAGCAGGTGCAGCTGAGTGAAGATGCTACATACGTACTTCGACCAACACGTATCCTAGATAGGAAAGAACAGGAGGTCCGCAACAAAGTTATCCCTCTTGTGAAAGTGTTATGGACTCATCACACTAAAGAAGAGGCGACCTGAGAAACGGAAGCTGAAGTCTGTAAGAACTACCCTCCGATCCTTGAGGATTATGAAAAGGTACTAATTTCGAGGATGAAATTTTTCTTTAAAGGGGGTACATTGTAACGACTCGAAAAAAAATCTATACAAAGACCCGAGTACCACCTCATGTACAAATTACTAAGGATCGAATTCTGTATAAATTAGACGAAAATTAATTAAGTATTAAACTAAATAATCAGTGGAATTAGCTTGAACCACTATCTATACGAACTGCAAGACTCAAAACCATTAGATTCGTTAACTCGACATTACCTAGAAATCTAGGAGAAATCTCAAAACGCAGTTGCTCTCAAGAGCACATTGAAACTCCATATCGGACCTGGAACGCGCGTCGAAAATCCAATTATCGCGAAACTATAAGGTTATGACCGCCTTATTGGGCTTGATAAGTATCGCGGGAATCAAGCCCAAATAATATCCAGAAACGTACAACTTGAGCCCTGAGCAAAGTGTGTGAGAAATACGAATATCCTTAAAAAATGAACTCAAACTTAAGTGAATTGGACTATTTGCTTACGGGCGAAATTGAAGGTTTCAGACAGTCAATTTCTGACTAAACTATACCCTTGGATCAGGAAAATTTCCCTACATATGTCGTGTACTTGTGACCCTAATCGAGTGACGATGACTGTTGAACTGAAACAAGTCTTCCTTGGTCAATCTACAAACCCGATCGGACCAAAACCTTAACTTGGCTTAGATCCATGGTCAGGAAACTTACTACATGACGTTGGTGCGTAATGGGCCTCCAGATGAGTCCTGTTTGTCCGAAACAGACACCCTTTGGTTATAACCCAAGTATATCATGGCCCTGGGGCCATTGACATCAAATGCATATGTATAATAATATGTTCAATGTGTTCGATAAAATGCTCGAATGAGATTTATACTCAAAATTGTCTGTTAAATGCTGTTATGAATATCACATGTATCCACATACTGCGTTTGAGTAAGTTGGGACTACTATGTAATCAAGGCAATCGGTAACGATTCCCGATTGAGTGGTCGAATTCATTTCGCCACGTTTGACACGTTTGATGAATCCGAGCCGTATGCTGATTGTCGACAGTGGTTAGGCCATGCGAAGTGCTTACGCGCTCCATGTCGATCAATTCAACGTAGCGGATGTACTAATCACACTTGTCAAATAACCCGATTGACCTATTGTGTGTTTATCATGTATGGACGTTACCGCTTGAATCTAAGGTACCAGTTACCAATGTGAAGCCCGTTTAACCATGGTACCAAGATCCGCTAAGACTCATGAGCAGGACATGGTGGTGTATGGGACACTGTGGTCAAGTTGTCAGCCTACGTTGGGGTGACGAGCCTTCCCGTAGTGACCAGTGAGCAACTCAAACTCGTGAGCCGAATATGGTAGTGTATGGGACACCGTATTCGAGTTGTCAGCCTACGTTCAAGTGATGAGTCTTCCGTAGTGACTTCGAGTATAAATTAGGCCTACGCTAAGATGACGAGCTTTTTCATAATGACCTCGAGTGTAAACTCCTGAACTTACCTATCCACTGTTTTTCATTAGGGGTGATGTCCTACAACTTGCCTATCGTATGTGATTAACTAGGATTGATGACCCTAGATGGATCATAATTTGGGTAAGTGATATAAAGGCAGTACCTTAGCTTCTCAAATCTGCTGTATGAATAAGCCTAATAAATTTCTTGGCTAACACGACCATGCACTGCATTACATGTGCTTTGGCGAGGAAGCGCACGTTTAGAGAGTTTGTCATGCGCGATCGTGAGATGATGTCGTTGAGGGAGTGCAGACGAGGACATGCATCATTATGCATATCATTCATACATTAACAAGAGTACTTAGGATATGATTGTTGTATTGCTTTATCATTACTTCTTGACTGAATTAATAACATGTTAACATTTGCCTTATAGTACCACTGAGTTAATCATTCACTCCCACTCTGGGACAGTGTTTTAAAACACCAAGCAGACTCTGATTTAGATGCAGGTTGTGATGTTGGTTACGTAGCGGAGCCAGACTTCATGGATGAGGAGGAGGAATTCTCTTATATTGAGCTATCAGGCGGGTCTCTATAGACCTTATTCTGATTCGACGGGATTACGGGGATACATGGACTAGTTAGACAGTTTCATTTTCATATTTTGTAAATTTTAGGAACAAACACTTGTATTTGTTTAGCCTGGCAGCATACTTATATTCTGGGGATTGATAAACTCTTATGTATTTTATATGTTCATCTCAATCTTCCACTTACTTAATTTAAGTAACTCTGGAGTATGATATGTTATTTTGGATTAATCTCGCTTATGTTTAATTTACTAATATGGATAACATTTAATCATCATTTTCTATATTGCGGAAGTGATACATTGAAACTCGGGAGTTGAATTATGCTCGAGCCCCGATTTTTAGGGCGTTACAATATGTTATTTGCGGATGACGTAATTTTGTTTGATAAGATGGGGGAGTGTAAACACGAAGCTAGATTATGAAAGGATGCTCTAGAATGTAAAGGATTTAAAATTAGTTGGACAAAACGGAGTTTATGGAGTGTAATTTTCGGAACCATAGAAGTGAAAATGAAGAATGAGGTAAGATTGTTGACTAAGAAGTTTTGCCAAATGACCACTTTCAATAACTTGGGTCAATAATTCATGAGAGTGGAGAGATTGTCCATAGAATTTAAGATGGGTGGAAGAAATGGTGATGTGCCTCTAGAATTTTTGTTAGTGTAGGTAAAATGAAAATGTTGAGATGGATGAGGGGCAAGATGAAGAAGGTATGAACTCTTATATGACAGAGGAGTCTTTAGGATGAGGGAGTGTGGGATTTTGTTGGACTCCAAATTTGGCTGTGGGACTATTATACATATTTGGGGGTGAGGGATGAGATGAGTACGGCGTGATCACAGGTTGAGGCAATTCTCGGCTCACTTTTTCTACAATCTGCGTGGAAAGTCATAATTGGGTGAGCTAAAAAGTCTATACTCAACTATTTTTTGCCGATATGGAGCCCCTCCTAGGGTTGCAGCCTTTGTATGGTTTGGTGGGAAGAAAGAGGGTTCTCGTTGTTGACTATCTCGAAAGACAAGCTGTGCATGAATGGTGTGAAGGCGGTTTTGATCACATCTTGGTTCATTGCTCTTTAGCCCATAAGGCCCGTAACGTGTGTTCAAATGCATGAGAACAAGGACGTTGATTAAGTGCGACCCTGGATCCAGCTAAGTGGGTGCAGCCCTCACCGTGGGGCCCACCTCGATGTATGTATTGTATATTCACGTAGTCCATAAGTTTTTACTGCTCAGTTTAATGCATGGTCCAAAAATGAAACAGATACAAATCTCAGGTGGACCACACATAGTAGGTATTGAATTCCCACCATTAAAAACTTCCTGAACCCCACAAATGTTTTGTATATCAACAAGTTAGATGGCAAATAAAAAATCATGGTGGGCCCTAGGAACTGTTTCCTGTGGTGTGGTCCACCTGAGATTTGTTTCTACTTCATTTTCTGGGACCATGCCCTAAAATGGTGGAACATTCGCACATGTGACGCTTATAAGACGATTGGAGATGGGCCGTGCAACACGTATGTTTAACTATGGAGAAATGTGTGAGGGATCCGGATCGTTTTATTAGGTAAGTAAAACACGTGTGTTGAATGTGGACGGTAGGAGGATATTTCAGCTACAGCATCCAGCATGGGTGTACCCCACTGAATTACGGCATATGGTATCTGTATATTCGGCGCTTGAAGATGGAACCGTCGATAGATATTCGTCCACACCTTTTCCCACTACCCTCTTTATATAAAGTAAAAGTGGGGCCCACCTCCCATCGGTGTACTATCTGGATCAGTCCCCACATGCTTGTACAAGTTATCTAATTAATGCACGTGCCACCACGTGGCCGTAGGTACAATATCCAAACCATCCACCGGAAGAGTACCACTATGTAGATTCCATGTTCCAAAAATCAGGTTTGGCCACTAGTCAGGTTGGCCACAGTTCACTAAAGAGATGTCCGGTTGTGAAAGGATCAACCTAAGTTTGTAACCGTCTACATATTTCTAATATTGTGGTACACCTACTTAGTGGACCACCTTTATCTTTCTACAGTTTCATCTGGAGAGTGAGGTCAACATGATGGATGGCTTGGATATTTCACTTTTGTGCCATGCTGGCATATGTGGTGGCGTGTGTTTTAGCTGACTTGTTGTATACGCGTGTGAGCTTAGCAACGCTCTAATTTAGTTAACAGTTTTTTTATTTTAATTTTAATACAATTGACTATAAGTGGAATGCACGTATGGATGATGTGACACTTGTAAAATAGTAATTCAAATACATACAGGTGGGCCCCACATGCAGCATTCGTGGAATAAGCCAAGTAATTCAAATTCATACAGGTGGACCCCATTGAAGTAAATCAAGATGGTCCAGTCATCAAGTAGAATGCACGATTGAAGTAAATGAACCGCCAGTGGTTTGATCAGTGCATGGATTGGTCCGATTTCCACCTCACGTTATCTATATTAATGGTGAAAGTGCGGATCGTCTGTCCACGTCGCCGCTTATGATATCATCTCAAATAAAAATTAAAAAGATCATAGGTCCGTTTTTCTCGTGCCCGGCTTCGGTGGATCCCTGACTGTGGGGCCCCCGTGGTGTTTGTGCTTTACATTCACACCGTTTTTTAGAGATGATTTTAAGGCATGATCCCAAAAATGAATTAGATCCAAATCTTAGGTGGACCACACCACAGGAAACGGTGGTTATTAAATATTCACCATTGAAATCTTCTTGGGGCCCACCTGAATGTTTGTTTACCATCTAACCTGTTTATAAGGTCAAAATGACTTGGATGAAGGGACCACACCAATATCAGCTTGATCCAAAACTTATGTAGCCTGCAAAAAGTTTTTAATGTCAATCACCACTGTTTCCTGTTGTGTGGTCCACTTGAGAATTGAATGTACTTAATGTTTTGGAATCAAGCCTTAAAATCATCTGTAAAAATAGATGGATGGCGTAGATGTAGGGAACATACATCATGGTGGGCCCCACAGTCAAGGATCCACCCCAGAAGCTGCGCCCGCTTTTCTCCCTCAAAACTCGGATTGCTAGTGTTAGAACATAGCAACATGCGCGAAGATGTGGCAAATATCCAAGGGCCCACCATGATGTCTACGTTATATACACACAGTTCATCCATTTCCGCAAGATCATTTTAGGGATAAGGCCTAAAAACGAAGCAGACCCAAAGACAAAAAGCTCGATTGTGGTCCACTTGAACCCAAGACCACGTGGCATTGACAATATGGTTTAAGTGGGGCTATGGACGCATTTATCCGTTTTTACGGCACATTTTAGAGCATATCACCAAAATTATAAGGATATCCAAAGCCCGAGTGGGTCACACCAACCAAGACAAAAAGCACACCATTGAAAACTTCTCCGGACCACAAAAGTTTTGGATTAACCTGATATTGGAATTATTATTTATTTTTATTTTTTTCTTCATTAAGGTCTATATAACCTTATGAAAAAGTTGAATGGCAAATAAACATTATGGTAGGCTAAAGAAAGATTTCAATGGTACTTTTAGTAGTGTGGTCCACTTAAAATCTTTGGATTTACCTTGTTTTTGGACTCATCTACGGATATTAAACATATATCCGCGTCTGGGAGATAAGCGGGGAAATAGTCAAATATTTTTATTTTTCTCGGCTGACGTCACCTGATGTCACTAGCGGTGGGGTTGACCATTAAGAGGATGCTGCATGGGAATAACTGAATAAGCACTCCCCCCCTCCAGTAACTATTAGCTGTCCCTTATCAAATGGCAACAGGTCAGCACCGTTTATACGAATAGCCGTTAGCTTTGACTCTTCACGCGTTTTCTAGAACGTTGATTTCGTGAGGCCTTAACCTGGGGCCCGCCTTGATGTATATGTTGTATATCTATGCCATTCATCCCTTTTTTCAGATTATTTTTGGGAATGAGCCAAAAAATAAAAAGTATATTCAAATCTCAGGTGGACCACACCATAGGAAATAGTGTGTGATTAAACACCTATCGTTAACAACTTCATAGGGTCCACTATAATGTCAATTTTTCATGAAATTATATAGGTGATAAGATCACGTGGACTTGGATGAAGTAAAAACACAAATATTATATTGATCTAAAACTTTTGTGGCCCAAGAGAACTTATTTTAGGGCGTGGTCCACATGATATTTGGATTTTTATTTTATATTAGCTTCATGTCCTAAAATGATTCAGATAAATGAATGGATAGCCCCAACTTCTCAATTTACGTGTAGCCTATTAGAAGATTTAATTAACTGGTCTGATGTTTTGTTGGTGTCATCATTATGCTGGGTCGCATTTTGTTAGATAGGTTATATGTTATACACATACCACATAGGCTCATAAGTCTCCACCATCACAACTTTTTTAAAGAAAATAAATAAATAAATAAGAGTATTTTTATAATTTTATTTATAAGAAGCACATCATTATAATTTCTCGCCCTCATTTATCTGGTGCAGAGATGCAGATAACCCAAACCCAATAACAAAAGTTCTCGTATCATTTCTAGGGTGCAAATTCCAAGCAACTCAGCCTAACATGGATGTATCTTATCCAAGCTGTTCATCTATTTTCTCAGCTTATTTTTAGAGTTGGACACAAATTGAGCCAGATTGGGCCAGCCTGACACCGCTTGGATTGAAAGCAAGATTAATTAAGGCTGAGCTAAGCCTTTTTTTTTTTCCTTTGAAAAAGTTCCAAGCCGAACTCAAGATGACCTGAGAGCTCGACTTGCCTCAAACTATATACATTTCAAGTTATATTAGCCAACCAGACCTTCCCTGTTTAAAAGCTGGCTCAAAAGCTTGAATTTGAATTCAACTTAAGCTAGCCTGGGCTGCTAATCAAACTGAACCAAGTTAGCCGATCAAGCAGCCTAGCCAAACTTTAACTAAAATAGGCTGATGGCCTAAGTAAGTCGGGTTGTGCTAAGCCTGACTCGGTTCAGCTCAGTGTCTTAGGGTATGATCCCAAAATTGCAGCATATCTAAAGCTTAAGTAGATCATACCATAGGAAGCATACAGGGATAATGACATCCACCGTTTAAATCCTCCTAAAGTATGAAGTGATGTTTATTTGTCATTCAAACGATTAATGAGGTCAAACAAAATGGATGCGACAAAAACACAAACATCAACTTGATCCAAAACATCTTCAACTTATAAAAAGTTTTTAATGGTAAGCCTTCAGTTCCGATTATTTCCCTCAATGTGTTCTACTCGAGCTTTTGATGTGCTCCAAATTATGAGATGATACCCTAAAATGAGATTGGTAGGAAAGGCATGGATAAGACAGTATTTCACGGTGGGTCCCACATAGTTTACTCCGTACTGGGGCCAATATATCAGAAAGTGTGGCCCCGATGGCCTCTCTACCCAAATCTCCTACCAACCATGAGCTGCAGATTGGAATCTCAATGCATCCATTCAAGACTCAAAGCGTCCATTAGGAATTTGACAGGGATTGATGCCCATTGTCCATGGACGGTGGGAGATTGGTTCCCGACGATCTGGTGGGTCATGGGCCATGGCTGTACAATACCTCTTATCGTGTGAGACACTTGAAAAGCTAAGGGGTAAATTGGTCAATTAGAAACTTCCGGCCGTCGTAAAAGACGGAAGCGGATTGGCTGGTGTGGATACGTATCGTGCGAAGACGAGCGTTACAATGATCAAATCTGCGTGGCCCAGAATGATGTATTTATTATATCCACACCGTTCATCTATCTTTTGAGATAATTTTAGAGCATGTATAAAAAAAATTGGACCACACCAGAAATAGCAGCAGGACAGTGATTTTCACCATTAAAACATTCTTAGGACCCACCATAGTATTTATTTTCTTATGTTCATAAGGTCACACAGACCTAGACGAGGAAAAACAAATATTATATCGATCCAAAACTACTGCAATCCCCAAAAGGGTTTAAATGGTAGACGTTCAATCCTCCATAGCTTTTTGTAGTGTGGTCCACTTGATCTATGGATCCGTCTTATTTTTCGGTTCAAACCTTAGGTCGAGCTTGCCAAATGAAAGGACGGTTGGGATATAACACATACTTCGTGATGGGACCCACAGAACTTGGTGACGTCAACACAGCCATATCGCTGGTGTCCGGTACACCAGCCAATCCGCTTCCGTAAAAGACAAGGTGGACAACTTTTTCTAGATGATGTGATCTTTTTCTTTTTTGTCAAAATCCGTTGGATGGATAAGTTGAAAGACAAAAAACGCACGTGGCTCTTCTCATCCTCCCCAACCTCGACCAGATCCAACCGCTCCATGTGGTTGCTGGACACCAAACATAAATGGGCCATATCCAAACCGTTTATCAGATAAGTCAAATAATGAGTGGGCCATGTTCCAGAAACCACACCGCTTGGTCAATCCTAACCCTTTAAACTGCAGAATACAAACGGATGCAGCAGGATGCCTTATTAGATGGTTAGGATAGTCCGATCAAAGTTATTTTTTTATTAGTGGCCAATAAATGGTGGGCCCAGCAGGATTCCTTATTAGGATTGTCACAAGTATGTACGACGTGCATGGTATTAGATGTGGGAGCATGGAAACAGCGTGCCTTCATATGCACTGTATCAGCTACCCTTTTTATAATAGAGATTTCAGGAAAAGAAGAACAAGGAAAGAGAATCCGATAGTCGTATTAAAACCGTTGAAGGATCCTCCCAGAATGAGAGAAATCTAAAGAGGTTTGAAAACAGAAAACCCAAAAGAAGAGAGAGAGAGGAAAAGAAAAACCCCAAGAGAAGAACCAAAGGTTTCAAAGCTCCAGAGAGAAGGAAAAGAAAAACCCAAAAGAGAAGAAGCACCAAAGGTTCCAATCCAAGAGAGAGAGAGAGAGAGAAGAAGCACCAAAGATTCTAAAGCCCACGAGAGAGAAGAAACCCAAAAGAGAATCACCAAAGGTTCTAGAGAGAGAAGAAACCCAAAAGAGAATCACCAAAAGTTCTAGAGAGAGAGAGAGAGAGAGAGAGATGGTGGAGAGCCAAGAACACAAGTTGCTTCTACCAAAGAGAATTATCCTTGTAAGGCATGGAGAGAGCCAAGGCAACCTTGATTATTCAGCCTACACTACCACCCCTGATTACAAGATCTCCCTCACTCAACTGGGTCTAGATCAGGCCCGCACTGCCGGAGAACGCATCCGACGCATTGTTTCTGATGATGGGCAATCTCCGAATTGGAAGGTCTACTTCTATGTGTCTCCATATGAGCGGACCCTGTCGACGCTCCGCGAGATTGGACGGTCCTTCTCAAAGAAGCGGATAATCGGGGTGAGGGAGGAGTGTAGGATAAGGGAGCAAGACTTTGGAAATTTCCAAGTGGAAGAGAGGATGAAGGTGATCAAGGAGACCAGAGAGCGGTTCGGACGCTTCTTTTTCCGCTTCCCGGAGGGCGAGTCGGCTGCCGATGTCTTTGACAGAATCTCCAGTAATAATCTCTCTCTCTCTCTCTCTCTCTCATTTTCTTTTTGCTAAGAAAGGAAGATCCTGGATGCATACACCATCCGGACCATCCAAACTGTGTTGGATAACACATTTATCAGCCAATCCTAGCCATCCATTGCAATTGGATGGCTACCTCCGCCAAAGGGTAGACAGCTGGTAGAAATTAAATGCAAATACAAGGCTCCTAAAAATCTATAATCCGAATACGGCTTGTAATCCTTTAGTGGCAAATGCAGCCATCCAAATGATCCAAATCCAAGTACAACTTGGGGATTTTACTGGCATCCAAACGACCCCTAAGATCGAGAGGGTGGCCCTCAATTTTAGAAAATTTTGGCACACATGGAGAGAAGGTAGAGAAGCCAATATAGATAGATAATTCTAATTAATTTCGTAATATTGTTTTATTTATTAACAATCCGTTGATGGTCCCACCAAAACCCAGTTTTAAAAAATCAGGAAAATTGATTACACCCTTTTTATATGGACATTAGATGAAGAACCGAACGCCCCCAATCAGTTTTGTCACCTGCGATCGGTGGCGTGTCCGTTACAGACTGACCGTTTTAATGGTCAATTTCGGTCCAACCATCCATTTCAATCTGGTCCAGATTTTATACACCGATAAGATCAATCAAAGTGCATACAGGACATTTTGGTGCAGTTTACATGTGAGATTAGAACTCTCTTTTTTAAGGGCCTGTTTGGGAGCTTGGAATGGAAATTTTTCCACTTCCAAGACAATGACATTTCCTTGATTGGGAGTTCATTTTTTGGCGGAAAACATTTTTCTGAGGATGTGTTTTCATAGGAAGTCCTAGAAAAGTTTCCCGGCCCTCTGTTTTTTTTTTTTTTTTAATATAATTTTCTCTTCAAAAGATTTCTTGGAAAATCACTTCCAAGAAAATGTCACTCTCTCCTTTTATTTTCTAAGCTCCTAAACAGGCTCTAAAGGTAAGCTTTGTCACTGGAAATTAATAGGCTATTTTCCATTCAAGGAAAAAACCCAAACTGAAAAAAGGTGGCGTAGGGGGTGGGGGTTGGATGTGAATTATATTTGCAGCCGACCCAATGATAATGATGATGATATCTAATTCATGTGCAGATTTCATGGAGACACTGTGGAGGGACATCGACAATAACAGGCTCAACCGTGACAACAGCTCTGAGATCGACCTGAATCTGATCATCATCTCGCACGGGCTCACCTCCCGTGTCTTCCTTACAAAATGGTTCAAGTGGACAGTTGACCAGTTCGAGCGGCTCAACAATTTCGGGAACTGCGACTTCCGGGTGATGGAGTTGGGGGCAGGAGGAGAATACAGCCTGGCCATCAATCACACTAAGGAAGAGATGGAGGAATGGGGGCTCTCAGCAGAGATGATAGCCGATCAGCAATGGCGGGCGTCGGCCCAGAGGGGCGACTGGAATGATCATTGCCCATGGCACCTCGATGCTTTCTTTGATGACCTGCCAGACTCAGACGATGATACTACCGCCACCGAAGATGTCAGTGTGGGATTAGACTAAAATGCAGATTGTCATTTTGTTTTGGTTGTGCCTATAATGGGAATTCCTTCATTGTTTTGATTTGTAGTTCTAATTCATATAGGAAAGGTAGAAGTGGGGGCTCTCATTGCTCTTCATTGACAGTTTGTTCCTGTAAGACATGGAATCCCCACCAAAGAGGGAAGGTTCTATTCAACTAATAAGACACTGGGCCATCCATGTGTGAATGCTTAGGAAGGAAATCCCAGTTTGGTGATTCAACTGTATTACAACAACAATTGCAATTCAATTTGATAAAGTATTGTGTTTGTGTTCAGTATCGAATTGCAATGATAATTTAATATCTTATAAATGATTGAATCATAGTTACTTTCCTTAGAATAAAGATCGAGGGTCTGGGCTCTGTTTTGCAATTGCATTACTTTCAAATTGGAGGGGAAAGGAATGAAACAGCAACTTGGGGGCTCCTCATTGAATATACTTCGAAATGTCATTACTATCTGGTCATTCCCATTTGATAAAACTGACTGTTTGTAATTCAATTCACCTGTTTCCAAGAAACATAGAGGGTATGTTTGGACTATGGAAGCACCTCAGGAAATGGGGAAAATATTTAGTTTGTTTCAAGTGCTTGAAATGGAAATGTGTGTGTGTGTGTGTGTGTGTGTGTGTGTGTAGACATCCCCATCCCCAAACATTTTGCACGGCACGCAGGGCGACCTATTATCAATCCAAACCATTCATTCATTCATACAACTAGGAGCAAGCCATGGTGCAAAAATCATGCCAATCTGATGATCCTAAGCTCCTGATCAATAGCATGAAAATGGATAATCAAGATTGACTAGAGAAACAAAATAGGTCCAATCATCATCTTGAAACATCTACTAGATAGATCCGACTTTGTAATCCTTGTGATTCTAAACTAACACTTCGATTTGATGATTCTAACCATGTGATTTATTGCCCAAAAACAACAGACAGTTGAAACAAATTGGCCCCATTCAAAGGGTTAGGATCATCAGATTGGCGTGATTCCTGCACCATGGCTTGCTCCTAGTATGAATGAATGAACAGTTTGGATCGACGGTGAGTCATCCCGTGTGTTGTTTAATAGGCTTGGCTTCAGTGTGTTTGTTTAAAAGGCTTGGCTTCGGACGTTGCTAATGTCCTCATGAAGGTGGCAAGGTTACTATAAAGGCATGCACACATCAACCCATGTGTTTCTTTTTTGTGACATCCCATATGCTTAATTAGTTTTCAAAACAAGTCAACCCACTGGCAATTCAATCAAAAGTCTAACTTGGCATACTTCCAACGGCTCAGACTCAAGTCACTGCTGACTCTTAAATTCACAATCTTTTATTCCAACCAACAATGACAAGTTAGCACCCAAATAATTTTTGAGAGGACAGTTCTATTCAGAAAAGTTACTCTTGTTTACATGAAGGGAATATCAAATAACACAAGCTACATACAAGATGGCAAGATAGCTTACGAAGCAGGAGTGAATTTGATTGAAATGCTATTGACACAATGGCGCTCATCGGTAGGTGTAGGCCACCCCTCACCTTTAAAAACATGACCCAGGTAACCACCACAAGCTGCACATGTGATTTCTGTTCTCATTCCATCTGCATCCGTCTGAAAATATTCACTAAGCTTGTTAGATCATTAAAAATAAACACAAAAAATCAAGAAAACAAACGGAGAAGAAAGAGGCATACAGTGCATTTTATGGCTCCTGGAAGACCTTCATAGAAAGCTGGCCAGCCACAGCCAGAGTCAAATTTAGTGGAGGATTTATACAGCGGAGTCCCACAACCCCCACAGTTGTATATACCATCACCAAAGAACTTGTTATATTCCCCAGTACCAGGGTACCTGTTCAATATCACCTTGTATTGTAAGTACATCCAAGAACATTCATAGGCTGTTGATGATGGAGGGCTGATAAAAGGCCTCGAGCTTCTAGCAACAGCCACATGTCAAAATGACAGCATTAAACATGGGTATCAGTTAGTATCAATCCGTTTCTATCATATTGCCATTGGAATTCATATCATTCATACTAAAATCACCCTACCTGAACATTGCAAACCAAATAGCTACTCACAAACATTAGAAATTAAATATCATATGCCTGCAACCTTTTCGAATAAATTAATTCCCAAAATGCCCGTTTCCCAGTGGAAACTATTTGACCTATATCTTTGTGAATACAACTGTTCCTGAGCCTGCATAGAATTATCTTCCTATACCAAATGTTGGATCCCAAGCTAACAAAATCTGGAAGCTGTCTCGTGGCAGTCTGGTGGTCGGTTTGGGAGGAAAGAAATGGAAGATGTTTCAATAACATTTCTCATTCAGTGGACATTGTTCTGCAGAGAGTTCAGCAGTACACAGCGGAATGGGCCTTATTTTTTCTAAATATCAAGGAATGTAATCTGTTTGCTCTGGGAGGATCCTTTTCTCGCTATCTCAGCAGGTAGATCCTCCATTTTGTAATCCTTTTCTTTTTTTTTTAATATATATCTTCAGTTACTTTTAAAATAATAATAATAAATAAATAAATAAATAAAATTATCTTCCTATACGAAATCCAAATGCCTTCCGCCTTCTTTAAAGCCCATGATGCATCCTATAGGAGATAGTGACCCTTTGAGATTATACCCGTAGCTGAAAGCAGCAAATGCAAGCCTCTATTGACTTGAGTTGCATCTAGATTTCAACCCTTCACAGTGACCCGTTCAGATGGTTACATTGATGCTCAGGTTTTACAACCAATGATTTTGCATGCTTCATAAAGAGCAGGTATATGTTGGAGGAGGCATAATAGAGCAAAATGGGGGAGGGAGACATTATGTTGCCTGCATGAATTGTAACTATCTGAACTAAAGATTGCTTAACATTGAACTGTAAACTTTCTGAAGTTCTATCGGAAGTCCTTTAATCGAGATAGTATATAATTCACAACAGAGAGAAGCTATAAATTAGCATAATCTGATATTTTACAAGAATTTCTTTTATGGCCAATGTAAATTGCTAGAGTAGGAATAAAGAGAGACTTAGGGCCTGTTTGATTTCCGGGTGAAATGGTAAATGCCGTGTAAAAAAATAATTATTATTTCCCTATGCATTTATATCATACCTGTCACGCCCCAAAATTCGGGTACCCGAATAGGGTGTCCAAGACCCAAATTCCAGACCCGTGACCTATATAAAATAAATAATTAATTAAAAAGATAAAGTACGACAATTTCATACACATTTCATTTTCTCCCACAATAGCCCAAAATTTTAAAATCCAAACACATACTAAGATAACTAATTACATAATCTATTATTACATCAATGCATAATTATTTAACTTAACTCGAAGTAAGAAAATCAAGTCAAACATTACTACATTCAGAGTTCTAAAAAAAAATAAAATTTATCCAATGTAGAATGACATGCCACGTGCATCAAATCACATTCCATGCTCCACTACTAATAAAAGTACCCTGCATCTTCAAAATATTCATAACCTGAAACGGTTAAAACATAATGAGTTGACAACTCAATATGATCACATCAATCCCGAGTTGAAAATCTCACAAATATTACTAAATTTAATCTCGACATATTAATCAAAATAAGACGAACATTTGATGAAAAATCATACTAAACAATTTGACATTCATGAATATGGAATGAATAAATTATTTAACACTCTAAAAATACCAAGATTTTGGAGTGGACAAAACACTCATGTGTGCTGATCCTTTTAGGGGATGACCCACGGCAAAGCACCGGTCTTGATCCTTTCAGGGTATGACCCTTGGCCGAGCACCGGTATAACCTTTTAGGGGCCCAGGGCAGTGCACCCGTGTGTACTGATCCTTTTAGGGAATCACCTAAGGCAGAGCACCCGTGCCAATCCTTTTGGTAATGACCCTAGGCAGAGCACCCGTGTCGTGCTGATCATTTCGGGAATAACCCTGGGCAGAGCACCCATAACAAATAATATGGTGATCATTTTAGGGCAGAGCACCCGTAAGAATCACTGCATAAAAAAAATAATTGTTCACATAATAAATATTCATCATCACCACTAGATAATATCAAATGCAAAAAATAATAATAATAATATTTGCATTGGTTTAGTAGTCAAATAAAGAATATCCTTCAATAGGGAATTATAATACCCTTCAATAGGAAATTATTTATGAATCTTTCAATGTCTAGATTATATAAGGCAATTTCTTATGAATCTTTCAATAGGGATTGATCACCTACCTGCTGTGGAAAATTTGTGTGATGGGAGGAAAATAATCTGAAGCGATGCTGATTTCTACGTGTACTAGCTTAGATTGATCAACTCTGAACTCGATGTAGAACCCTCACGGATACTCTCCCTTCTCCTGAGCTCTCTTTTTCTTCTCACGGATTTTCTCTATGGTTTTTCTCTCGATAGTTTGAGAAATAGGGTATAAAAATGATTTCAGGTGAGTTGGTTTGTGGGTCCTGAGTTTAATGGACGGCTTAGATTGAGGAGTGGGTCCCACCATGATGATGGCAATCATGGTGGATGGGTTCCCATCCGCAACCGTACCGCAGAGAAGTGAGAAAGAGAGAGAGAGTCGTGGAAGAGTTGTTGTGGGGTGATGCATGTCATCAGTCGTGGAGAAGTGGAAAGCAAGGGACGCACGTCACTTGCTTTGTTATATATAAATTTTTATTTTTATTTTTTGTATGGGCCCCACAGGAGTGATGTGACAAATCCACACCATTCATCCATTTTACCCATCAAAGTTAGGGCTTGAGCCCAAAAATGAGGTACATCCACATCTCAGGTGGGCCACACCAAAGGCAACGGTGGAACACACCGTTAAAAAACGGTGTATTACATTCTACCCACCTTAACAAAATTTCATCCTCGAAATTTTAAAAAACGGTGTAGTACATTCTCGCTCCCACGATGCTTCTTCCTCACTGTGATGACTCCACTGTAACTTCACAAGTGGTATGACCTTCGTCCGAAGTACTTGTTCCTTATGATCGAGAATGCACACAGGTTGCTTTTCATATGTGACATTTTCTTAAATCTCTAGCGGCTCCCATTCGATGACATGAGAATCGTCCGGCTTGTACTTTCAAAGCATGGAGACGTTAAATACATTGTGGATATTGGATAATTGAGGCGGTAGGGTCAGCTTGTACGCTACAACTCCTACTCTTTGTAGGATCTCGAAGGGTCCGATAAAACGTGGCACGAACTTCCCTTTCTTTCCAAAACGCATAACTCCTTTCATTGGGAAAACTTTTATGAACATATGATCTTCCACACAAAACTCTAAGTCTCTGCGTCGATTATCTGCATAGCTCTTTTAGCGACTCTGGGCGGCGCGTATACGTTCCCCAATGATGTCAATCTTCTTGGAGGTCTCTTGAATAAGTTCTGGTCCCAACGATGTCTTTTCTCCTACTTCGGTCCAGCAGCTTGGTGATCTACAGGGTCTTCCGTATAAAGCTTCAAATGGTGTCATACCAATGCTGGCATGATAACTATTATTATATGCGAATTCCACCAGCGGCAGATGATCGTCTCAATTGCCCTTGAAGTCGAGAATGCAGCTGCGTAACATATCTTCTAAAATCTGATTCGTCCTTTCTGTTTGTCCATCAGTCTGCGGGTGAAATGTTGTGCTGCAGTCGAGAGTAATTCCCAAAGCTTCCTGTAGACTTGCCCAAAACCGCGATTTAAACATGGGATCTCGGTCGGAGACGATGGATACTGGAGTACCATGAAGTCGAACGATCTCTTTAATATAAATTTTACTCAACTCCACTGCAGATGCAAAAATTTTTATCGGAATGAAGTGTGCGGATTTGGTTAACCTATCCACGATCACTCATACAGTGTCATGGTGTCGACCTGTCTTTGCAAATCCAACTACGAAATCCATGGATATATGGTCCCATTTCCACTTGGGGACCGGTAACGGCTGCAAGAGTCCTGATGGTCTGCCTTCACTTGTTGACATGTCGCACATTTAGAGACGTATTCAGCGATTTTCAGCTTCATGTTGTTCCACCAGTATTGGCGCTTAACATCGTGGTACATTTTAGTCTCCCTTGGATGGATAGTGAATCTTGATATATGAGCCTCGTCCAAAATCTCTTGCTTCAAATCAGGTTCGTTTGAAACACATAGCCTTCCACGAAACCTAATCCCTTCATCGGTGCCAATTCGCCATTCTGCATTCTCCTTCCCCATTCCTACTGCTCCATTTTCTTGTAGCCAAATATCTTCCTTCTGAGCTTCTAGAATACGCCGAATCTAAGGGAAAAGTTTATCATGATATAATCTCAATTCGAAAGATTAATAAGTTAAACTTTGCTATTAAATTTAAGAAAATAAAAATTACACACCATGGCAGGCTGTGCTACTAGGTTACTTAGATGTGCCTGAGGTTCTTCAAGCTGGAGTTGCAGATCGAAATCTTTAATAACATTTAGCATCTCCCACTCTTTGATCATTAGGCTGGCCACAAGTCTTCATGTCTTTCTGCTTAGGGCATCGGCCACAACATTTGCTTTTCCTGGGTGATATGAAATATCGAAATGGTAGTCTTTCAAAAATTCCATCCATCTTCTCTGACGCATATTCAATTCATTTTGGTTAAAGAGATATTTTAAGCTCTTATGGTCTGAATATAAGTTGAATTGCTCCCCATATAGGTAGTGCCTCCAAATTTTCAAAGCAAAAACCACTGTTGCTAACTCCAGATCATGCATCGGGTAATTTCGCTCCTGAGTCTATAACTGTTGTGATGCGAATGCGATAGCTTTGCCTCCTTGCATAAAAACACATCCTAATCCCTGATATGACGCATCGGTATAGACGGCAAATCTTTCTCCTTCGATCAGTAATGCCAGAATTGGGGCTGATGTTAACCGCTTCTTCAGTTCGGTAAATGCCTGCTCACAATCTTGATCCCACTTAAAGTTCGTATTATTCTTAGTTAAACTAGTTATGAGTCTTGATATATTAGAGAATCCTTCTATAAATATTCGATAGTAACCAGCAAGGCCGAGAAAACTTCGCACCTCTGACACATTCGAGGGTTGTTCCCATTCTAATATTGTTTCAATTTTAGCTGGGTCCACAGATATCCCTTTCTCTGACACCACATGCCCCAAGAATTTTACTTCATGCTTCCATAAGTCACATTTTGATAACTTAGCATACAATTGATTTTCCTTTAACGTTTGCAGAGCGGTCCTGAGATGTTCTTCATGCTCCTCATGAGTCTTGGAGTATATAAGAATATCATCGATGAATACAATAACGAATCGATCTAAATAAGGTTTGAATACCCGATTCATAAGATCTATAAATACCGCTGGAACATTTGTCAATCCAAATGGCATTACCAAGAACTCATAGTGCCCGTAACAAGTCCTAAAATCCGTCTTGTATACGTCTTTGTCCTTTATTCTCAATTGATGGTAACCTGACCTCAAATCTATTTTAGAAAAGAACCTTGCTCCCTTAAGCTGATCAAATAAATCATCAATCCTTGGAAGATGATATTTGTTCTTGATTGTTACTTTATTCAACTGACGATAATCAATACATAATCTCATAGTTCCATCCTTCTTCCTTACAAATAAGACCGGTGCTCCCCATGACAACGTGCTTGTTCTAATGAAACTCTGATCTAGCAACTATTGGATCTGATCCTTTAATTCTTTTAATTCTACAGGAGCCATGCGATAAGGTGCTCTAGAGATGGGTGCAGTTCCGGGCATTAGATCGACACTGAAGTCCACATCTCTCTTTAGAGGTAACCTTGGAATGTCCTAAAAAACTTTTGGAAACTCCCTAACCACGGGTATTTGTTCAATCCCTTCTTCTGATTGCTCGATTCCCACAATAGCCGACAAACCAATCGGCGCTTTCCTTCTTTGTGTCCCACAAAATTTCAGTGGAGATCGTCCTTCTATGTTCAACGTAATCGTCTTCCTGAAACAATCTATCTTGGCACGATACTGGGACAACCAATCCATTCCTAAGATTACATCATATTTCCTCATAGGCATAATTATGAGATTTGCTGGTAGTATTCCATTTTCAATTATGATGGGGCATTCTTCATATATTTACTCTAAATTCATGGACTTACCGAGAGGGGTTGCTACGATAATTTTCTTATCTAATCGTACGGGTGATATACCAAGTGAGCATACGAAGAAATAAAATATAAATGAATGTGTAGCTCCTGAATCGAATAATGCTATGGCAAGAAAGGTGTAAGCCAAGATAGTACCTTCCACCACATCATTAGCAGCTTCAGCACCATGTTGAGGAGTGATATCTGCAGGTTGTGCAGGGTCCTCATAAGCAGAAGCAGTAGTCTCATACGTCTATGCAGCATCATCTTGGGTGGCGTTGGATCATCATAGCTTCGATTTAGATCCCCATACTCTTGAAGTTGGGCTGGATCATTTGTGAATGAAGATAGAGCGTAAACACGTCCTTAAGCTTGAGGTCGGGGCGCCTGACTTTCTGGCCTCAGTTGCTGATATTAGGGAGACTTGACCTGTTGTTGCGATTGTTGAGGTGGTCTTGGATAAGCTTGAGAGGGTCCAGGTTGCTGGGATCGTGGATGTAGCTGTGCAGGCCTCTGAAGATAAGGTTGTGATGGTCTTACAGCTGGCTAAATCATCTAAGGGGGCGGCGGCGGCGGCGGCGGAGGTCGTTGATACGAAGTAGACGGTGCATAATGAAGAGGTGGCCTGTAAAACGATCGTGGTGGTCCTTGATTCCCTGGATATTGATGACGAGGTGGTAGAAGACAATGGCGGGAAGGATGGCCCACATTCCCGCAGTTATGGCAAGTCCCAGTGAATTGGGTTGAAAGTTGCATAGTGGCATGCCTGGGTACTAATGTTGGCATCATCTTCTGCCGCTTAGTTGCTTCATGTTGTATGAGAGATGAATGAGGCGTGGTCCTGGCTCCACTCCTCATGTCTTTCCTCGGCTCGCGGTTCTTCCAATGCTCATTAAAGTCCTTTTCTATTGCACTTGTGCGTTCCAGTGCTTCTGCATACGTTTTAATAAGAAATGGCGTCAATCGAGTACGGATAAAAGGTTTCAGTCCCTCAACAAACTTCTGCCCTTTACGAAGTTCATCCGTTATGAGAAATGTTGCAAATCGTGCCAACTCTGTAAACTTTGCATCATATTGACGCACCGTCATCTCCTTGTTCTAATTTCATGAATTCTGTAACCTTTTGAGCACGCACATATACTGAAAAGTATTTATCCTCAAACTTTATGCAGAATTGGTCCCATGTCCACCTTTCTATTCTCAGGTTCTCTCTGGTCGTAGATTCCCACCAATGATCGGCTTCTCCTTCCAACATATATATTGTTAATTCAGCCTTTTGTTGCTCGTTACATCTCGTAGCTGAGAAAATTTTCTCCATCTGCCTTTTCCAACCCTCAGCTTCACTTGGGTCAGGCCCACCTTTAAACGTAGGCGGTCTCTGCCTCTTAAACTTTTCCAACAAGGACCCCGTCCCTTCAGGGGCTACAAGTGTCGCTAAAGTCTACTCCTGAGATTGAGTCATAAGCACTTGTGTTCCCATAAATGAGGCAAATCCTTCCATCTCCTGGAGGATCTTGTCAATAATTGCTCCTTGCCTAGTTGCATCGGGTACTTGAGTCTCCGATGCGGCCCCGAGGTTCATAATTTGATCCGTCATAGCCTATGATAAATAAAGGGAATTATAAATTTTACTGATTAATTTTAAGATTATAAGAAATCATATGGTTCAATGTGGGTATACATGAAGATCTAAGAGAAGTTGAACTAAGATGTAGCTTAGAATTATGTGCAGAAATTTCTGGTCATAAGGGTGTTATTCTAATTAATATTTTTTATATTTTTAGACATTATTTTAACTTGAAAATTTTTATAAAGATATATCTGTAAGTCTATTATACCCCTGTAAAATTTTATAATATTTCGACATCTATAAAATTTTGAAAAATTCAGAGAGTATGCGCTGTCCAGATTTGGACAATTTCTGGACAGGTTTTTCTTAACCTCAAATACATACATTAAGGGTCAGTATTTTTAATTTTTATCTATTTTTCTATAAAATTATACTTATCAAGCTTCAATTGAGTTGTTAAATCACCTCAATCGGAGTTTTACTTAAATGGTTATAATTTTTCAAAGTAAAACATTTTATATTGATTATTGTTGCCCAACCGAAGAAATACTTAGAAAATTTCTAACGTCCAGATTTGATTTTGTATGTTAATATACAGCCTAAATGGGATTTAGGTATTATATCATAATAGATTAAAATGTCCTACATATGTATTATAAATTTCTCGTCTCCTAATTAAGGCCATTTAGGAAGACTTAGAGCTAAATCTCTATTTTAGGTCCACTGTTTAAGATCAACCTAACTCTGATACCAACTTTGTCACGCTCCAAAATTCAGGTACCCAAATAGGGTGTCCAGAACCCAAATTTCAGACCCGTGACCTATACAAAATAAATAATTAATTAAAAAGATAAAGTATGACAATTTCATACACATTTCATTTTCTCCCACCATAGCCCAAAACTTTAAAATCCAAACACATACTAAGATAATTAATTACATAATCTATTATTACATCAATGCATAATTATTTAACTTAACTTGAAGTAAGAAAATCAAGTCAAACATTACTACATTCAGAGTTCTAAAATAAAATAAAATTTATCCTATGTAGAATGACATGCCACGTGCATCAAATCACATTCCATGCTCCACTACTAATAGAAGTACCCTGCATCTTCAAAATATTCATAACCTGAAATGGTTAAAACATAATGAGTTGACAACTCAATAGAATCACGTCAATCCCGAGTTGAAAATCTCACAAATATTACCAAATTTAATCTCGACATATTAATCAAAATAAGACGAACATTGGATGAAAAATCATAGTAAACAATTTGACATTCATGAATATGGAATGAATAAATTATTTAACATAGCTTCTCTAAAAATACAAAGATTTTGGAGTAAACAAAACACTTATGTGTGCTGATCCTTTTAGGGGATGACCCACGGCAGAGCACCAGTGTTGATCCTTTCAGGGTATGACCCTCAGCAGAGCACCGGTATAACCTTTTAGAGACAAAAGCCCAAGGCAGTGCACCCGTGTGTACTGATCCTTTTAGGGAATCACCCAAGGCAGAGCACACGTGCCGATCCTTTTGGGAATGACCCTGGGCAAAGCACCCGTGTCATGCTAATCATTTCGAGAATAACCCTGGGCAGAGCACCCATAACAAATAATATGGTGATCATTTTAGGACAGAGCACCCATAAGAATCATTGCATTTAAAAATAATAATTGTTCACATAATAAATATTCATCATCACCACTAGATAATATCAAATGCAAATAATAATAATAATAATAATATTTGCATTGGTTCAGTAGTCAAATAAAGAATATCCTTCAATAGGGAATTATTTATGAATCTTTCAATGTCTAGATTATATAAGGCAATTTCTTATGAATCTTTCAATAGGGATTGATCACCTACCTGCTATGGAAAAATTGTGTAATGTGAGGAAAATAATCTGAAGCGATGTTGATTTCTACGTGTACTAGCTTGGACTGATCAACTCTGAACCCGATGTAGAACCCTCACGGATACTCTCCCTTCTCCTAAGCTCTCTTTTTCTACTCACGAATTTTCTCTCTGGTTTTTCTCTCGATAGTTTGAGAAATAGGGTATAAAAATGACGTCAGGTGAGTTGGTTTGTGGGTACTGAGTTTAATGGACGGCTTAGATTGAGAAGTGGGTCCCAACATGATGACGGCAATCATGGTGGATGGGTTCCCATCCGCAACCGTACCGCAGAGAAGTGAGAAAGAGAGAGAGAGTCGTAGAAGAGTTGTTGTGGGGTGATGCATGTCATCAGTCGTGGAGAAGTGTAAAGCAAGTGACGCACGTCACTTGCTTTGTTATATATAAATTTTATTTTATTTTGTATGGGCCCCACAGGAGTGATGTGACAAATCCACACCATTCATCCATTTTGCCCATCAAAGTTAGGGCTTGAGCCCAAAAATGAGGGCCATCCACATCTCAGGTGGGCCACACCAAAGGCAAAGGTGGAACCCACCATTAAAAAAACGGTGTATTACAATACCTGATTTGACTGCTTACCTTTTGACACAAAAACCAAGAATATTGCAAAATATCCGTGGGTCCCACTGTGATGCATTTTGCTTATCCACACCATTCATCCATTATTCCAGTTGAATTTATAGCATGAGTAAAAAAATGAGGCATATCCAAAACTCAAGTGGACCACGTCATACGATAAAGGAAATTGAGTATTGGATCTACTTTATTTTTTGTCTCATGCTTCAAAATATTGTAGTAAAACAGATGAACGGAATAGATATATCATATGCATTAACATGTGGTTCAAAAATTAAAGTTATCTCTTTTGAACCATTTTCAAAGACACGGACTCCTATGAATTTTCAAACACTTGAAATAGGAGGAATTACCGTTTACCGTGTATTTACCATCTCTTTGAAAAAACAAACAGGCCCTTAGTGACATATGAAGAAACACCAAAGAAACTTGGCCCAGAAGCAGGATCCAAACAAATCTAATTTGGATAGTTGAACAAGTCATCATAAATCCTAGATTACAGAAAAAACTAATTGGACAAAGAATGAACAAGGAAAAAAATCAGTGGCCAAGGGAAGACTTGAAGTAAAAAACCCGTGATGAGGAATACTAATGTCAATAAAATTCAACAATGGCATCATCACCGCCACAATCATTAACAAATAAATAAATAAACCTTTCTCAGCTATTTGGGACCAGATTTGTGTTATTTCACTAGTTTACACACCCCCCCCCCCCAAAAGTCATGACTAGCGACTACACAAGGGATGACCTATTGTCAATCCAAACCGTTCATTCATTCATACAACTAGGAGCAAGGCATGGTACAAAAATCATGTCAATCGGGTGATCGTAAGCTTCCGATCAATAGAATGAAAGGGGACAGTCAAAATTGACCGGAGAAACAAAATAAGTACAATCATCATCTTGAAACAGATAGATTACAATTTGTATTTCATATGATTCTAAAACAACACTTTGATTTGACAATTCTATCCATGTGATTTACAAGTCATAAACAATGGATGGTTGTAATAAATTGGTCTTATTCAAAGGGTTTGGATTATCCAATCAGTGTGATTACTGCACTATGGCTTGCTCCTACTTCTATGAATGAATGAACATTTTAGATCAATGATAGGTCACCTGGGTGCTTACAAACATCATCTTGAAACAGATAGATTACAATTTGTATTTCATATGATTCTAAAACAACACTTTGATTTGACAATTCTATCCATGTGATTTACAAGTCATAAACAATGGATGGTTGTAATAAATTGGTCTTATTCAAAGGGTTTGGATTATCCAATCAGTGTGATTACTGCACTATGTCTTGCTCCTACTTCTATGAATGAATGAACATTTTAGATCAATGATAGGTCACCTGGGTGCTTACAAACACCACCCCCCCCCCCCCCCCCCCCCCAAAAAAAAAAAAAAAAAAAAAACACACACACACACAGAGGGTCTCCTACAATCATTCTCCCACATGTTTTACACAGCCAACATGTCAAATCTGTACATAATGGATCATAGCAATTGATTGCCACAATCACATGAACTATGCCTACTAAGGACGCATACCACCGCGAAAACTAGCTACCATGGTTGCCACACAAATTCTCACTATTGATAAAGTTTAGTACACTAACATTAGAGCAACAAATCATGACTCTCATCACGGATAAAGTTTAGTACACTAACATTAGAGCAACAAATCATGACTCTCATCACGGATAAAGTTTAGTACACAAACATTAGAGCAAAAAATCATGTCATTGTTGATCTGTCCAACTTATCTCTTCAGTTGGAATTATAAGGAATCGACAAGCTATCTATTGGAAATGCTCAAGGTTTAACAATACACAACACTGGTGATGCCTTCATTCAAACTCAATCCAAAACCTTTCGTCCATCTCATCTCTTACATGTTCCCTCCATTTCTTCCAATCTATTATATGTTAATCAATTTTCCAAGATAATAACTAGCTATTCATTTTTTATGCTAATAGCTTTTGTATTCAAAACAAAAACATACGAGAAGATGCTTTCCGCCACCGAGTGAGAACATACTCTATCCATTTATGGTATTTCACAACCATAAAACTAACATCACTCCATTAGCTCTACTCGAGGAACGTGTCTCCATCTCCTCTTGGCACCATCATTTAAGGCATCATTCACCAACTATGCTTGCCCATTTATTTTCTAGCTTATCAATCGAAGGAAAACGGTCCCCATTACCCTTTTGTGAATCATGTCAATTGGGTAAGACTCATCGTTTGCCTTTCTTACCTTCCAAGACGATTTCTTCTTGACTTCTTGAACTTATTCATTCAGACATTTGGGGACCTTTGCTTGTTTATTGAATAAGTGTGTTACCATGTCCTGTTTGTGGATGATTTATCTAAATACTGTTGGCTATTTCATTTACATTCACATGCTCAACTTTTGGTTGTCTTTGATAGTTTTACATTCAAAACTGAAAATTTGCTCAATTGCAAAACCAAGACTTTTCAGTTAGATAGAGATGGTGAATTTATTAGTCATTGATTCTGCAACTTTTAATAAACATGAAATTTCACATCAGCTGTCTTATCCCCATACTCCAGAACAAAAAGAGACAACTGAATAAAAGCATTGCCACATTGTTGAAACGGGCCTCCCTTTGCTCACACACACATATGCCTATCAAGTATTAGGTAGATGCCATTCATACTACGGTTTTCCTCATTAACTGTATATGCCTAGTCATGTCACAAAAATGAAATCACCTTGAGAAATTTTATAGCACTTTCTTTTTGGAAAGAAAGGTCTCTCAAAGGCCTTTTTAAAAAAAAAAAAAAAAGCTTGATTTCAAAAAAAAAAAAAAAAAGGATTGTAGATGGTACTGGAGAGATCCCTTAGCTTAAGATTATCTGTAATTCCATTTCATCGGCCCTCCAATTACACATTCTTGTGAACCTTTGGTTGTGCTTGCTATACCTAGGTGCAACCCTGTAACAAGCACATACTGGAAACTCGCTCTGTTCAATGCGTCTCTTTAGATTATAGCATAGATCACAAAGATTATTGATGCCTTAACATTTCTACTAGGCGTGTCTATCTATCGCGTCATATGGTGTTTGATGGGGAACATTTTCCCTTGGCGAATACCTTGATGGATGCATCCATTCCTCCATCGCGGAATATTGATCAATCTCCTTTTGGACCATTTGCCATTTAGTTTTCGTCATCAAAACCTCATACCCCACCTCTAACCTCAACCCAAACTACACCCACCATCACACCCATTCTATCTCTAACTAACACTCCACCTCACTCCCCACATTCTAACCAATCCACACCTTCACCCACTCTCCCATTACCAACAATCATGGACCTAGCTACTCCTCCCTCTAACTCCACATTCTCTCATTAAATGAATCTCTCCTTTCCACCCATCCACCAACTGCTCCTACACCCACATGGCAACCTAATGTCCATCCTGTGATCACCTGTGCAAAAGATGGCATGTCCAAGAAGTGTATATTGCTAAGCACCCAACATCCTTTACCAAAGGCACTCTTGTCCACTACAAGACACATTGAACCTACATGTTTTACACAAGCTTCCAAACATCCTGAGTGGCAAGCTGCTATGGTAGAAGAATTCATGGCACACCAAAAACAAGGAACTTGGTTATTTCCATTGTCTGAAGCCAAGAATATAATGTGATACAAATGGGTTTATTGTATCAAAACCCATTCAATGGCTCACTTGAACACTATAAGGCTCAATCATTGCCAAAGAGTATCGTCAATAACCTGAGATTGATTTCACATAAACTTTCAGCCGTGTTGCTAAACCTACAACAGTTAAGGTTGTTCTCACACTCACAGCTAAGTTCAAGTAGCCCATTCGACAATTGGATATGCAGAATGCATTCTCACGCAGCACTCTTTAGGAAGAAGTTTACATGTAGCAACCTCTTGGCTTTGCGGATCCTCCTTGACTCCCAAACCATGTGTGTCGCCTGCACAAATCCATCCATGGCCTCAAACAGGCCCCAAGAGCCTACTTTGAAAGCTTCATAAACTATTTACTGGAGTTGGGCTTCATCGGGTCGCAGGTTGATCCATCCCTTTTTTATTCGTCAAGCTAATTCACACATAATTGTTCTCTTGATATATGTTGATGACATCATCATTACAAGTAGTGACCCATCCTCTCTGTCATCCCTCATTTCAACATTGGGCAATTCATTTGCCATGAATTTTCTCTTTAAAATTTTATTTTATTTTTTAAAAAAAAAAAAAAAAAAAAAACCACCAAGAAAGACTTAGGCCCTCTCCATTACTTTCTTGGCCTTGAAGTCTTTCACGATCACGATGGCATTTTCCTCTCTCAAAGCAAGTCTACTCTAAAACGCCTCACACGAACATCCATGATGGGATCAAAACCATAGCCCTCTCCAACTATCACCAAACAAAAACTTGTGTAGGAAAATGCACATCCTCTTCATGATGTTATTGAATATCATAGCATAGTCAAAGCTCTCTAATATCTCACATGGACTCGGCCAGATCTCTCTTATGTGGTCAACCAAGTTTGTCAATTTATGCATCAACCAACTGACAACCACTTGACAGTTGTAAAGCACATTCTACGATATATAAAAGGCACTCTTACTCATGGTATTCACATTTCATCCAGTTCCCTTCAATTACAAGCCTTCTCAGACACTAATTGGGATGGAACTAACCACAAATCCACAAGTGGTTTTTGTGTCTATCTAGGACCCAACATTATTTCTTGAAGTTCCAAGAAACAACTGATCGTTGCACGACCCAGCACAGAATCTGAGTACTAATCCTGACACAAGGATGGGCGTGATGAAGTCGATCACCATCCTCCTCAAGGAGATAACTACTCCGAATCCACAAAGCTTTTCTGGACTCCTTACAGAGACTTCTCAAATCCACGAGGAAAAAGAAAGAAAATAGAAATAAAATTCATGAAAATTTGTAAATTAATTGATAGATGAAATAAACGAGTCTACAACCCTTTTAACAGGGATACCAAGCCTTGGAATGAGTTTCAAAATTAAACTACAACTAAAACACCCTAAAATTTGTAACTCACTATAAATAGTAAAATAGTAAATTTACTATTTATAGTAAGTGTCCTATGTGGCTTAACCACGTTATTCTCCTAATTTTTCTAAACACTTCTCATGTCGGAAACAACTCCTAAAGCCCAACGGATGAAGAGTTACAATCAAACCAAAACTTACTAAAAATAGTAAAAACGGAAATAAACATGGAATTCAACCATAGATCTGATGGAATCTCGCAAATTCAGAGCCGGATTGGTTGGCTAAAGTAGCTTCTCCTACCCCAAAATCATATAATGTACGTCAAGTAACTCATTTCAGTTTGCGAGATACGCCTATTGTAAGGTCCTGACAGTCTGGATCACCTCCGCCTCCGATCGGACCTTCTTTGGTCCATCCTGGACATGAAAGTGTCCGTGACCCTCTCTACATCAGATCCCTTGCTCATACAACCACTGAGCTCTTTTGAATTCGAACTCTTCTCAAAGATTTTCATGTCTATCTACCCTCTCCACCATCTAATGTAACAATATCAGTACTATTTCATTGGCTTCCAACCCTGTTTTTCACACCCAAACAAAACAAGTTGAGGTCAATTACCATTACATTTGGGAGAAAGTCGTACGACAGAATCTGAACATTCACTACATATCATCTCAAGAACAAATTGCCAATATCTTCACCAAAGGGCTATCTTTGTTGAGGTCACTTTTGAAATTTGCGAGCCCAACTGAAAGTTTGTGATCGCCCCATCAGTTTGTAGGAGGGTATTAGACCATCAATCACACCAGATTCAGCAAGATCTCATACAACTCACAAACCCCAACAATCATGAAAACCTTGTAATTTACAGCAAATAGATTGCTAAAAATCTGACAAAATCCTCTCCTCCTGATTATGAAAATCATCTCTGTAAAACTATAAAATTCGGAATACAATACACCCAAAATGAGCGGGAAAATTTCAATTCAATATTGATGTTTTTTATCAACAACCAACTGAAAACAATCCAGAACCGCATAAATTCAGCAAATGATTATCAAACAATTCAAAATAACATATAATTAACAAATGGTCGATCAAAATCCAACAACCGAACAAATAAATTTACCAGGAAAAAAAAATTAAAAAATTTTAAAAAAAAAAATCGCATAATCCAGTAACTGGGTATCCCAAAATTCAACCTCTGAATATCCCAAAGCAATCCAAAAGCACAAAAAACCATCAAAACAGTCTCAAATTAAGCATATATATATATATATATATATATATATATATATATATATATATATATATATAGTCTCTTACTCAGTTCCCTTCTGTCTCAGAATCCGAAATTGCTCAGGTGAAAGGATCGCCTGCCATTCCTCCTCTGATTTTTGAACAGAACCAGGTGAAGCCATAACGATTCCACTCCCAATCCTCCTCTTTTGGGGGTGAGGGAAAAACCCACCAAACCCAACTGCAGAGATGGCGGGAAAGTTGGGTTTTGATGGAAATTTGAATTGGGTTATGCAGGGAGCATGAGATAGAGACTTTGCAGAGGAAAGAAAGTGAGTGGAAAGTCGAAGAGATAGGGTTTTTGGTATGAAAAATAAGGTTTTGGGAGGAGATGGAAAGGGTGAAATTCTCAGAAGCTGGAATCCCATTTCATCCAAATTGCAATTTTTGAAAGAAAAGAAGTATCTGGTGCTCACCTCATCCATTCTTCATTTGAGGAATTATCTGATGCTCAGCTCGAGTAAATTGTACAGTAGACTCGGGTTTTTAGTTTATAATTAATGGGGTCCATTTTCTATGATCCAGACCATTGAACGTCTGATAAACATGATGGATTGACCATTTTACTAAAACATTCTCGAAACAATAATCCTCGATTTTCAAATTAGAGGCTGAAAATAGACGGTGAGAAAAGAGTAGATGGACCATGGCTTTAAGATATCCCAGATGGGGAGATCCTAGCCATTGATCTTGTTCCTCTGTTCACTTGAATGTGGACTGTTGATGTTTTTCTTCTTGGCTGTTTATTTGGAAGCTACAGATTGAAAAGTTACAATTGCTCCATCTGCATGGTCCATCTAGGGTGGAGTCAAACTGATCAATGGTTTGGATCACTGGACAATTGGACCCATTTGTATAACCTAATTAAGTTGGTCACAGTGGAGGGCTCAGAGCACCTTTTTTATGCGGTGAACTTAGAAGGCACGTGGAAACCCTACACGTGAGCCATTCACGTGTCACTATCCTAACCATGTATTATTACATTAATTTATTTCTGACCAGCCACCCTGGATTCTTTACATTTAAGACCCGTTTGGATAAATAAGTTACTTTTTAACTTAAGTGATTAAGTTATTTTTTTCACATATTAGTTTGGTAAGCAATCTTGAGAGGAACTTATCTCCAAAAGCTACTTATATTAATTTGTGTTTTTTTGACAATTCCTAGTTTTTGATTTTTCTACTTTTCTCTAATGCCTATCCCCAAGGAAACTCTCTCACCGTCCATATGATAGGAGGCCCCAAGCGATGGACTGTTCACCTTGAAAGTGATGCTCACACGGTGGACTCCACTCCACGTAAAAAAGGTGGGCCCCATATGATTGATGGCATCATATTAAGGTGGGCTCAAATATGGATGATCCACGTCGATGCTCAGCCTATTACGATAAAAAGCCCACATCCAAAGCAGGGTGTCTGGATGGACGACCCACTTCAAAGGTGGAGCCCACATGATGGATGATCCTGTTAGAGGTGGGCTCCATATGATGGCCAATGGACATTGAAGTTGACCCCACATGATGGATGGCTTATATTAAAGTGGCCCCACATGATGGATGGTACACATCAAAAGTTGGCCTCTATTGATGAATGACCCACATCCGAGGCAAGCCTAACATGATGGGCAACCCAGATTCATTGTTGGGCCCACATGATCGATAACCTACATCAAAGGCGGACTCTACATGATAGGCATATCCAAGGTGGGCCCTACATGATAAACAGCCCACATCAGAGGTAGGGCCTACACAATGGACGATCCACATCAAAGGTGGGCTCCACATAATGGCAAAGGATATTGAAAGCGCGCCCCACATGACGGTGTGGACGCTGGAGGGCGGATTTCCCGAAGGGACGGGAGATCAACTCTAGCTTTTTTCTACTGGTTGCATCGCTCAAGGGCTTTCGTTTGGTGGTAAAAAGGTATTATATTTGTCCAGAGTCGCCACTAATTAACTACTACAATTCTATAGTGGGTTGGACCCCGTAAAAATACTTAATATTGAGAACACAAAGATCATTGACCCCAAGATAACTCATGAGTTTATGTTATAGAAATTTCGAGTAAGGGACCACGATTACAAAGAGGGAATGTGTTGAGCACCCCATTTGCCTATATGGATGTGCGGTCTTTACTTCGTAAAATCTGACAAATTTCTGAGCAATATGACTAGCTCTCGCACGCAAATAATGTAATGTGATGCAATAGCAATAGTGATTAATCAATTCAAGTTTCTGATGGGAAAGATCCAATTATATCGGCAAGCCGCAGAGCATACGTTTGAAACGATTAAGTGCAATGTGCAAAGTATATATGTATAGGATGCCCGATATTGTATTGATGCTTATGATAAAACGACAGCCAACCGGCTAAGGTTTCTGGTGGACCTACTTCGATTATATTGGTAGGCCTTAGAGCATACGCCCGCTAGTCATATTTGAAAAAATAATGGAATGCAGTGTATATGTCAAAACGACGACTAACTAGCTAAGGTTTCTGGTGGGCAGGATCCAATTATATTGTCAAAACTCATAGCATACGCCTGCAAGTTAGATGTGAGAAAATGATAAAATGCAGTATGATGTTAATGTATGTGAGAAGCATGGGGATTAAGAAGGGAATGAATGTTGCACGATGCTAATGCTTGGGGTTGATGAAACTAATAGAAGCTTGAATAGTTGGATGAACGATAGTGTTACAAGGATAGATCGAGTGGCTCGGATTTGAACTTAGGTGGCTTAGAAGGCTTGGATACTGGTTAGGCTAGGCTAGACTAAGGATGGGCTCTCTCACTCTCACTCTCACTCTCCTTGGTGGAGGAATTTTTCCCGATGGGTGTGGTCTCTAAAATAAAAATGGTTGTTTGAAATGAAAAATGGGAGGGGGCTCTTTATTGTCTCCCAACCCGATTTTCTAATAATTTCTAGTGATTATAGGGGGAAAAGGTGATTGAAGGGTGGGGATTGGAGATTGCCACATGACATCATCTCATGTGTTGAATGAGGTGGTAAAAGTACAATTTTGGGTAAGGAGATAAGCATTGTAAGGAAATGGGCATCGGAGTAAATATACTAATTCACATACTTTTCCACACGCTTGAGGGATGTTGCCCCAAAGAGGGGAAGTGCCACATGGCCGACGACAACTTGTCTGTCGCCAGTCCCCACTTGGACTCCCTGCTTTGGCAGGCAACATCTTCCAAGCGTGTGGAGGCTCTACTGTGAAAGTTGTTGCTTTGAAGTTTTGCATACTTTTTTGATTGAGCTTGGTTTTGGCCTTAACTAGGCAAGTTGACTGGGTTGTAGGGTTAGGTAGGCTGACCAGGTGAGTTGACTCACCGAGCTGACTCAAGGCTCTAGTGTTTTAGGTTTCTACGGTTTAGGGGTGAGCTAACTGGGTTGACCGGGTTGAATGAACTGAGTTTAGGATTTAGTCGGTTGTCCATCCATCAATTCAAACTCAATCAGCTTATTAGCCTGGGGTGGGGTGTCTATAGATGGACAATAACATTGATGAGGCCCCACTTGATGGATGACCAACATCAAAAGTCATCTATATATAATGAATGATGCACATTAAAGGTCGGACCATGATGATAAATGGGCCACATCAAAGGTGGGGTCCACACAATGAATTGTTCACATCAAAGGTTAGCCCCGCATGATGGATGGTGGATGTGAGGGATACCAAATAGACTTGAGTGATAATTACTTACGATGTTGGAAATCAAACATATTTTTCTACTTTTTTTTATTTATAAATATGTTGTTTGTCAAACATACTTATTTACTAAATAACTAGAAACCAAGATAAGCTACTTTTGGCATAAGTTATTTAAGATAAGCTACTTATGATAAGTATCAAGCTACTTACTCTAATAAAGTGATCTACTTATTAATATGAAGTGATTAAGTACATTTACATAAAAACGTTACTTATAATTGATCTTAAACCAAACTTACTTATCTACCACCGTGAGTAGAAAAACTAACTTATTTGGCGGTCCAACAGAGATTTAAGGGAGCATTTCGATTATAAGATACTTAAAATAAGCTAATTATGCCTTAAGTAGTTTATATTCATTTGTACTTATTAAGCTGAAATGATTAAGTAGCTTTAAATTAAAAAAGCTACTTATAATTGATCATAAACCAAACTTACTTATGTTACTTATTTACTACTGAAAGTAGAGAAAGTAACCTATATGGTGGTATCCAAATGGGCCCTTAGTGTCCATTTGGAGGGTTAGGATTCTACAAATAGTATGATCTTTCACTCATGGCCTAATTGTCATTGGATCTACCAAATGAGCGGTTTAGATCCTATCCAAATATGCCATGGGTGCGTCGACTGAAGGGAGGCACAATGCCTCCCATGCAACCGCATGCACTGGATCTGCTACGATTATTCAAAAGCAAAACTTTGTGTCCAAGACCCAAATCTTACTGCCGAGATTCAATCATGGGAGTTGATTGAGTGCTTCTCTAATTATAAAAGGTACATGCTTCTATGTCATTGCTTCATAGATGGATCAGATTAGAATCACTCATTTACTAGTGTGGAATATTAATGGGCTATAGGCCAAAAAAAAAAAACTGAATTATCTATACAATCCTTTACACCTGTCCTAGCATCCATCTAGATTAATGAGATGGCGACACTATATACAAATGACAGATAGAATCATATTTTTCACCCCATATCTTTTAATGATGTATTACATGCCAAAGTAGAATGACTCAGAGCCATACTCGCAAATGAAATACTAAGACGAAGGACACGTAGCTCTCACACGAGTGACACATGTGGTCAAAGCAGCATGCTCTCCTCAAAGACGATCAATGCTTTTATGAAAACTACAAAAGTTCAAGAAGTCGATTCCTCCCAAAATGGAAGGAGATTAAAGAACATGATGAGGAATCTGAATCCGACTAGGATACAAAATGATTCATTAACCTTCAAGGATCTTTATAATCAAGCTAGCAAGGAGATTTGAAAATAGTTTCATCTATTAACCTTCTAGGATCTCGAACCAACAGGGGTTGACATGTCCCGAGCAATTTAAGGAGTACGCAATGGAGAGCTCGAGGCACATGCCAAATACAATTTCTCTATACAACGCAACACTACTTTAGTTCATCCACTTCTATCCAACCCCGTTGCAAAACGTCCAGAGTTTAAGATAGCTTAGATCGTTGTTGTCCAGTGACATCGGTGCAGTATGCTTAGAATCAGTATAAATATCAACAACCTATCGTTGTCATATCCTCAATCAACCGAGTGCTTACTTGGAAGATCACACTATAGACAAATCCAACTGACCATCCACCTCGACTGTCTGTCCATATAGGTAATCATAAGCATTTATCTTTCACTTATTTTATTTATTCACTAATTGTACTAAGCTTCTATTATAAATTAATAAAATCAGTGTTTCAACCTTTAGTTTTTAATTCTTTCCGTCCATCACTGTATTATTGAGAAACCTGAGGCTTGTGATCACCGTTAAAAAAATGTTTAGCTCAAGGAAAAAAGTTTCAATTTAACAGGACTAACCCTTCCCTTCTAAATCACTTGGTCGTTGCAACATTGGTGGTTGGACATTCAGTTTAACCTTTACAGGTCTGATCTTAAGGCTAATTTGGCGCATGGCAATCAAACTCGAGTCAAGTATGCGTTTGGCACACCCACACTATTTTAATCGTACACATTTGACTAAATGCATGCCTTCATTAACACATGTGGCCTTGTGTTTGATAGAATAGTGAACACCTGGCCCTTTAACTAGTAACATACATATGACTAAAGATAAAACTCGTCAATGTTTCACATTCAACCAAACTAAGTTAGATTATCGAATCGTCTTGATAATTAGGTCAAGGAAATTTTAGTTAGTGGTTGATCAATGCAGGATGACTCGATGGATGGCTTAGATCATGAATTCATGATAGATGTACCAGTGCATAACCATTAACATGCGGCCATGAAAATTTTGTGCCTCAAGAGAAGTTAGTTCCCTTCGCATACATCTGTCTTACGTCAGGTCCTATGTTACCATGTCCAAGCCAATTGGGCTCAATTATTACTGGGGTCGAGTCTTGTTCTTGGAGACCTAAATTTCAATCTACTCGATTCGGGTATAGGTTTTTAGCTGGTTTGGACCAAACAAGAGCCCTTGCATTACCTGGCCCTGCCTAATGGATAGATTAGATTGCACACTCATATGCCACTTTGACTTATGTGTAGTGTGTAAATGGTTTCTTTTACATCCTAGTGGCTCAGGAAATTTATTAGAAAATACTTTATATATATATATATATATATATATATATATATATATATATATATATATATATATATATAATACTATTAAAATTAACTAGATCTCACCCCAGACCCGACTTGAAGAGACCTGCCTGATTTTAACCAGTTCCAAGTTGATGGACCCAATCTGGACAAGATTAGACCTGAATTTAACTAGTCATGGAAGGCAAGACCTAAATTTGACCTGATTTATTAAAGGGTCCAAAAAAATTAGACCTGGACCCATTAAAACCAAGTCTCATCAATCTAGTACCCACAAATACATGTGCGCATTAATAAATCTGTAGACACCTCTTTGTAGGGGGATGCAATAGGACGGGTTTGGGTTGAGTCGAGATTGGCTCAAGCATGACCTAGTTGGTTTATTAAATGGGAGCTTTCAATCTACCTATAAGCCTAACACTAATTCACGTCCTGTAACCTTGTGGCCTAGCTTAACCCATTAAAATTCATCAAACATGAGCTAAAGCAGACTCGGCCCATTTTATTGTAATCAAGTCGGGCTTAACTAACTTGACCCGACTAGGCATGAACTCACTAGGGTTTAAGAATGAAGTATGGGGCAAAATGTGCCATGCTCTGCCCAGTTAGTGAATACATATAAACATACCTACATCATGTGTATGTATCTATATTTATCTATCTATTATGTTATGTTGAATCTTAGTAGGCATGATCAGATCATTTGGCTAGCCCATTAGTAAGCTTTGATGTTGTGTCAAGTAGCATAGGATTATTTCCAAGCCCAAACTAGTTGGTTTCGAATTTAGTCGGACATATTATGTATGTATGTGCCAGGCATGTCGGAGCCAATAGTGGCTTAACTCAAACCAAACGTCGTGTGACCCCAAGCACCAAAATAGTCAGCTTGGGACCGATCTTAAAAGATTAGCCTGCCCACCCATCCACCAATTATGCAAAATCAAGTGATTTGCCAAGGGGAAGGTTCATCATTCTAATAAGTTCTTTTTACCTTTGAAACAAGGACTTTACTTTTAATTAAGCACGTGATTTGCTTTACACCATTCAGCAATATAAAAATATAATTAAAAAATTAAACCGAGCCAAAGCTGATTAATTAAATCAATGAGCTCGAATTATACTCAAGTGGAAAAGTAAGTAAAAAATGAGATAACTAGCGACAATTTATTTGTAGCGATATGGTCGTTAGAAGCGATTATTTATTGGTGACAATAAGGTCATTGGGCACAAAAGCTGGATCATCTACATAGTTGGTTTCGTAGTTGGACGGTCGTTAAGAATGACAATCTGTTCGTCGTGGGTTGGGCTTCGTTATGTGATATTGTCATCGTTCACAGGAGGTTTGGACATTTGTTCATCCCTTAGGTAGCTTCATGTATGGCCAGTCATTGTGGCAACTATCAGTTTGTCACGCAGGACCAAGTTTCGCAACAAGACAGTCAATGGCGGGCAGATCTCTAACAGTCCATTCATCGTACGGTGGAGTTTCATGGTAAGATGGTCGTTAAGAAACGACAATCCCTTTGTTACTTTACACGATTTAAATTTGTGGGCAAGTTGATCGTTCTTTAGGTGATCGATCGTTTGGCACTCGGCTACATTACTTTGTGACGAAAGGGTCATTGGAGTGACAACATATTTGTTATTTCGGGTCCTCGCCTCTTGGAAAGACAATCGTATAAACAACTATCCACTTGTTGCTTGGATCCTTGACTCTGTGGGCAACGTTGACATTGGATGACCACCTGTTCATCACTTTAAGGCAATCATATTTAAACGGTGACATGTTCATGACTTGGTAAAACTCTGTGGTAAGATGGTCGAGCAGAATCATTAAACACATGGCAAGATAGTCCTACTAGCCATCCATTTGACACCTAGAGATCTTCCTAGGTCTAACAACATTGTTATAGACATAGGATGCCTAACTTCCTTATTCTAGCCTACTCAATCCAGACTGGTTTTGCATCACTCAGATAGCTTCGACAAAGGAGAAGTTAGATTGAATAATAATAATAAGTGTCCATGGCAGACGAAAGATATGCAGTATTGAGCTAAAAAATAATGTTGTGTTGTATTGAAGTGGCAATGGACTTTGAGTTAAATATATAGATGTGTAAGATGGTTTTCTAGAGACGCATATTAGAATTAGCCTCTAGGATCTTTCTTGATTGATTGACCATTTAACAAATGTGGATATTTACAATTATAACTCAAGACGAGTTTGTGAAATTTTATTCTAATCGGCTAGTGGTTTAGTAAACATAGTTGATCATACTTCTATTTAAAGATAATCATCCGTGATTTGTAGTAATCAGTTTGCTTTCATATGATCTTGATTAATTACGTCGCGTCATGTGTCCCTGATAATCACTACCTTAGCTAATTATGTGTATTGGAAATCTCCACTTGTGGCTTCACGTGTGTGGAGCCACTCACTTTTTGCCATGTATCATGAGAAGCATCACCGCCAGCTAAAACAATGGCCATGACTTATTTTTTAGGCCAATATGGAGTATATGGTATTAAGGGTCAAATATTGCATATCAAACCTCAATTATTACTCAAATTTACAAGCATGATACTGTTTAATGGTCCAATTTAATCGCGTTTGTGATGCAGGGCGTAATTACGAGCATGGACTGAAAAAGGGTGCTTAAAGCATGGATTTAACGCTCTGATGACACCAAAGGCAAGGGACGGACCCCAGGAGACCAAGATCAACAGATTTGTACATCAGGGATCTAAGAAAATTGAGAAATTGAAGCTCAAGTGGCATGAAATTGGTCCAGAATGCAAGATCACAGGGTTCCCACCATCCATTCGGTGTGAAACTTCATACCATGGCCTGAGGACCATAAATTAACTGTACACGTCGAATTTCAGCTCCCGGATCCCTGTGGAAGTGCCTAAACTGACAGATCAACCTATAAAATCTGGATTTGGGGCCCGCCTGATATCTGGATATATTTCAATTTCACTGTCAACGTCTTAAATGAGGCGAAAAAATAGATGAACGGTACAGACTCCTCACAAGCATCATATGGCCTCTTGTATTGTCATGTGTCATGTAACATCTTTTTACCCAGGCGCGATGACATGCTCTCGTGGTAGCAACATTAATTTTGTTTCACGCTCTCCTCTTGTCGATCTCACGCTCTCCTCTTGTCGATCATATTGATTATGAGAATCTCATCTTGATCTTTCATATAGCAATTATGCCATGTGTCGGCTTATTAACGTTAGATTTGGCATGATAAGATTAAATGGAAACACTAATTACTTCAAATGGGCCCCATTTTCTAATAAAGTTTGACCCGCTAGCTGATTAGCTTGGCCCAAACGATCTTTAGAAGTGCGGTCAACATGCCCATTAACACCCTTACTTGTGAGCTATGGCCAATCATCTTGACCCATGTGTGGCATCCACACTTCGCCGATGGTGATAAGTCACCATGATTCTTAAAATGGTGGTGATTATGTACACTACATGAGCATGTTCCTTTATAGAATCAAGATCATTAGAAGTGTTTGGTCCATTAAGGATTAAAAAAATATCATACTAGTCAAAAGATCTTAACCATTTGATTGGCCATTTGAGTGTTAATTTTTTTACCATGTTATCTTCATTTGTTCATTTGATTGCCATGATTTAGATGGCTATGATCACTTAATCAAGGATTCATGTATGCCAATCGGATGTTGAAAATGTTAGGCATGACTTATTTTTCTATAAAATGTTTAATTGTTACGCACCAGCCACAATGATCAAACAATCTTAGCCCTCAATTTGTGCTCCCCAACTGGAAAGTGAAAAATGTATTGACAATCAGTTTTGACTCATTAAGCAAAATCAAATGGCTGAGATCAACGAGCAAAGTAAATTTAGACCCATGCTCATCTAGGACAAGGGCTCTCATTTGAATATGTTGCAACTGTCTAGGCTTTTCCTAGGCCTGGGATGAGTTTGGGTTGAGGTAAGGCCATGGATATGAGTCGTTGGACCATACCTAATTTTAGGCTAATAGGTAGATGGTCAAGACACCGCATTGTATCTTTGTAAATGCACGAGAAGGAGTGACCCAATCCAACTTTTCTAATGTTAGTGGGCCAGGTATTTGATAGGTGGCCTTAGCAGGCCCAAACACTAGCTAGGGCTGGGGTGGGCCTCAAGCGAGGTATTTGGTTTATGTGTTGGACTTTGACATGCTTCAGTCTAGCCCAGACTAGTCTAGTGGAAACAATAATTCTAACAATTGATGACTCTATAAGCTGGGCCGAGTCAACTCGACAAGAAATCAAACAAAGTCATTTAGGGACTTGATGCCAAGCTTAGCCTCATGGAAGAGGAAATAACTCATAACCTCACGAAAGGGAAAATAACTCCCACAACAATTAGGAAAGACTTATTCATGTAGGAAAATGGTCGAATAGAGGTCGACTTCTTTGACATGCAATATGTATGAACCTCAATGGCTAGAATCATATATCTGTACAAATAAGTACACATAGCTAACATGAAAGTGTGTAATTAGAGTGATATAAAAGCAAGTGTTTGGGCAAGTTAAAAATACTAGCCTGAGGCGGAGAAAAGTCTACTGCCCGATGATCCAACGCCTAATGACAGATTAAGCCTCCGTCGACCATTGATCTTCACACAAGCTCCTTTAATCGATGATCTACCCCGATCTTTATTATTATTAGAGGAATAAGGTAAATCTACGTAGTTGATGCATCAATGTTAGATTTTTTATACAATTAGAATTCCTTTTTTAACAAATATGACAGTTGTTGTAATTGACTCGGTGACTCACTAGTCTACAAGCAAACTCAATCAACTCGTCAAAACTTAACTCGGTTGAGACTTAGAAAGACACATTGAGTCAACTCAATAATTCTAAGTGTTAGTGCCTCGGTTTTGTGAATGAAGTGAGCTAGGGTGCCTTGAATCGGTTGCGCTTCCATAGGAAAACGTTGAAGATCAAATACTCAAAAGTTTGAAGCATCAAGGCTGAAGACAATAGGTAAAACATGAGGTGTCTTAATATTCCTAGCCCTAGATCATTTTAGTTCCAAAAAAACATTCCTTAGATGACTCGATCCATATAAGAAAAAATCACCAAGTTTATGCCAGCTAGATCATCTGCAAAAGAAAGAAAGTCAAACGACAAGTTTGATCGATCCTCGATCAATTAAGAAAACCTTTAATCAGTCTTGATTGATCGAAGGCCCTTCGCTCGATCAATCAAAGGTGCGCTAAATCGTCCATCAAGCTTTATGTCGTATTTTGTAGAAACCTTAATCGATCGACATATCGAGTTTGATCATTTGAATATATGTAAAAGTGTCCAGTGAGCTTTCTGCCTTTTTATCAAATTAAGTTCGTGGATTGAATGGGTCATTTGATCGATCGAAACTAGCCGTTATAAATTCATTAGAGTCTTTTTTCCATAAATTTAGAAACTAAATCTTTGTGAAAATGATAGTTTTGAGTGAATTAGAAACTCAAGTGTGTCCCAATACTTCCTAACACTTCTAGGCTATCACCCAAAAATATCCATGACTTTTTCATTGTTATTAATCATTCCAATAAGCTTTCCAAGTTCCAATTGATGGAGAACATAGTATCTTACATTCTTTAGAGTTTGGACTCACACTTATAGGTAAATCCTTGTATAAATAGCCTCTAGAATGCCCATCTAGGTGAATCCCCAATTAGAACCAACTATCCCATAGATGTAAAAGATTCAACCTCTCCCACTACTATAGTAGCCTCATTGGAGCATCAAATTCAATATAATTGATTCAATGAAGCAAAAGAAGATCGACTTCAAAGATTGGAGGATCGCAAGATAAGCGGATTCAAGAAGTGACAACGCATCTCAAGCAAAGTGCTACAACAGGGCTCAATCCGACAAGGTTGTTAATTTAGAGCCCATATACTCTTTTCTCGTTAGGATTTAATATAGCGTTTGTGACCCAAACTCAATTAAGTCCTTGTATAAGCCTCTAACGGGAGCGTACATGTGTTAAGTCCTTGTGTAAGCCTTCGACGAGAGTGTATATTTATTAAGTCCTTGTGTAAGCCTCCAACGAGAGTGCATGTTTGTAAGACCTTATTTAGGCCTCTGACGGGAGTGTATGCTTGTAAAAGTTTGAGGTGAACCTATTAAAAACTTCTAAGATAGTGAAATCTAGTACACTAGAGGAGAGTGCATCTGCCGGGAGCGAAGTAGGCAAGTAGCCGAACCACTATACATTGTTGTGTTTGCGATTCCTTGTGTAGGGCTCCGACGAGAGTACATGTTTGTAAGACCTTATTTAGGCCTCTGACGGGAGTGTATACTTGTAAAAGTTTGGGGTGAACCTATTAAAAACTTCTAAGACAGTGAAATCTATACACTCGAGGAGAGTGCATCTGCCGAGAGCGAAGTAGGCAAGTAGCCGAACCACTATACATCGTTGTGTTTGCGATTGCTTATGTTAATGCATGTCTATTATTGCTTATGATTGAATATATTTAATTCATATCAAATCATAATTTAAATGCATACTAGACACTTAAATTATATCACACACAAATTATATTTCACATATCTTATCATAAACTAGTAGCTCAATTAGTTGAATCATTTATAGTTTATGTTCTTAGACCACTTGGCTTGGAAGCATAAGTGTTAATTGTTCTTATTTGAAAAATATTTTTAGGTGGTCCTATTCACCCCCCTCCTCTTGTGAGACCCGACCCGAGTTTGCATGTGTGTATCAGTGTGTGTGAGTGTGCATTTTATTTCTTGTAGTCCCGCGGTCCTACCGGTCGAATTTTGACAACCCACGACTTTTGGATTGTGCTTACGGTCATCCTTGAGTCCGGTCACGTAGACCCGACTTGGATCGAGATGATACCTATGCCATTGCGACCGCTTCATCGTTGCGGTTCCGATGCCGCGTCTTGTGCGTCCATCCGACGTGTGGATCATAAGTTATGGGCCGCGCATCATTTGGACCATTGATCGCATTTTTTAGTGGGACGCATATGATTTACACATTTCTCCATGTTCACGCTTGCCAATGGTGATGACATCACCATTTTCATGATGTCATAATGGCCTAGTCTAGCAATGATGGAGTCCCTTCTCCAAATTCATCATGGCTCTTTCTTTCTCTTTTCTAGAAGTCATTATGGGATTTTTTTTTTCTTCCCCATACAATTTCTCTTCCCCAATCTGAATTTTCTAAAATTTCTCTTCTTTAGGGAGAGAGAGAGACCACCATATCCTATTTTCTAGCAAATATAGTGATTACTTTGAATAAAATCTCCTTCCTCTCTTTTTTTCTCTCTCATTTCTCTCTCTCTCTCTCTCTCTCTCTCTCTCTCTCTCTCTCTCTTCTCTTATTCTCCAGCAACTTTCTTCCATTTTTCTAGCCCACTTTCCCTCATATATCCCCCATCTAACCATTGAAACAAGATCTCAACCATAGATCCATGTACCTTGAAGCTTGAAGACCATCTTAGAGGTGTTTGCCTGAAGACCTTGTAGGTGGGTGTGCTTGTACTTAGAACCTTAGGATCTCCATTCCCTCCTCTTATTTCTCTTCTTTACATTATGCTTGAAGCATGTGGGGCCCACCAAATGATGGTGGAGGCCTCATGTCTTCTTGGATGTGGTCATTGTCCCATCCTTTGTGCATGCATTACTCATGGGTGGGGCCATTCTCCATGGACCCCACCATGGTTTCTTTTTTTAGTTTGAAGGATCTGAAGGTCATTTAGACCCTTGATCCTTAGTGGAGATGACATCTCCACCATTGGATTTTTATTTGAAGATGCATGCATGGGTAGATCTTGTAATGCCATCAATATAGTGAAATATGTATGCATGAGTGATGAGGGGAAGGGCCTCAATGTGGCGGAGACCCTTCCCTTGTGGCCGAATCTTTATTTTTCTTTATTAATAATCTTCTGATCATGAGTGTGTGTGGCCCACCTTACGGACTAAAAATATCCAGACCATCCATGGAGGGTGGATGTCCATGACAGTTCACCCTTGGACGTTGGAGCCCCTAATCCACCTATATGGGGTACATGTAAGGGGTATTTTGTAATGGAAAGGGTTTGGATATTTGTGGGGCCCACTGGGGTGGTCCATACCATGAATTTTTTAGATTAAATCTCCTTTTAAATAGTGTTTATATTTATTTATTTTCTGTTATATGTTGCTGTCCAAAACCATCTGGACAGATTTTTGGGTCATTTTGAGGCCAGATTTCTGGGAATTTGGAGGGTTGTTTGGTCCCATGTAATATATATTTCTTGAAGGTGTTGACCCCACCTATAATCATGCCAAATTTCAGTCTCAACTGACCTTCATTGGGGTCCCAAAGGTGTGGTCCAAGTGATGTGGATAGTCTGGATTTTCTGCATTGTTCCATCAACATTCCACCCTGGACAGGTTGGATTTCTAAAATTTATTAAAATATTTTTGGGTGTTTAAAAATTATAAAAAAATTTAAAGGGGGTGGCCCACTCATGGCATGACCCACATACAAAATTTTGGGGCCAATGGACGCCTGTACACACCATGGTGATGGCTGGACCGGCCCATTATAATATGGTGTCTAGATCAGTCCGATTTTCAGGACAGATTGATTTCTTTAAATGAATTAAAATATTTATAGATATTTAAAAATTCTTCAATTTTGTATAGGTGTGGTCGGTAGGACCCACCTACCAAATTTTAGGGCCAATGGACTCCTATACACACCGTGGCGAGGGCCAGATTGGCCCACCACATTGGGACGTCCAGGTCTGTCCAATTTTCTAGATAGTCTGTTTTGTTTAAATTAATTAAAATACTTACAAATATCTAAAAATTCTGAAATTTTGTGGAAGTGTGGCCCACCTATGGAAGTATCACTTTATAAAATTTCAGCCTCAAATGACCTCTTTTGGGCATCCAAAAGAATGAGCCAAGATGGCTGGACTCCCAGATTTTTCTGCTGTGCAGTCCAGCAATATGCCTTGATAAAACCCATAATTCAAAAATATTTTTTCTGATGGTGGGCCACCTTTTTGGGTTTCCTCTTATTGTATGCATGATAAGAGACTTTGGCCCTCAAATTTCAAAGTTTTAGAGGCCTTGGACCCACTCCAATGGAGTGCCCAAATTTAGGACAGCAACATGTTATAATTATGCTTAGCCTTGGACTGAAATTTTGAGGAGTGGGGCCCACCACATTTATGAAGGTCTTAGAAGAAATAATTTATACCTTTAGTTATTTAAATGTTGGGCTTAATAAATACACTTTTGAGGCCCACCACAGTTGAATTTAATTGGGTCCATGAATGTAGATAGTTGTTGAACTCTTTAAGCCCAATTGGGCTGAAACTTTCCAGATAGGCCCATTGAACTCTTAAACCATTTTTACCATACTATTGTGTTGGGTTAGTGGGCCGGATTACACAAGTAGATGGGCCCTTAGTTGCCCACTAAATCAACTTTATACTTGGGCCGGGTTGTAAGCCCAACTTACTTGACTAAGAGCATGACATTTGCCCATGTGATTTGAACAATGGGTTATCCATTAGGCCACCATAATATATGTGATTAGTGGCCTTTACGTTGGGCCCTAACCTTTCCCCTATGGACCCATAGTGGTATATATGGGTTGGGTTATGTGTGTTCCCCTTGGACCCATATTTTGGGTAGGCCTTGGGCCGCCCTTTCTGAAGCCCAACATGAGTGTTTGTAGTATAATTATGGCTGCTCATTTCTTATTTCTGATGCTGCATGGGCCTTGCGCCTTGATCCATGATCAATTAGAGATGGGCTACCTCTTGGGGACCAATTGTGGTTGGATGTCCACATTGATAGCCCTAAGGAAGGCCCATGGGCTTCTATGGGTGGTTAAAGGCCTACCATAGACCCTTGCTAGGCCGTTTCATCTATTTATGCCTATACCATTGTTCTCCTCAGTCTCGTGGGCTACCCCAGGTATATGGGCTCCCACTAGAGGTTGTATTCCTTATGAGGAATTGGTTAAGGACCTAGACCCTTCATGGTTAGGTAAAGAGTTCATCTTCACCTTATTCGCACTTCTATTCATCTTCATGGCCCACTCCCATTATAACACCCTGAAAATCGGGGGTCGTGTATAAACCCGACTCCCGAGTTCCAGACCATCACTTATGCAATAAATATGGTTATGATTCAATGTTAATTGAGTTAGAGCATTCACATGAGCAAGATTATACCAAAAGTGCAATTCATACTCCAGACCCAGTGATAAAACGTAAGCGGAAGACTGAAGAATATATATATCACTGTATGGAAAATAAAATAAATCTCTACTGTCTCCAAAGTATGAATACATCTCTGAGTCATATACATGTAATAAGAAAAAAAATCAAAATGTCATAAAGTCCATCTATGAAGTTCCGCCGATCCAGGTCACCTACGCAAAGCCGTCGTGAAACTGCATATATGAGAACTCGTCCTAGTCCCCATCGTAATCTGGCTCTGCTTCCTGAATCGCCGCATCACCTGCAACTAAGACAGGGTCTGGTGGGTGTTGCAAACACCATCCCGTAACGTGGGAGTGAGTGATCAACTCAGTGGAATAATAGAGCAGAGATTAGCATGTTCTCAAATCAATCATGCGATAATAGTAAAGCAATGAATCAAACATTTCTAAATACTGTTATTAATATATGCATGAAATGACATGATGGATGCCCTCACCGATATACTCCCTCATGCGGCACCATCTGCGTCCGCGGCATGCATTCTTCCCGTAGTGCTCCACATCTTCCAGGCACATGCAATGCGATATGGATAATGCTTTCTGAGTTGTTATTAGTCCGTTCATACAGCAGTATTGGGAAACTAAAGTACTTTGCTTATATCAATCCCAACACATATCCTGTCTAGGGTCGTCACTCCTAGAAATCACATACGATGTTATATTTTGTAGGTCGCTGCAAGGGCTGCCAGGGCTGTTGCTCGCACTCATTGCACCGCTCCCCCATCACCTTATCAATATAGGCCTACTATACTCTCGTTGCTACGGAAGGGTCGTCGCCTCCCGTAGACTCAGAATACGCTCGCGGTCACTACAAAGGGCTCGTCACCTGATCAGTGTAGGCCGACAGCTCGAATGTAGTGTCTCATACCACCACAATCGGTTCACGAGTCATAGGTGCTCACTGGTCACTACGGGGAGGTTTGCGGCCCCAGCGTAAGCCGACAGCTCGACCACGGTGTCTCATACCAGCATGCCCGGCTCATGAGTCTTTATGGATCAAGGTACCATGGTTGACAGGGTTTTTAATGGTAAGTTTAGTACCCTAGGTTCAAGCAGTTATGACTCATACAAGGTGAACAATTATCGACCAGTCGGGTTACTTGACGGGCCCGACTAGTACGAGCGCATCTCAAGCTGAACGACATGAAGTGTATGAAACACTTCGTGTGGCCTAACCACTGCCGCCAACCCAAAACACAACTCGCGTTCATCGACGCGTCCTTCGTGGAAAATAGAAGCCAACCACAAATTTGATCCATTACCGACTGCATGGACTAGGTCATAACTCCAAACATTTGTAAATCAACATCAGTAATCATATGTGAGTAATGGAATTGAAATACAACAATAGAAGCATGTTGAAACATGTTATAACATACCACTTAAACAAATCATCCAACACATGCATTTCATACATATAATGAAATCCGTGCATATAGCCAACATGGTGAAAATCATATACATTAGCATGTTGATTAAGAATCCAATCTCAAACCAATACACAACACCATTTACTCAATACGTACTAATACAAACATTTATACAAACACTTAGTCTACACACTTAAGTCTACATAGCGTATGTCGACCCAAAGTGCGCATTAGGGCAAATCTCTTCGCCAAACCAATCATGCACGCATTCCTAATATACTAACACGACAAGAAGCCATGACAAACATTTCAGCAAAATATGGATGTAAACAGTATTTCCTACAAATGACTAAAATGCCTTAAATCTCATATTTCCCGTACGTTTACGAAACAGAAAACGGACAGCATGTTCTACATGTCAAACGGCGTTGCCGTCGATAATCTACTATTAAACGACATTGAAAGCTTTGAAATCAGTCAATCCAAGCATCTAAAATCCTCACCTTTTGTTGTATATGTGTATCGATTCGAATAGAACGTCAATGCTTCGTCAACGTCGTTATGGCGACCTATGGCATGAAACAAGTTAGCAATACCAACACTACAACTATTCTAAGCTTCAAATCAGGTTAGGGTTAAGATTTCTTACCTAAGAATGGAGCTAAAAACACCATAATGGCGGCGCAGAAGCGGCGGCTAAGGAACATGGAGCAGCAGGGAAGAATCCCAAGAGAGCTCCAAATCTCCCTCCCTTTCTCTCTTTTCTCTCTTCTCTCTCCAAATTCGTATGAAATGAAAGAGTAAGGGTTTAAGCCCTTTTTATAAGTCCAAAAGCGATGGAAATAGACTTGGGGCTAAAGTATACTTATTTTATGTCCAAATACGGACTGTTCCATCTCAACGGAGCATTTCTGGAGGTCCCCTGGCCGAATGCGGTCGGACTTAAACTCATGGATACTGGATCCTGCTCACATCAAATTTTCAGTCCGGTAGTATTCCCAGATCGCACGTGGCAGACCAGTTTCAGTTCAACGGCTACCGGTACTCGATAAGGGCCACAAGTGCGTTGACATGTAAGGGCCACTTATCCTGATCCGAGGGTAAAATTTGATCAAATTCTGACGGTCAGAACGCTTAGAAAATATCGCGCAACCGACACGTGCCGGATTTCATAAATTTTATTAATTTCTAACATTTCTCACACTCTTCACTCTGAACTCAAGGAAATCGTCGTGGGATATCATTTGGACTTGATTTTCGAGATGATTGTCAAGTCCAACTAGGCGGTCAGGATTGTCTAAGTTCGGGGTAATCGGACTTCCGACGTGCGGTCCAGAGCCGATACAAAGTTTCAAGGTGCTCCTGAGAGTAATCGGGAATAGAGTTTGATCCTAGGTTTTACGGTATTGTAGCGTCACCTATCCTATACGTTTTGACTCTAGCAGATCGTATTGAAAGTGATTGGTGAGAATTTCACAGGTCATCTAGTGCAGCGCTAGTTGATTCTCGTTGGATTTCTAAAGGAAGTAGCCTTTATTGATTTTTGTTTGAGATGAGATTTGAAGGATGGAGCGAGGGTATTTGGAAACGGAAGAAGGAAGAGTTTGGAGGGATGGTTTTTGCCAAAAATCAGGCGTTTTGGTGAGAAAAGAGAGCTTAAAGGGTCACTTTATGAAGGAAGTACCTGATCGGAGAGGTTTTAAGGGATGTCCCACATACCAGGGGGCTACCCTAAACCCCAAACACCTCCGGCCCGAAGGCCGACCCGAGTGGGGCCCACTGTACGGCGAGCCCTTGCTGAACCGGCGAGGTCCTCGCCGGTGAACTTTGGACCTCGTCGGTGAACTTGCAAACCGGCAACGCCGGCCATGTGGGTTGGGTTCCCCTTGTCCTGGAGGTCCCAAATATATGTGGGACCCACCCTGGTTCATTGTCTTTTAGCTTAGATAGGCCCATGACTCCGTTTGGGGCGTTTCGGGATAAGTTTACAAATCGAAATGAATTTCTGTGGCATAGAGCATATGATTTTGGGGTAGGAGTCGCTAAACTATCCAACTAACCTATCTATTTTGTTAGATTCCAAAAGGTTAAGGGTCGAAACCCATTTTATCCATGTATTTACTATTCAAGGTAATTTTTAGCTTCGGTATTGTTCTTCATCATTAATACCCTAGGATTGGTGTTCTTTACTATCTAAACTTGAGGAGTCGTGTCTAATATGAAAGTACTTGGAGAAATTTGAAGAATGAGGTGGTGAAAGGTGAGTTTTGAAGGAAATGGATTGAAAAGTGATTTCTTTGGCTTTGGGATTGAGCTTTGAGAGTGTTATGGTTGACCCATTGCCTAAGGACGTCTAACTCTAGGTTGGCAAAATCCGGAGTGTTACATCCATACACATCATATGCATGCTTGGTTAAGGTATGATTGACCATGGTTGTGTCATTGTGTAGGACATGTTGGTATCTCCCTTAGAGATGGATGATTGGGATTGATGCATGGGTGATTGTGTGATTCATGCATCTGGCATTGCATAGCTTGTGGATATCCGTCCTTACTTCATCAAGGCCTTTCCTCCACAGGGGTATTTGTGGATAGCTATATGTGTGAACACCGAAAATATTAGTTGAGCATACCATGTGCGTAGGATGCCCATGGGTGAAATTTTTAAAACTTTCATGGTACCAAGGATCTGCTCCAACGCCGTGACCGAGTGGAATACATGAGCGCACGAGGGCCTTATACCGTTAGGCTGCGACTCCCACTGTTGTGTAGTCAGTTGGATAAGAGTGTGGCCTTACCTGCCTGGTGTGTAGTGGGCATTGCTAGGCTGAGTCTGACCAGTTCGTAAATGGGTCCGCTACCGTCAGGCCTTGCTGGTGATTGGCTGTCCACAGGCGGGTAGTGAGGTCTCTTACGCTTGTTTGACTGTGCAGGGTCTGTAGAGCGGCAGTCATTCAGCAGTGTAATGGACCCCGGTGATTTCCTCATGATTGGAAATGTACTTCACTTATGGTTTGGATATGAGCACTAGCATTACTTGTATTGCATTAGCATTAGTTATGTAAGCTCCTTCATGCATTATCTTGGTATAGCTCCCAGTTCTCATTGTATCATATTCATGATAAGTCTTGGTAAGGCTAGTGATATTCTCATTGAACATGTTTCCCTTCTTGCACCTCATACTATTCTTCTGTGCACCATTGTCACACGCTTACACCACCCTCTAAGCTTCTATAAGCTTATGCACGATTGATGCGTGCAAGAGAATCTAGGCAGGCGTCGTAGCAGTAGAGCGTGGAGTAGAGCTGAGCATTTGAGGACTCTAGTGTTGCTGACCTTTCTCTCTTTACCTTTTATCTCATGTATGTCCTTTGAACTTTATGGAAGGTTGTAAAAGTTTAAATTCTTAGTGGATTTTGTTATGTATGCCCTTTGTTATTCTCAGATGTACTTGTTGTGATCTTGGGTATGCTCATATTGATAATGATTATACTATTATGAAAATCCTCCTTGTAGGATCTCAGGATCGGAACCTGCTCAGGAGTCGAGAATGAGATACTATGGAGGCTGTTACGGCCAGAACCGGCCATCGGGTTCCTTGGGATTCCGGTTACCGAGTCTGGGGCGTGACACCTCTCTAGGACTTAGTGGTAATTCTAAGCTCTACTAAGCTTCCACATGCCGTAGTAGACAATCCATGCAATTTCAATACGTAAGTAATTCAATTCAATTTAACATCAAAATCTTATCTTAAAAAAATTATAATAAAATTATTATTATTATTATTATAAATAATTAAAGGAATATAAAATCATTTTGAAAATTTCAAAGTCACCTCAATATTTTAAAGTGAACGCCGATAGTTTCAAACCACATATCAATTCAACATTTAATATAAAAAAATACATCTCCTACAAATGCTTCGATTGATGAAATAATCTCCCTTTATCATTGATTTAATCAAATTAGTCACGCACTAAGTTACTGATATGATCAGCATTTTATAAAAAATATAATTTTTAAAAAAAGGAGGGGTGTTGAGCTCCATCTACATTAACAAACATTAATCATCAACAGTCCCTCCACATCAAATAAAAAAGTCTTAAACTTATTAAAAATAAAAATAAAAAATAAATGAAAGAGAGAAGAGAACGGTGGACTCAGGACCAATTATATTGAGTAAAGATCTTGATCATTGGGCCATCTTTGTACATTTGTTATAAAATTACCATTAGTAACATATAATTTATTCAAAATATATCTAAAAATTCAATCAAGTTTCAATTAAAAGCTCATTTGATTATATTCAATTATAAAGATTATTTTGGACCTTATTCCTAAATATTAATTTTTCGATATCCTTTTATGTTTGGCTAAATAGCTTTGAAGGCCGTAAATACCATTGAGCCAGACAGAGCGACTCAATGGGACAAATTACACAATGTGAAAAAAAAGTATTTCGTGCGCAAGACAGAGTTGACGTATCTTATTTCATGATAAGATTGAGTGTGTCCTAGACATATGAATGTTAGTAGAGCCACTATCCAACATGTTAGCTGCCATCAAGCGAGCATATAATCATTTCCTAAAAGACGATGAGCTTGCCAGGTCCACCATGTTAACCTTTATGTACTCAAACCTAAAAATTATATGCAAATCATAGGCAATTGCAAAGAATATGTTTGAAGCAATCACACGAGCTTATGATAACACACTATATGTATATATTTAATCATTAGATGAGACGTTTAATTCCATCAAGACGAATGAATTGGATTCTATGATTGATCATATACATAGGATGACAGTCATTATAAAAAAATTAACGATCTTTAAGAATCCGTTCTTAGATAGAATGTATGTTTCCGTTGTGTTGCACAGTTTACCCAATTCATGAGAACCTGCACTTATAGGCATAAATATTTCATGATAAATAATCATGAATCATGATTCATGGGCTACCCATGATGCTAGCCGTGGAAGCTCAATGTCGAGAGAAGAAAGGATTTACGTCAAATTCAAAGTAAACCTTTCACGAATAAATACACCTAGCAACACGTCGGATTCTTTTGAATCACTTGTAAATATGTCCAATATCAATTCCCCATTTGAAAAATCATAATTTATGATTTTATGAAAATGGACTCCAACCCAAACAATAATAGTAAGAAGAGAATTCAATAAGAAGAAAAATGACAACTGTTATAATTGTAAAAGAGAAATCACATTGTTGAATATCACTTAAAGAATAATAATAATAATAATAAACATTAAAAAAAGTGGTTTAAGGGACATTATATAGTTGTATTTGAGTCCTTGCTTACAGACTGTGACACTGAAACTTAATGAATTGACTCTGCTTCATCTAGGCACTTTACAAGTTCCAGTGAGTACTTCATTAAAGTAAATGAGTTAAGAAACAACAATCACAAGGTTTATATGGAAAATAATACACATAGTGATATGGTAGGCATTGGAATTATAAAAATTTCAAGTGAAATTAATTTGCCCTTAACTGATGTTTTGTACACTCCCATTATGCAAATAATTTGATATAAGTTCTCTAACTTAATGAAAATTAATATAAAGTTCGTGTTTGATCATGCAGGGTGTATGTAGAAAAACATGAGAGAATTCTTTTCTAGAATAACAAAGCTGATGGATTGTATTGATTGAATAAGGAGTCATTTAACAACATGGAGTGGGGAGTATTAGAGGGTACTGGAGTCGATTTGAAATTTAGGGGTTGTTTGACAATATGAATTATGGGGTATTTGAAATCCATTCAAATACTCAATTTTGTTGAGTTTTGCAATCTCTCCCTTTTGTTGAGATTGTCAATCTCATCCCTTTTTTGCTCAATTATAAAGATAGGAGAGTCGTGTATATAATATAAGTATTGTTAGGCTACTAATCTATTATACATATGTCCCGTTGATGATATTCCATAACAATCAGATTATCGGGCATCAACAGAATGATCTAAGCAGCCAAACATTGGCAATGTAAATCAATGGTTAAAAAATATTGGCTAGCCACTTAGTTGTAAACTGATGCTTGTGGCCCATCTGAAGATTAGAATTTCATCACTTTTTTCCAAAATAGATATTTAATGGACTTATTACAATCATTGTGCCAAACATCTCATATGTACATTAATTATGCATATTAAAGTTGATTTAGTAATCAAATTCAAACCCAATAAATATACTATATAATTTTAATTCATTGTTATTTTTGGATTTCAATACATTCCGCATACAAGCCATTAAATACAATCGAAAGATTCAAAATCATCTTGATTTGGAATCCAGGTATTTGAAATACAAGCTCTTAAAAGAGTACTAAAGATACTAAAAATAAAATAACTTATTATTCTTTTACTTATATTGATGATTTATCTTGTGATTGTTTTAATTCTAAAACACTTGATGTTATTTAAATCATTTATGTAATATATTTGATTAAAACATAAACTAAGATAAAATGAAGCGTATATTCAACTATGGAGTAATACCCAAAATAAATATGAATTTCATAACATGTAAACCTTGTTTATTATGAAAAAAAATGACTAAGAAGCTTTTTGAAAATACTAATACGTGACTTTTTTAATATAAACACGCAGAAGAGTGACTCAATGGAAGTGGGCATTCATTTGTTATCTTATCATTGTATGTATTAATATATGTAACTTTTTTAATATAAACACACAAAGGAATGACTCATTGGAAGTGGGCGTTCATTTGTTATCCTATCGTTATATATAGATGATATATTATTAATAGATAATAACATAAAAAAATATCAAAATAAAAGAATAACTAAAAACTTAGTTTAAAATGAAGAATACAAGAAAAACTTCATATGTATTAGGAATTCAAATAACCATAAATAGAGAAAAATTAAAATTTTACCTATCTAAATACTCGTACATAGAAAATAATTTATTTTTATTTTTTAAATGAATGACTATAAATCTATAGAAACTCCTGTACATAAAAGAATAAAATTATTTAAAAGGATAACACTTGCAAATGGTAAAGAGAAAAATGAAATGAATAATAAACCATGTGTGCAGGTTGTAAGAAGCATAATTTATGCGATATTATATATTGGACCTGTAATGAGTTTTGTGAAAGGACTAGTTAATAGATATTAATGACTGACGGTTTTGATGAAACTTTTTAATTTATTTCTTTCTCTCTCTCTCTCTCTCTCTCTCTCTCTCTCTCCCTCTCATTTCCCTTGAATTCAGGAATTGCTCATATATAGAAATTAAATGCATTATGCAATATATTTAAAGAATTAAAAATATTCATAAGATACATATTCACTTTAGGATGATAAGTTGTATCTTATAGTAGAGAGGCGGAATACATTGTCTATAATACAACTACTACTAAAACTGCAGGAATTAGATAATATACAACTAACTTAAGAGTAAAAGAATTTCTTGAACGACCAATACATATTTACTATGACAATTAGACCACAATAACCATAATAAAAAAATGAAATAGCAAGTTCAAAAGGAAAGCATATTGAAATGTAATATCATTACATATCTCATGTTATCAAAAAAATAAAATAATCATAAAATTTTTATGATATAAAAAAAGATAACAGACACATTAACAAAAAATGTGATTAATTAATATTATAGAAAACATGTATTTGTTGCGGGTCTAAAATTTGAATAATGATTGGTTGAATTGAATGACTTATCTAATATATTCATAAATGATGGAAAAAGATTCTCATACCGTGCAATAAATGAAGTAACACTTGATGATCAGGATGATGGAAAAAATTCACATATTATATAATAAAAGAAAATAATATAATAAAAATTAACCATGTTGTGAATGTCATAACAATAAAATATTGTGACTATCCAAATAACTTAACCGAGATATTAAATATTTTATTAGTAAATGAGAGTATAAATATAAACAAAAATTGGCCACACTGGCTAAGTGGAATTGTTGACAATGACAATATATGTATGTTAGTTGTGGCCACATGATCTCGATTATTTTCGCTTAAACGAGTCTCCCACAACAACTGAAAAAAAAACTCGGTCACATTGAAAAATAGCTGATTAGAAGCCAGCTTATCTGATAGGCAATGGATATGAATCTCAATTATTATAATCTTATACGTATAAAAATAAGTCTACATGGCTAACACGAAAGCGTACACTTATAGTGATAGTAATTAAATAAAATATAAGTGTTTGGGTGGGTTAAGAATGCTAGCACGAGGGGGAGAACCATATGTTGCCTAGTGATCCAGTGCCCAACGGCAGGTTAAGCCTTCGTTGACCATAGATTTTAATATAAGCTCTCTTTAATTGATAATCCACCTTGATATTAATAATACATAACCGCACACCATATTTATACTTTAATTATCAATTATATTATTCAAAATATTTATTATTAGTGAAATATTCTTTTTAATTTAATTATTGAGCCTAAACAATATCCCTTCTTATAGTTATCTGTTTAGCAAAGATAAATTTGCTAGCTCACATGTGCAGGAAATTATACCATTTATGTGTCATCGCATGTGCTAACTTTCTATATAATTGTAATATCTCAATCATCCACCAAGTGAGTTCGACTATACGAATATTATTACAAAGAAATAAAGATAATCTATTGCTAGAAATATGTGGACAATTGAAACACTTCAATTAATTTTCAATGGTTCCATTCGTTAATGAAGCTTTAAGGGAGCTTGGTTTATATAAATTTGAGTGAATGCACCAGATTTAGTGTCATGGACTATATGGTTGATGAAGCCTTGAGGAGCTTGGTTCTTTCTCTCTTTTATCAACTTTGAGTTTGAGAGGTGCATACGAGCTTGAGATGAAAATGGAAGTAAGACTATTTAAGTAAAATGTCTTGTCATGTATTATCTCTATCAATGAGTCACTTGACTATTCAAGTCTCCACACCATAAAACTTGCAAATTTACTTGGAATTCCATACATAAGAAAATTATGTAAGTGTAACTATTGGACCTATGCTATAAAAATTTAATTTTTGATTGCTCTTAAGCTATTTTTATGCATGAATTATTCGTTTATTCATTGGTCATGCTAATGTGCATAGAGATTATTTGTTCTTATAAGGTTGTGAGGCTTGTCTTTATTGTCATTGGGTACCTAAAGATTGAACATAACTGCTAATGGCTAGGTAAAAGTTGTGATCCATATTTTTTAATGCCTTGGTCATAACCATGCAGGACTTTAAGCATGCTATGTCATTTAGATTGACCATTTTGTGTAAGGGGATTGACTTGTTGTCATGATGGCTCTATCATCGGGACTAACTTAGTGCCAACTTTCCTTTTACTTACCCCACACAAGTATGTGTCATGGATGGTACATTAGTAAGACATTTGATTCCTATATTAATAGAATCGTTTGCAAGTAACTTGGAATGCCCTTCACGCCCAAACTAAAAGAGGCTTTTGATGCACCAACTTTGTCAAATTCCTTGATTAAAGGATGTGTGGATGGAGAGATCATCTTTTCAGTCCCTGTGAATAAATTATATGACGTGCTCTATAATTTTATATCGCATATACTTGTTGAGACTCAAATATTACATAATTTCTCTCATTTATATCTTGATTTTATGAACATGATAATGCTTAATGGTATATTTTATACATGTTTGTGTTGCAAGGTGAGTTTAAGAGCTTGAATTGAAAAGAACGCTAAAAGTATGGATTTAATGCTCAAGAATTGTCAAAGCAAAGAATAAATCTTTGGAGACCAAGATTGAAGATTTCAAGACCCCTAGATCCAAGAAAACTAAGTAAAGAAAGAAGTCATAAAAACAAAGTGCTGAAATTCACTTCAAAATTTGTGTCATCGACCACATATCGATGACATCGAAGTAACGGTTCGATGATATCGACCACAGCTTGATGACATTGAATTTTCACAGGAAAATCAAGTTAGTTGTTGGACATATTGGATGTAATTCTTGATGAATCGAAGTCATGTTCGATGACTCAAAGAAGATGCTCAATGACATCAAAGACTGTTCGATGACATCAAATTTATTGAAGAAATTAAAGCAACTCGCTGAACTGTTTTGGACACTTTACCGATGGATCGAATGACCTCTCGATGACAACGAAGGAAGGTTCGATGACACAAGAACTTACGCAGTGCGTAAAGGTCCAACTTTCAGAATTTGAACACCCTTCAATGACATCGAAAGACGTTCGATGACATCGAATGAGTTATGTAGAGTTATGTAAACTGCGTAAATTTGAGGCTGTTTTGCGATTTTGTGCGGTGAAGGATATAAATACGGGTTTCCATGCAATTTTTAGGATATCTAGGGTTTTGAGGCGCAGAGTAAAGGGGTAGAGCCATCAGCCAAGAATTTTTTCTTCTCTTCTTCTTAGTTTTCAATGCTTTCTTCTAGAGTTTTAAATCCAATAGGGTTTTGAATCCAATCATGTCTATGTTTGGCTAAATCACTTAGTTAGGGTTAAGGGGTGAAACTTGTAGCGTGATTGGGATGTTTTTCTTGTTTGGTTATTGTTCTTGTTGAACCACTTTAATTTTAATTTGATATTTAAAGAATATTTTTAGTTTTTAATGATTTGTTGTGACTCAAATTATAATAAATCTGCAATAGCTTTGAGTATCTTCTTTTTTTGAATTGAGATTGTGAAGTTAGTAAATCCTGTTGCTCACCATCGTCCATTGGGCATGGCTGGGTGATGGAATCCCTTCTAATTTTCATAATTCTCTTATGTTTGATTGTGGGATTGGTATATCCTATTGTTTGTCATTGTCTCCTGGTAATGGTCAGATGATGGAATCACTTTTAATCCTCACAACTCTCATCCATTAAGAATTAGGTCAATGGAAGTTCAAATATGATCTTATTGTTATACATTCTAATTGGATAGGAAATGACTCCAATTCTAATTGAGTTCCTTGAATCAAATAAGGAAACATCCTAATAGCTACAAGTGGATCCTTAGAAACCCTAGTTCCCATCTTTGAATTCTTAAGTTTCTAATTAAATACCTCACAATTACTCCCTTTTATTTCCAATTTAGATTTAGATTTTCTTCTAGTTCTATCTCTAATTACTTTCAGAATAAACAAAAGATTAGTCCATGTGGATTCAACATCGATCTTATCGAGATTATTACTACATCGTGACCCTACACTTGGGCTTATGAACAATGTCCATTTTCAGTTCTCACAAGTCTAGGTAATTGTTTGGTTATCATATCGTTAGCATATTGCGTTCGACCAATGATGAGTTGCTTTTTGAAAAAAAAAATCTCTTTTACTAAATGATATCAATATTCTCATCCACGGCATAAAAATAAATCACTCAAAAATGAAATATAACAATGGCCCATGTTCATTTGGAATCTATCAACTTGGGATTTGTAGAGGCACTCCATCCATGGTGGTAGCAAAAACGAGAAGATGATATGGATTATTAAAACATGAACCCACTTAAAAATTTGAAAGCACATATATTCTATGTAAAGCAAAATGACATGTCTATTATGTCGAATTTAGTCGCATGTGTCATGTGTGCATGTTATGTGCCGAGCATGCCAAAGTCGAAAGTGACTCAATTTGTACGAAACACCTTATGATCACAAGCACCCAAATTGAAAAATTAGGATTGGATATGTAAAGATCAGTCGACTATTAGCCCATCAATTGCATAGAATTAAGCGATTTACAAATAGCGAGGTTCGTCCTTCTAATTTGTTCCCTTTGCCTTTAGAGAATGGACTTTACATTATTCAATATTAAGATAATAAAACTTAAAACTAGGGCAGAGCAAATAAGTTTTAACTATATATGACTAGAAAATAAATAGAAAAAATAAAAAGAAAATTAATAACTAACGATAATTTGTTTATAACAAGATAGTAATCGAGAATGATTGCCTATTTGGTCGTTGGGCATGAAAGCTGGATCGCTTACTTAGCTGGCTTTATGGCTAGAATGTCACAAAATGACAAGCCTTTCGTTGTAGGCTAGGCTTCGTTAGACAACCATAGTTCACGAGAAATGGGTGAACGTCTGTTCATTACACGGTTGGCTTGACTTTATGGCTGGATAGTCGTTTGTGGTGACTACTTGTTCGTCATGCAAGATTGGGTTCTGCGATGAGATGGTCGATGGCTGGAAGATCTTTGACAGTTTGTTTGTCACATGACTAGGCTTCACAGCTAAATGATCATTGAAAAACGATAGTCCATTAGTTACCTCGCATCACCGAGCTTCGTGGGAAATCGATCATAGTTAGATAATTGACTATTCCTCACTCAGCAATGTACTTCATGGAAAGAAATGAGATGAGATAATAGCTTGTTATTCACTTTGGGTCCTCAATTCGTAGTGAGAGAGTCATGAGAACGACTATCCATTCGTTGCTTGGAATCTAACTCCGTGGGCAAGGCTGTCGTGGAATAACCATTGTATGTTGTTTGATTGGGCTTTGTGGTGAGGCTACCATAATTAAATCGTAACATATTCGTAACGTTGATAAAACTTGGTGGCGAGTTGGTTGAGTGAAATCTTTAGTCACGTAGTAAGATGGCCCGCCAACCATTCATTCCAGACTTAGAGATCTTTGTTTTGACGATGTAATCACGAGCGTAGGGTAACTAGTTATCATATTCTAATTTAATTGATTCAGTCTGGTTTGCAGCATTATGTTGGCTGGCAATGGAAGAGTTCGATTAAATAACAATAATGATAATTGCCCACGACCGACAAAGGATAGGTAACTTTGTTATGAAAATAGTAGTGCTGTGTTGTATTATATTGCAGTGGCGTGGACCTTGAGCTTTTCATTTTTTATTAAATTTATAGATATGTAAGGTAGTTTGCTTGAGATTTGTATTGGAATTGACCTCCGAAATCTTCTCTTGATTGATTAGTGAATTAACATACATGGCTGATTGTACTTCTAATTGCAGATGAGTTTGCAAGATTCTCCTCTTAATCGGCCAATCGTTTAGCAAGCATGTCTTATTATATTTATATTTTGAGTGATGTTTTTGTGATATTTCATAATCAACTTACTTCTTCATATACATGACCAATCATATTAGTCATGTGTTGTTGTTGATCCACATCTTAGTTAATAGTGTGCATCAAAACTTTTCATTTATTGCTAGAGGTGTACACGAGTTGAACCAAGTCGAGCTGGGCACAACTTGACTCGGCTCAACTACTTACTAAACCGAGCTCGAACTCGGATCGACTCAGTGCTTGAGCCTGACTAGCCAGCTCAACTCGGTTCGGTCAGCAGCTTGGACCAGTTCAAGCTAAGTTCACCTGTGCAACATTTTCACAAACGCATGGACTGCACCTTTAAAATCTCACTGTATGTAAAATAGCAACAGTGGTTTTACATGCATTTCATCAAACATCTTTTGAGCAACATAAAAATCAAGAAAAAAGGGTATTTGTTTCATATACATACATTCCTTTCCACAAGCCACACTTCGTTGAGTCATTTCATCAAACACTTGGTGAGCAACATCAATATCAAAGTAATCGAGTCACCGAACTGGTTCAATCTAAGTCGAGTTGAGCTTGGACAAGCTAGAACTCTGTTTAAAATTTTTTCTAGCTCAAAAAATTAGCTCGACTCGGCTCAAACTCAATTTCGAATCGAGTTTAGTCGAGCAAGCTAACTAAGCTAACTCGGTTCGTGTACAACCCTACTTATGGCTTAAAGTATGTGCAGCCACTTAACTTCTATCATGTGTCTAGTAAAAACAATGAATATGCACATCTTCTCTGGGCCATTATAGAGCATATGACATCTCCTATATTGCCACGTGACATGTAACCGATTTTACTTAGACGCGATGACACGTATTTCATAACAATAACTTTCCTTTTATTTCACGATCTCTTTCTGTAGATCATATCAGGTATGGTAATCTCGTCTTGATCTTTTCAACAATGATACCACCACGTATTGGTTTACTTGTCATCAGATCTGAAATGTAAGCAGTAAAAATAGCAGTGAAGACCGCTTGAGTTGAAGTAGAAATATGCCAATATATCCTAGAGGGGGTGAATAGGATTTTTTAAAGTTTTATAGTGTATGTAAAATCTTATTGCACTAATCCTATTAGATATACAATTTACAGGATTACTCAAATATAACTCTACTAGCTTCCAAGCCTAGTAAAGGATCCAATCACAAACTTCTTAAAAGATAAAACAAGTTGCATGTAAGATTGTGAAGGATATAATTGTGTGTGTATATGAGGTGTGATCTTAGACAATCAGATATAAAAGCATGTAAGGAATATCACACAAATGAAAAATAATAACAATCTTAAACATAGTCATTTTCATAGTGATTCAACTACTTGTTTACTCCACTCTCGGCTGTCGCACTCAACCCTTGAGTGTACCGGATTTCATTATGGAGGTTTCCCAAGGTTCACCTCAAACCTAAGGTTTTAAATCAGGTTCACCTTCAACCTTTACACGGAGGTTTCTACTCGGTTCACCTCTAACTCTTGAGCTTTACTAGTGCACTCCTAACCAAATGTTTATACCCACATAGAGCAAGGGTCTACACAACACACCCAGATATTTATGCTCTCCACAGAGCATGGGTCCACACAACGCACCCACAACGTACACTCTCGCTCAAGGCCTCCTATGAGGACTTCGAAGGGTGAGTAATACTTAAGATCCAATCTTATAAAGGAATGATCACAAGTGTCCTCTGGACTCTAGATACTTACAGATAAGTTGATGAGTCTCATTCAACGTAATAATTAAGATCTCCTCCTTGTTGTTGAAGAATCTTCAGCTCCCTTGATCCACAATACATAAGATATACCAGTGCTTAGCTTCGGGTTAGGTTAAGGTTAGGACGAAAATCCACTCTCTTAGAATTTTTCTATAAGGAAGATAGAGTGATTCTCGTCATCTATTCATTCAAGGCATCCCAGCTTAATGATATGCTGCTAAGATAGTTGCTGAAGGATCCTTGAATGTGGAAGTTCATTTTCCAATCCACTCTATTGAATGTCAATGAATGAGAGTGAATTGGAAGATGAACTTTCGTAAGAGAAAAGGTTTTGGGTATATGATCTAAAGGTAAAACACACAAAAGCACTCTATTTTTTCTTTACCAACAATGTAGACAAGTCTCTCTTTATATAGGTAAAAGGTTCCAATGAATATAAAATGATCATATTTATGACAGAGTTCGATATCATCGAGCAATGTCGATATCATCGAGCGTATACTCTCGATGGGATCGACTGTCCGCTCGATAACACAAACTCAAATGTCATACACTTTTGACACTTATTTCCAGCCAGTCGATGAGATCGATACTGGTGTCGATGTCATCAGATTTCGAACTCCAATTCCATCGATACTGGGATCGATCTATCAACATTTGAAAAATGAGAGAGACTAACCTTGAAATATTTCGAATTTTTAGGATATGATCGGGGAACAACCGATGTCATTGGAATTTAAATATCGATGATATCGAGGCCGTGTCGATGGGATTGATAAATCGTATAGATTTACTTATAAGCACGCTGGACAGTTTGTGTCCAGTCTCGATCCAATCTACTAGACCTCGATAGCATCGACATAAGATTATCGATTTCCTTGAGTGGCCCTCGATCAAAGTTTAAAACATCCTGAATTATTTGCTGGAAGAAATTTGCGCCCACCGTTGATATGATCGACGGCCTTTCGATATGATCGATATTTGAATTCAGATTAAATCGGAAAAGGCATCGATATATCGAAGCACATAGTGATTTTCTTTAAGAAAACAGGGGCGCCGGAAATCTGCCTGTTGATATTATCGAGCCACTTCCGATTGGCTCAAAATTTGAATATCGATGATATCGATAGGTGTATTGATATATCGATAAATCCGTCTAGATAAGTATGCAGTTGCTGAACACTTTCAGTCCTCTTGTCGATAGTATCGATAAAGAGTCGAGGACATCGACAGCATAGGTCGATTATATTGAAATGTGTATCAATATAATCGACAGGACAAACAAACTTTAGAGATTTTCTGATGTTTGAAAAAGTTTACTTACCCAAAAACCCTCATATGTTCTAAGTTATTTTTAAGGGTTTTAATCATCTGATATTTTGGGACATGGGATGTGAGGCTATGATTTACCTATGATGAGTTTCCACACATCCGGTTAAGGCAGGCACTTGAATTGTTCTTCCTGTGAGGCTCTATAGTCCGACTGACTCAACGCACACGCTAATTGACAAACCAGGGCACTAGTAGGTGCACTTTCAAGTAGTACCATAAAAGAACAAACATTTATTTATATAAGAGAATCCGTTAGAATGAGATGGATGCTAGCCGAACACTTTGATATCATTAACCAAAGATTATATATATATAGTCTCGGTAACATATTGGTGGACATTTTTTAAATGGTTAAAAATGAAAAAAATATTCAATGGTATTATTTACGCTAACAAGTGTACACAAATCAGAGTATATGATTGTTCAACAAATATGATTTTAGAATTGCGACTTAGCTATAATGGATTCCACAATTTAGGGGACTTGAGTTGATAATTGTCACATGTGCAATTCTGAACGCCTGAGTATCAAACATCAAATAGCAAACTCATCATATAAATATGGCGTCAAGTTTATCTATAATGCAGTTCTAAACCTAACCAGACTGTATATCGCTAACCCAAAGTGGGTGGAGCATGGATAGCTGCACCAGAAAGATAATATTAACCATTTTGATTTTTTTCCTTTCCAATTTAAACCAGTCACAATTTATTTTTAACCGTTCACTTGATAGCTATTAGTTGATGGATAGGATTTTTTGATCAGTTTGATTTTACATATCTATACCATCCACAATGGGACCTACATTTTGGATGGTTTGGATATATGCAAATCTAGATCACATGTGAGGAAGATGGGTCACTATTATTTGGAGTAAAACTAAGAAGTCCAACCCTTCAAACAGAAACTCAGTCCCTGGCTCGTTTGATGAGTGGGTTGAGACGTGTAGTGCATGTGAGTGATGGTGAGCCTTGGTTATATCACCTTATAAAGCTTAATAGTTATCCTTACAATTTTTTATTATATAAAAATAATTTAATTAATGTAAAATTTATATTTTAATACCTTTTTGAAAAAGCTGCTCACCAATTAATCCACATAATTATCATCTCACTGAAATATTTTTAAGGAGAGGCTGAGTTCGTGCAAGCAAATGGGTAGGCTACTTGGGTGGATGTAACGCCCCGAATTTCGGAGGCTGAATAGGTACTCGACTCCCGAATTTTCAGTGCCACATATGCCTTATTGGGTTTCAGAATTGGCGTATGTTATTCATTTCGTAAGCAGTGGGGAAGTATAGCAGGCCATGAAATATGAATCAGGATCAATAAAATGAATTCAAGTGCAGCTAAATAAAAATTCATGTCCAAACATAAAGACAATGTAAATAATAGGAGGGACTAGTCCTGCAAAATATATCACCTCCAAAATAATTAGACCCCTGTCATGTGCCCTGTGGCCATCCCTATAGCGGACTACGAGGATCCGCCGAAGATCTGAAAGTATTACGCATCCAAGATAAGTTCTGGTTGGTGTTTTCAAACACAGTCACATCAAGGGCATCGAGCTCCATGATCCCTGCATCTAAGACAAATTTCAGTTGGTGTTTTAAAACACAATCCCAGAGTGAGAGTGAGTAGCTAACTCAGTGGTTCCATTATCACTAAGTTACGCAAATTATCATACACATGGACAAATTTAGTGAAAAATAATCACTCATATAATTCTAACTACTCTTATTAATGCATATGCATGGTTTCATGATATGATGCATACCATTACTTCCAACACTCCCTCGAGCGACAACGTCTAACGGTCGCAATGCACAACACTCCCTCAATGCGACCTCGACTGCTGAAATTGCCAATTCTAGATAATGCAATGTGATGTGAGATGTTAACCGAGTTGATTAATTATGTTCACTCATCTAGCAGTTTGAGAAAAACCGAGACACCCTGACAGATCAATGCCATATCTCGATCGCGCGGCCCTGGCGGCCATGACAGTATTGCTCTCGTGATCCTTGGCCCGTTTTGGGTTCATCACTCCTAATAATAAAATCATACAAAGATAATTTTTGAGAAAGAGTCCTTACTTGCAGTCACTATGGGGAGGCTCGTCACCCTAGCGTAGCCGACAACTCGGGCATAGTATCCGCTACCACCATGCTCGACTCCCGAGACTCGTGGGCTGCAACCAGTGGGTTGTCAGTGGGCGCAAATGGACGCAGGGTGTCTGGGGTTCAAGCAGGCGTGTACATACATGGGTAACGAACATGGATGGCCAGCTGGTGGGCCAATTTGTCCCTACTAGACGAACTACGAATTGTACGGCTTTGAGAGTGACGTCCTGCGTAGTCCGACTACAGCCGACAATCCGCAATTTGACTAATTGGGCCAAATTTGCTCGTGAGCGGGCGTACCAGAAGGCTGCCCAAGTGGGTTCTGAATTTACTGGCTGATTAGGAAGGGAACAGTGTATAGAGGCAACATGATAAAGGAGACGTCATCTACTCGAAGTTGTGAAAGATTTAGACTTGCATAATGATGAATCACATCCAATATCAACACAAGAGTTATGCATTTATAATATTCAGGGTATTTATAGATAAACATGCACACGAGTTCTAAGTTACCAAAAAAAGCATAGGAGAAAACGAGTACAATAACTAATTTAGGAATGAATTAAGCATGCATGGAGTAATTGACAGTTAATTTACACAATTCGCATATGTAGGGGACATGCAATAGGATTCTTCTTGTTGAATTTATAAATTTGGGGATATCATGCTTAGAATTACATATTTGATAGAAAAAAAATCAGACAATGCAAGCATTAGGGTAGTTAGGGGACCAATATTTCTTCCATATTTAGAAATTATCCATGCCCAAACTCAAAATTAAAAATTTCACTCCACACAAGTAACATGCAAAGTAGGTTGTTAAACATAATCACTAGAATTTGTCCTAGGTTTGATAAATGGCCACCTAGAGGTAATGGTCCGCACCTAGGGTCGGTTGAAGGCTTGAGGAGTTGCTTTAACGGTGTCGGGTCTGAGAAATGATCCTGTGCCAATTAAAATTGCATGTTAGGATACATGTAAGTGGCCTAGTATACTAAAATCAAAGGAGAGTTTGGGTGATTACTTTCCAATCAGTGACGATCCACTTCTATGATGGTGGAGCCGTGATTTCCAACGAGTGGTTGTGGTCGGAGAGGGAGACCTTTCAAAATCCAGCTCCTCTTTCGCTCTCTGCACACACACTCTCTCTCTCTCTCTCTTGTTGGAAGTTTTGCAGGGGAGTGAGGGAGAGAGGGTTTAAGGTTTATATAACATACATTTTTGCTCAAATGGTCTTGGGGTGACAACTTTTATTACATGCCTCGTGGGGCTAATTTTACGGTCTTTGGGGTTGTCCCAATGGCCCCCTGGCCCATTCGCGCCATGGGATAGGTGTCCCATGATCTGATGAGGGGCTATCCAAATTTTATTGGCAAACGGATGCGGAAGTTGATTGTAGGGGTTTGATTTGCGATTAATGGTCAATGTCTTTCGATCAAGGGTCTGATTCAATGGACGAGGGTAGGGAAATATCTTTGATTTATTGTGCGAGTTTGGATGAAATCTAACGGTTGGAATGTCGTAATTTGTCCCAAGCAACAGGGCTAATTGTTTAAAATTTCAGATTTTTAGGCTGTTGACTTGGAGAGTTGCGTCTCACAAGTGCCAGCTTGACGGTGTAAACTGTCCATTTCAAGGTGTCGTTTAAGTCAATTGTCCGCGATCGACCACAAGCCCAGTAAAGTCCACAACTTCCCATGGTTTCGGATTTATTGACCCCCTTTCGTGCGTTGCACGGCCCGTACAGACCGTCGCTAAGTATTATTGTACAGACCGACTCTACAGTCCGCACTTGACTCGAACATATTTAGGCTTGTTCGTATTAGTGGCTTAACTTGTTCTAATTTATCGATGGTGGGCCTTGCATGTGCAACCATCTAGTGCGGTCCTTTGACAATTCGCTAGTGGACGCCTTCGGACACAACTCTGATTGGCTTGGGTGTTATAGTGGCCCGCACTAATATTTAAATAAAATTTACCTTTCACTCCGCAAGTGCACCACCACATGGTAGGCCAAGAGTCAAAAAACCAAATTCATAATTTAGGCAGATTACATAATTGGAAATAGTGTATAGGGCAATAATCACCCTTCGAACTTTTTTCCTTAACATGACCCTCTTAAATTATGAATGGATCTAATTTTTAGGCTTCGTTCTTAAATTTTAGTGCGTCATTTAATGGTTGAAGTGGATTTCCTATAATCATCAAGTGGCCTTGTAAAAATAAAGTGTGTATGCTCTCTTTTAACTATTTTATTTAATATTTTTCACTTTGATATATATTTTTTTAATTTTTAAATGGGCCTAAATTTAATATATTTTTTTTTAATTTTTAAATGGGCCTAAATTTGGATTAAGCATCTAATGGTCAGACTGAATTTCACACACATCATGGTGGGGCCGTCAAAATTTGTTCCAAAGTTCATTGGAGGATGCTCTTGATTTGACAAGGTCCAAAATCACGTTTATGTAAAATTCATGCCCAGTTATCAGATATTTAGTTCTATGTTAAACCTATGGGCGAGAGAGCTGGAATAGTTGTGATTTTGGAAAAGAGGTAACCCTTAAATTTCACAGGGCTCATTCTAATAATTATATGAAATCCACCCTTATGATAATTATATGAAATTTACCTGAACCATTAAATTCCACAAAGAACCATTAAATTCCACAAAAGAATTCGGGCTCGTGCCCAAAAATCATATCCATTAATGATTCATGTGCACCGTGCCAGTGGGAACAGTTCGGAGGGTGAGTGTTGCACTGTACATTATTTTCATATCTTACGGTCCACTTTAACACGGATGAAGCTGATTTTTTAAACTCTAACCATAACATGGGGTGATGCATATGATGGTAGGAGTGGATTTTATATAAAATTTACTGTGGGGCCCACTTGATCCACCGATTCATTTTCTCATGCGCTGCCAAGGTAAGACTGCCAAGGTAAGATTTTGAGACATTTTTTTTTTTGAAAGTACCGAAATATAAATTAAACAGTAATTGGTAGTTTTTTGTAAAATTCCTAAAACAACAGACACTCCTGAAATAGAGAGAGGGTGGGAGAGAGAGAGCTTCGGATGCTGCTTTAATGGCGTTCCAGGGTTTTGGCAAGAGCTCAGGCCCTTCTGTTCGCCCAAAATCCCAAACTCTTTTTGGAAATCCCCCTAAATCTCCCTCCCCTACAGATCCTTATAGCAATCCAACTGCTCCGCTACAGCAATTTCCAAGGTACGAAAGAAATACAAAATCTGCCATTTCTTCTTAGAGCCGTCTGAATAAGTCCTTGCTTGTAAGGACACGTGGGTGGCAGGCTTGGATTAGATTTGCTGATTTAATTGATTTTCTTGTTTTTTATTTTTTATTTTTTATTTTTTATTCTTATTATAGGGTTAATGTTTGAGATTGTGTTGATATTTTGGATTATTAAGAATTCTGGACTCTTTTATGTATTTAGCCCCTATTTAATAATGAAAATAGCAGTTGCAATCTTTTTTTTTTTTTTTTTCATTTTGTGCGTTCGCGCGCAATGAGGAAGGTTCCCCTTGAAGAGGACTGAATGTACCCCCCTTGCTATTTGAGTGAGGTCATATCATTTGGTAGCAGAGCATACGCTCCTGGTATGCCCAAAGCCCAAGCAAGGATTCAGCAGTTGAAACATATGGGAGGCCCAGATTGGAAAGTTGGGAGGAAGAAGTACAACATCATTCCGGTATGTTACCAGAGATCAAAGAGAAATTAGTGGTTGGCGTCTCTGGTGATCAAGAATACAACAGATCGAATCAACAACTGGGATGGCGGGGTGAATCTGGTGGATCGAATGGAGGGCCCAATACCGATGGTGCATTACCTATCCAAGCAAGTTACACTTGTATCGGCTTTCCAAAGTTCAGTGGCGATGATCCAACTAGTTGGATTTATTTTGCTAACAATTTTGTAAGTTCTAGAGCAAGCCGGAAGATTGGAGAGTTCTACTAGCACCTTTCCATTTGGAAGCGGATGCTGTGTAGGGGTATCAGTGGTGCAAGAAAACACATGAGAATCACATGGGCTGACTTTGTTAAGGCCTTGTGTCTTCATTACGGACCAAAAGAATACAAGGATTTCGATGCTGCAATCTCGAAACTAAGGCAAACCAGGACCGTTCGGGACTACCAAACTAACTTCGAGTGGCTTACGAATTGGGCGGAGGGGTGGACCGAAAAGCCACCATGGGTGCTTCATTGGAGGCTCGAAAGAAGGAATTGGGACTGAGGTCCAAATGTTTTGGCCCCACCACCCTGCTGGCCACAATCGGCTGCAAGAGGATAAAATCTAACGGCTTAGATGAAGTGGTAAGGTAATGAAACTAGATCAAAGAAGAAACTGATTGCAATGAAGTTCAACATCCTGGATTGAAAGTTCGAATCACACAAGAGAAAAGATGCACTGATTTGAGCAAGCACAACAGCCCTCTAGTATTATACTAGGGATCACCACTCCTCCCTAGCACACTATTGTAGAGAAAGAAGAGAACTTGCTCAAAGAAAGTACCATTCAATTATGTCTCATTCCACAGAGCCTATACCTTATTTATAATGAGTGTTACAAGGTTTCTTTATGGAGAAAATCTCTAACATAATCTGAGAAATCTAAAAATAGAATTTCTTGCCAGTCAAGATCTCTAAAATAATAAAATTCTCAAACATGAAAAATCTAACAGTACTCATTTCGTAGCACAGAGATATTTTTTTTTGACACACACACACACATATATATTTGAAAGGTAACGATTTCTATATTAGATGATAAAGGAATACACAAACAGGGATAATCAGCCTGCTGAGATAGCGGACTTACTACGCGCCTAGAAAAGATAAATTACATCCCTTTAAGGAAACAACATTAGAAGTCCATTCTACAATCAGTTATTTCACCCTTTTAACTAGATATATGAAAGAACAGAAATTTGAAACAAGCCAAAAAGGAAAGTGGGCCTTTTCTTGTGCACATGTGTGGAGTGTGCATGTGTGAGATGTAGCACAATTGCATCAATTCCCCTTTTCCTACTCCATCGAGTTAATGATAAGGTACTTCTTATAAAGCTCCGGGTTGATGTGCTTGAAATCGCCAATTGAGATCCACGTGTTGTTGGATCTCAGTTGGCCCTTCCGCATGACGAGAAACTTTTGATACCCTCCATGGTGTGTGAAAACTATCTAATCATCCAACACATCTTCAATGATTTCTTCAAACCGGCATGGTACATCGGGTATCTAGATATCTTGTTCTTCTATGCTCTCATCTTTATGATGTTCAAGATAAACCATAAGGTCTTCCACATCGAAGCTCGATTAGGCATTTGTTATCACCCAACTTCTTCAAAATACGGTAAGAACCTACCTTTTTGGAATGGAGCTTGGTGTAAGAGCCTGCCAGAAACCCTATCCCCTTCTTGAAATTGTGCAAAAGTGCTGTCAAACAGTTGCATACCACTTGTAATTTTCATTAGTAAGGGTGATCTTCTGTTTGAATTCCTCATGTATCTATTCTATGCAAAAGCATTGGTGTTGTGGTTCAATCAAGTTGCAATAGGAAATAGGACCAAATTGATAAGTCGTTGAGGTTGCATACGGCATACCAATCACAATTTCGAATGGAGGGACCCATAGTACAGTTCATAGAACTGTTATAGGTAAACTCAGCTTGTGATAACATGGTCCCACGAAGTGATGTGATCATCAACCAAACATCAAAGTAGATTCCCAAGAAGCGGTTGATGACCTTAGTCTATCCATTTGTTTGTAGAATGATAAGCACTTGAGAACTTCCGTTTAGTTCCCATCTTAGACAATAAAGTTCGCCAGAAGTAGCTCATAAACAACTTCACGATGAGATACAATTATCTTGGGAATACCATGTAGACGAACCACCTCTTTGAAGAAAACATTGGCAATGTGTAGGGCATCCGATGTCTTCTTATAAGGGATGGAATGAGCTATCTTAGGAAACATGTCGACAAAAATGTATAGTTATAACCACGTGGAGTCTTAGGTAATCTCAAGATGAAATCCATGCTTATGTCTTCTCATGGAGCATTTGGCACATCATATGGAGTTAAAAGACCAACATTTTGCTTGTTACCTTGCATGGTTGACACACTTAACATTGCTAAACGATGATTCTGCTATCTTTCTTCAAACCCAATCAATAGAAATGGTCATTGACTACAGCCGTTATTTTGTCGATGCCAAAGTGATCGCTACGGCCACTTGAATTAAGTTCTCATATCACAAGCTCTCACAAGGAGCTTTCAGGAAGACACAATCTCATATGACATATCATAAAATAATTACCCATTGTGCAGAATGTATCATTATTCGTCAGTACTTGGTGCTCGAGTTGACAGAGAGTTGAAAATACTGTCCCAAAATCATCATCTGTTGCACAGTCTCGTTTAAGTTCCTCTAACCTAGGAAGGCTGATGAGTTAAACACCATATGTGATTTCAACTGAGGGCATTTGCTACCTTATTTTCTATACTGGCCCGATGCTTCAAATTGAACGTGAACTTTTAAATATGAGCATTCCACTTAGAGTGCCTTGCACTCAATTGCTTTTGTGAATTCAAATAACGCAACGTCTCATGATCATAATAGAGTACAAGCTACTGATGAATGAGGTGATGGCGCCAATGTTTCAGAGCCTTTACAACAACGTAAAACTCCACGTAGTATGTAGAATACTTCTTTTGTGTCTCATTGAATTTGTCACTGAAGAAAGCCACCAAATGCCCTTCTTGAGTGATGATGCTTCCTATGCCTATGTGGGATGCATCACATGCAACCTTGAATACCTTCACAAAATTAGAAAGCCTAAGAACTGGAGTTTTGTCAATTTTTGTTTTATTTCTTGAAATGCCTTTGTTGTTGCTTTGATATACTTAAATGGAACGACCTTCATACATTCAATGATGGGCGCCATGACAGAGCTAAATTTTTGGATAAACCTTCGCTAAAACATTGCCCGTCCATGAAAACTGCGAACCTTGTGAATATTTGTGGGAGTACATCAATCGACAATAGACCTTATCTTTTCAGGATCAACCCTCATGCCTTCTGTTGAAACGACGAACCCTAGAAAGACCACGTTGGAACTCATGAAGATACCATTTGTCAAATTGATGTAGAGTTTCTCGTGGCGTAATACTCTCATCACTTGGCAAAGATGGATCAAATGTTCTCGTGAATGGCTATGGATGATGATGTCGTTGAAGTACATGATAATGGACTTGCATATGACTGGTCGTTGAATTTGCGTCATCACCTGCATGAACATATTAGGTGCATTTGCCAATCTTAGGCATGACCAGTGTTCGAAATATCGGTATCGCACAATGTATCGCACCCTTGGGATACAGATACGTATCGGTTATCGCACGGGATATATCGTTTGTATCGCATAGTTTATCGCACTTTTTGGGAAACATGGGGAAACATTGGAAAAATGATTGAATTTTTTAATGAAACTTTGGAGATTGTTAAAAAGGCCCTTAATACACACTTTTAAATCATAACATCTCAAAAAAAGATGCACATAATAAATTTCCTTTGTATAGGGCCTCATGGCTGGCGGTCGATGCTCTGTGGGCCCCACCATAATATATTTGTTTCATCCATTCTGTTGATCCATTTCTACGGATCATTTTAGGATTATTACAAAAAATGATAGGGATATAAATCGCAGGTGGACCACACCAAAGGAAAACAATAATGATATAAATTGCGATGTTTAACTGAACTAATGCAACTATATTTAAATTGGATGCATGATATTTATAAATATATCATAGTCATGTATGAAAACACAACTATTTGGAGATATCATTTTAGGCCATGAGAAAAAGAATGAGTCAGATCTAAAGCTCGAGTGGACCCCCCACCACAGAAAACAGTGGAGAGAGTGACGCCCACCATTAAAAATTTCTAAGGGCCACAAAAGTTTTCGATCAAGCTGAAATTTGTTTTTTCCCCCTTTTTTTTTTTGTCTTTCTTAACTTATAAACAGGTTGGATTTTAGATAAACATCATAGTGGACCTTTGGAAGGTTTCAATGGTGGGCGTCCCTCTCCCCACTGTTTTCTGTGGTGGGGTCCACTCCAGATTTGCATCTGATTCATTTTTTGGCTCATGCCTTAAAATAATATAGCCAAATGTATGGACGGTGTAGATACACCCAATACATCATGGTGGGCCTCACAAAACTTGGTGCGTCACTTCGGTAGCCAGTCAGGCTACGCAACTTGTCAGCGTCTGGACGCGGATTGCGTACTACCCCCGCCCATCCTTAGCTTCGAACGGGCGGTTCTGTGGGCGGGTCTACCATGATGTATCTGTACATCCAAGTCGTCAATCCCTTTTCTCATATTATTTTAAGGCACGAGCAAAAAAATGAGGCAGATCTAACGTTCAAGTGGACCACACCAAATAATAAGCTTGGTTGCATTAAAATGCACAAAGCATTAAGCTTTAATGCTAGTGTTCGGTGCTCTGTGGGCCCCACCATAATGTATTTGTGTCATGCATTCCGTTCATCCATTTTTACCGATCATTTTAGGGATTGATACAAAAAATTATAGGGATATGAATCGTAGGTGGACCACACCACAGGAAAACAATAATGATTGGATATCCACCATTAAAATCCTCCTAAGGCCCACTGTATTGTTTATTTGACATCCAATCTGTTGATTGGGTCCTAAAGACCCAGATGAAGGGAAGAAATAAATATCAGGTTGATCCAAAGCTTTTATGGCCCCCAAAATGTTTTTAATGGTCAACGCTCATTCAAAACTGTTCCCTGTAACGTGGTCTACTTGAGTTGTGTATATGGTTTAATTTTGGGCTCAACATCTAAAATGATCATTAAAAACGGATGGACGGCGTGGATGGACCACATACATTAAATGTGAGCCCAAGTGAGTTTATTGAGTACCATAAGAGCTCACTGAGTAACGCACACGCGCGGATTGCGTACTGAGTAACTCAACGTACTGAGTAAATTCTGTGGGGCCCACCGTCATTCATGCACTGTATCAACTCTGTAAATAAGCTTTATAATATAATTTTAGGGCTTTAAACCAAAATTTAATCATATCCAAAGTTTAAGTGGACCACACCACTTGAAATAGTGTGAATTGAAGTCTACCGTTGAAAAGTTCTAGGGGCCCATGGAAGTTTTAGATCAAGATGATATTTGTGTTTTCCATTCATCCATGTCTGCGTGATCTTATGAACAATTTGGATGACAAATAAACATCACCGGGGGCCTTAGAAATGTTTTAACGGTGGAAATCAATACTTCCACTGTTTCCTTTGGTACGGTGTACTTGAGCTTTTGATATACTTGACATGGAAAAACGCATGGACGGTGTGGATAAATCACATGAATTCACAGTGGGCTAACAGAGTTTACTCAGTACGATGATCCCGACTTCATTAACCCATCCGCGCGACCCCTCTGCTTCACACCTTCCCTCTTCTTCACGAACGCATGCCTTCCGGAGGATCGGAGCAACATTCGCGGCGAGGTTTTCTCACCGGCGTGGATCTCTCGCCTTTCGGAACACATTCCGGCCTGATTTCTCGCCGGAGTCTCATAAAAATTCCCACGGACGCTCTCCAATCAGCGAATGGCCCACCTCCGATCACCGATCTTCGCTGCAGCCTACAGGAACGCTTCGATTTCTCTTTTTTTTTTTTTTTTTTTTTTTTTTTTTTTTTTTTTTTCTGATTCAATTTTTTTTTTCCGCGCGATATTGCCGATATATCAAGAGATATCGACGATATATCGGCCGATATATGGATTTTGGGCTTTTTGGTATCTTCCGGGGGTTATCGCGAGGGTTTCCTCTCGCAGGGGTGCGATAACGATAATATCGGCCGATAGTAATAGTATCGATATTTCGAACACTGGGCATGACTAGCCTTTCATACAATTCGTCTTTTGTTTTAAAAGTGGTCTTCCATTTATCCCCATGGTGCATTCTTATTTGATGATACCCACTTTGCAAATCTATCTTTGAAAAGATTGTAGCATTCACCATCATGTCCAGCATGTCATTTGGACGTGGAATTGGAAAATAACACATTACCGCTATCTTGTTGATGTCACAACTGTTAAGATACATCCGCCAACTGCCATTCTTCTTTGGTGTCAATAATGTGAACATGACACACGAACTGAGCCTATCATGATTCATGAATGAAACCCTTGGCCAACAATTCCTTCACCTGTCGATGAAGCTCTACATGCTCTATCAAGTTCATTCTCCTTGTGTCAACGTTTTAGGAAAGAAACTTAGAGGTGGAGTTTTGACCAATTTTATAATCTCGACAAAAATTATCGCGAGGTGTGGTTGGTTGTAGCTATGCTGTGGAGCCCTGATAGTAGTGTGGGTGGGTGGAAAGTGTTCGAAGTATCGGTATCACTGCAAGTTTTGCTAGCTGGGGATACGGAAACAATATCGATATCGTCGATAATTTCACCGATAACCAAAAATACAGGAAAACATAGGAAAAACGGTAGAATTTTCAATGAAACTTTAGGAGATGCTAAAATACACATATTTGCATATTTAGGAATAAAAAATTTGCAAAAAGAATGTATACACAATAAGTTTCCATTTAATGTGGGCTTAAAAGCATGTGTTGTCGTAAGAAACAGTCTAAACATTCCATCTAACCATCCAATCATCCATTCATATTGCAAAATATCGACAACTCACGATATTTTGCCAAGGAATCATCAACAACCGGAAAGGAAACGAAAGATTGTGGTCTTGATATCGCGCATGTTGCGATAACGATAATATTGGGATATTATCAATATTAACAACGACAAATTGAAAATTGCATACAACAATGTGCTCATAAAAATTTTGAAATGGATTTTATTTTTTTAAATAAGCAAACTTTCTGTGATATCTCTACATTGGCGATATTATTGAAATATCGCTGATACACTTGTGATACAAGTGTTACCTAGAATTTACACGGTCAAAAATATTGACAATATCGATACGTTGACAATACAAGCGACGCTTTGGAATTTACATAATTTAAAATATTGGTGATATCGATACGTTGGCAATACTTAGCGATACATTGCTGATGCCTGGAATTTTTGACACCACCGGTGTTGTCGGTATCGCCAAGCTGGAGGTAACGATAATATCAGAGACAATTCAAACAATGGGTGGATGTACAACCCCTAGCTTGAGGCTTACTGCGTCTTGTCACCAATTTCTGCTCTTTCACTTTTCGGGCGATTTGGTACGCTTTGTCCACATTGTTGAGCCGTACAGTCCCCAATTTTCTTTGAATATTGAACGTAGTCCATTGTAATAACGTTCCATTTGTTGCTCCCGTCTCTATGAGGTGTCAATGAATTATCAATTAATAATAATGTTGTGTGTGTTCCTCCACAATTAGATTGTTTTGCTGTAGTGTGAGGATCTATTAGAAGGAAGTTGTCTCATAATCCAGCAGCAGAAACCTCTGCTTTAATTTCACTTTCATTTCCCCCCAATTGCCTACGGAAGGAAAGCCATATCATTGCAAGCTTCTTCGACAACGTACCACAAATCTTGGACTGTGCCCTCAAGTGTCAGAACAACAAAACATAGCTTGATGGATTCTTCCGTTTTGTACCAGCGGAAACACCGCTTCAACAGTGACATGTATTTATTGCTGAAGGGGTCTGACATAGTATTGGCATCCAGTGGCTCTATCAGCTTGGTCCAATCATATGGGTCTTTAATAAGTTGATGATGGATTTCAATACGGAAGGATGACTGTATCACATGGTGGGGCAATGCAACTTGCCAGTCAGCATTCTATGGAGAGAATGGTGAGGCACTGTTCTCAAGACTTCATCATACAGATCAATTCACGCACTACAAAAGGTAATTGAATTTCTGAATCATTTGAGTTGGCTCGTTTACTTGATGAATTTGCTGTGGTGTTTGAGGAACCCAAAGTTTTACAACTCAGATGCTCACAGGACCATCAAAACAACATACAACCTGGCTCATAACCTGTGAATGTACGGCCCGATTGGTATATCCATATCCAAAAGAATGGGATTGAGTGGCTCGTATGAGAGATGCTGACAACGGGCATTATATGACTGAGTGTGAGTCCTTACCCTTCACTGGTCCTATAGGTTCGTAAGAAGGATCGATGGCACGTTTCTGTTTTGTGTGGACTACTGGGTTTTCAGCCAACACTCAAACAACAAAATTCCATACCCGTCACTGATGAGTTGCTCGATGAATTGTAAGGACTTATTCACATGCTTCTAACATTTCCATGGATTTTATTGATGGGCTGCTATTGTCGAATGGTAAGAATACCATAATGGTGGTGATAGATTGGGTAACTAATATGCTCATTTTTGTGCTCATTCTCAACCTAACATGGCGGGTTTAGTCATATAAGCCTGTCTGTAATGTTTCAAGCTTGCATGGGATGCCTCGATCAAGTGTCTGTGATTGCGATCCAGTGTTTATAAGCAAGTTCTGTAAGAATGGTAAGAATTCCATAATGGTGGCAATAGATTGGCTAACTAATATGCTCATTTTTGTGCTCATTCTCAACCTAACATGGCGGGTTTAGTCACATAAACCTCTGTAATGTTTCAAGTTTACACGGGATACCTCGATCGGTTATCTGTGATCATGATCCGGTGTTTATAAGCAAGTTCTGGCAGGAATTCTTTGGAATGCAGGGAACACAATTTCACATAAGTACAGCTTACCATCCACAGACCGATGGACAAACTGAGGTTCTCAATTAGTGTCTGGAAACTTATTTGCAGTGTTTTGTGGGAAAGCAAGCTACGCGGTGGGTGAAATGGCTTCTGTGGGCTGAGTGGTTATCAAACGACAGTTAAAATGTTCTTGTTTGAGGTTATCTATGGGCAGCAACTGCCAACTATCAGCTCGTATTTGCTGTGAACCACTAGTGTGGACCCAGTTGATCAGGAACTGTGAGATCGAGATTGAGATCAGATACTCGATGAACATAAGAAGAACATCAACATGGCACAAAATAGGATGAAGGTGCAACATGATTGACACAGATTGGAACAAGAATTTAGCCTGGGTGACTCGGTCTTCTTGAGGTTGCAACCTACTGACAGTCTTCTTTGGCTATGCATTTCAATAAGAAATTGGCTCCTCAGTATTTGGGGCCATTTCAAGTTATTCAGCGAGTGGGCCCAGTAGCATACAAGCTTGACATTCTGCCAGAGTGAAAACTGCATCTGGTGTTTCACATCTCGTTGCCAAAACAATTGGGACAACATGTAGAGGCGCATCCCAAACTCCCACCTATTACGGAAGAGGGGATCCTTCAACCCGAACCTTATGCTATTCACAACAAAAGCATGGCCAAGAAGGGCAATAAGGCACTTTCCAAAGCCTTATTTCGGTGGACCAATTTACCCATGGAGGACTCAACCTGGGAAGAGAACTATCAATTCAAGAACCTTTTTCCGGATTTTGAACCTTGAGGATAAGGTTCTTTTGAAGAAGGGCGGGACGGGATGTTAGAAGCATGTGAATAAGTCCTCGCTGCCAAGGACACGTGGGAGCAGGTTTGGATTATATTTTCTGATTTGGTTGATTTTCTTGATTTTATTCTTATTCTAGCATTAGGGCTTGAGATTGTGTTGCTATTTGGGGTATTAAGAATTCTGGACTCTTATATATTTAGCCCCTATTGAATGATGAAAATAGCAGTTGCATTTTCTTCCATTTTGTGCGGAAGGTCCCCCTTGAAGACGACCCAATCTACTGCCCTTGCTCTCGGAGTGAGGTCATATCGCCTCTCCCCTTCGTTTTTTCTTTTTTCTTTTTTCAATCTTCTCTTATTTCATTTCACCCTTGCTGGTATGATCTTTGTTGGGTTTCTCTTTGTTTCCATGACGATCTGTGTTCTAGGCCCCGGCTCTTTCAACAGGTTTCAATTTTGCCGTCGCTCTATTGAAATTTCAGCCAATTATTTTGTTTTTTAATTTGATTGGTGGGGATCTCAGTTGGGTTTCTCCATTGCAATGATTTGTGACATTGGGTTTTCTCGCCCATTAGGTAAATTTCATCTTTTAGGATGGGCAAGTTGGGAATTTTGCGGAAGAATGTGATTTTCCTCTTTCTGAGGGGATGATGGGGCTGCAAATGCCTGTGTTGCGTCTAAAGTTGGTTTTAAAGAGACCCAAATGAAGGGATTTGAATTTGTTTTGGGTATAAAGCAGTAGTCATTATGTTCTTTTCTGATGTTGTCATTGCTATTACAAACTTGTTAGACTCAAGATGGTTGACTGTGTTTCTTTGGTTCATAAACTGTACATGTGGGCCCACATTCTGATGATACAGACCTTTCATCCAGTGAGCCCCATATTGGTTTCAGGCCATGCTCAAAAGATCTCTTCTACTGGACGAGCATTACTGCTTGAATGGTAGGCTGCAAATGGACTACTTAGCTGATCACATTTTTATGGGATTTTAGTGAACTGCTACCTTTATTATAGTCTATTTGTAGGGAAACATCCTTATCTTTTGGTGTTATATGGAACTACCCACATTTTAGGGTGGGTGTGTTCTAACATTTTCCATCTAAAATTGGTAACTGCTGTCCACCCCTTGTCAAAATGATGAAAATATCCCTCCAAAATAGCCAAAATGCCGCTGTAGACATTGAAATACAGAATTACCAGTACCTTTTGGAAAGCATGTGCAACAGATTATCTCACATGCCTATACACAAACGTGTGTACAGTGAAGCCATTGATATTATAGAGAACTGTATGTTGTTGTAGTTTGTACACATGGGTCCCATAGTCTAGTGATCCAGAGTATTGACATTACAGAGGTTATTCTGTGTTTTTAGTCGAGTGATCTAAAAAGGCGCGGATTGCAAAATGCAAGTTTAATGGCTGAACAAGTCATTGATAATATATTTATTGACGTAGAATGTTAAAACTGATTGGCTGATTCCATGTTGGCGCCACATTTATGGCAGCTAATGATTGGTGTTGTTGTATAATATGAAAAAGGTTACCAAACAAAGAAACTAGTAGCTTCCCGAAAACAATTAATCTTCTCATTTCCTTTTATTTCTATGTATATCAATAACCTAGCAATCACTTTGTCCAGGCCTGCTGTAGCTCCGCGTACAAGGGATATTTGGCCAAACTCTCCACCACTTAATGGTGCCGATTCTCTAGCTCATAAGTGGCGAATGCCTGTTGCAACTTTTGTTGATGCACGCAATACTGGAGTTAGGTTTCCAACCAAGTCTGCCAGCTTGCAAGGTCCAAAGAGCAGCTCTCCTCCCTTGCTACCTCCTGCTGAAGCATCATTTGGGAACCCCCGCTTTTCTCAAGTTGATACCGAAAGGTAAATTTACATTTTCCTTTTTCTGTTTGGTTCTCTCCCAAAAGTTGCCCTTTCATTCATTCATTTTTTAAAATTATTTAATTATTATTTATTTATTTATGAATACCGTAGTTCAGTTCTCATGCTCATCATTTGTATTTGGAACAATAATTACCTAATTCTGTAGGCTGCTATACATTCTTTAAGCTGGTATACCGTATACTTCCGACAACTTTGCGGTATGGTTTCACCTAATTGGGATCAATGTTCGAGTTGTTGGTATCGCTACAAGTTTCGCTGGCTGGATGTAAAGAAACAATATCATTATTGCCGATAACTGGAAATGTGAGAAAAACAGAAAAAACTGTGGAAGTTTTCAATGAAACTTTAAGAGATGACTAAATACACTTTTCTTTTTCATATTTAAGAATAAAACATAATAAGTTTCCATCCATCCAACTGTCCATTCCATCTATACAATCCACCCACCCATCCATCCATCCATCCATCCAACCTCCTAACCCATCCATTCATCCTCCCATCCATCCCTCCCTCCCATCTGCCCATCAATCCAAACCATTCATTACATAATCCATACAAATAGATTTTTTAACTGTTTTTTCGTTATACATATTATTAATTTATTTTTCAAAAATATTTAAAAATAAATCATTTAATCTTTTATTTTTCTTTAAATAGAACCAATGGATCCTAATGGACCACTTTCAGTCAGCCTATCCTCATCATATGGCAAAATGGGCCTCAATGAACCCCATTTAACGAAATAAATAAATAATTTATTATATTCCAAAAATATATTTATTTTAATATTAAAAAAATACAAAAAATGAATTTTATATGCGGGTACTTAGAAATTGCACACATGACACACAAGTAATCTAATTAAATTGTCCAAATTATGGTACCTAGTGTAGTTATATCATAAATCCAAAGTTATGTATCAAATTGGTCTACACTAATTGGATGGTTAAAATAAAAGAAATCCAATGGTCCTATTTTCATAAACAAGCATCTATGGGTTCTGGGTTATGATTGTTCAATCAATGTCCATGGAATTGTGACATGGGCTGCTCACTTATGCAATTTAAATTAATACATTCTGCGGGAATTAGCTGGGATGAGGATTGCTTGTGAGAGCACAGGAAGCTGGGTGGGGCCTACTATGATGTTTGTGAGAAATCCACCCCGTCCCTCTATTTTTCTAGATCATGTTAGGACATGTGATGAAAAATGAGGCAAATCCAAAACTCAAGTGGGCCACACGATACAAAACTGTGAGATTGAGTGTCCACCATTGAAACATTCGCAGGGCCACAAAGGTTTTAGATCAGGTTAATATTATAGTGTTTTCAGTTCATACCAGCAGGAATGACCTTGTTAATGGTTTGGATGGCATATAAACATTATAGTGGAGCCTGGGGAGGTTTTAACGGTAGACATTTCCTTACCCACTTTTTCCTGTCACGCGGCACACTTGAGTTTTGGATATGCTTTATTTTTGGGCCCATTTCCTAACATGATCGGGCAAAACGGATGAATGGGGTGGATTTGTGACCAACATCATGGTGGCCCCACGACACTGAACTAGCTTCCCTGTAAAGTTCCCGTGGTAGGCTTTGCGTAGACCTTGAACCAGCGAAGTGGGTGCGACATGGCAGTGGGGCCCACCTCAACGTATGTGTTGTATATCTACGCTGTCCATCTTGTTTTTCCAGCTTATTTTAAGGCATGGGCTGAAAAATGAAGTAGATCTAAATCTCAGGTGGACGACCGACCACACCACAAGAAACAATGGTCATTCACCATTAAAAACTTTTTGTGGGCTACAAAGGTATTGGATCAAGTTGATATTTATGTTTCCCCTTCATCCAGGTCTATGTGACCTTATGAACAGCTTAGATGGCAAATAAACATGACGGTGGACCTTAAGAAATTTTTAACAGTGGGTGCTTAGTGACCATTATTTTTTACCGTGTGGTCCACCTGAGATCTGGATTTGCTTCTTTTTTCGACCCATCCCATTAAGTGACGTGGCAAAACAAATGGACGGCTTGGATGTATAGCACGTGCATTGAGGTGGGCCCACAGAATCACACGCGTGACACATTGCATGTTTTGAAAGCTGCAACTTCAGTTGCGTTTGGAAGATGTAAACAAAAGGGGAAAGGGGGAACGAAAAATTGGCATCTTCACTAAGGAAACGCAAAAATTGGCTATTCTTTCCAATAAAGTAGAGGAATTTTCGACGGAAAATCCCAACAAGATTGCAATCCAGTCACCGAAATCTCTGAAATCCTCGAAATCGAAGATTTTTTAGGTTATTAGAACAAATGTTGTGCCGAAACTCCTTGCAAGGTGCTGAAAAAGATTTTTTGCAAACAGATTTGAAAGGAAAAAAAAAGTATTTTCTTTTTTTTTTTTTCTTTTATTGATTTATTTTTAAAATTTTCAGTTTATATGCTGGACCTTCACTGGATTTTATCCCAAAAATCAACGAAAATGTCGCAAATTTGAAAAGATCGGCGAAATCTTGCCTATATCTGGAAGAGAAACGATATTTGTGGTTTCGGGTTTCGTTGAGCTAGCGACTACAAAATTATCGGCGATAATTCGATAATATCGCCGACAACTTAAACACTCATTTGGATAAACCTGGCAAATCAAACGAATGTGTGGAAAAAACCCTACACGCATTCTACATGCAACTACATATGTGATATGTCAATATGGCACATGGACATGAGGTCCAAGCCATCCATTGGATTGGTTCCCTTGTATAGATTGATTACCTGGCCCGAAACTAGAAATACCGGCCACAATATGAGAAACAAATGCATGGCTAAGAAAAGCTTGGACCAGTTTTTTCAGCCATCTACCTGTTTTGAGCACTGGCCCCCCTTGATGAGTAGACAGGCCTGATTCTTGGGTCAGGGAATCTTCATGATGGCACTCACCTGATGGACAGCTGGGATCTCACACCATGTTCCATGTTGGTACATGTGGCATTTAGGGGGGCTCTTTGTACATGAGTGTGGTCATAACTACCTTCGACGTTCGATTGGCAAATGCTAGCTTGATTTTCCCCCATTAAAACAAAAGATTACAATCTTATTCAATTTCTAAAATTTTGGATCTAAAGCTTTAACTTAAAGCTTGTTTAAGATTAATACTGAAACACCCTTACTATCCACAAAAACAAATATGCCATCATTCTGTATTAAATTATGTGGGAAAATTTTAAGAGCATGTTCTTCTCTTTTATCAATGATGTATGGTGGATGGGAAGAAGAAAAAAAGAGGAGAAGAACAACTTTTGGCACAAACCATTCAATTTGAGGCGATTTTTGTTTTAAAGGGTTTCTCCTATATCAGGGAAAACTGGTTCTTTCCTTGTTCCTAGGCTATCGGTAACGTGGCCAGTAAGTCAATGGGCAGGAGGACTTTGCAATTATGTGGGCAACATCCTCTCCTTTGGCAAACCTGCGATCACTGTCTCTAATTGAATGTTCCTCACCTAAAAGATGATATTTTCTCCCAAAACTCACACTTCTTTTAATTCCAATTTATATTCTCTTTTTCATACGTTTATAAATAAACTAAGAAAACTTGGGGTTTTTTCATAAAAAAGCAAGTGCCCTATCCATTCCTCTTTTTTTTTCTTCTTCTCATTTCAACCATTTTTCTACTGTTTTTTAAATTAATCTTGAGAGAGAGAGAGAGAGAGAGAGAGAGAGAGATTCACCTTAACTTTATTTTATTTTTATTAACATTGACTCTGTTCTGCCACCAACTCTTTCACTTCATGGGGCATCACCCGTTGAGTCCTGAATTTGACCATAATCGTGTCCACAGGAAGGATTTTGTTGGCAACAGGCATGTGTTGAAAGTGATGATGCTGTTCTTGCTCTATTGTGGCTTCTAAAAAATGGAAGCCAAAATGGGAAAGAGATTGCAACAAAGACATTGAATTATCTCATCCATAATGCTTGAGAATGAGTTATGGATGCTAGAAATGAGGGTTTGTGTGCTTCCAAAGAGTCCAAAGAGGATCAAGAAGCAAGAGATTGTAGGGATAAATGATTGATGATCGAAGGTAAGATTCGAGATGATGACAGAGTCAGAGTGTTCCTCCAAGGCCTTAACGGAGAAGGAACGATAGTAGTTGAACGTAGGGGATGGTGGCAATGGAAAATGGTGCTTGAGAAGGATGGATCAAACAGAGGGCCTGCGGGAGTTGACATGGTGCTCCTTGAAGGGCCCCTCGACAGGGGACATGTAATAGCTGTTAGGAATAGAGAAGAAGGCAGCCTATGGAGAATGGAATACACAACTGATACTTAGACCGGAGATTCTTCTCCAGGCAAGGTGCTTACTTCTCAACACTCGACTACGGCATATGCAGACGCCTGTGGTAATGAGGAGGAAGCTTGAATTCTGGTGGGAAAAAGGGAGGAAAAGAACATAGGGTAAGGGAAGTAGGGGTGGGTAGTCTTGCTCCCATCAAGGAACTCCCTACCCTCTTTGTAGATTGGTTCCCTGTAGAGTGGAAGGAGTTTGTAGAGTGTTTGGTTGCTTCAACAACGTTATGGACTTCTCTATGTTGAGGATTAAAGGGACCTCTTCAATTAGAGGGTTCGCATTCGTGAGGATGCAAAAGGACTTAGACCTCCCCATAACTATTGAAGGTCTGAATGGTCAGAAGTTTGAAGGGAAAGCCATTAGAGTTCAAGTTACTTGCTTCAGTCTGTCGGAGGTAAACAAGGAGAGGATCAGGAAAGGTAAGCAATGTCCAGTTGAATATGGTGGCTTGGGTTCCTTGAACACCCTAGACAGGCCTAGAATATCTGTGGCACAGGCCTAGAATCACTATCTTCCTCAGGGGATAACTACTATGAAACCACGAAGCTCTCTGGGCTCCTCATAGAGCTTCCTTGAATCCATGAGGGATAAAAGCATGAATAATTCCTAATAAATTTGAAATAACTTGATTGATGAGAAAAAATGAAATTACAACTCTTTAAATAAGGAACTCAAACCTAGGACAGAGTTTTAGACTTAAGACTCCAATTCAAACACCTTAAAAATGTGACTTACTATAAATAGTGAACTTGCTATTTATAGTCAACCTCAATTCCTATTGGACATTGTGGTTTTCGGCCAAAAATAGAAGTGTCCAATTTGGCCCAACCACGTTATTATCCTAGCTTTTCTAAGCCCTTTTCATGTTATGTATGACTTCTACAACTCAAACATCATAAGTTATACTCGAACTAAAACTTACTATTTATATTTTATAGTAAAAACGAAACTAAACGGGACATTTGACAGTCAACTGATGGAATCTCACAAATTTGGTGTGGGATACTTGGTATAGCGGGGTTGGTTGGCTTAAGTAGATCCTCCTACCCCAAAATCATATATAATGTGTCGAAAAACTCATCCTTGTTTGCGAGATACGACTGATTTAAGGTTTTGACGGAGGCCTTGTCATGAAAGTGTCTGCGACTCGCTCTACATCAATCTGCTATTCCAAGAGGTGATGAAAGGGTGCCTAGTTGGTCTTTGAGATTTTTTAATAATGCCGTTTTGGGAAGTTCCCCTTTACGGTGTCAATTAGGGATCCTTCAAACACTTTTCCTAGTCAGATTCAATCGTTTTTTGCCGCCCCCTCGGTGTCCATATTAGAGGTCCCTGTTCCAGAGATCATTCTCTTCGTTTGTTGTGTCCAAAGCCTTGTAGGGGTTACGATGGAGCCTGGTGGTTAGCTTGAAACTTGGTTTTTCATTGCAGGACGTTGTGATCTAATTTGGCTTTTACTGTAATTTAGGGTCAAACAATTTCCTCCTACACTACCCTGATCATTGTTCTATTTGGGTTTCCCCGCGGGAGTTGGAGGACTTAGATAAAATCATCGACACAAGTCAAATCCACTGAGTTGGGCTGGTGGACTCCATTGTTAAATGGTAGGATTGGTCTCCATTTGGGTTTTCGAACGTCTGGTTCCATTTTCTAGGAGTCCCCCTAAAACTTTGGTCCTTCGAGTTTTTCCGTGCTTTGGGCTCCTGCATTGGTGAGTTTAAGGTCATTTGAGGAGTCTTCTAAGAGATGGGAAGAGCTTTGAGTGGTGAGGCTCCTCATCCGTGTTGGGAATGCAAACACAGTGCCATCTGAGGTGAAGGTTTTCGTAGGGAAGGCGACTCTGAAAATAATGGTACTTTGGGAAGGATCTCCTACCTTTCATTCGTGGATAAGAAATGCCGTAGGTCATATTAATGGCTGTTTCTAGCCTCTTGTCTCAGCTCTGACATTGGAAGTGATGGCTGTGGGTCCTCCCGTCTCGGTGCCCTGTGGGGCCTGGTAGGAATAGTAATTGGTAAATTCCTCGAAGACTGACAATAAGTGCTATATTTTCAAATGCTTTCTTCTGAGTATGCAGAAGACTGACAACAAGTGCTCTCAATGTTCCGTATGGCTATAGGATCACATCACCAAATCTTCAACGTAACATTCAACATGTTTATGCATCATATCGTGAAAGATGTTTTGCATTGCTCTCTGGTGTGTCGCCCTAATGATCGGGAGCCCAAATGGCATGACCTTATAATAGTATATTCCCAAGGTCGTTCGGAATGCTGTGGCCTCCTCATCTTCTGGTGCCATGCGTATTTGATTATATCTGGAATATCTGTCCATGAAGGACATGAGTCATGACTACATATTTCGTCGTACTGTCTATAAATAATTCTGTGATAGGCAGTGGGAAGTCGTCTTTTGGGCATGCTTCATTAAGATCCCTGAAATCAACACGTACTCTTATCTGTCCACTCTTTTTCTTGACATGCACTATATTAGAGATCCACTTGGGATACTTTACTTCTCTAACGAAGTCTACTTTGATAAATTTAATTACTTTTTTCTCGATTCCCAGAACCAAATTTGGGTGGAAGCGTTGCTAAGCTTTGCTTAAATAGTCTTTTTTCCTTGGAGATGTTAAGCCGGTGTATCGCTACTGTTGGTTCCAAACTAGGCATTTCTGCATATGTCCAGGCAAACACATCTTTATTTTCTTTCAGCAATTCAACATACTGGTTTACTTCTTCATTTGGCAGACTAACACTTGCGTACGTATTCTGAGGTTCTTCATCTGTCCCTAGATTTATTTCTTGTAATTCATTGGCGGTGGGCTGCCCCCCTGTCTTCTATCTGCGTCAGCGTTATTCTGGCTGATTTATCTACTTTCCGTCATTTTTATCTGTCTCCTCATCTGATTCCCTCATACCAGTCACTTGGAATGTGTTAATCATGCTCACTTGCGCAACTGTAGGGGATGCCCCCAGCCCACAAAGGTTTTCTCGTTTCTTTTCATAAACACCAACCGAGACTTGTATACCCTTGCCATTGTTCAACCTCGTTAGTTCATCACAATTGAATCCCATGTCTTGCATGATTTTTCGACTTGCTGGGCTATATCTTTTCAAGTCTTCCGGTGAAAGCTTTTCATTGTGCATCTTCGCATCGTCTTTATCCACGACTTCCTTATCTGGCAATGAATAAAATACCATCGACCCTAGATTACCGGAGTTTGGCTATATTTAGAATCTATAAGGTACAACTGGGAATGGTTTGACTCTTTTCAGTCGCGGCACGGGTATCGTATAGTTTGCCTGCATTATTTCCATTTTTTCTAGTGACAACATTGGAGGTTTTCCCTAGCAAAGTAGCCATTTTGTTAGGAAAACAAAATGCTGTTTTATTTCTTCTTTTCCTGCCAGTTTGGCCCACGAAGCCTCCCTTTCTACCATCGAAGACTTATGATCATCTGATTTTGAGCCTTTCTCACTCACCCTTTCCCCCTCTTCTTTGGCAAATTCATCATAATACTGTGCATATGCGAAAAACGATTCTGTTACTGTGTATGGCTTCGTATCGGCCACGACTCTGTGTTGAATACCTTTCTGACAATATTTGAAACGCCGATGTAGCATGGAAGAAACGATGCCATATTTGTGCATCTAGGGTCGTTTAAGAATCAAATTGTAGGTTGTTACCGCATCAATTGTATGGCGTACAACCTTTGTAATGAGATTTCCGATTTCCAACATTAATTTGATCGTTCCCAATGCTTTCTGGCTGTCTTGGTTAAACCATTGGATCATCATTTCACTTGCATGCAAGCAGTGTTCGAAATATTGGTATTATGTTACGTATCACACCCTTGGGATATGAATACATATTAGTTATCGCATAGGATGTATCGGTTGTATCGCGTAATGTATCGCTATTGTTGGAAACATGGGGAGACATTGAAAAGTGATTGATTTTTTCAATGAAATTTTAGTCATTGTTAAAAAAGACATAAATACACACTTACAAATCAAAACATTATAAAAAACAAGTGTACACAATAGGTTTTCTTTGTATGGGGTCCTAATCTATGCATTGTCTAACTGAATTAATGCAAGTAAATTAAAAGTCTATTCATATAATTTATAAATATAAGAAGACATGTGGAAACACAAGCAATACATTCAAAAGCAAAAGAAGAATCGCTAGACTAGGTTACATACATGTTTGATTTTGATTGTCATTCAATTTTCCGCAACTCGGTCCTTCTCCTCCAAATCTCAAAATCGAAGCTCCCAATCCATGATTTTTCATACAAAACATTAAAAATCATGGATTTGTAACAATTTGATACCGATTTACATGATTTATAGAAAAAGAATCGATTTTTTTTTGTTTTTTTAAATGCTCGCCGGATCGAACATGGGGGATATATCCCACTACTTGTGCGTTTCGCATCGCACAGGTGGGATACAAGATATATTGTGGGATATATCGGTCGATATCGTCGATATTTAAAACACTGCATGCAAGTGAGAACGTCGATATCCCAATTTAGTGAGCGTACTTAGTGGTAGGAGATTTATTGCAGAACCATTGTCCAACATTATACGCTTGACTTGCTTCTCACAAATGTAGCTGGTAACCATAAGTGTTCAGTTGTGCTCTTTCTTGCCCAAAATTAAGTCGTCATTAGGAAATGTAATAACAGACATGTAGTCGGCCGCCTCTATCTTTTCAAATATGGCATTCCAACTCATACCGTCGTCTTTTCTAGCTTCCGTGTTTTCCATCTCGGCTAGTAGTGCTTCTCTTACTCTGTCATCTAACAAAGCTTGAATTAACGTTTGTCGGAAGTCCTTGGACAAGCGCAAAGCGTCATATATACTTAATCGGGCAGGGATCCTTTTTAGGTGACTGATGACATCATAAGTCACTACTGAGGCTGGCGACATCTCAATGTGTAATATTTTATCTATCTTATTTCTTTCATTACACAGGGGTTCCTTTACTTGGGAGCTTTCCGAAGCTCCTCATGATGTTGTTGGGCCATGCTTTCTCTAAGGACTCACTATCTTCTTTCCCGAGCACAAAGTTACTACAGCCGTCTCCTTAGCTTTTCACGGGAGAGCCAACCGACTCTTTTACTGGCTTTATAGTAGCCATATAACAATCCTCATGGAGTTGCCTTATCAACACCTTTAACAAATTCTGAAGAGTATTTGGCAACTCTATGTTCCTTGGGAATATCTCGTGTTTGAGGACGTTCACTTGGACATATTCTTTCACCATAGCTGCTTCTGATATAGGCAATGAGAGGTAACATGAACGTACATTCCATCATCATCGAATAAAATCTATCATGTCTTTTTCGGGATATTGAATAGTTCGTCTCAATTGGGTTTCCAGAATTCGAGTGTTATAGTTGTAAAATCGAAAAACGAAGGCTTCCTTCATTTCCTCCCATGATTGAAAGACTCCTGCTAGCAAGGCCAAATACTAAGCCATCACTTGATATTGCCAACGAGTATGCGAAATTCCTTAGCTGATAATTCTCTGAGACGCTTCCTTTGAAGTGGGCTGCATTCTCATAAGATATTAGGTGTTCAAATGGTGACTGTGTTTCCTCTCCATATAACATAAACTTTGGGAATTCTAGAATTCGTCACAATTTTGCGGACTTCATTGTCTTAAATGGCTGAGATGCTAATGAAGTTAGTAATTGTTGTACTTGCCTTGCATGTGACTCACTGAAGAAATGTACTACGGGCGGCGCATTACTAGGGGCTGGCCCCACAGTTGCCCCTTCCTTCATAAGGCTAAAGGGCGTGTGAGGCTCGTATCATGCCTCATCGTACAACTTCACACTTTCTGCACATGATTCTGCCACTTGAGTTTCAAATTATTCCAACAGCTTGTATGAGCTGTTAACAATTCTCTCAATGGCACAACTCTTCTTGGCACGAAGAATCGGAGTAGGAATAAATACAAGCCTGTTTCCAACTAGTGATTCCTTCCACTGCTCTTGACTTGAACCAAAATCTAGCTGGGCCTGTTAAGGATCTGCCTAACTGTTCTACTCAGAATCTCTCACTGGAATCACAACGAATGCTCCGTCTGACGTACCCGGAATCACTGGAATCACGTGAAACTGTTCTACTAAGTATAAATCACTGGAATCACGATTTCTTCAGGAAGATCTTTCATCGGTCTTTCTTCTTCTGAATCTTCATTTCTTGCCTTACGGGCTACCTGCTAATTTTCATTCGGCTTCGTTCTTCCACTCTCGACCTCTGAATCGAGTACTTTTGGAAGGAGGGTGAAAGGTGCCATGTTAAATATATTCCACACAGACATTGTGTTTGCCATAGCCTTCATGGCTCGCACGTTGTCCTTTTCTATTACAATTTCACTTCTGTCAACCATCTTCTGGAGTATGTTTTTGATAGTATAGCAGTTTTCAGTCGGATGGTCGAGCATACGATAATAATTCTTTTCCTTTGTTTTTCCCACCTACTTGGGGTGTTTTGGTTGGGGTAACTCAATTGTCCCTGCGGTCAGTAGCTGGTTCATCATGGGGAGTACATCTTTCGCAAATGCATACCCCGTCATGGGGAGTACATCATCTTTCACAAATGCATACCCCTCATGGTCATCATATCGTCTAGGTTATTTATCTGTCGCTCTGCTTGTATAATTGTTTCTGCTTTCTCTTCTGCTATCTCTTTGTTTGTTTCGGGAATCTTCTCTCTTTTTTCATTTATTAGTGACATTTACCAACATCTTGTTGGAGCCTTGACGTGTCGCTTCCGGTAGAAAGGTAGGCATTTTTCTGGCCATGATTTCAAGAGCATGTGCTTTAGTAGTGAGATCACGAAAAGTTCATATATTAGTGCTCGTTAAACCAAACGCTACCCTCGACTCTATAGAACCCAAACACATTACCTTGTTCTGACTCTCCCAGAAGTTGTCGGCATGATGCTCCTAGGGTCTTCCATCGACCGATGAACTTCTCAACTGGTTTGCCTTCTCTTTGTCGGACATAAGCTAATTCGGTCAGGCTAACGTTTCTATCAGATGAAAAAAAGTTTGCCATAAAGATGTCTTGCATTTGATTCCATGTACGTATAGATTCAGGAGCCAGGGCTGAATACCATCTAAATGCCTTTCCTGTTAAGGATGACCCGAACAATCGTAAACACTATTGCGGAACCGCAGAGAAATTCCCCATGGTTGTTATTGATGCAAAAATCTGGTCGTCTTCCTTAGACTGCTCGAGACCTATAAGACGAGACAAAGATGGAGACCCTGGTTGCTGCCAGTGTTCGTAATATCGATAATATCAGCCGATAATATTGGTATTGGCAGTCAGCAATACGAACCCCTAGAAAATATCAGAAAATACTGAAAAAATGCCAAACTTCCATTTATCGTGTGATATATCACAATATCGTGAGATATCGCCGATATATCGCATGATAAGGCCTGAAATTGCAGATTTTTGCATAGAACTGTAGCCGTGCGACATTCGACCACATTTCATCCACATCCCATCCAAAAATTCTGAAAAAATAAAAATCACTTGTTTAATCTGCCTGAGAGAGTAGCTTTTGATTGGATTTGGGCGAAATCCACAGAAATCCTCTATGAAATCCGGAGAAATCATCGCCGAGATCTGAGAAATCATCGCTTTGGGAGAGATTTTAGGGTTCCGGAATGCCGGAACCCCATTTGTGTTAAAAAAAATGGCGTCCGAGCCTTTTTTACTGGTATTTGCGTTGGCTGGTGTACTGCACGTCATCGAGCTTACTGGCACGTTGACATCACCAAGTTTTGTGGGTCCCATCATAAGGTATGCGTTATATCCAAGCCGTTCGTCCATTTGTCGGGCTCGTCGTAAGGCTTGACCTGAAAAATAAGACAGATCCAAAGCTCAAGTGGACCACACTGCAAACAACAGTCAGAGATTGAACGTCTACCATTGAAACCATTTTGAGGTCACAGAAGTTTGGATCAATATGGTATTTGTTTTTCCTCTTCATCCAAGTCTGTGTGACCTCATGAACAGATTGGATGGAAAAGTAAAAGTTATGGTGGGCCCTACGAATGTTTTAATGGTGAGAATCACTGTCCCACTGTCATCTGTGGTGTGGTCCACTTGAGCCTTGGATATGACTCATTTTTGGGATCATGATCTAAAATGATCTCTCCAAATGGTTAAATGGTGTGGATATAATAGATACATTATTGTGGGGCCCATATAATTTTGAACTGTCCATGTAACTCGAGCTCGGGAGTGTTAGCGATAGTCTTCGGACGTCAAGGATGCTGGGTGGGGCCCAATGAGATGTTTATAAGAAATCCACCCCATCAATAAGTTTTGCGAGCTCATTTTAGGACATGCGACAAAAAATGAGGCATATCCAACATTTAAGTGGGCCACACGAGAGGAAAAAGTGGGCATTTAGTGAGCACCGTTGAAGCATTCTTATGGCCAAAAAAGTTTTGTATTATGCTATCTTTTGGGTGTTTTCACTTTTCACATTTGTAAAGACCTTATAAACGGTTTGGATAGCATATAAATATATAAGATGAAGTGTATCCAAAGCTCAAGTGGACCACACCAGAACGTCTACGTTGAAAAATCTTTGGGGACCAAAGAAGTTTTAGATTAATCTGATATTTGTTCTTTTCTTTCATCCATGTCTTTGTGAATTTATGAACAGGTTGGATGAAAAATAAACATCACTTCAAGCCTTGGGAAGGTTTCAACAATGGAAATTAGTATTCCTACTGTTTGTATGGTCCATTTGAACTTTGGATATGTTTGAAATTTGTGCTCAACACTTAAAATGAGCTGAAAAAACAGATGGACAGCATGTATAAACCACGTACATTTATGGTGGGCCACAGAGTTTACTTAGTATGATAAGATCTAGTGTGGTGCCGGGAGCGGATTAGGTGAGACCCATCTTCACCTATGAACGTACAACCCCTACCGTGGGGACCAACTTGATGTGTGTATTCTATATCCACTTCATCCATCCATTTTTTCAGATCATCTTATAGCACTATCCCAACAATTAAGAAGATCCAATTATTAGTTGACTATACTCAAGGAAATAGTGGTGGTCGAACATGGTACCTTTAAAAACTTCTTAGGGTGTACTTTGATTTTCCCTATATTTTATTATGCACCTAATATGTTGATAACTTCACAGAAGTTTGAATGAAGAGAAATAACAACTATCAGCTTGATCCAAACTTTTGTGGCCCACTAATGGTTAATCACCATTGTTTCCTATGGTATGGTCCACCTGATTATTGGATCTGCTTCATTTTTTGGATAATGTCCTAAAATAATATGAAAAAAAGGGATGGACGGAGTGGATATTGAATATAGTTATAGCTTAGGACCCTATACAAAGAAAACCTATTATATTCACTTCTTTTTTGAGATTTTATGATTTAAAAGTGTGTATTAGAGTTTTTTTAATAATCCCTGAAGTTTCATTGAAAAAATCAACAAAATTTCCAATGTTTCCCCATGTTTCCCAAAAATTGCGATAAATTACACGATACAAACAATATATCTCGTGCGATAACCGATACGTATCTGTATCCTAAGGGTGCGATACATTGCGCGATACCGATATTTCGAACATTGGCTGCTGCAGGGGACCCTTCGATGCCAAAGTCAGACAGGCAAGCTAGGTCTAGTAGGATGTAAGGTTTTTGAGAGCAAGTTGCGCTGCGCGTACCTTTCTTTGTAGGAGGAGCACATATATATAGGTCCCTTGGTAGCGGTGTCGGGTATGGCAATGAATTCGCCCCCCGATACCGTCTCATACTAGTATTCTGATTATGAGGATGCGCGATTGTTCCTTTGAGATTCTCAGCGAAAATCCAGAGGAAGATCTTCTAGTAGATTCCCAGGCGGTGGACGATCAACTAGGTCGGGGCCTAAGGCCGAGATTGACCTCGAACTTAGACAGGCCGAAGTAGAGGTCGGGCAGACCGAGGTCGAGGTCGGACAGATCGAAGTTGAAGTCACGGTCTGTTTGAGCTAAGGCTATAGTTGAGGCTGGTTAAATCTAGGTCGACTTTGAGGTTGGGTGAATCATGATTTAATAAGCCTCTTTAAGTTTGTGCTCTCATCTTGCCTTAGTCTGATCAGTCCATTTTTACCCATAACAGTAGCCCCCTTGCTTCCAAGCATTTTTAAATGCTTGGGAAGCAAGTTATTGTGGACTGACTTATGCCTGGTGTCGAGTAGGTCGGAAGATCGAGGGGTTGGACCATCTCGTTGTCATGACAAATGATGGGAGGGCGGTGAGCGTGGGAACTGAAGTGGATCAAGCAATGATGGTCGAGTATCTCAAAGGCGGCGTGAGTGACGACGTCATTTGGTTTTTAGACGTGTGGTTGGGTGACAACTGTCCGTGGCTTGATGCTCGAGCTCGTTCATGAATCGGGGGATCGCCACGTGGTTTGCGGGGGACACTTGCGTGTGATGCTGCAACTTTTGCAGCTTCTTGAGCTGGAGCATTGATTGGTAGTCATAAATGCGCCGGGCTGGGCATGAGTATGATGATGGGAAGGAATGCCTGACTCCTCATTTTACTTTGCTGTTTTGCTCTCCACCGGACTAGGCGATTTCCGGTAAGTCGGAAATCCCTTTATTTTCCCCTTTTCCGGCTATATTCCCTTCTTCGGCTCATATTTCCCCTTTTTCCGGCTTGTATTGCATTTCTTTTTATGTTTTGACTTGTTTGGGATGTCGGGCATGTTTGATTAGTGGTTGGTGTTGGGAGCTTTCCACAATGACTCCTACCATACCATTGAGGACTCCCGGATGAACATGCCTGCTCCTTCCTCTCCAGCGCTAGGAGGCGAAGAGATGGAGTTCCAAGGGATCAGTGAGGAGAGCTCGGCCAAGACCAGAAGGCTCAATAGCCGAGTCCCGGGAGGTCGGTGTCTTTGGGTCTACCATGATAAGTGCTGACTTGGCTCGGGTAAGGAGGGATTATCAGATCCTCGAGTTGATAGTACTTTGGGTGCTAGAGGTAGGGGAGGTGCCAGGCCAGCCTCTCGAGGGCGAGCTGACTGTTTACGTTGTAGCTTTACAATGTGGTCTTCGGCTACCCTTGCATCTTGTAGTTCAGAGGGTCATCGCCACTCTAAGGCTCGCCCCAAGTCAATTGATCTCGAATGCCTGGAGGGCACTGGTCGGGACTTGCGTTCTTTGGTTGCAGCTCGGTCACCCTGAGCTCTTTGTGGATGAGTTCCTGTACTTGTATAGCGTGAAAGTTAATCTTGTGAACCTAGGATGGTATTACTTCTCTGCTTGGGCTAATCAAGGCCAGACTCTCATCACCGACAACCCTTCTTCCAATAAAGGGTGGGAAGATAAGTGGTTCTCCATGTCGGGGGAGTGGGTAGACCCAGTGATCGGTGTCCCCATTGAATTTATGACTCCAGGTCGGGAATTATTGAATCGAACTAGGTCGACCATAATTTGTGCCTGTATGCTAATCTCCCTTTTTTGTGCAGCGAGCCTCCCTCGCGTACAGCTTGAGCTCTCCCCAGCGCAACTTCAGCGTGTTGCTCGTGCAAGGTTGTTAAACCTCGACCAGAGGAGTTGGAAGAAGCTGATCACTCGGTCTCTCTTCCAGGCTGGTATCTCCAAGGTTGCTCCCAGGTCGTCAGGTATGATATACTCGGTCGGGTTTCCCTTTCATTTCTCGAGTTCCTTTTTTTTTTTTTTTAAAAACACCGTTGCTTAGTTCTTTTTGTAGACATGTCTAAGAACCCCCGCTCCCCAAGGGCGTGTTTGATTTTCCATTTCACTGGGAAATACCCAGGTAAATGGTAATAATTATTTCCCTCCGTAGTTGCCGCACTCTTCCCCGTAACCGATTTGACGGCTACTTTTTGGAGGTTAAAATGGCAAATACTGTAAAACATTTGTGGGTCCCACTATGATGCATATCATATATCCACACCGTTCATCCATTATGTCAGATAAATTTATGATATAAGCCAAAAATTGAGGTATATCCAATGCTCAAGTGGACCACGCCATAGAAATATGTGAATTAAATACTTACCATTAAAAATTTCCTGTGGCCATTGTTTCTTTTGGTACGGGCCAGTTGAGTGTTGGATCTAACTCATTTTTCTTCTAATATCTCAAAATGTTGTGATAAAATGAATGGACGGAACAGATATATCATATACATCAAGATGGGGTCCTAAAATGGCCACTATTACTTTTGAACCGGTTTTCGAGAAGTGAAATCCCTCTTAATATTCAAACAGGTGAAACGGTAATAATCACTCATTTTTTGGGTATTTACCATTTCCAAGTGAAATGACAAAAATCAAACAGGCCCTAAAGAAGATGAAGCTGCTTTCCTCGACTGAGGTGGAGCGGCTTAGTAGAGTAGTGAAAGAGGGTGCTCCTCGTCGGGGCAAGGTGCATGGTGGGGTCGCGGTCAATCCTCCGCCTGGGTTCCCGGCCCCTGCTGAGCAGCTTGGGGTTACCATGGGCAAGGCGGCCTCTACTGCTGCGATTGCTGTCCCTGAGCCGGAGCGTGCTCATGAAGGGGGGCCTTCCGCCCATGGGGTCGAGAGGGTGGCTCTCGCTCATGAAGCTAAGGGGGTAGCTTCTGTTGCTCATGAGGCCGAGGGAGGAGCTCGTTCCGCTCATGACATTGGAGCTCTTCTTGCTCATGAGGCCAAAGGCAATGGGTCGACCTCCGAACTGGGCCCTTTGGCGAAGTTTGCAGAATGGGCATCTCGCCTTGTGGATGAGATCGACCCTTCATCCAATGGATGTGTTACGGGAGGTATCGATCTCCCTTCTAAAGGTAGGTTGCTAAATTGTTCCTCGACTATTTTCCTCTTTCTCCGTAGTTTCTTGATCTCGTCTTTGTTTTCAGGTGACTCCTACTCTCCTGGCTACTTGTCTGACCTTTCGGGATGTTGGCCGAGATTACGAGAAGCTGGAGGCCAACCTCTGGGCGAAGACCTCTGAGCTCAAGGTCGTCGCCAGTGATAGGGATGCGGTCGTGGCCTAGTTGGAAGCTCTGTGAGGGGCTTTGCGGGTACTGAGGTAAGACCGAAGGATCTTGAGGGCTCAGTTGGACGAGGCCCTTCATGAGAGCACTTTGAGGCAGTCTATGCTGGAGGACATGAGATTGTGCTTCATTTCCCTAGAGATTAAGAAGCTGAGGTTAGAGGTTGAGAAGCTGAGGGCAAAGGCCGCTCTCTTGGAGGCAGCTTCTAGGTCGGCGGAGGCCTCGGCTTGGCTGGTTGAGGTTGAAGCTTTTATCCCTGGGGTACAATCAGCAGCGGTAGAAGACTTCAAAGCCTCTGAGGAGCGAGTCGAGGAGCTCGAAGAGTACTTCGACATGGGCTACGCTCGGTGCGAGGACCTGGTTAAGTTGAAGTACCCAGGTATCGACCTTGACGATTTAGCCGAGGAGGTCGCAGAGACTCCTGCTCCTGCTGTTGAGGTCCCTGCTCTTATTGCTGACGTCCCGGCTCCTGTCGAGCCCAAGGCTGGAGACCTTTCCTGAAGATCGGCCTTCCTCTTTCCTCTCCATGTGTTTTTCATTTTTATACATATACCCCCCCCCCCCCCCCCCCCTTATTTATGAAAAGAACCTTTTGTTGCACCGATTGTTGTGGTTGGATTTTCTAAGTAGATTTGTTAGGTCGGTTTATCGTTAGTTAGCAGGTAGGCCTAGTCGCGATGATCCCCTTATAGAAGGTTGAGTAGTTGGCTTTTAGGGGGGCACTTTCTTTAAAGGGGGCCCCCCTCGTTTGTAGGTCGTGTGATTCGAGTAGTGTTGTTAGTTAGTGGTTTGACCTCTTCTTTTAAGGTTGGACAACTGGTTAGGATTGTTCCTCTCTTGCACTAAGAGAAGTCTTTAATAGGTCGTGTAGAGGAATTGGTTAATGGTCTGACCTCTTCTTTAAGGGTCGGATGATTGGTGGGATGATAGTTTTCCCTTTTTTTTTTGTTTTTTTCTTTTTTTTTTAAAGGAAATCCTCGGTGGGCTATGTAGATCAAACCATTGTAGATAATGAGTAGAATGCAAAATTTTTCAACTTTGGAAAATTTATTGAAAAATCTGAACAGTAGACATTCAGAATGACCCCGTAGGTTGACTATTTGTCGAGCTTGGAGGTGGTTCTTGATGATCTTATTGACCGCCTCGACTTGACCGTTAACTTTGGGAGTGTTGAGGTGATGAGTAGACATTTCATATTCTGAGGTTCTCTCACATTCCTTGGAATCGGTCGTTGTCGAACTGCTTCCCGTTGTTCGTGATGATTGTGTGTGGGATTCCATACCGACATATGATGCTTCTCCAGATGAAGTTGGTAATTTTTGCTCGGTAATCTTGGCTAGGGGCTCGGCCTCGGCCCACTTGGTGAATTAGTCGACCGCAACGACTGTGAATTTTTTCTGGTCTTTACCGGTCGGCAAGGTTCCGATAATGTCCATCCCCCATTGGGCAAATGGTCATGGTCCAGTCATATGGGTCAGCTGCTCAGGTGGCCGATGGGGTACTGCTACGAACCTTTGGCATTTGTCGCATCTTTGGGTGTACTGCTTGGCGTCCTTTCAGATGGTTGGCCAGAAGTACCCTTGTTGGATGGCTTTGTGGGCAAGGGCGTGACTGCCGGAATGGTTGCCGTAGATTCCTTAATGTATTTCTCTCAAGACATACTCGACTTCTTCTGGTCTGAGGCATCTAAAGTAGGGCATAGAGAATCCCTTTTATACAAGTTTCCCCGACCATGGTATACCAAGCCGACCTGGATTGGAGCCTGCGTGCTTTGAGTCGGTCTTCGGGCAACTTTCCTTCCTGAAGGTAGTTGACTATTAGGTCCATCCAACTCGGCGTTGAGTTTATGGGGAGGATTGTTCCTGGGTCAAATTTGCTAATGCTCGGCTCGACTAGGAACTCGATCGGGATAGCCTTTAGGATGTCGTCTGCGGCCACTGTAGCCAGTTTTGCCGGGGTATTCGCTTTGGAATTTTTCGACTTAGGGATTAGGTTGATGTCGCACTTGGGGAACTTGCCGATGAGCTCTGAGGCCTTTTGTAGATAAGCGATCATTCTTTGTTCCTTTGCCTGGTATTCACTGGCTATTTGGTTGACGAAAAGCTGTGAATCACTACGGACTATCAAGTTTTGAGCTCCCATTGCTACTGCTAACCTAAGTTCTATGAGTAGTGCTTCGTATTCCGCTGCATATTTCGACGTTTGGAATCCGAATCTCAAGGCATATTGTGTGCAAGTCTGATCGTGAGCCTCTAGGACCACTCCATCTCTGCTGCCTTTAAAATTGGATGAACCGTCGACATATAATATCTAGGTCGGCAAATCTTGCTCTTCCACCTGTTTTGTAGGTCAATTGGTTTCTATGTTTGTACGGACTCTCGGACTCTGGGCGCAGGTGAACTCGACAATGAAGTCATCCACTGCTTGGCCTTTGATGGCGGTTCGTGGCTCATACTTAATGTCAAACTTGCTGAGTTCGATCGCCCATTTTGTAAGTCTTCCCGACAGTTCAGGTTTTTGAAGTACCTGGCGAAGAGGTTGGTTTGTCAGGACTATGACGGTATGGGCTTGGAAGTAGTGTCAAAGTCGGTGGGACTATATGACCAAAGACAGGGCAAGCTTCTCGTGGTCTGAATACCTGGTCTCGGCGGGAACCAGGGCTTTGCTGACATAGTAGACCGGTAACTGTTTCCCTTCTTGCTCTTGGACAAGGGCTGAGCTGATCGCTGCTGTTGAGACTACCAAGTATAAGAGCAATGACTCTCCTTGCTCGGGCTTTGACAATAGTGGCGGTGAACTCAAGTACTGTTTTAGCTCTTGGAAGGCGAACTCGCAGTCCTTGGTCCACTCCATCTGCTTTCCTTTTAACTATTTGAAGAAGGGCAGGAACTTGTTGCTGGCTCGGGAGACGAACCGGTTTAGGGTGGCCACTCTTCCCGCGAGGCACTGGATTTCCTTTGTTGTCTTGGGCGAGCTCATGTCCAGTAGAGCTCGGATCTTGTCGGGATTCGCCTCGATCCCCATTTAACTGACTAGGAAGTTGATGAATTTTCTTGAGTTGATGCCGACAACGCATTTGCTCAGGTTTAGCTTCATTTGGTATTTTCGCAGTATTGTGAACATCTCCTCAAGGTCAGCGATGTGGCCTAGAGCTTTGACGCTCTTGACGAGCATGTCGTCGATATAGACCTCCATGTATCGTCCAATTTGCTGAGCGAACATTCTGTTGTTGAGTCGGTGGTATGTTGCTCCGGTGTTCTTCAGCCCGAAGGGCATGACCTTGTAACAATAGTCCTTTGTTTATGACAAAGGTTGTTTTCTGCTTTTTGTATAGATGCATCCCGATCTGATTATATCCTAAGCAAGCGTCTATGAAGCTTAGGAGCTTGTGCCTGACAATGCTGTCGACCAGCTGGTTGATCCGCAGGAGGGGAAAGCTGTCATTGGGGCAGGCTTTGTTCAGGTTGGTGTAATCTACACTGACCCGCCACTTTCCATTGGACTTCTTGACCAAAATGATGTTGGTGATCCAGTCGGGATAGTAGATTTCTTCAATGAATCCTGCTTCAAGGAGTTTGCTAACCTCTTCATAGATGATGGTGTACCGTTCTGCCTCGAACGCTTGCTGTTTCTATTTTACTAGTCGGTGGTCGGGGTCGACATTTAGTCTATGAACCGTTACTTTTGGACTGATGCCGGGCATGTCCCGATGGGACCCGACGAATACGTTGGTGTATTGTCAAAGGAGATCCACAATCTTGTTCCACAAAGTTGGAGCCAATGATGAGCCAACTTGTACTGTTCGGGTTGGGTTGGATTTGTCGAGCGGGATGGTCACAAGGTCCTCCATTGGACGCCCCCTTTCGATCGAGTCCTCTCGAGGATCAAGAGAGGTGATAGTCATCACATGATGTGGTGTCCTTAGTGCTGTGGAATAGCCTTGGCGAGCTTCTTGCTGATCTTCCCGAAGTAGTCCGACATCGTGCTCGGTCGGGAACTTCATTGCAAGGTGGTAAGTCGATACCACTTCACGTAAGGTGTTGAGGGACAGTCGTCCGAGGATGATGTTGTAAACTAAGGGAAAAGCGACCACAAGGAAGTTGACCATAGTTGTTGTCTGGTTCTACCCTTCCCCTGCCGTGACAGGAAGTGGTATGGATCCCTCGGAGGTGACCTTGTCACTTGCGAATCCAAGTAGGGGGGTTTTGATAGGCTGGAGTCGGGACCTTTCGACCCCCATCTTGTTGAAAGCGTTGGCGAAGAGGATATCCGCCGAGCTGCCGGTGTCCACCAGGATTCGGAACACCTTGTGGTTGGCTATAGTCATGGCCACCACTAATGCATCATCGTGGCGGTGACGGACACCTCGGGCATCCTCTTTGGTGAAGGTCAAATCACAGGATGCTACTTTTTGTTCCTTCGAAGGCCCACTGGTGACATGGACTTGATGTTCCGAGCTGCTATGACTGATACTTCGGCGGGTGTGAGCTCTTCGTGCTCGGTTCGAGTCTCCTCCAGCAGGTCTTCCGAAGATGGTGCGGATTTCCCCAGTAGCTTCATTGTTAATGGGTTGTTCGTTCTTTCGATCTGTTTGCTTTTCCCTTCTGTTGACATACTCTCGTAGATGTTCGTATCGGATGAGGGCCTCGATCTCTTCCTTGAGGTCGAAGTAGTTGCTGGTGGAGTGACTGTGGTCGTGGTGGAAGAGATAGTACTTCCATTTATCGCGTTTATTGGCGTCGGTCTTCATCTTGTTCGGCCATCTGAGGAGTCGTTTGTTTCGGACCTCCATGAGGACCTGCTCGGGCGTAGTGTTGAGGGGAGTGTAGGAACTGAACTTGCTATCGGGTTGCTTGTTTGGTCGTTGTCCTCTAGTCGGGTTGTCGTCCCTTCTTTGCTTATTGCCATGATCAATCGTTCGCTCTTCTTTAGGCTGTTTTTCCCTGGTCGAGCTTCCTCCATTCCCTGTAGCTTTTCGTGAGCTAAAGAGCTCTTTGGCAATGGAGTACTTCTGAGCTCGGTTGAGGAGGTCGGCAAGAGTCGCGGGGGGATTCTTGCCGAGTGAAAAGAGGAACCTTCCCTCCCTCAGGCCGGCCATCATAGCGGGTAGAGCTATTTGATCCAAGGTGTTCGTTATCGGTAACAGTGCGCACTGTTACCGATACCGATACGCCCTGTATCGGTCGATACGTGGCCGTAACGGTCTGTAACGGTGCATTTTTTTTAAATATTTTTTTTTGGCAAAAAATATATGAAAAAATATGGATTAAATTCAGAATATTCTAAATATTCCAAATATGCGTTCATTTATAATTTGGAACATGTTTATGGTGGTGTAACGGTCCACTCTTTGGTGAGAAGTTGTATTGGATAGTTTGATGAATCTATGAACCAGACAATCTGGATTTGATTGCAAAACCCATATATTTAATTTTCTAACTATCTACTGTCAATGATAGATATATTAGAATGAATGTAAATATCAAAATATCTTACATGTGTAGGTGTTTGCAATTATTTTTCATAATTTATTCTATATTAAGTTATTAACAATTTAACATACCTGAGGAAGAGTGAGGTCTCTACTCTAGAGTCTAGACTAGAGTGAGTCCAGACTTGCATAAATTACAATGTTCATTCTATTTTAAAATCTTTATTCTTTAACATGTCAGAGACTTCTCCTCCTATCCTATTCCCGTGGTTGTGATTCCTGTCCTGTCTTGTGACTTGTCAGTCATCCTCAAGTCAAGAATATTAAAAAAAATTAGTAGTGTCTGATATACTCCCCTGCAACTTGATTAAGGATTACTTGATTGGTTGTCTGGGGAGTTATTTTAAATACAAGTTCGGCAGTGTGTGTGCTTGCAATAGTACTGCTGCAAATATTTACCTTGATACAAATATATGCTTACAATTACCATAATAAAATTCACAAATCACCACCAAAATGAAAATCTTCTTTTTTTTGTGGTTGCTCGACCACCACATCATCGTCATCGTCATCATCAGGCTGAGGCTGTCCAATAGGTGGAGGTGCTGCATATCCATAATATCTAGTGTCAGAAGGAAATACTAGGTCAATGAAACCAGAGGATGACTGATCCTGACTAAGCAACGACTCTGACCCCGAGTAAGGAAATGTACCAGTGCCCAATCTTGAGATTGAGAGTGTGTTTGTGATGAGTAACTTGGATTTTGATCTGAATATCTATAATCATATGGATATAGATTGGGAGGACTACTCCAACATGAATGTGATGGAACAGGCTCAGTATAACCATAACCATAATCCAATTGGCAATAAGAATATCCATTATAATGCCCAGGACCATGGGCCTGCTGATGTTCCGGACCTCTTGGACCCGGTGCACCACTAGACCTACTCTCCTCTTACTGGCTGTATCGGGACTCGGTTCACTCATAAATCCGACCTCATGTACTACCTTGTCGATGTTCATCTACCTTGCAATTTGTAGATGACTGTGTGGCGTGTTGAGCAACACCAGAAGTGCTAGTACCAGGGGCAGGGGCGTCATCATCACTATCATCCGACATAGTCATGCTACCACTGCTTATACTCTTCTGTTGATCTTGAGCCGTACTTGGCATAAAAGTTGCCCGTCTTTCTGGGTCCAACACAACAGCATGACTCTCTTGTTGCGCTGTGCGTATTAGTGGGTTATCAATTTTCAATTCTTCACTATCCTCTTCAATTTGCTTTTCCCTTGTTTCCAACTAAGATAGAAGCGGGTCGTCCTCATCATAAATATTGTCCAAGTTTATTGGATAGTAATATGTGTCATCGGCGGTTGTAATGTTCCTATGATGTCATAGCATTCTTACTTTCATGTTGTAGTGTATGAAGACAAGTCTATTCAACGTCCTAGTCTGCAATCTATTCCTATTCTTTGAATGAATAAGTGCAAAATAACTCTGATTCCTTTCGCAGCTAGAAGAAGTTATCTGGCTTAAAACTTTTACTGCAATTTTTTGGAGAGCCTTCGTACTCTCTTCAAAATTCATCCACCATTCGGCCGATTGCAACTTAGATATTGCATGTTGTGTAAGAGCATCTCTAAAGCTACTTAGGCAATTTTCAAATGTATTTAATTCATTCAACACCTTTATTTGTATATCTAAGTCAGTCTCTAATCTCTTTATCACATTCTTTAGCCCGACACGAACGTCATTATCTGTAACAAATGATTAGGCATATCTGTAACAAATGGTTAGACATATCTGTACCTAGGATTTAGGTATTAACCTGTTGCATGAAGATTGTGATGGAGTTGTCTTGTCCATCTCTTGTCGATCATCCTCCAATAAGACTCCCAGCTTCTACAATCATGTTGAATTGCTAATTTTGCCTCATCTATGACGTGGTATAGGAAGCCCATGGTAGGTGTTTCGTCGGTTTCAATAAGACAGAGTACCCTCATTAGTGACTCCATCACCTTTAGGATCGACGTAACCCTTTTCCAATATTTATTGTCCCATATGGTGTTTGCAATTCAATTGATGCCCCTCATGTCTTTTGCCCATGTTTTGTGTTGAGCCAATCTCGGGAAGCGACATCTCACTCAACTCTCCCTTATGCTGGTATAAACTCTCTAATGCTATAAAGTTTGTTGCGTATCTAGTTGCCTTAGGCCTCAGCAACTCTCGTCCTTTCGTGAACTTCCTCATTACTGCGACTACTTGATTATAGTTGTAAATAAACGTCGTCACTTTTCTTGCCCTTTCGACCATTTCCTTAACATTGTTCTTCTTCCCAATATCTTCTAATATAAAATCAATACAATGGGCAGCACATGGTGACCAAAAAATGTGGTTTCTTTCTCATCAACTTATGTCCTGTAAGCTTATATGATGCTTCATTATCTGTCACATTCTGCACCACATTCTCCTCTCCAATCTCATCCACAATTTTATCCATTAGTTCATTAATATAATCAGAATTTTTTGTTACGGCTGAGGTATCAATTGACTTGTGGTATATAGTTCCCAAGTGGCAGTACACCATGAAGCTGATCATGCTGCATCTGGTTAGGCCAGTCCAACCATCGCACATGATCGTGCATCCTCTAGCCTGACATACAGGTTTAAAGGTAGCCACGTATGCTTTCACATCTGCATATTCTGCATGTGTCCATTTTTCCCTAATATCTCTAGCTGTGGGAGCTTTAATTCCTTTACCTGCTTATGCTGCTGCATCAATTACCACCTGCCAATATGGAGAATTGGCCGCGTTAGGAGGTATGTTGGCATTTGTAAATAACTTTGCTGCCTACCTCTAGCCTGACATACAGGTTTAAAGGTAGCCACGTATGCTTTCACATCTGCATATTCTGCATCTGTCCATTTCCCCCTAATATCTCTAGCTGCGGGAGCTTTAATTCCTTCACCTGCTTATGCTGCTGCATCAATTACCACCTGCCAATATGGAGAATTGGCCGCGTTAGGAGGTATGTTGGCATTTGTAAATAACTTTGCTGCTGCCCTACCTAGCTTTTCAACGGAAGTTCTACTCCACATTTATTTTTCTTCTTTTGTTTGGTTGATTCTTTCCTAAATAGGATTGGATCGATAGAGGGTCTCCTATGCTCATTTACTTCTTCATCCAAATGTATAGAGGCGTCACGGGAAGATGTCTCTCGTTGGCTCCCAAACATACGTCGTCACCCACCAAATCTACCCCCCCACCCCCACCTATAGAAGTAGTCGCACTCCTAGCTGCACTCCCACTTCCACTTGCACTCCCTATTGCACTCCCACTTTCACTCGCACTACCCCCCTTGTATTACGTATTGACCCACTCGCGCCAAACATGCGGCGATGTTCTTCCTCTTCATGAGTAAAACGCAAGCTCTCTTTCCTAGTTATAGTTAATTCCCGATTTAAATCTTCGTCAGAATCAATAATATCTTTATCATGAACGCCCATATATTCAGGACCAAACACCTCCTGTCGGGCCGCATCCAAAATCTCATATTTTTTCTTTTGTCCAGCAGCACGTTTACCCTTTGACTCATCCAGACTGACTTGCATTAAAATCATTCTCTCTTTTGGTACTCTAGTACCTCCCACAACTTGACCCTTTCGATGTGTCAAATGTTGTTTGAGACGCGTAATTCCACCAGTTACTTGTCTATCACAATAGTTGCGCTTCATTTGGTGCCCAGTATCACCAACCCTCTGACATTGTTGCCATCCAATATCCTTACGTATTGGCCAGACCCAGACATTTCTTTAAGTAGATTAGATATGAGTCTATGGACCTATGTCTATGTGAGATTGTGAGTCTACCCACTGTTCTAAATTTATATACAGTATTTACTTTTTATAGGAGAATGAATGAATGAATTAATTTAAATCTCGAAAACCTAATGTAAATAGATTAATAACAGAAAGTTCGAACTTCTGAATCTAATCAATAAAGATGATTTTATCTTCTAAACCTTAAGAAGCTCCAAAACTTGTCCAAAATAAGAAAATATAAACATAAAGTCACTAATTCAAATATAGAAAAAAATATAAAAAAATATAAAATCACAACAATAATGTGTTAAATGGACATTAATATGTTATACTATGATTAACACATCTTATTCTACCATTACAACAACAACACATTAAATAAAAATTGATGTTTCGAATTAAAAAAAAAGGGCCGAAAATAGTGCGTAAATAGAAAAAAAAAAGAAAATCACAACAATAATCTGTTAAATGGACATTAATATATTCTATTATGATTAACACATCATATTATACCATTAAAACAACAAAACATTGAATAAAATTTGATTTTTCAAAATTTTTAAAAAACGGCCGTAAATAGTGCGTAAATAGAAAAAAATAAAAAAAATCATAACAATAATCTGTTAAATGGACATTAATATGTTCTACTATGATTAACACATCATATTCTACCATTAAAACAGTAAAACATTGAATAAAAATTGAATTTTCTAATTTTTTTAAAAAGGGCCGAAAATGGTGTGTAAATAGAAAAAAATATAAAATCACAATAATAATCTGTTAAATGGACATTAATATGTTCTACTATGATTAACATATCATATTCTACCATTAAAACATTAACATATTGAATCAAGGTGTTTGGTATCGGTATCGGTGGGCATAATGGTGCCCACCATTACCGATATGGATACGCCCCGTATCGGCCAATACAGGGGCGTAACAGTCGATACAGGGTGTGTAACAGTGCAATTATTATTTTTTTGTCAAAAAATTATGGAAAAATATCCATTAAATCCGGAATATTCTAAATATTCCAAATATGCATTCATTTATAATTTGGGACATGTTTATGGTGGTGTAACGGTCCACTCTTTGGTGAGAACGCTATGTCGGGTTGTCTGATGGATTTATGAACCTGACAACTTGGAATTAATCGCAAACCTTTTACGTTTAGTTTTCTAACTATATAATATCTATATAAATTTACTATAATGAATGTAATATCAAAACATCTTATATTTTCAAGTTTTTCTTTTATTTATAATGCTAGCGCATTGCATACTTCGTGACTCACATGCATTTTATTTCAATATATAGAGTTTAGGGACTTTTGCATCCTATTATGAAATTCATATACCTATTAATTTGATTTCATTTTTCCCCATAAATCTTTAAAAAAATTAAAATTAAATTTAGGTAAATTGTGTTGTCGATTCGGGGCTGGTTTGGGGACCATTCGATGCCCCAAACTAGCCTCAAATTAATGTAATCTGTTGGCACTTATTCCACTAATGGATTGGTGGACATTTATTGGACAATGAAAAATGAAAAATATCAAATGGTCCTATTTCAAAAAACAAGTGTATGCAAACTAATGGTGAAAATTGTAGGAGTTATTTAATTTTGGGATTGTGACTTAGCAACAATGGTCCCAAAATTTAATTGGTTAATTTTGAGTTGATATATATGTCATGTATACATTTTTAGGGCCATGTACTGGGGTTCGCTCAATTATGTATTATATATCCATGTCATCCATCCGTTTTGGCAACTCATTTATGGGCATTGGAAAAAAAAATGTAAATCCAGATCTCAGGTGGACCACTAGTGGGCTAGGTGGGCCACCTCGATGTATTTGTATATCAATGCCATCAATATGTTTTGCCAATTCATTTTAAGGCATGGTCCAAAAATTCAGGTAGATCTAAATCTTTGGTGGACCACTAGTGAGTATCCCTTTAAAAGTGAGGCCCACCTCAATGCATTTGTTGTATATCCATGTGGTCCATCCTTTTTGCCAACTTATTTTAGGGCATGGTCCAAAAAATGAGGCCGATCCAAACTTAGGTGAACCACAAAATAAGGATTTAATTCCCACCATTAAAAATTTGTTAAGACAAATTTTTTTTTTTTTTTTTTTTGGATCGAGCTATTATTTGTGTTCTCCCTTCATCAAGGTCAAAGTCTATGTGACCTTATGAACAGGTTTGATGGAAACTAAACATTATAGTGGACGACATGGATATACTACACATAAATCAAGGTGGGGCCCACGTAACAAAACAGTGCAGGTGCATTGTGCAGCGTGCACTGTAGGTTCGCCGAACATTTAAAAAATGAAATTTGAAGTGTGTACATAGTCCATTCATTTTTCAAGAACTAAATGAAAAGGAGAGGGAAACCGAAAAGAAAAGAGGGAAAGGAGAGAGAGAGAGAGAGAGAGAGAGAGAGAGAGAGAGAGAGAGAGAGAGAAGAAGAAGAAGAAGAAGAAGAATAAGAAGAAGAAGGGCCGTAGCCGCAGCAGCCTGAGAAGAAGAAGGAGAAGGAGAAGAAGAAAAGAAAGAAAGAAAAAGGTAAGTTTTTTCTTTTCTTTATTTTTTATCTGTAATTTTTTTTTTTCAATTTTTCCTATTTTCTTGAGCTCCGTAATAGTTGTTACAGTACTGTAACGACCGTTATGGACTGTAACGGCCGTTACGGCCCCGTAACGGGCACAAAAAAGAGGGGGTGACTGTTACGACCCCGTAACGCGTAATGGTCAAGGCCGTTACCGTTACGTATCGGCCGATACGTAATCGTTTTTGAACACCCCACATTGAATAAAAATTGATTTTTCGAATTTTTTAAAAAAGGGTTGAAAATAGTACATAAATAGAAAAAAATATAAAATCACAACAATAATCTGTTAAATGGACATTAATATATTATATTATGATTAACACATCATATTCTACCATTAAAACAACAATACATTGAATAAAAGAATAAATACCTATTTTTGAGGAATTTCTGAAAAATGGCACAACTTTGAAACGAGAAAATCCTTAATATAACTTGTTTTGATCCTTAATTTCAAGAAAAGGGTGGTCAAAAATTGCAATAGAATAATTTAGGAAGAATTCAGTAGTAGAAAGTATTTTAAAAAAGGTGAAAAATCGAAGGTTAAAAAGAGAAAATAACTAGCCGTTTTTTAACCGTTACGCGTTACGGGGCAGTAACGGCTGTTACGGCCACAAAATTCCGGAGGGGGGGGACCTAGGTTGGGGCCTAAGGCCGAGCTTGACCTCGAACTCAGATGGGCCGAGGTCGAGGTCGGACAGATCGAAGTTGAAGTCACAGTCTGTCCGAGATGAGGCTATGGTTGAATCTAGGTCGACTTTGAGGTCAGGTGAATCATGGTTTAACAAGCCTCTTTAAGTTGTGCTCTCATCCTGCCTTAGTTTGGTCAGTTCATTTTTACCCATAACAGTTGTTATGATGTGCATCAAGTGCTCCTTCAGTGAATTGTCTCCGTTCAACTTCTGGAAGTCTGGATATTTAAAATTGGCAGGAAACGCTATGTCCTTAATTTTACGAGGATACGACATTTGAAACCGAAATCTTCTTCTCTGTTCCCGCTCCCTTTCTAGGTGAACGACTTTGGTTACAACTTATCGACTTTCTTCTTGTGTTACTGTTTGGGTTGCGGTGGGTACAGACACATGATATCCTGCTCTTTGCAGTTGTGAACCTTCCGCCTTCTATCCGTTGTCATTTGTAGCAGCCGTCATTGGAGGAGAAGTAGCTTGAGTCGCGTTGTGGGCGAGTGCCGCTAATGCTTCTCTAAGGTTTCTGCACTCTTCTATCAAGAGAGCCTATGTGCATGCCATCTTGGCTATGTATTCATCTGTTGAAGACGAATGGGCTTGGTTGGTGCTTGCCATAAAAATCACTGCCTTCCTATTCCTTGATTGTCCTGACATAGAGGGTGAGAATGGGTACGTCGTCATTGGTGATGTTAAGGAGAATGAACCATTGCTCGACCTGAAACTAGCGCTTCGCCATCTTGGGGAACCAGATGGCTCAGAACGGGATGTTTCGATGCAGAAACTCGCACCAAATCCGTTGCTACGGGTATCATGGGTGAATGCTCACTTATTAGAACAACTTTCCCCTTCTCCTTTTGGACTCTTGGTAAGGCCATGATGAATATGTTTTGCGTTGCTATTGGTAATGCGGAAAAATCTTGTGCGGTGAAGAGCATTTTAGTCCTTCCCAGGTAGAGTGAGGCTGGAGCTAATGCAGGATTGCACCTTGTGGTATTCCATGTAATCGGCCCTCTTATTGCTATTAACGAGACCGAGTTGTTTGCCAGAGGAGATTGAGCCTTTCTTCTCCTGGATGTCACTATTGTCCATTCCTCACCAGCTTTCTAGGCCGCGGTGAAGTAGAAATCACCCCTGCCATTGCTCGCGGTTGCTTGCTCCAGACTATAGTTGACTTTCTTCGGTATCTTCTTTGATGACATTCTAGTCTTGCCTATGTAGGCTATGACAAAGCCATTGGGCGTGAAGTAAAAGATAACGTTAGCGGGGAGAGAAGCCATCGCAATTGCACAAGAATAGAGAACCTGATGTTGAACAAGTTATCTTTAGTTATCCTGATTAATTCGAATTGCAGGAATGTTCCTATTGAGAGTCGCTATTTTGGCATCTTTGCAGCACCTTTTTATGAAGAACATCTTCCAATTGTTCCAATGCTTTATTGGGTACAAATATTCCAACCAGAGATTCTAGGTTCGGTCCCCAACAGAGTTGCCATTTTGTTAGGAAAACAAAATGTTGTTTTGTTTTGGTTCAGTGATTGGAATATTTGTATTCTAACATAACAAAGAAAGATCCAATGAAAATGCTCGTTGTCAAAGATTTTATTAATCTAAGTTCTTATTACATTCCTTACATTGCCCTTGATTCTAAAACATGATACAGTGAATTGTATAACATTAAATGACAATTAAGAATAGTAATTTCGACAGCATTTTGGCCCATGGAGTGTCCGTTGAAATGACGGAAGAGTTGTGTGGGTTTGAAACCCCTCCTCGCATGCTCCAAAATAGGAATATAATCATCTCGAGTTCGTAAATGCATCAAGTTTTCCATTCAACTTTTACTGCAGAGCAGTTGCGCGGCCATGCAAGACTGCTAAGTTGCGCGGTCGCCCAACTCATTAGGAATGTTCCTTATGCTTCAATTCTTCTTTGATTTCTTCCACCCTTGGGATACACTGACTATGGTTAGTGCATAACTCTTGGGGAGTTGTTGCACGGGTCTTCCTTGGTACCTTTCAAACATGATCTCTGAGGAAGTTCTGAACTCTCAAAAGTACCTAAATGAGAAGATCAAGGGGTTATTTATAGGCATCCGCACGTGTGAGGCCTAGATTTTGCACAATCAATAAAGTTGCGCAAGTGGACCACCTGACTACAACTGTTGCGCGGTCGTGCAACACATGAAAGTTGTGGGGTTGCTCTCATCTTACTTGCGGCCGTGCAACTCATTTTCGTTGCACGAATATATGAACTCATCTTCATCTTATCTGCTCCCCTTCAACTGTCTTCCATGCGGCCGTGCTATTCAACCTTGTTGCGTGGTCCCGCAACTTATATGTTAATAAACTTTGTGCCTCAACAGGGCCCCACCTCGGTATGTTTGCGTGTGAACTGTGCCTAGTTCTTGGCACTCGTGTGGGATCAATAGGGGCATGAGAGGCTACACGTGGTTCGGGGTTATGCTATACCTGTCCTCACGTCATTTCCCTCCCTCCCTCCTTCCGGACATCTATATCTGTCCTCGTCCTATAGCCGCTCCATTCTCAAGCGTGGATCCAAAGTCTTGGACGATTGAGATCCCTACTTTGGTGGTGCCTTGTGAGGATCGACCATCCCCACTGTAGAATCTTCTCACGAATCTCCCAGTGTGAGATTTTGGTTATCTCGCCTAATTAGGATAACTTGAGGGGCCAATTGCTTGCCAAAGATGCCACTGCTTGTCAACAGTTGGTGCCTTTGAGCTCTAAACTGGATCAATCGGCATTCATCACACCAGCTCCTCTTTCATTATTACTGCTGGCCTCATCTAATGAAGAAGCCGCTTGTGCTTTTCTTCCCTCTCATGCAGGTACGGCTGTCAGAGGCAAAGAGACCAAAGCTCCACGTGTCATCTTGCTTCCTGTTTTTGTTGAAGCGGTGTGGCAAAAAAAGGTGGAGTAAGCTGATGTGTCCACCTCGTCTCCTCGAGTCTTTAGATACTCAACCACCTGGGCTCCTTGCTTGAACTCGGGGCGACGAATGTTAGGAAGGTGATTTTAGCGGTGAGGACTTAGTAGACCGGGAAGATGATGAAAACTTCACACCCAGAGTCTGACATGTGTTCGTCTGAGTTAGGAGATTTTTCAAAAGATAGTTCGGTTGGAGACGCGTCATTCGATCCTTCTCCATGTCTCAAAGGCTCCTCTAAGGGCAATAGTCTCAGTCATGTTGAGGCTCTCTTTCCTCCTTTTGGCCCCCAACTTTCACCCCTCTCTATGCCAGTTCCACTCTCCTGTGGAGGTCTTCTACACCCCTTAGTCCTCTGGTCCCTTCATATGAGTCTTCTTTTCCTCCAGTGAGCTTTGTAGTGTCTGTTTTGTCAATACCAAAGGAAGTGGATGGTTTGGCAATGGTTGCTTGCCCCATGGTTCTTTCGACTCCTTTCCACTCTTTGGTTACGGATAACCTGTCGGTATTGGACTCAAGGTTCATTACTCAGGGTGTTCTGGCTGATGCCTTGGTTGTCTCCTCGATTAGGGCCTCGTATAGCATTAGTAGTTATCTTCTCCCCCCAGGTAACTCTCTCCCTTTTAGGCCTTACCCAGGGTTAGATTGAATACCTTCTTGCTCTTTTTAAAGAAAAGTGTTGGGTCAAATATGTTATTTGTCACGTTGGAAAACTTCTCAGGGTGGTTTTCGTGGAAAGAGATGAGGATTGCATAGCTCTTTTTTGCTTAACGTTAGAAAGGGGTATCGGTTTCCCTAAATTTGGCTCCCCAAGGGTTCGCCTAGACTTTGAAAGGGAACAAGGAGTTGGTGAAGTTAGGAGTTTTGGGGGGGGGGGGGGGGGGGGGGGGGGGGGGGCGGGGGCGGGGGTCAGGCATGTTTCCCCATGAAGATCCTTTCTTGGAATGTCTGTGGGTTGGGTTGCCCGCAGAAGCGATGTGAAGGAAATTCGCTCCAAATTGAAGGCTCGTCTGATTTTTCTCCAGGAATCTAAGTTTTAATCAGTGGATAGGAAGATGGTTTGCTCTATTTGCGGTTGGAAAGGTATTGAATGGGAATTTCTAGATGCCTTGGGATCAGCGGGAGGTATCCTGGTTCCTTGGGACCCCGTCACTTGGAAGAGGGAGGAAAGCTGGTTAGGTGAGTTCTATGCTAACTTAGTCTTCTTAGAAGTTTCATTGTGTTTTTGTTGGTTGTTCTCGGGAATCTATGGTCCTACTCGTCCCCCCCTTCAAGCTTCTTTTTGGGAGGTGCTTTCCTCAATTTGATATAGATGGATGCTCCCTTGGTGTATAGGAGGTGACTCTAATGTGGTGTGATTTGTTCATGCAAAGCTTAATGGGATGGGGTCTTGACCAGTATGCGTGGTTTCTCTAAATGGATAGGTAAGCATGACCTTATAGACATTCCCACGGGGTAAATAAAATTTATCGAGTCTAATGGTTGTTTGTCCCCAGCCATGTCTCTGTTAGATAGAGTTTTGGTTTCTTCAGGGTGGATTCAGAAGTTTCCCTTATCCTGACAAAGAGGCCTCCCTAAGTCGACCTCGAACCACTGCTTGATTTTATTGGAAGTCGATATTAATTGGGGCCCTAAGCCCCTTAGGTTTGAGTTGGCTTGGCTCGAAGTGGAGGGCTTGCTCTCCTTGTGAGTGATTGGTGGTCCTCTTTCTTGGTTGAGGGGAGGCCTAGTTTTATGCATTTTTAAGAAAATGCAGAAGTTAAAACAAGAGAAGCTTTAGTCGTTGCATCAAGAGATTTTTGGCAAAAGAGAGCAGGAGATGGCTTCTCTTCTGGATTAGATTCAAGCTCGGGACATTCAAGAAGAAGGGGGTTCTCTGTCGGAGGAAGACTACTCTCGGAGCTAAGTTGCTTTTAGATTATGCTGGTACACTCAGAGAAGAGGAAATAAAATGGCGCCAACGATCTAGGGTTGTGCGACTAAAAGATGGAGATAAAAAATGAGATACTTCTATGGTGTAGCCAGCGCTAGAGCGAGGTGCAATTCTATTTTCTCTATTGTGATGGATGTTGATAGATTAATTGAGGAAGTTTGTATTAGTGAGTCGGTGGTCAATTTCTATGCCCACCTACTTTCAGATGAGGGTTATGAGAGGCTAATCTTAGGTGAGCTGCCTTTTTGATCTGATCTCCTCTGAGGATAGGGCCTTGCTAGAGAGTCCCTTTCTTCTCTATGAAATTAAGGCCAAGGTTTTGGGCCTAGGTAGGGAAAAGGCCTTGGCTTTGATGGTTTTCCTCTTGCGTTCTTAAGTCCTTCTAAGACTTGGTCAAGCAGGATATTTTTTTTAATTTTATCCAAGAATTCTAGTCTGGTTGAATCCCGTTGGAGATGGGGTGCTCTGTCATAGGCTTGGTCCCTAAGTTGGGGTGTGTAGAAAGTCTGAAGGACTTGCATCCTATTAGTCTTATTGGTAGCCTCTATAAGATTATGGCTAAATTGCTTAGTTCCAGAATCAGGTTGGTGCTCCCAAAAGTGATTTCTACTTTCGTGAATGCTTTTTTCTCTAGGAGACAGATATTGAACTGTGCCCTGCTTGCTCATTTATTTATTTATTTATTTTTTGAGAGATAATGACAATTTTATTAAAAGGCCACAAAAGCGGATAAAGAATACAATGCCCTTCTTGGTCAAGAGTGTCTAGATTCATACTATAAGGTTGACAAACAAGGCGTTCTCTATAAATTAGACTTGGAGAAAGCCTATGATCACGTTAACTGGAATTTTTAGGATCATATGCTTGACCATCTGGGGTTTGGTAAGAAATGGAGAGGTTGGGTCCAATGTTTTAAATATCGATGATTTCGGCTGATATATCCCACGATATATCTTGTATCCCACCTGTGAGATATGAAACGCACAGGTAGTGCCGATTTATCCCACATGTTCGATTTGGTGAGCATTTTCAATTTCTGATCCTCTTTTTTTTTTTTTTTTTTTTGTTTGCTCAAATTATGTTAAATTAGTGTCAAATGGTTACAAATCCATTGGTTCTTCATGTTTTGCATGAAAAATCATGGAGTTGGAGCTTTGATTTTGATATCCATTGGTTCTTCATGTTCTCTATGTTTTTTTTTTTTTCCCGAAAATTTCCTTCTACCAGCTGTCAATTGAGACTAAGTTCGAAGTATTTGATGAAATGATCATCACATACGCTCTAATTTCGAAATTTGAGTGTAGGTGGTTCAATTTGGGAAAAATTGAGGAAATTTTGAAATTTCCCCAATTTCTTGCAAATTGCTTGCAATGTTGCACTCCAAACATGAAATCAAGCATGAATAAGGGCTGATCTACTGATTTGTCAAGTTCTCGCCAAATTTTGGAAAATAAAATCATTTTATAAATAAATTTTTTTTCAAAAATTCCCTTTAACCAACTATCAATTGAGACTAATTTCGCAGTATTTAGGAGTGTTTGATGAAATGATCATCACATACACTCTAAATGTTATGCATTTAATTTGAATATAGTTGTATTAGTTCAGTCAGACATTGCTAAGGAAACCTATTATGTGCAATTCTTTTTTGAGATATTATGATTTAAAAGTGTGTATTAAGGTCTTTTTTAACAATCCTTGAAGTTTCATTGAAAAATTCAGCCATTTCCCTAATGTTTCCCCATGTTTCCCAAAAAGTGCGATAAATTACCCGATACAAAGCGATATAATCCCGTGCGATAACCAATACGTATCTGTATCCCAAGGGTAGAGCTGTACACGAGCAGACTGAGGCTTGAGTACTCGCTTGACTCGACTCGGAATACTCGACTCGTACTCGACTCGTCTGAGTTAGAGCCGAGTACGAGCGAGTTTCCACAACTTGTTTAGATTGCGAGTAGAGTACGAGTCTAGAGGTACTCGACTCGGTACCTGTGTATATAAGTCCGCCCGAAAAAACAAACCCTACCCCACCCGTTATTTTCCAGCAGCGCCCAAACCCTACCCCCACTCGTCCTTTTCAAGCAGCATCCAAACGGCCAAACCCTTCCCTCCCAGCGAGCGTTCGAAAAAACTCTCTCTCTCTCTCTCTCTCTCTCTCTCCCCCAGTGCCCGTCCGGCCGTCCCTCTGCCACTCGTCCCGTCATCCATCATTGCCCCGCCCTGTGTAAATGAATTTTGGATTTAATTCCTGATTAGCATAGTTTCTTTTTAATAATGTCAAAATGAAAATAGTTTTAGGGAAACATTCCAATCAACGTGTCCTTGACTCGAGCATTAGGCATGCCTGTAGTGGAAAGGTTGGCCATCCACCTTGATTGATCTGGAAATAGTTTCAGGGAACCCTACCCGATATATATATATATATATATATATATATATATATATATATATATATATAGAGAGAGAGAGAGAGAGAGAGAGAGAGAGAGAGAGAGAGAGAGAGAGAGAGAGAGAGAGAGATGCTCACACACAACTAGTTGGACCGTGAGTTTTGGTCCAACTATCCGGGCATTTAATGAAAAAATCCCCCCTACATACACCTATATTGAGGAATTTTAGAATGCATGTCATAGTTATGTAAAGTGACGTGTTAAGATCTAAGCCATTCATCAGTTAGGATCCACTAAGGAGAACTTATATGCTAAAAACTTAGAAACTACACTTTTAAGAAAAGTACAAGTGTGCATGTTAAATCTACATCATTGGACTATTTTATTAACAACCCATTATCTTCATAAGTATTTGACATGTTTGATCATAAGATCATCATTTTTTTTTTGCCCCTAACAAGTTGATAATGTAATTTATCTAATGTACAGATCTGATTTTTAGTTGGATGGTCCAAATCTATAATAAATGTGTAGTCCATTCTACATTTAATGAAAAAAAAAACTCGTAATTAATGTAAGCAAATAGACTAATTACATTTTGGCATGGAAAAGGGCCCACAGCTTGAGTGGGCCCATTATTGTGTTAATGTAAAATCAACCCCTTGCATTCGGTATGTCACCCCATGTTAGATTAAGGTCTCAAATTTCATTCCCATCCTTAGTTAAGGTGAATCACATTATTAGAAACAGTGTATATGGAAAGGTTCACCCTTTAAACTATTTCCATCAATGTGGCTCACATGAATCATATATGGACTTCATTTTTGGGACTTAGGCTTAATTTTGGTGTGATATCTAATAGCTGGAACGGATTTCATAGTTTCTTTATGATGGGCCCTGAAAAAGATAAAGAGTGGATGTCTCTCTCCTAATTTTTCCTATTGATGTAGCCCCTCGTAATTAATGTAAGCAAATATAGGAGGAATGTTTTTCATTAAATGCCTAGCTAGTTGGACCAAAACTGACGGTCCAACTAGTTGTGTGTGAGCATTACTCATATATATATATATATATATATATATATAGAGAGAGAGAGAGAGAGAGAGAGAGAGAGAGAGAGAGAGAGAGAGAGAGAGATCCATTTACAACTCCCCCTATTTCATGAATTTCCATTTATATTTACAATTCAAGAAAAAAAAATCACAAATGTATAGCTAAAAATAATGAAGAATTGTTTAATATATGTTAGAAATTTGTTAATATAGAAATTGTTTAATCAAGGGTGAACATCTCACTCCCAATTGTTTACTTTAGTGTGGCCCACCTGAATTACAAGTCATCATTTTGTTTGTTTGTTTGTTTCTAAGCCTATCGTGGGTCTTCAATTAATATCATGGTGGGCCTATCAAAGTCAGAGTGGGCTTATCAATTAATAATTCCTAGTTAGCTAGATGATAAATGTCAATTTTAGCATGCTCCTTTGTTTGCATAGATATGAATTATTTGTATTGTTCTAGTTGTAGACTTGTAGTATAGGATAATCAGTTGCCCATTTGAGGATTTCTATTTTTCCAGACATGGATTCAGTGTGTTCTTGGATGCATAGAAATTCTCAAATTGTTCCTTTTTGGATAGTTCAGGGTTAGATAGATTGTAATGTCTTCATTTATTCCAATTTAAATGCATATGCCTGTTCTGGTTTCGTCTCTTCTTTTTCTTTCTGGATATATTTCATGTATTTATTTCCGTCGTCAAATGTCCACACTTTGTGTTGATGATTGACATGAGAATCAAATACAAGATTAATATATTCTGGAGAGATATGGGGAGATGCTGCCGGAATTTCGGCATAGCATTTAAATTGGAAAATGAAGCATTACAATCTAACTTTGAATGGGTGACCAATTTAGACAGTTAAGCAATTATGCCTGTCTAGCGGTCTAGCCATCTAGGACCCTAGGTATAGCCGTATAACATATCGAGAACTTTATTTTATAGATGGCTAGTCAAGACGAAAGCTCAAATACCCCTGGAATGGGTGCATCGGCCACATCTTCTCTAATAGTAGAGGGAGACACAGACACGTCAACCGCATGCAAAGGGAAGAAGAAGAGATCAGCAGTATGAGATGATTTCGAAGATGTGATAGTTAATGGTGTACAGAAGATAAAGTGTAATCACTGCAAAGGGTTATTCAGCAAGATTCCAGAAGGATCTACGAGACATCTAATTAGACATTTGAAGACGTGTCCTAAGAAAGCAAGACTCCCTCCTCCCGGCCAACAGACGCTGTCATTTACGAAGTCAGAAGGGGGCGACTCCCAAGGCGTAGTGTCCACTCATAAGTTTGACAAGGAGAAGCTGAATGAGTGGTTTGCTAGATTAGTGATTTTGGAAGAAAAACCTTTCAAAATGATTGAAAGTAAAGGGTTTAGGGCTTTCTGTCAAATCCTTAACCCTTGGGCAGAGAATGTCTCCCGCGTCACAGTGCAGAGAGAAAGCATGCAGATGTACGCAAAGGAGAAGATGAAACTGAAAGAAGTTTTAGCTTCAGTGACCAGAATAACTTTGACTTCTAATTTATGGACGGCGTCCAATCAAAGAAAATGATACATTTCATTAACCGCTCACTATGTTGATAAAGATTGGAAACTATGCAAGAGAATTTTGAACTTCAAACACCTTCCTCCTCCACATACTGGTTTACTTATTTCATATTGCATCTACAGTTGTCTAGAAGGCTGGGGCATTGAGAAGAAAATTTCAGCAATAACTTTAGACAATGCTTCAGCAAATGACAGTGTCATTTCATGCTTACGTAACCAGTTCAGGGCTACGGGAAATTTATTTTTTTAAGGAAAAATATTCCAGGTCAGATGTTGTGCCCATATTGTAAATTTGATTGTACAAGAAGGGTTGAAAGCAATTGACAACACTATAGAGAACATAAGAGAAAATGTGAAATATATAAGGGGGTTGCCATCGAGACTGAGTGTATGTAATGACATCATCCAACATTTGAATGTGCCATCTAAAAAAATATTGAAGTTGGATGTCTGTACACGTTGGAACTCGACCTATGAAATGTTAGATGCGGTAATGGAATTACAGCTTGCATTTCCTGAATACACGGCACGTGACAGAACGTATTCTTAGTTGTTGAGCACAGATGATTGGGCCAAAGCACAACAAGTTCACACATTTCTCAGAGTTTTCTACGATTGCACGAAGATTTTTTCTGGGAATCAGTATCCAACCGCGAATCTGTTTCTTCCGTCTCTTTGGAAGATTAAGGATGCTCTACAGAAAAATGCTAGTGCGGGTCCAAATTTCATACGCCAGATGACAATTGGTATGAAGACTAAGTTCGATAAATATTGGGACGAATGTCACCTGTTGATGTCCTTGGCAGTTGTTCTTGATCCTCGTTGTAATATGGGGTTGGTTAGTTTTATTTTCATGAAGCTTTATCTTATTGAAAGAGCGGCAGCAGAGACGTCTAAGGTTCGTCAAGCCCTTGAAGATTTGTATAAATCGTATGTTAATACTTTACCTGCAGCAGGTGTTGAAGAAAGTAGAGATGCGGATATTTCTGTACCTGGTAATCCGGATGTGCTAAATTAATACATATCATACTTGGCACAAGCACGAATGTGAGTTGATACTGAAGAATCAGAGTTAGAAATGTACCTCAAGGAGCCAATCGTAGTGCGATCCGAATTTGATGTGTTGGAATGGTGGAAGATGAGGGTTAGTGAATCAAAATATCCTACATTATCTGTGATGGCATGGGACATTATCACTACCAATTTCAACAGTGGCATCAGAATCCGTATTCAGCACAGGGAGCAGGGTTGTGAGCAAGTATCGAAGCTCACTTTTGCCAAATACAGTTGGAGTGTTGATTTGTACGTAAGATTGGTTGTGCCCAATATGGGGAGGAGATATGAATGATGATGATGATGAAGAAGAGGAGATTGAGATTCGTGACGAGTCTCTACCTACAGATCAGTAATTATTTTCGATTTTTCAAATTTTTTTTTGGTTGAATGTTGAATGATCTGTAATATTATTTCATTGCAACTGCAAACACGAAAGTGTTGGTCCTTTTGGAATGTGGTTTGGAAGACTTTTAATCTTTGGTATTTATTTATATATGCCTGTTCATTTGCTTTTATTTTTGGCTTTTGATACCTTTATGTTGCTTTCTTTTGTTCTTATATCAAGTTCAATTTATTTATCAATATTCTGATTTTTTTATTAAAAATTGAATGTAGATATGTCGTCATCTGAGCCATCGACAAACATTTGGAACTATGCTTCCCTAGTTGAATCACCACCAAAGTCTGGAAAAATAAAGATTAAGTGTGGTTGGTGTGGCGCAAAGTTTGTAAATAAGACTAATCGCTTTCGCTTACACTTGTCATGTCGAGGTGGTGATGCAAAACCATGCCCCAATGCCCCGAAGGATGTTCAAATTCTTTTTCAAGCTCTGTTAGATTTGAATAGAAAACCTTCCACTCCATCCAAATCTTCTGCTTCTGGATCTAATACACGAATGACATCCACAAAAGATGCAGAGGAGGAAGCCAGATTAAAAGCTTTGGAGGAAGAACAATTCCAACTCGCCTTAAAACGCAGTATGGAAGATGTTTTTAAATTTCAGCGATATTCGAGTCAAAGACAACACAATGTTGAAGCAGGATCGAGTTACTCGAGTACGACAAACAAGAAGAAGAAAAAGAGTAACAAATTCAAATTCCTGACTCGTTTCGGTGAATTTTATAGGGCATTGGGTACTACATACAATTCTTCACATAAAGCAAGTTTGAAAATTCTAGTTCAAAGTGTATAAGAGCACGAAGGAAAAATCTCTCCGCCTTCTAACTAAGAGGAAGTAAACCAATTTGTATATGAAAAAATAGATAGCAGTTCCGATGGATCAGATGACAATATAGGAAGATACTCCTCTTATGGAGGTTATTAGTTATAAATTGCGAACAATGTAATGTAAATATGCTAATATAATTTTTGAAGTTTTTTAATTATAAATTATGTGCGTTTTATATATTTTATTGTTTAGTTTAACTTCAAATTCCAATTGACTCGAACTCGCCTCGATAACTCGCACTCTACTCGACTCGATTTCTGCTCGTACTCGAACTTGCCTTGAAAACTCGGACTCGACTCATTTACTACTCGTACTCGGCTCGTACTCGGGCGAGTAGAGTACGAGCAGGGAGTCCATGCTCGTTGGCCGAGTAGAGCCGAGTACGAGCAGCACTCGGGCGTTAAGAGCCGAGTACGAGTAGTGCGATACTCGACTCGACTCATGTACAGCTCTACCCAAGGGTGCGATATGTAACGCAATACTGGTATTTCGAACATTGGTTGGATCCACAACTATGTTTCCTCTGCTAGGCTTTTTGTGATCTTCAATGAGTCCCCTTTTGGCCTTTTCAAGTCCACTTGGGGTCTTAGGCAGGGGGACCTTTTGTCCCCTTTTTTGTTTATCATAGTGTCTAAAGCTTTGAGTAGGATGCTGTCTAGGGGTCAGGAAGTGGGCCTTTATCGTGGATTCTTATTAATCATTTGCAATTTGCTGATGATACCCTTCTCTTCTACGAGCCTTCATACTTGTTGGTAGACTGCCTAACCATGACTGTTTGTTGGTTTGAAGTGGTTTCTAGCTTGAAAATTAATCGCGTCAAGAGTGAATTCTTTGGAATCCATGTCTAAGGCATAGGTGGCTGTTTTAGCCTTTGTTTTTGGCTGTCATGTGGGTTCCCTCCCTCCCATGTACGTGGGTCATCCGCTATATATTGGTAAGCCTGCCATGCACCTTTGGGATAAGGTTTTGGAAAGGATAGAGAGAAAATTGCCCGTGGAAAAGTAGCCTCCTTTCTTTGGGTGGCAGAATTACTTTGATAAAAGCTTCTCTTCTAACCTTCCTCTTTATTTCAAGTCGTTATTTTGTTGTCCTCAAACAATTTTGCTTAAGATCGACAGGCTCTGGAGAAATTTTCTTTGGTAGGGTGGAACGACTAGGAAATTTCCTCTTTTGAAAAGGAATGAGGTGTGTAAGCTGGTCTTCAAGGGAGGGGCAGGTATTAAACATCTTGATTAGGTTAATTCTGCCTTATTAGGCAAGTGGGCTTGGCGTTTTGGTTATGAGGAGATCAGTTTCTTATAATCTGTTATCATGGCCAAACATGGTGTGGAGCTGGGAGGATGGCGGACTAAAAAATCCTCCCTATGTAGGGCCTCCACTCTTTGGAAGGAGATTGACAAGGTGGCTGCCAAGGTTTTTCATAATCTTACCTTTTCTGTGGGTAATGGAGAAAGGATTAGATTTTGGTTGGACCCTTGGTGCAGAGCCTGGCCCCTTGGATCCTCCTTCCCAGCCTTAGCCAGGCCTTGTCCAGCTCTGGACATCTTGGTGGTTGATTGTTTCTCGATCTGTGGATCTAGTGGGGTCTAGTCTCCCCTGTTTCATAGAAATTTGGAGGAAATAGAGGAGTTAATTGCTGTCCTTTCTTGTGTGCAGGGTTTTGTGGTGGAGCCTGGGGCAGAGGATTCAATCGTCTGGAGTTGCGACAAGTCTGGGGTATTTGCATGAAATCCTTCTATGGCATCCTCTCCTCCCTTGAGGTTCAAGATTCTCCTAGTTGTACGGGTCATAGGGCAACCTTCCTTTGCTTGGTTGGCCAGCAGGAATTGCATCCTCAGTATGGACAAACTCCAGAAGAGAGGTCTCGTTATTCCTAACGTCCATCTCTCATGCCTGGCCGATGTGGAATCAGTGAATCACTTGCTGCTTCACTGCTCCTCTGTGAACGTGTGGGGTGGAATCTTGCAGCAGGTTCATGTTGCTTGGGTGGTGCCTTACTCTATAGATGGGCATCTTTGATCTTGGGACATTGGGGGTGGCAGAAAACTTAGGTAAAAAGAGATGGAAGCTTGCTCTTCTCGCTTTTCTCTAGGTCATTTGGTTAGAAAGGAATATCTGTTGTATTGATAACAACAAATGTTCTATCAATGGGGTTGTTTGTAAAGTTTTTCAGTTTATCAAGGAGTGGGCTCCTTGATTTCCTGTGGGTTAGATCTTGAGCTTTGGGGGCTCTTTTGTTTCTCCTTTCTTTTAGTTTTTGTAGTTAGCTTTGTCTCTCTTCTTTCGCTTTGCCTTCTCACATTTCAAAAATAAAAATAAAAATTGACTCTGTTCATCAGGTGTAGCCCATCATGTTGACCAAACATCCTAAATATAAGCCTAATTTAAAACTTAGAGTGGATAAAAAAAAGTAAAATCACGTCTAGAACCTATAAATTCACATGTTGTTTCTCATCTAAGCTCCATATCAGGCTAATGTCTGTGTTCCTAGTCCTGGGCAGTTTCACTTGATGAATGGGTTAGATGGGAATGGGATATACACTTTGCAGTGGGTTCCATACATCTGGAAAATTTCTATTGTGTATGTTCCCATCTGCATTGTTCAACATGGTGTGGCCCATTAACTTACGGATCTAACTGGATTTTCCCCCGTATGGTGTGTCTCGTCTGATGAATGAAGTGGATGTCATACGCACAACACAGTGGGTCTCACAGAGCTTGTGTGCTGCCGCCATTGGCTACAACACCTGTTATAGAGGATTTTGTTTCATTGCAACCTTCAGAGGAGTTACCCAAAAAAATTGCTTGGGGGTATGCTACATAGGAGTGGAACAATGTGTAGCCATCCTTCTTTGGTACAAGTGGCATGCTTGTTTACATTTGTCCCAATGCACTTGGGAGCCTTCTAACTTGTGTAGTTCTTTGACAAAAGATCATTTCTCTAACATAAAAGTACATCAAGTTGGATCGTTGTTCAAGGCAAAAGGAAAAAATAATCCTCTGGCATGTTTCCTTACTTTCTGTGTGGTTCTTATGGAAAGAGCGGGGTGGCAGAACTTTTAACAGTTGATATGATACAACAGTGATACAACAGGAATTCTGTTCCAGAAGGTTAAAGGGGTCTCTGGGTTTACACCAAATAACTATGATTTTTGGTGGGAGAGGATGATTGCTTATCGTCCTTTTTCACTTTCTTTCTTTCTCTTTTTGTTTCCCCTCTTCTTTGATGCTACTAAACTTTGGAGCTACTATTCAAAAGAAAAGTAAGTTCTGTTGTTGGCATCGCGTGAATGTAAAGTTAATTGCTGGTGCTTTCAGTCCAGAAAATTGATTTTGTGAAGGAGTATTCTCTGGTTCCTTGTTGGCATGGTATTCATGGAAGTCTATAAGTCATCATTTCGCAAATAATCTAGCAGCTCCCTAAAATTACCAATTTTTATCTTTCTCCATCTTTTTGTCTTCAATGCATCTAGAGTTTACAACGATCTAAAATTACCAAATTTCATTTTTCTCCATTTCTTTTTGTGTTCAATGAATGTAGAGTTTACATCGACAAAAATCACAATAATAATTACCTTGTCCAGGTCTGCTGTCTCACCTCCTAGATGGGACAACCAGCCAAAATCGCCTATCAATGTTGCTAATTCCTCAGCCTATAGAAGGACCTTGACGATGGTTGCACCACATGTTGATGTGCACGATGCTGAACCCAACTTTTTGACCAAACCTGCCAGCTTTCAAGCCCCCAAAAGGAGCAGATCGCCTTCCTTTCCATCTACTGGTGAAGTTACCTCGGGAAACTTTCATTCTTCTCAAGATGATACTGGAAGGTAAATTTACTAGTTCCTTTACCTATTTAACTTGCTCTATGGGAAAATTGTTCTTTTTGTGGTAACTATTGTATTTTACTTTCCACACTATTCATTTATATTTGGAGCTAATAATGCTTATGGGAGAGTTTTGTGCTCTCATTGCCAATCCTGAGCCTGGATGGAGGGTTGGGTCTGATTGGCAGCTGGTGCAAAACTTATGCCACAATGATTATCACGAACAAAAAAAAATGGCGGAATAGGATTTGTGAAGCTGACCCCAATTACTTGGGATAAGGCTTAGATGATTATGATGTTGATGATTTGTATTTTGAACTCCCAATTAAAGTGAATTCAAGCGGAGGAATGGTTTGACCCCAATAGTTTCATTGTTGGTGATCTGTAAGGGTTGTTCAGATACCTGGACCATTGTTCGAAATATCAGTATCGCATTATGTATCGCATCCCTGGGATACAGATACATATCAGTTGTTGCACGGGATATATCATTTGTATAAGGTAATTTATCGCACTTTTGGGAAAACATGGGAAAATGGCCGAACTTTTCAATGAAAATTCAGGGATTGTTAAAAAAGGCCTTAATACACACTTTTAAATCATAACCTCTTAAAAAAGAAGTCCACAAGTTTCCTTTGTATAGGGTCCTAAGCTATGTGTCGTCTTACTGAACTAATGCAACTATATTCAAATTGAATGCATACATTTAGAGTGTATGTGATGATCATTTCATCAAACACTCCTAAATACATCGAAATTAGTCTTAATTGATAGCTGGTTGAAGGGAAATTTCAATTTTTTTTAAAAAATAAATTTTCATTAAAAAATGATTTTTATTTTTCAAAAACTGACAAGGACTTAACAAATGATCAACCCTCATACATGCTTGATTTTATGTTTGGAGTGCAACATTGCAAGCAATTTGGGAGAACTTGGGGAAAATTTGAATTTTCTTCAAATTTTCCCAAATCGGACCACCTAGATTCAAAATTTGAAATTAAAGTGTATGTGATGATCATTTCATCAAATACTCCTAAATACCTCGAAATTAATCTCAATTGATAGCTGGTTGAAGGAAAATTAAAAAAGAAAGAAAGAAAGGAGAACACAAAGAGCCAATGGATATAGAAATCAAAGCTCCAACTCCGTGATTTTTCATGGAAAACATGAAGAACCAATGGATTTATGACCATTTGACATTAGTTTAACATAATTAAAAAAAAGGGGATTGGAAATAGAAAATGCCGGCTGGATCGAAGATGTGGGATATATTGGCACTACCTATCCGTTTCATATCACATAGACGGGATACAAGATATATTGTGGGATATATTGGCTGATATTGTCGATATTTGAAACATTGGTTTGGACAACTCACTTAAACAAGGATGTCCATGTTGAGGATTTGAATCATGGACTTGTGTGTCCATGTATTGTGTTTGGGCATGTTGACAACGCTGTCCATGGATGTTGTTGTTTTGCATTTGGGTGAGGTGACCTGGACAATCTTTCCTGAGAAGTGTCCTGCAGGAGCATATATTGAAGAGTTGAGTTGTGACACATCAATACTGTGTACGTGCATGAGACCTGAACTTATAAGGAGGTTTTAAAATGCAATCATGCTTTCTCCTGGAATCCGGTCCATGTAGTTTTTTTTTTTTTTGACATGGCAGAGTATGGTTGTAGTTAGGATGTGGAGTAGAGAACCTTTTCTTTCTTCTTTTCAAACAACCTTGTCTTGGACAACTGCATTCAGCCTCCCCTCTTGGATGGCATAATATTCAAATTTTCGACAACCTTGTCCAAATGGACATACTTGTCTGAACTCTGAACTCTTAAATGAAGGCTGCATACAAACACATTTCAGGCTCCTTAGACAAGGGTATCCTTGTCTTAAGTGAGCTTGTCCATGCATCCAAATGGCCCCTTGATTCCCCCTCGCTGCCACTGGTGGATCAAGAGCGAATGGTGATGAAAAGCAGGCCTCACTTGATTCCACCACCTGCTAAAAGCATAATGACTAGGAAATTACGAGAGAGATGTGCCAGAAACATAGACATACGCATGCATAACTTCCTGATTATCAAAATAGGTTATTGAACTAGAAATTGCGAGCACCATGGAAGATCAAATGTTTGGAAATGGCAGGGCTTTTGCCAGGCTACCGGGGAACATAGAGAGCACATTTCAAAGGCAGATCAAGAAGAGGTAGAGAAGCATCCGCGACTGCACAGAGAGGCTGGTCCAACGGAAGAGGTGTCAAGACAACGAGGAGTAAGGAGGAGCCGAGGAGCAGGTATGGAAGGTCGAGGGGGGAGAGAGGTGGACCATCTATGAAGGGGGCAAAAGTTGGGCGAGAGGGAGTAAATGGTGGGGGAAAGAAATGGTAGATATTTTCAGGACGAGGCTTCCAAAGAAGGGGGAATTATCCTCAAAGTGAAGAGTTTTGTTGTTGAATGGGCTTCTTGTATAATTTCGTATAATTTCGTTACAAGACTGTAATTTTTCTTTTTTCCTGAGGTTGTAATTCTTTGCACTTTTTGGCGCCCTCTCAATAAAGTGATCAGTCAATCCTCAAAAAAAAAAAAAAAAAAAAAAAAGTCGCCACAGATTGGGTGTGGGAGTTGGGAAGCGTTTGTTTTAAATTTTAGCAAGTATAAACAGCTAGGAAACAGTAGCAGGAGCACGAGTCCAAAATGCAATTTGAAGTGGGAGCAACACCTACTTAGAATGATTGCGTTTCCAAGGAACTGATCACCTATAGGCAAGGTGCCACAACTTGTCGTAATGTTGGAATCAATGGACAACTGAAAATCTGACTCAACATATGTGTGTGGCCTCAACTAGTTGGCAGATTAACTTAATTTTGTACAACAGTGATCTTCATAGTTGGGCCTGTCTTTTTCATGTTATCGTTTCATTACACGAGGAATGCTGGTGGAAAGATAGAACACTACCACAAGTTGTGGTGCCATTGCCTGCAGTTGATCAGCTCTCATGTCTATATAGTTTTTCCAAAGCAAAAGAAATTCTAATTTAATCATAACAACTCATTAAAAATAATTCTAACCATTCATTAATCGTAATCCTTACCATATATTTGCTAAACTATTAAAAATGAATAGAATACCTGTAAATCCCATCGCTGCCATGACGAACTTGTGTAAATTGTCCATAACTCATTTTATTGCTATAAGATTCATACTCCATGTGCGTATCGATGGAGGGCCAAAGTGAGTCACACATGATCACATGTGTGGACCCCACATGTAGAGAAACTAGAGTTTAGGTATTTGATTGGATTTTCAATTAGTTGGGATAAGGTTTTGATGATAATGAGTTATTTTATAGGGTTTTATGTTGTCTAGGACTCATTTTATTGCTATAAGACTCATACTCTACGTGTGTATCGATGGAGGGCCAAAGTGTCATGCCCCAAACTCGGTGAACAAGATCACATAATTCTCGAGCTCCGAATCCGACGGTGATAGCATCTATAGTATCCCATTCTCTGCTCCTAGCTTGCATGCGCCAGGTTCCGATCTTGAGATTCCACAAGGAGGATTTTTAGGGTGAATTTTTTTTTTTTTTTTTTTTGGGTACATTTGCATAACAACAAGTGTACCAAAACTAAAAACATCATCACATTTCCACTATAATATCAGTTCGAGTACAATGCTGAAAGGGAAATACATGGTATAACAAAATTTCAAAAGATCAGGCACATGATCCTACCTCAATGCTGTTGTGGTCTAGCATAACCTGCATGTAAACAATGTGCATAAGCTTACTACGAAGCTTAGGGAATGTGTGCGTGTGTGCAATGCATGTACCAGACATACAAATATCAGAGTAAGCGGAAATGGAGGGTTAAACTGGCAAGTCCATAAATGCTATAAGCTATACCCAGGCTATTCGATGTAATCGCCTACATGGCCAAATGTCATATGCTAAAGATGCAATGCAACGTGCCAATCCTCCACTAGTCCACATGTCAGAATAGTTTACAATTGGATCATCACCAGGGTTTAGTATACTTCTGACATTGGTTGCCGCTCATCGCGAGAAAGACCAAGCGAATGCAAAAGACCTCACTATCCACCTTATCAGTGGTACATAGAAAACCACCCGACTTGTCGATAGTGAACCCATTTCACGACCTGGTCAAACTCAACCCAGCATATAGCCCTCTGCACCCGGGTGGGTAAAGTTAAACCCCATTCCAACCGACCCTGAGACAGTGAAAGATGCGGCCTACTAGTATTTAGCCATCATGCGCTTATGAATCTACTCGCTCTAGACGTTGGAGCATCCTACTGGTACCACAGGGTTTAGGGACTTTCACCCAGGGACGCCTGTGACACCCTGTAACCTCAATAGTTTCCGATGTCCATAAAATCATCCGCCGGTCACAACTAGGCTATGGGACCACCTCCCTAGTGTTGCTAGGGAGTAGATGTAACGTGCCACACAGAGTGCACAATGCATGAATCACAATATCCAAGACATGCATCAAACCTGCACGTATTGCGCAAATCATGCGAGGCGACCCTATCTCATATAGTCCCCTAAGTGTCTCAAGGCGAAGGGCATATGCTATAAACAATCGTCATCCACAACAAGCATACAACTGAGCATGATATCCATTACACTAAGCATGTTATTAGTGTGTCCTATCAGGCCAAACACACTAGCATGTTATCAGACATATCATGATATAATTGACCCTATTTGGCAAATCATACACAGAGAGTGGGAACCGAACGGTAGGCCCCACAAGAAATATAGAGGTATATGTGGTGTGGCCCATGTTAGACTAAAATCGGCTCCTCATGTAGCTTGTACATAAAAATCTAGTAACTGAATGTAAGGCATGGATAAGATACGTATGCCATGGTGGGGTCTATTGGGAATGACCCGGATGGACACCCACATGTGCAACATGTGTGCTACTAGGTTACCAATCTATTGGGCGCTGGTCCATTGATGATATCCCAAAACGATTAGATTATCATTGGTATCACTATAATTACTCCAATAGGATGATCCGCACCATTTGAACATTGTCGATATAAGTGATGACTATAAATCGTTGATTACTCACTAGGATGTGATCCTATGCTTGTGGCCCATCTGAGTCTTGGGATTTCATCATTTTAGGCAAAGTATATGCCTCAACGGATTTAATACAACCATTGTGTCAACATTACATACACACTAATTAGGAATTTTAAATTGATTTCAAATCTTGCAAATACACATCGCTTTTAACTTAGGATTATAGGGATTCTGAATCTAGGGTGCCAAACATAGCCAAGGGATTCCAAAAATCTAGGAATCCCAAGTCCAAGAGAGCCCCAAATCCAAGGTATCCCCCATTTAGGGATTCCTAAGTCCAAGGGATTCCATATCTAGCGGATTCCATAAAAATCATTATTCCACCCCCACCATTCCTTGTGGTGCGGCCCGCCTAAGATCTAGATCGGCCTGAACCTTGGGCCCCTGGCCTAACACGACTTGAAGAAGAGGATGAACGGTGTGGATGGCACATAAACATCAAGGTGGGTGTCACGAGTGGGCTCCATGTGTTGCCCAAAATGGGCACCACCACCCTGTCACTGTTACCCTCGGTGCGATCTACCTGAGATTCAGATCGGCCTGCTATTTGGGCCCATGGCCTAACATAATATGGCAAGACGAATGCAAGGAGTGGATAAGTCACATACATCATGGGGGGTCCCGAGAGTGGGCCCCACTCCACGCCCATGCCGGGCGTCCACCCGCCCAAGGTGATGGCAGCAGGCGTCGCTGGTAGTCTCATATATATTTATTGCACTATCAAGGTGGGCCCCATGAGGCTGATCTACTCCGTCCACCATCTTGGTCATCTCGAACAGAGTCCAATGGGCCCTGATATGGGCTGTTTTGGACGAGTAGGGACCCCACGGTGGGCCTTGGAACATTTCAACAGTAGGGGATTGATTCCCTCCGTGCGACCCACTCACAAATCGGAGCTGCCTCATTTTTCGGCCCATGGCCTAGAATTATCTGAAGAAATAGGTGGATGGTGTGGATCCAGTAAACACATCATGTTTGGTCCCACGATTGGAAACCCACCCTAACTTCCCATGCAAAAGTGCTTGTGACGCATGGGCTTCCAACCCACTTGCACCTCACGGTGTGGCCCACTCGAGAGTTGGATCGGCTTCATTTTTGGGCTCAACACGTAAAGTGGGATGGAGAATCAGATGGACGGTACCGATGAAACATATACATCATGGTGGGGCCCACGAGTGGAGGCCCCACTCCCCATTTGTATTAATGGAGTCTGGACGCTAGACAGTTCCAACGTCTCACACTGAGAACGTCCAGCGTCTGGACATTCTGTGTATTTTTTATTTTTATTTTAGAGAAAGGGCAAGTGGGGTCCACGTGAGAAAGCTATGCTATCCACTAGGTGGGCGGCCAACTCATGGTGTGCCCAAAGAACCTCGAACCAAGCCGAAATTTGTGTCTTTCCTTCATCAATATATATGTGATCTAATCAATAGGTTAAATGGAAAATAAATATTATGGTGGGCCACATAAGGTGGTCCATGATGTGATAGCCTGCGGGGCACGCTCTCCAACAACATGGCCCACTTATGGGCCCCACAACATCATAACTTAAAAGAAAAGGAGGAAAGAAAGGAAAGGAAAAAGATCCGGTCATCGGGGTGCGCCCCCCCCCCTCCCCCCCGACTATGGGGTCCAACATACAATCTATACATGATCAAGGTGGGTCCTACCTTTTTTGGCCCTCCAAAATGGAGAAAATCATAAAGAAATGGAGGGTTTTAACCCTCCCATGTACTCACAATGATGGATGAATGGTTGGATCGGCTCGGATCGATGATCGTACGGTCCACCAAGCTCCTCTCCACTCTAAATCTCCTCTAATCTCTCTTCTCTTCTCTCTTCCTCTTAACCTCTTGATCTCTCCTAATTCTCTCTCAAGCTCTTTCTTTTCTCTTAAACCATCTCTAATATTTCTTTCTTTTCTCTCTCTCTTAATCTCTTCCTAATTATCTCTAATCTCTTTGTTTCTCTTAATCTCTCTCTACTCTCTTGCTAGCAAATGGTAGAAATGAGATGGAGTTAGGGGATTTGTGGTAGAATTTTTAAGACATAGGAGGGATTAGGAAAAGATGGAGGGGTAGAATGGGAAGAGAAAGAAGAAGAAACAGATGACTTAACTTGGGCAAGGCATGTGTTGCATGATGGGAGGCATGTGCTTGTTTGACTAATGGGGAGAGAGAGACATTGAGAGACATGAGTGATTGATGGATTGATTGATTGGACAACCTATGGATTTGTGCAAGTGGGGCTTGTGTGTGTTGCGCGGTCCACCTCGGATCATGCTAAAACTGTAACTTCTAATCTAGGAGTCGCAATGGGGGCATGCCGCGTGCCGTTGGAATCGTAACGCCCGTGAAATCGGTAGGGTACAACTATCAGGGTGTTGCGGTACGAAAATAGGGCCGCAATTAAAACTCGTCGATCTGGTCCACTCGGAACATGCCGATGCCGAAGTTAAAGTGTACGGAAGGTCTCACGAGGTTACGGGTCTTACACAAAGTGAGTCTCACATGATCACATGCGTAGACCCCACACTGCTACACATGTAGAGAAACTAGTGTTTAGGTATTTGATTGGATTTTCAATTAGTTGGGATAAGGCTTTGATGATAATGAGTTATTTTATTGGGTTTTATGTGAGGGTAAATGGCTAAAGCACACCCTCAAATATGGGCTGTTAGTGAAGAGTTCCGTTAGTGGGGGCATTTTAGTCATTTTCATTGCATTTAAGCCATCTTTCCTTTCTCACGCCTATATAAAGCCTCACGGACATGCAACCCTCCTCTCATGTTTTGCTTTGAACAAAAAAAATGAGCTTTTGAGGTTTTATTCATTATTTTATGAGAAGAGTTGGGAATTACAGAACACTAGCTCTTGGCTAGTGGGTTGTTGGGCTTCATCTGATAATCTGGTCATCTTCTTTTCTTTCTTTGGTGGGCAATTTTATAGCTTTACTTAAAAGGGGCTTTTGAGGGTTTTCATTATTTTATGGTTAAAGAGATGGGGATTAGAATTACAGAACACTAGCTCTTGGCTAGTGGGTTGTTGGGCTTCATCTGATAATCTGGTCATCTTCTTTTCTTTCTTTGGTGGGCAATTTTATAGCTTCACTTAAAAGGGGCTTTTGAGGGTTTTCATTATTTTATGGTTAAAGAGATGGGGATTAGAACACTAGCTCTTCGCTGGTGTGTTGTTGGGATTCATCTGACAACTTTGCCATCTTCCATCTTTCCTTGGTTGGCAGTTTTACAGCTTTGCTCAAATTTGGATTTTGAAGATACCGATTCACAACTGCCCCAGTGTTATGGCATGTTTAATCGGATCTTTGAGGTCTTGATTCGAGGCAACTGGTTTGTACTCCCAGTGCCCTCCAGAGAGCTGCCATCAACATTGAGCTTCCAACAACCAGAGGAGGCTTCCGAGAAACAATAATGAGAGGCGGCTGCTGGTAACCCTCAGTAAATGTTTTCTTACCCAATAAGAGGGCAGCTCGATCATCAGGTGTGACAGTTTATGAAACAAATGGGCACTAAAACAAGTTTTCTCTAGTGTCCCTTGTTTTGCACACCATAGCCCATATGACAAGTTACCAACCTGATTTTGGGCCATAAGATTCACATTGTGTTCCACCAAATGGACTGCTTGGATCTCGCATGTGTTGTATTAGCATGCTTTCTAGCATGTAGATTGACAAGGCTATACATGTCGGTGAGCTTTGTAAACCATTGCTTTCATTCATGTATTCTTTTATCTAGAATGATCCTATTCAACTAATTTGTATTTTGCAAACTAGTTGTATACTTGTATTGGACATGTGGGCATTCTGTTAATGGATCTGGACTATCCATCTGGTCCAGCTCATTCTTCATGGGCTGGCAATCCGAAACTATGCTTATAGGATGATCCTATCCATCCAATTAATGGCTTGCAAATGGATAGTCCACTATGTTATGGACAAGGTCTAGTCATCAAATTTGATAGTCCACTCTAGAAGCCATGGTGGATGGCTTGGCTTGTCTCTCAAGAGTCACTCTGATCCAATGATTCTAACTATCCTGTAAGTCTTGAAAAACAAATGGTTATGGTGACATGGATCAATATTTGGATGGTTTGAATCATCCAATCTGTGATTTTGGCTCAATAGCCCATAAAGAATGGAGGCTCGAATTTATGGATGGTTTAGATCAGCTTAGCCGCATTGGTTCATCCTCCCTTCTTTTATTATGAACGCGAGTTGTATTATGGTTGCTCATTCATATGGAAAATCATTGTTGCTCCTGTTTGGATTACAATTTAGTTATTTCTATTTGGTAGATTGGGAACTCACATGGGTTTGCTGTTCAATAATGGGGCTTCTAAAGCACCACGGAGGACGCTGTCACCTCCTTTGGCTTTTGAAAGCAACCAGCCTGTCAAGGGGCATCGTTACCCTCTTGAAGAAGCTCAGAGGTAGGATTTATTGCAAACCTTTAGTTTTGGTGTTTTCTTTTCCCATTGTACTCTTTACTGAGATTCACATTGCTGTACATTCAAAACCACAAATATAATGTTGGGCAAGTTATAGTGATGAAATTCATATTAATAGTATTGTTGTATATGCTTGGGACATAATCTGCACACTGTGCTTTGAGAGCTGCTGCGCACATATCCCCCATCACCTAAATCTGATGGGCTGGACCCAAAATGTATGTCAATATGTGATTTTAAAAATTCCACTTTTGAGTTACCACCTATCCTATTTGGGGAATGGGAGATATGTGTGCACCAACATGAAATTGCTATCCGGCAGTGGATCTTGCAGGTTCCCTAGAGTTGTCATATACGTTCAAATCACTGTCCATCAGTGAATCTTGCAGATTCCCTGAAATCCCAAATTTTATAATCGGTTAGTAAATTTTCATTAAAAAAATCATGTAGTAAATTATATCGATAAAAATAGTGAATGTTCTAATTACCTTGTCCAGGCCTGCCATATCACCTCCGAGATGGGGTAATCAGTCTATGTCTCCAGTCAATGCTAATTCTCAAACTCCGCTGAGTTCCTCCCCAGTTGCGCCTTATGTTGACGCATATGATGCTGGATCCAAGTTTCCAACCAAGCCTAACAACATTCAAGTCCCGAAAAGGACCAGGTCGCCTCCTATATCATCTACTGATGAACTTATTTTAAGGAAGTTTCATTTCGTTCAAGATGAGCTGAGTTCCTCCCCAGTTGCGCCTTATGTTGATGCACATGATGCTGGACCCAAGTTTGCACCTGATGCTGGACCCAAGTTTGCACATGATGCTGGACCCAAGTTTGCACACGATGCTGGACCCAAGTTTCCAGCCAAGCCTAACGACTTTCAAGTCCCAAAAAGGACCAGGTCACCTCCTATATCATCTACTGATGAAGTTATTATAAGGAAGTCTAACTTCGTTCAAGATGATTCTGAAAGGTGAAAAAATTACATGATCTCTTTTCAGTTTGACTTTCTTCACTGTAGTAATCTTTTTCATAACAGCTAGTTTAGTCATACATCAATTTGCTTATTTATATTTGGAACTTCTAATTGCAGAGAAACCCAAGCAAAGGCGAAGCGACTGGCTCGCTTCAATGTTGAATTAAGCCAACCTGTGCAAGGCCCACAAGATCTTACAAAGCAAAAGCTTTCTGGGATTAAAAATGATCAGGCCATGGAGAAACAGAAGTTCACTGTCAAGCACCCTGTTCAAGAAGTAGATCTCTCAAATGATAGTATTTTATATGATAACGAAGGGATTGAATCATCTATTGTTGTAGTTGGGCTCTGTCCAGATATGTGTCCTGGTATGTTATTCAGCTTTCAAGTCCAACTATAATTTCATATTGCTTTTAATCTCTTTAATAATCAGGGTATAAATCCAATAAAAGAAAAAAGAAAAAAAAGATCCAACTTTCTTATTCTTTGTCCTGAAAGTTCCATGAGTGTTCAAGTCATTGATGTATAATGTAGGCTTGTGTTCTTTCATTGTGCTTTAGAATCTGAAAGGGAGGAACGTGAGAGGAAAGGAGATCTTGACAAGTATGAACGTGTGGATGGAGACCGAAACCAAACAAGCAAATACCTTGCTGTTAAGAAGGTAGTCCATGATCGCTCTATCAGACTTTCCGTGTAATCAATCTGGTCTGTACAAAAACCAAAATGTGCAGAGCTGCTCAATACAGGGTAAAATGGTGAGAGCTCATATTAACTGGCAGTGAACCAGTATAAACTGTTATTGAGCTGGTCCAACAAAGCAGTTATCGAACTAATTTATATCTGACTTTGCAACAATGCGATAGGTGGAACTGGGGTTAAACTGGTTTTCACCTAATGACCAACCTCATCGATTTTGCCTCCAGTCTGGTGTTCAAAAATTGCTTACTGAAGTTTCCTATCTTCGTCTACAAGTCTACAACATGAATCTTGACGGAAGTTCTTGTCTGATTCATACAGTATAACAGGACAGCTGAGAGAGAGGTAGGCCTGATAAGGCCCATGCCTGTCTTGCAGAAGACGGTTGATTATCTTCTGTGCTTGCTGGATCAACCTTATGATGATAAGTTTCTGAGGATGTATAACTTCTTGTGGGATAGGATGAGGGCGATCCGGATGGACCTCAGGATGCAACACATTTTTAACCGGAATGCTATAACCATGCTTGAACAAATGGTTTCTTCCTTAACCTGATTCCTTTCATACCTCTGATTTGTAGCAGGGATAGACATCTTTATTAAACGTTCTTGTTGCTGATGCTAGATAAGGCTTCATATCATAGCCATGCACGAGTTGTGTGAATACACAAAAGGGGAAGGGTTCTCAGAGGGATTTGATGCGCACCTCAACATTGAGCAGATGAACAAGGCATCAGTTGAATTGTTTCAACTGTATGATGACCATAGGAAGAACGGAAGCAGTATACCTACGGAGAAAGAGTTCCGGGGTTATTATGCACTTCTCAAGCTGGACAAACATCCTGGGTACAAAGTAAGTAAGGGTGTGTTTGGATGCTCTATTGAAATCAATTGCAAATACTCATTTTAGTCAAGTGAAAAACCACCAATATGGAGCTAGTCCCACTCCACTCATTGTGGACTAACCTCTGTACTGCTACGTTCGTTTAGATTCAAATTTGAGAGTCTTGCTAAGCCCACATGTGTGTGCAATCAATGTTTGAAATATTGTTGATATCGGCCAATATATCCCACGATATATCTTGTATCCCACCTGTGCGAAATGAAACGCACAGGTAGTGCCGATATATCCCGCATGTTTGATCCAGAGAGCATTTTCAATTTCCGTTCTCTCTCTCTCTCTCTCTCTCTCTCTCTCTCTCTTTTTGTTGAAATTATGTTAAATCAGTGTCAAATGTTTCAATTTCCGTTCTCTCTCTCTCTCTCTCTCTGTCTCTCTCTCTCTCTCTCTCTCTCTCTCTCTTTTTGTTGAAATTATGTTCTTCATGTTTTGCATGAAAAATCATGGAGTTGGAGCTTTGATTTTGATATACATTGGTTTTTCATGTTCTCCGTGTTTTTTCAAAAATTTCCTTCAACCAGCTGTCAATTGAGACTAATTTTGAAGTATTTAGGAGCATTTGATGAAATGATCATCACATACACTCTAATTTCAAAATTTGAGTGTAGGTGGTCCGATTTGGGAAATTTTGAAATTTTCCCAATTTCTCCGAAATTACTTGCAATGTTGCGCTCCAAACATGAAATCAAGCATATATGAAGGCTGATCTACTGATTTGTCAAGTCCTCGTTAATTTTAGAAAATAAAAAACATTTTTTAATTAAAAATTAATATTTTTTTTTTTATGAAACTTCCCTTCAATTGGATGTTAATTGAGACTAATTTCAAATATTTATGAGTGTTTGATGAAATGATTATTAGATACCCTATTTATGCATTCAATTTGAATATAGTTGCATTAGTTCAATCAAACAACGCATAGCTTAGGACCCTATACAAAGGAAACCTTTTATGTGCACTTCTTTTTTGAGGTGTTATGATTTAAAAGTGTATATTAAGGTCTTTTTTAACAATCTCTAAGTTTCATTGAAAAATTTAACCATTTCCCCAATGTTTCCCATGTTTTCCAAAAAGTGCGATAAATTACTTGATACAAATGAGATATCCAGTGTGATAACTGATATGTATTTGTATCCCAAGGGTGCGATACATAATGCGATATTGATATCTCAAACACTGTACAATAAAGCTCATGTACCTGCCACATGTGTCAGCATAGCATGATAGGTCTGGAGCCAATCCATCCATTAGAACAACACCACCATATTGATGCCCTAGCGCAAGAATCAGATAGATCCAATGGCCAGGTGGGCACTAGTCTGCAAAAACAAATGTATAGTTCTGAAAAACTTGGCTGAGGTTTTCTAACCTGTCCATGGGTTTCCAGTATTGGGACCCACATGCTGATTGGGCCAGATTTTAGCTTTGGGAAAAAAATGTACAAGGTTGGACCAACCTGATGTGGATGGATTAGATCTTGCACATATGTGCCATGCTGTCACATGTGTGGCGTGTACATGAACTTTATTGCATGCGCGTGTGCGCACTTGGCAAAGCTCCCGACTTGAAATGCATGGTATTACAATCTGGTTTTGGTTGTCATTACCTAAATGGTGGTGTACGAACTCTGGTTTTTCCTATTTATTTAATCGATTGATTACAATTCTCTTTGGCTCAGTTTCAATGTTATCACTGAATACAAACCCTTGTTGTTAGGTGGAACCTGCAGAGCTTTCGCTTGATCTTGCCAAGATGACTCCAGAGATAAGATGTACACCAGAAATTTTATTCACACGTGACGTAGCAAGGTAATAACATTGTCTTAGCATTTTTAATCAGTTGATGCTAAGTTAGTGTTCCTGTGTGTTAGCATAACCTGATCGCTGAAGCAATTGTGTTATTCCAGAGCTTGTAGAACAGGCAATTTCATTGCCTTCTTTCGTCTTGCAAGGAAAGCGACATACCTTCAAGCATGTTTGATGCATGCTCACTTTTCAAAGGTATTAGCTTCTCATCCATGTAATTCCTGTAATTTGTAAGATAGATGTTAGTGCCTTTCACAATTTTGTGTTTTAGTAATCTGAATATCCCAGTGAATAAGATGCTGTTTCAGTAAAGCTTGCAGATTTACTGTCTTTTCTGTTAGTTTTATTCCTGTAATATGTTATTTTCATGTGTAGCTCATGAGCTATGTGACAAGGACACATACTTTCTTTTAATTGCCCCGTGTTAATAAGTGCCCATTGTTCATGTCTGGCATTCCCGGACATGGGTCATATATTTTTAATGTTTACTTGTTATTTCTTTTATTTCTGGGATACCTTTTTCTAGATGAATACTTGATGGTTTCTATACCGTTAAAAAATGAATTTAAGGTTCTTTTTTTGACTATCATAATTTTTTGGGATCGTTTTACAGCTAATAATTGATGATATTATTAAAGATACCGTACTTTTTAACATATCTGTGTGGACTTGTTGGAAATCTGACTTTTAAAAGCCACCGGGTCTAACACTTTCATATTAATGTCCGTCACTGACTCTATGCTACATGACTCATGAGAGTTCTGTTTTGGTGTTGTAACCAGCAGCATACCCCTAAACACATCCATCATGGGTGCTCTTGCATGCGCAGGTCTGGCCGGCGGATCTCTGTACATAGTACATGCGGAAATCTCTGTTCCCCTCTTAACCATGTACTCGGTTATTTCTCAGTAAAGTTGTAACTACATCATCTAGCTTTTTTGTCCCGTCTATTTGTGGTTGGCAGAAGTTGTTCCTTGTCAGGAGAAAATATTAAAAAAGAAAAAAATTGGTAGGCTTGCTGAAGGCCTAATCTATGTATCGGATTATCTTATCCATTTCCTTCATGGGTTCTTCTAATCTTTAAATTTTGTTTAATAAAATTTTCATTATCAATCCAAAAACAGAGGGAAAAATATATGTAATAACCTTAGCCAATTAGGCTGGTCAACGTGTCGCCTGTGGATCTCATTCATACAGTCAATTTTCGAAATATCGGTATCGCGTTATGTATTGCACCCTTGGGATACGGATACATATCGGTTATCACATGGGATACATCTGTCGTATCGCGTAATGTATCGTTGTTGTTGGAAACATTGGGAAATTAGTCGAATTTTTCAATGATACTTCAGTGATTGTTAAAAAATACATCAATACATACTTATAAATCAAACATTATAAAAAACAAGTGCAAATAATATGTTTTCTTTACATGGGGTCCTAATCTCTGCATTGTCTAACTGAACGGATGCATGTATATTCAAAGTCTATTCATATAATTTATAAATGTAAGAAGATGTGTGGAAACACAAGCAATACATTCAAAAGCGAAAGAAGAATCACTAGATTGCAACTGATTGTGATGATTTAATTTTTTTCCTTCAATTTTCGGCAACTCAGCCCATCTCATCTAGATCTTGAAATCGAAACTCTCAATCTCATGGATTTGTAATAATTTGACACTGATTTAACATGATTTACAGAAAAATAAAGGATTTTTTTTTTTTTTAAATGTCACCGGATCGAACGTGTGCGATATATCCCACTACTTGTGTGTTTGTATCACACAGGTGGGATACGAGATATATTGTGGGATATATCGGCCAATATCATCGATACTTAAAACACTGCATATTGTAGTTCCGGGCTCCTTTTTATGCTTTATGTGTATGTCAATGCCTGTTGTGTTTGGCTATTGTATAGTGGCATTGAGCATTGGATTCTCTTTTGACCAGTTACGAACCCAGGCGCTTGCTTCTTTACACAGCGGTTTACAGAATAAGCAAGGAATCCCCATCAACCAAGTTATAAACTGGCTTGGCATGGAGGTAAAGTAGTTGCGTAATGCTGGTAATTTTTGCTTTTGTTACCAGGCAAACTGACATTCATTTGTTTTTTTTTGTTTTCCTAACAACCAGGAAGAAGATATTGAAAGCCTTTTAGAATACCATGGGTTCTCAATAGATCACTACAGAGATGTATATATGGTGAAAAGAGGCCAATTTCTTAACAGTGACATGGATTACCCAACTAAGTGCTCACAGCTTGTTCACCTGAAGAAGTCAGAAAGGATTATTGATGATGTGTCTTCTGGACAGGCATTATCCTCCCCCAGGGAAGGAAGAAAGATTTTGCTAGATAAGGTGGATGATTTTGCTCAGAAAGATGCAAGTTCCAGTCTCACTGAGCCAGAAACCTGGGTCGATGCTATTGATGAAGATATGCCTGATTTTGAAGATAATTCTTTTCCAAGAGACAATCACCAAGTCCAGCTGTTTCTTGAAACACCTACTGGTCAGGATGCTGAAAACAATGCCGAAGTGGCTGAATTGCACTTCTTGCCATCAGAATCATTAGACTGTTATCCACCACATGTGGTTGTTGACACGGTCAGTGAATCAGCTGCTGATGTACTAGTAGGAAGCTCAACAAACAAAAATCTACATTACCCACGTAAGGCAATGCTTCCACAAACTGCGACGGGAAGGCTTTTGCAATTTGAGACATCTATGGTGGAAAAAACAGTACCCGAAGAAGTAATGACCAGAGATCAAGGAAATGAATCTATGATGCTCCGTCAAAGGGATGAAGCTGCTGCTGCTGCAAAACTTAAACTGATGCTGAGGTTCATAACTTGTCTGATTCAACTTAGCTGAAAACCAGTGTTGAACATTTAATCATAATTGTTCGTTGAGTCTTTTCTTCTGTGGTCAGGATTTGGAAGCGGAGATCGCTGAAGCTGAGGGAGATTCGTGAGCAGCGCCAGTTGGAAGCAACTGCTGCATTGAATTCACTGTCGCTGGGACTGCCGATCCTGAAACATGAAGTGGTAAGTGGTCTTCTAAATCATTCTCAAAAAATAAAAATAATAAAAATAAAAAGTAAATAATAAATGAATAAAATAAAAAGTGGTCTTCTAAATCTTTTGCTTCTCAGTACCCTTTTGTGTTAGGTGAGTCACAGTTCATTCTTGTTCATCATGCATTGCAGCATTGGGCCTGCATGCAGGTGATGGTTTGATGATTGGAACATTTCATCTTCTGGTTGTTGACGTGGATGGATCGGGGAACAAAAAATAGTGCTGAATGGAGGCCACGACTATCGATATGTGGAGCTGAATTTTGAGTATGGGCTGTTGACAAATTTTGTTTTCAGGCATCCACGTTCAATTGTGTGGTTGGGATCGTCTGGTCAGTGTGATTTCTGTACCATTTACCCAACCATAATAGCATCAAGAAACAGAGAGTTTTGATCATCCAGCTACATGTGGGTTCCATGGAGTAATGCATACTGATTCATGCAAAACAAAATCTTCACCTTAAATTGTCCGAGCGTTGGTGTGTTCTATTTATTGATTAAGAACAAAGCTGACATGTTCTGTTTAGTTTTTATCTGCTCATTCAATTTATTTATTTTTTTAAATCTTGTGAAGCAACGGATCCATGCCACTGAGCTCAACATCGATCATGTTGTGAGGGAGAGGCTTGACAGACATGTGAAATCATGGTCTAGAATGAATGTTTCTGAAGTGGTGGTGCAGATATTAGGAGAAAGAAATCCAGATGCTAAGTGCCTCTGCTGGAAACTGATCGTCTGTTCTCAGACGAATGATAGTGGAGGACACAAATCGATGCAAAAGAACCAAACTAATAATGTGGCAGGCACGTGGTTGGTCTCTAAGCTCATGGGTATTAGAAGTGAAGATGATGATGAACTGGCAGTCTGTTCTTCAGGCCTGTCGATATGGAAGAAGTGGGTTCTTAGCCCTCAAATTTGCTGTTTGTCTGTTATTAGACATGTTGCATTTGATGGTAACAGGCCGGTTGCAGCAGATGATGTGGTTACTGGTGCAGGTGCCATTCTATTTCTTGTATCGGAAAGCTTACCTTGGGATCTTCAACGAACTCGACTGCACAACCTTTTATCATCACTACCTCCTCTCTCTGGATTGCCACTTCTGATCTTAACCAGTGGGGTACATGAAGATGAGGTTTCCGATCCTTCCCTTACCATTGTTAACAGACTGAGCCTCAATGATGTTGATAAAAGAAGGATAAGTACTATCTCGATCGTATTTCTTGTTGACAACCAGGCCTCACAATATCAAAATGGGTTTTTGAGCGATAATTATTTAAGAGAGAGTCTGCAATGGCTAGCAAACCAGTCGCCCGCGCAGCCAGTTCTTCGTAAGGTTAAGACGCGCGAGCTGGTTCTGGGATACTTGGGTTCTTCACTAGAGGTTCTTGACAACATGAAAATTTCTGAAGTGGGTCCAGACCACTGCATCTCGGCCTTCAATGATGCATTGGATTGTTCATCAGAAGATATTGCCACCGCAGGAGAAATGAATCCTGCCCATTGGCCAAGTTCCGAGATTGATTTGCTTGATGAATTCAGCAACGAGCGTAGAGCCACAACCTCATCCTTACCAAACATCAGTTGGAGCTCCAGTGCAAGGATCGAATCAACAATTAGCATGATAAAGTGTTGCAAACTTCCATGTTTTGCCACCGACTTGTCGTGGCTAAATCAAGGTTCAGATATGGGCAAGGAGATCCCAAACCAGAAATTGGCACTTGAAAAGTGCTTAACAAAGTATCTGACAGAAGCAAGTAAAATGATGGGCGAGGAGTTAGCGGCAAGGGAAGCATATGTGATGCTGCAGAAGGGCGCTGGCCTCAAGGTCGATGGTTTGAGATATCAAATCGTTCCAAGATGGGCAGTTATTTTTCGGCGGGTTTTCAACTGGCGGTTAATGAATCTGATCAGAGGGCCATTCTCGGAAGCTTATGTTTTGGAGCACTCGAGTAGGCCTAGCGCAAAACCATCCAATCCAAGTAACATATTTACACCTTTGAAACGAGGTGGGAGTGAGTCTGATTTGAGTGCGGATATGTGGCCGGTGCATCATGTTTCAACTGAACTCTCCCTTGATGAAATGGTTGAAATTAGCTGCAGGCATCCATTTGGGCGGCCCATCTCAGTTGCTTTGGTCTCTCAATCTCCCAAGGGAACTGTCAACAAAGGCGGTGAAGCATCGGAGACTATCCATGATTCTCCCGAGGATGTTGAAATTGGCAATGATTCTTTATTTAACAAGCAGCAAAGTAGTAGTGCAGTTGTATTGAAGACGAAAGACGGTGACAAGTTAAGCATGTTGCTGGAGCAGTGTAAAATGTTGCAAGACAAGATTGATGATAAGCTCACCATATATTTCTGATAGCCTATTTGTTATTTGCTTCTTTGTATCTTTGCCAGAGAATAGGTTTGTATCATGAAGAAATGACAGACGGCGTTGAGGTACAGGACTATGGATGTTGGTTCCATGGTTCGGTAATCCAGACCGTTGATGCCTTGTGGATGGGGGGTTCCGCCTAGATTTCTTGGATGGGATTAGCCCTGGGCAGAATTGAAAATAGAAGGCCAAAGATTTTAGATGTGAGCCAGAGCAGTGAAATGCTTTTCAAGCCCGAGCTCCAGCCTGTAAAGCAATTTCTATATGTATGCAAGGGGTATGTATGCGGGCAGCACACATTTTCATGTACCTGATTTGAGCCAAGCCCAATCCAATTGACCAATAAGCTTGACCCGAGCCTTGCGAAATTACTATGAAAGGCCCAAGCATTTTCGAACCTGCTGGAAGCAACCCAACTGCCTAGGAATATAGGTCTGTGGCTGACCAGTGATGGGCTCGCCTAACATGTTGAGGCTGTTATAATTATTTGAATCTCTGGGAGAAATGGGCCATCCATTCTCCATTCTGGGACCTTGTCTGATCAATGGTCTTAAAAAGGAGCAGGGGCAGAATTTTGTGCTCCGGCACAGTGGGTCGGGTCAGGTTAAGGGTCAACCCAACCTAAATTCCAACCTGAGGTGCTGAACCTGAACCCAACCTGAAGTCTTCTTTACTCAACCCAACTCCATCTGGACCTGACTTGACCTAAAATGTATGTGATGATTCCCAACCTGACCTAACCCGATTAGATTTGCTCAGACCTAAACTCAGCCAGAATTCAAATCAGATTGGCATTTTTCAAGCCAGACCCAACAACCTGAGGACCCTTGACAATCCAACTGGAATGCGGGTCAGCCCTTTGTTTGCTTGATGGTTTGAATACTTGAAAACAAATAGTTTTTAAATATAAAACATAGTAAGATTGAATGTATTAAGTTCTTATCTATGAACAATTTTGATTCACTTACTCAGGAAAGGTAGAAATAAAAACTTCCATAAACTTCAGAAATCAACTCAAATTCAAACTTAACGGTCCAAAAACTTCAGAAGGAACTCAAATTCAAACTTAACGGTAGTTTGGTATTTTGATTATAGGTATTTTTTTTATTTTTTTCAATACTTGTAAGGCCTGTTTGGGTTCCACCAAAAAATTAAAAAAATTTTAAAAATAAAATAAAATCAAACTCATCTGATTGGCACGGTTAATGTGCGAATGGTTAGAATTCTCCTGCGTTCCACCTAAATTTTTGGTATGGAATTGATAAACGGGCATGCTATTTTTAGGTCATTGCGCGATACATGGACTGTCTGGATCCTTCAGATGTGTCAGGCTTTGTGAGAGTATCAGAGGACGATGCCTCCTTTTTTTAAAAAAAGGTCCTATTCCATATGAATAGGGAACTTTCCTATTTGATGCAAACCATTGATCTGATCTCACCCATTGATATTTACATATGTGCCATTTGGTTTAATGCAAACCATTGATCTGAATTACAAACAAGGTGCCCAACCTGAAGCCCTCACTATACTTATACCAACCAGACCGAAGTACATGTGACTGTTTGGGTTGAACGCTACCTCATCTCACCCAAATACATGTACATATCACCTAGATTTTAAAAATCTCGCAATCTTTTTGTAAAATATCAATCAAACAATGGTATCACACTAGCAAGAAAAAATTTCAAAATCTCTGCATTTTTTTTAAAATTTTTTTTACGTGAAATATAGTGATATTAGCACCTTTTTTTTTTTTTTTTTTTTTTTTTGAATTTTTAATTAATCATTAAATACACATAATTAAAATTTTAAAATGATTTATTAATTTTAAATAAAATATTTTAAAAATTTATGTTTTCAGTGAGATTTCAATGATATTAAGAGCAAAGCCTCAAAATGGTTCATGAGATAAAATGTAGTTTGTGAAAGTGCATCCAAAAACACAACTTGAAAAAGGTGTTTTGTCGGGACCTGAAAGGGTCGCAATCAAACGGGTTCTTAAATGTGTTGGGACCCACCATTGTATCTTTTTGGTGGTAGTGGGCCAGGTTTGGGCCCGCCCAATCTTATCAGTAATGGGACAAGAAAGAGGCCTAACTTAAAGTCCAGTCCCACATGGTAATATCATAAATGGGCTCAGATCGGTCCATGATAGGTGTCGCTTTAGAATCATGGATTGCCATGATTTTGTTCCCATGGCCAAATGACGGTTTCGTATTCTAAGGAACCAAGGTGTGGCATACAACATTTGAGAGGGTTTACCCTCCCATTAAAACATTCATAATCATTCACCGAGATGTGGTTCACAAATCTAACCCATCCATTGTGTGTGTCCCACTTGGATGAGGGGTCAGACCAAGTTTCAGCTGCATCCAAAACTCAGGCGGGCCCCACCAAGTACTTTTTATATATTTTAGGCATGTCTTCACATGGTTTTAGATGGTATGGCCCACCTGAACTCCATATATGACTGATTTTTGGGGTATCCCATAACCTAGAGGGGACCCATCAAATGCAGTGTTGATGTTCAACACACATCACGGTGGAGCCCACACAGCTCGACCTCATGGGAAGTTCCCATGAGGAGGAATGTATATGGAAAGTGGTATTCAAAATTTTGAAATAATGTTTAGATAACAAGTAGAATTTTTAGATTTTTTAGACAAATGGTTGTCTCGTTTCTCTTGTCACATAATCTTAGCTGTGAGTAAGTTAGATATTATTTTATGGAACTGATCTATCCAAACATGCATTGTTGTCTTATCGAGAAAATCCTGGTAAAAGAATTCCAAGACATTTCCAATACGGTAGAAATGGATTTTCATAATAAATGCAGAATTTGTTTATTTTACCATGGAATCTCTCTTATTCAAACTCACACTTGGGAACAATAGAAGTTTGGTAATTCCACAAGTGTGGAACCCGACCATCAACATGTAGGCCCATATGCCTAAAGAAGCTCAGCTGCCAAGAACCAATGAGCAGATACAAAAGTGGAAATATCTGATAGGAGTGCTAAAGCTATGTAAAACAAACTCTCCAAAGAACACGAGCATTTAAAGTGTAGGAAGAGCTGATGTTGAAGCTGCAGTTCCTTCTTGAGAATGTGATGTGCTCAATGCAGAAGAGACTCTGACAAATCAATCTGATGGCGTTGGCTGACAAATTAATCTTGGTGAAGGACATGATATACAACCATAAGAAGAGCAAACGTGGAGTCCCTATATATATGGAGTACTTGATGAAATGGAAGAGACCACCTGAAAGTGAAGTCAGGAGTGAGCCACAATGTGGCAATTTGCAGATCAAAGACAACGGTTCTAAAAGAAAGGTTCCATGAGGATGTAGATGTAATAGGTGGAGTAGGCTTGTCACATGCTTTGGACTTGGCCATTGTCATATACTTTGACTTGGCCATTTTGTCTCACATTGAACATAGAAGGCTTGTATATTCTGTATAGAGACATCTAAAACATGCTATCATGGGGGTCGGACAAGGAATTTCGCTACCTTAGGACCGTTATAGTTACGTCCGCTGTTTACCAGGGCTTTGGTTGCTAGCTCCCTTGTCATTAGGTCACCCACATAATAGGTGCCTTGATTTAATATTTGTACCTATGATAAATATGTCATATGATAAGTATATCTATTATAAGTATATAATAAGTGCAAGGAATGTAGAACTAAATAAGTGTACTTATATGTATGATAATCTGCTTTTTTATTTTTGTTCTCCCGTCCTTATCTTGTAATAAGATGAATAATTAGCATTAGCTGATGTTTTGAACGTACCTATAGGAGACGGAACTAATCCAGCTGTTGTGGTATGTAGAATAAGAATTCTTCTGTCTATTGGATTCTAAGAATGGAATTGTTTCTTTCTTCTTCTTCTTCTTCTTCTTTTGAGTTTTGTAGAGAACCCTAGAATGTTCTAGAGCTATCTCTCTCTCTTTTTTTTTTAAAAGAACCCTAGAACGTTCTAGAGTTTATCTCGGAGAGATGAGAGACTTGTACCTAGACTTGTGTGAATTAGCCTAGAAGCTTTCCAGAGGATTCTTGACCATTGGATAAATGCCACATGGCTCTATCCTAGCCATTAATGTATACTCCTAAAGGTTTCTAGACCTTGCCTATAGGGAAGTCCTCACTTAGGACTCACTCCTAAAGTTGTCATGTTCTCTCCTTCACTACAATGCAAGCTTTTATAGCCCCCTTCTCGTGTTCTCTTGAGTTCTTTTGCATCCTTATCTAGTTCTTGATGTCAAGAACAAATGGTGCAAGTGAGAGATACGCTGACTCGAATCACGTTGGGGTATTGCACAAGTGTAAAACAGGTGAAAGTGCGAAGCACCACACAAGTGAAAGTGAGGAGTTGGCATGTTCACGACACTAGTCCATTGTGTGAATACTAAGATAATAACTGCAATTTGGTTATTTCCACTTTATTGAACCAACTATTGCAATTCAATCCATCAGTGCATCCAAATGCAGCATAAGAGCAAGACAATGAACTTACTGACACCAATACCGGTGAGTCACTCTAACATTCCAAGTATCTGAAAATGAGCATCCAAACCAACCTGTTGAAGATGTTGGCAGTTGATGAGCTCGGTACAAACAAGTGCATGACGGAGCAGCCATAAGCATCTAAAAAGACCACCTTGTTCTCTCTTAAACTCAAATGAAAGTCAACATCTTCATAACCTCCTTATTGTCAGCCATGCCTTCAATTTCTTTGTAGAAAGCACGCACGAACATCCCACAGGCATTTCCCACCTCTTCTTTCTTAATGTTGGATTAGCACATGTATAAGAGCTGAGTAGTCAAAGATGTAAAATGTCTTTTGCCTTCAATAAAAGAAAGCCTAATGAACTATATACAAGATCTGTGTGTAGACAAGGTTATAAGAGTTGATTAAAGAATTAGTAGGCTAAGAATATCTGATGGTAAACTGAGAACAGCACCAAACTGCTCCTGCCACCATTGTTAGAAGATCAGACCCCCCCAAGCCTTCTGCTGATCTGCCACCATAAAGCAGGTTAGTATGACATGCATGTTAAATTGAACTTTAATTGATGCGTTTTTAAAGTGGGTTCGCTGAGGTAAGCTAGACTCAGTTCAAAATATCGGCACACATGTATATCAATGTTTTGGAAACAATGATACCATTATGTTTTTTTTTTTTTAAAAAAAAATTTATTTTATTTATTATTATTATTTTTTATGGACATACATCAATGAATCAGTCAAAAATCACATTGGCATCTCTATGTATTGGACATACATCACTAAAACAGTAAAAAAAATCGGACAAGGATTAGCTACTTACAGGTTGAGAAGCCAACTTGCTACTAAAGTGACATCACCAGGTTATGTGGCCTCACCATGATGCATGTATTGTATCCACTGTCCATTCATTTGGAGAGATCATTTTAGGGCATGAACCCAAGAATGAATCAGATCCAAAGCTCTGTGGACCCCACTATAGAAAACAGTGGGGAGAGTGACGCCCACCGTTGAAACCTTCCTGGGGTCCACCATGATGTTTATTTGAGATCTAACCTGTTCATAAGTTAACAAAGATATGAACGAAGGGAAAACAGAAATATCAGCTTGATCAAAAGCTTCTGTGGCCCCCTGAAGTTTTTAATGGTAGGTGCTCAATTTCCACTGCTTTCTGTGGCAGGGTCCATTCAAGCTTTGGATCTGACTCATTCTTTGGCTCACACACTAAAATGATCTCTCCAAATGGATGGACAGTGTGGATACAACACATACATCATGGTGGGGCCCACAGAACTTGGTAATGTCATTTCAGTAGCAAGTCTGCCTACTCAACCTTTCAGTAGCTAATCGGCGTCCTCAAAAATCACACTGGCATCTAAGTATATATTGGCTGATATGTATCGGTGCGCTGATGCCAATACTTTGGAACTTCAACTAGACTCCAAATATGCAATTTCCACTTGCAAGTTTTGGCAGCCACGCTACATGAGGCATAAGTGCACGCCAATCTAGACTATCCAGAAAATGCATCCCATTGTGAATGGAGCATAGCCTGCAGATGCTGACAAGACCATCTTAATCATCTGACTTTGCCTGATGAATTTGAACTGTTTTTTTTTTTTTTCTTTTTTAAAGATTGATGAATTTGGAGTGCTGATGGTTAGGATTGTCTAATTATAGTGAATTTTGGGCTATGTTCTATCAGTTCGTCTACAATGGTGCTCATGAATTAGCTGCTTTAGATTGGTGTGCACATATGCCATGTGTATCATGGATGAATTCCCACAATTTGGTACTTCCTGGAAAACATGCCTTTGGGGGTCTTAATCCATGTAATAAATACAATTACAACATGTGTATTAAAAGAAAAAAATTTCATTTTAGTTAAGTACATTCGATGATTCAGTATGACACATGAGAAGTTCAAATATATAAACCACTTTCCCACGATTTCCATTCAAGGATGAGTTTCAGACATGAGTATGAACATTACCCTTTAATGCATTTTAAGCAGGATATAAACGATCAATTTCCCGACGCCCGTCTGATTCTATCACTGTCATGAAAAGAAGAAACAATGTAACTTTGTAGAAAAATGCATGAAATATCAACAGTTGCGGCAACACACCGTTTCTGAGGACTTGGTAGGTGACGGAGATTGTGCGACACATGCCAAACTGAGTTCAGTGGGAAGATCGTGCGGACAAGGTTGGAGTTCTGAGAATCTCCCGCTCGTGCAAAGATAATCTTCTGATTTCCTGAAAACCAATCTTTCAGATGGTCCTTTTTCTACCACTAGTCGAGCCGTCTTGGTGTTGGTTCCAACGGCTTGATCAGTTGCACCAGCACCTGACTGATCATATCCCAAGAAAGATTCAGCAATCAACCCACATAGATACGACGAATCATCGGCCACAAGCCTCAAGAAATGTATATTGTTTGATGAGTTGAGCATTCCTTGCAAGTGGGTCCACAGTTTGATGATCCAAGCCTTTGATCTGACGATCTCCACTGTTGATGGGGAATGAACCCAAAAACTTTCCCAAGCTAGAACACGCAAACCCTTTGGCATGAAAATAGATTATCATGAAAAACAATACAGCATTGCTTTGATTAGATGGAAATAAGGCCAAAGATTGGAAGGTTGGGATCTTCAATCTGGATGTTTCTGGGGTATACCCCATTGATCAATGGTCGATCACCATACCACGGGCTCCAAATGTACAGAATCCTATTACTCAGTATCCTATAATTACTTGATAATCAGCTTCTTTCAGGTGATCAGTACAGAGTGGCATTCATACATTACACAAGTCTTTGATGTGTACGATGATGATCGTTATATCATCAGTCCGATTTTCATGCTCCAACCACTTCCGATATGATTCTGCAGCAATTGCAGCACATGCATCCCGAGGATCCGCAAATTTAACCACCTGTATAAAAGTTAGCAGTATTTGTAAGGAGAGATGAGAACTGAGGGTAAGCAAGAAAACACGAATGGAATTAACCATGAATAACAGTACTTGACTTTATATATACAAACACTCTGTTTGATAGATACTATTATATTACCAAAAGTAGCAAAGAGTGTGTCTATCAAAAAGGGTGGGTGTAGATAGCAGCTCCAATTTGCCATTTATGGATAGCAACAAATGTGTCAGTCAGTTCCCCTGCGTGGTACATTTAAGAGTGTATACAAGGCTTCAGGCATGAAAACCCTATAGAACATTCTGGCTAAAACTTATACGATCTGAATTTACCAAGGGACTGTTTGGATGGACCTGGAAATGCAGATTGAGGGATTTGCAGGACCATTCAAACAATCTCATCGAAACAAGGATGCACAACCTGCCAAGAAGCCACAATCAGCGTTTTCTGCTTCAACACGCAAATGTGATAAAACAGCCAAAATTTCTCCCATATGCATATCGGAAAGCTGCCCAACTGTCCTGTCTGAAAAAATTGGGACATCCAAACTGGCCCTATATCTGAGAGCAGATATGCAATTTGATGCAAGAAATCAAAGGAAGAAAATTAGATGTCATAATCTTCTGTGTTACATACAGAGTTGCAAGCAACAAAGCAAATACGATACTATGTTCTAAACCTTCAAAAGCTCAAGCTGGAGCAAGAAAAGAGAACAAGAAATCAAGAAACCCACTCCAACAAGAATAAGAAGCCCAAGAAATCAAGAAACCCACTCCAACACATCAGATTTCGCCCTTCTAAAGACTTCCAAAGTCACCGGTTCCGAAAGCATTGGTTATTACTCTCCCCAAGGACCAAAAGCCAATCAACAAAGCTAACCTCCTCATCGCACTTCCTTTTTTTCCAGACCTGCCTCCATGCGACGCAAGAAAGAAGACCTTGATTGTCCCCAGGATCACCCAAGAAACAAAAAAGTAAAACAAGCCTTCTCACACAACTTTGGCGAAAGGGAAGTGAACAAGTGATCAACCGACTTCGCGTCTTATATGCACAGGATACAAATGTTGAAGGGGACGTATACTATATATATATATATATATATATATATATATATATATATATATATATATATATATATATATATATAAGACCCTTTGAGCCGTAGGTATGTGGGTGTGGGAGTTTGGCTTGAAGCAGCAATGTGACACTTCAAGGAAGATGCAATTCTAATTGAATCAGGAACATAGCCCTGAAATGGAGAGTGAAAGGAACATGTCAAATGTGGAAAAGGGCAGAGAGTAGAATGGGAAGGTAGTTGAGAGAACTCAATTACTACTCATCCTTGTCTAATGTATTGCTTCATGATTGTTTTGAACAAACCGTTTGTTAGAATAACACAAGTGTGATGTGATCACATGTGTGGATACATGTGACGTGTCCACATGTGACATGATCACACGTGTGTCCATCATGTTGGGATCCGGTCTTTGTGCATGGGTTGAGTATACATGAGCCTTTGAGTCTATGGTAGTGTGCTTATTTATGTTTCTTGGTGTAAGGGCATTTTTGTAATTTTCCTTTTTAAGTGAAGCCCTACTAATAAAACAAGATGGGTGGGGGCATGCCCTCCTTACATTCTTTCTTCTAGGTTGAGAACATGGTATCAGAGCAACTTTGATCTGGGTTTTGCTACTCGATCTCTCTTCTTTACCTTAGTTCCTCTTCTTATTCTTTTTTCATTCTCTCTAGTGTGGAAACCCTAAAGTGTTTGGGGCTTATCTAACCTAAACTCTTCCGGGTGTTGTACCCCCACATGATGAGAGGTGAAATCGTGTTTAATGAGTATGTGTAAGGCCTGCTTTTGTATTATACCCCCGTGATGGGACAAAGTGGGCCATCATTCATCTAGTGTGCGATCTACATTAAGTTTCGTGAAGCATGAAATCGGATTTGAGGGGCTGAAAATTCAGATGTTCGTGGAGACCCTCATTGTGTTGATTGAGACAAGTTGTAGGTCAAAATCAGGTATTGATTTTGTACACCAGTTTGTTGAAGGAAAATTGTTGTTATTATTTAGATGGATTCCAAAAATGATCCCAAGAACAGTATTTTATCCTCATTGGATTTGGTGCCCCTCCAAATAACTTTAATGAAATTGATGGCGGAAACTATCTACAATGGAGTACATCTGTAGAAGTTTTTCTGACTAGAAAGAGGAAAGTTAAATATTTGACATCCTCCAAGCCTAATATCATTGCGACCGATTATGATGATTGGGTGGCAGAGGATGCCCAAATTAGGGCATGGTTGTGGAATAGCATGGAATCACATATCAGTGCCAATGTTATCTCTCTCAAGAGCACCAAAGGCGTCTAGGATACCTAAAAGGAGATGTATTCTAGGGAGAAAAACCCATATTTATGACCTACAAAATATATTTGCATTTCAGCAGGGAGATAAAAGTGTGGGAGAATATTATTTTGCCCTATGCGGAATGTGGGAAGAGTTGAATGTTTATCAACTGTTGTCAATAGATTTTGAAGTTATGCTTAGGCAAAGGGAGGAATTTCATGTCACTAAATTTCTCTTTGCCTAAATTTCCTTCGAGTTTATTGTATGTGGGTAAACTAAACAATTCCTTATGTTTTGTCACATTTTACCATTCTTATTGTGAATTCTAGGGTCTAAAGATGGGGAGGATGATTTGTGGAGAGCATAAACTAGTGTTCAAAGCTAAATACAATGTTAGTTTGAGGGAGGAGGAGATCAAATGGTGTCAAAGGTCTAAGGCAACCTGGTTGAAAGAGAGAGATAAGAATACCAAGTTTTTCCATGCAACGGCTAGTGCGAGGGCACGCATAAACAAGATCTCTTCATTAGTGGTGGATGGTCAAAGGATTGAGGGAAAGTAAAAAAAAATCCTGAATCTGTAGTCCAATTTTATAAAGACCTACTGTTTAAGGATGGGGGAATTACGTCGACACTTGATAATTTGCAGTTTGAAGCTATTTCGGCCAAAGAGGCAAACTCATTGGAACTACTGTTTTCTGAAGATGAAATCAAGCAGTGGTAGATTTGGGTGGCAATAAGGCTCCTGAGCCAAATGGTTTATCGATAGCATTTTTTCAGAAAATTTGGGGATGTGTGAAAGGTGATGTCATTTTGGGTAGCGATATGGCTCCTGAGCTAGATGATTTCCCGACAACATTTTATCAGAAATTTGGGGGATGTGTGAAAGGTGATGTCATTGGTTTCATGCAAGGATTTTTCAAGAAGGGCTTAATTGCAACACAATTGGGAGCTACTTTTATAGCATTGATTCCCAAAAAGGAAGGAGCAGAATGTTTGAAAGACTTTCCTTCTATCAATTTGTTAGGGGGTCCATATAAGATTCTAGCAAAGGTGTTGGCTTCTACATTCAAGAAAGTGCTAGGTAATGTTATCTCCAAATCGCAAGGGGCCTTTGTGGATGGGAGACAAATCGAATATTGCTCTCTCTTAGCCAATGAATGTGTTGACTCTTGCTATAGGAGAGGGAAGGATGGTGTGCAAGTTTGATGTTGTAAAAGCTTACGACCATGTGGATTGGTCATTCCTAGATTATATGTTGGGCAGGTTAGGATGTCGCCCAAAATGGCGATTTTGGACTCAGACATGTGTAAGTTCGGCAAGGTTCTCCATATTGGTGAATGGCTCATCAAAAAGGTTTCTTTGCTGCTTCCTGTGGATTGCGACAAGGCGATCCTTTATTGCATTTACTTTTTGTCACAGTGATGGAGGCCTTCAGTAAAATGTTTGATAGAGGGGTTCAGGTGAGATTGGTAAAAGGTTTTGAGTGAATAATACGAATTTTCAGATTTCTCATATATAGTATGCGGATGACACACTCTTATTGTGTAAGCCAAGTGATTTTTTGTAGAAAGTCTCCACTCAATTATAGTAAGCTTTGAGATAGGTTTGAAAGTTAATATATCCAAAAGTGAGATTTTAAGGGTAGGCATTTCCAAAGAGAGGGTGCGGGCTTTTGCATAAGTGCTTGGGTGTAGGGAAGCTTCTTTTCCAACAATGTATTTGGAGCTACCGTTATGTATAGGAAGGCCGGCGAAGCACATGTGGGATGGGATAATTGAAAGTGTGAAAGAAAGATCTCTAAATGGTAGTTAAGGTACTTCTCTATGGGTGGGAGGTTGGTCATGATTAAATCATCTATGTTGAATCTTCCGGTCTATTTTATGTCTTTGTACAAGTGCCTGAAATCCATTCTGAATGCATTAGAGAGGCAAAGATGGGATTTTTTTTTATGGGAAGGGTCGGGAGAGAAGCGCAAGCTATCTAATGAAATGGGATGAAATTTGTAAACCAGTGGTTCAAGGAGTAGAGATCTTAAAGTTGGAGGAGATGAACCTAGCTCTATTAGGGAAATGGGTATGGAGGTTTGGGTTAGAGGGAGAGGTTAGGTAGAGGGAGGTGATAGTGAAAAAATACGAGGTGGAGGAAGGGGGGTCGTGGACAAAGGCTTCATCCTTGTATCGATGTTCTTATTTGTGGAAATCAGTGATGTCCTTGAAACAGAGGGTGTGAGAGGGTATAGGCTTTCATTTGGGGGATGGTAAGAGAATTACATTTTGGGTTGATAGATGGGTGGGAGAGGCGTCGTTGCATGAGAGATTTCCATCTCTAGTAAGGCTAGCTAGGAAGGAGGGGGCGATGGTCAGCAATTTCTATTCAAAAAGAGAGGAGGAAGTCACATGGATGCCAAGTTTTAGAAGAAATCTTTCGAATGGGGAATTCGAAGAGTTGTTGCTTATGCTTGAGTTGTTATCAAAGTTGTCTCTTCTTACAAAAATGTAATCCTTGAGATGGTTCAAGTCTAAGATAGGTTCTTTCTCAGTTAGATTATTCTATCATCTCCTGGGTGCGTCGGCCGAAAATGCAGAGGTAGCATCAATGGCTTTCATATGGCACTATAGTGTTCCTTTGAAGGTGGCGGCTTTTGGTTGGCTAATAGGCAGGAACAAAGTGCTAACAATAGACAATCTTGGCAAGTGGAACATGCATCTCCCAAACGTTTGCCTGATGTGCTTTAAAGATGCGGAATTTGCGGATCACTTATTCATTCATTGCGTATTTGCTAGGGAGGTATGGGGTTTGCTCCTCTAATCTTTCAGGGTTCTATGGGTGTTCTCTAAGTCGATGAAGGATCTTCTCATAGCTTGGCATGGCGGGGGGATAGGGAAAAAAGGGAAAAGTGAGTGGCGATTAAGTTTTTAGTGTCCCTTTGGGCGATATGATGGGAAAGAAATCAACGTTGCTTCAACAACAAAATGAGTGGAGTAGTGCAAGTGTTCAAAAGGGCAATTCTTAATATGAAGGATTGGAGTGCAGCTTAGATCTTTCAATCTTCCCCTTTTGGCTTTTGAAGGGATTTTTTCTGGGAGTTGTTGTACTTTTGTATATTTGTATATTTGTAGGTTCTGGCTTCGGCCTTTTTATATTATATCATCATTGTTTAAAATAATTGGACTCCATTACTTCGATAGTGGAATAACTAGTGTTGCAGTACGAACATACATCTCTCCACATTAGTGGCATTCCAAGCTTGGTCATCCCTCTTTAAGTAGTTTGAAGAGTCTTTAATGCAGGGGCATTTTCACATCGGGCTTGAGTGGGGTTGCTTGTGGGATGCAGGGCACACTCGGGGTGGGCGGCCCGTGTGAGGGGGATGACTCATGTGAGGTGGTACCCATATGATTTGGGGCCCACGAGAGGTGTTCGGCCGAGGTCGTAACCCATGAGATGTGGAGCCTGAGCTATGAGATAAAGTGATTAATTCGCCACACTCTATCAGTTCGAGCTTTTAGAGCAAGTGGTTAGTTGTCCTGCATCAAATTGGTATCAGAGCGAGAGATCTCGTGTTCGAAACTCCTCACCGGGGGTAATAAATGTAGGTGCATTTTCACATCGGGCTCGAGTGGGGTTGCCTGTGGGATACGGGGGCACACTTGGGGTGGGCGGCCCGTTTGAGATGGGTGGCTCATGTGACGTGGTACCCGTGTGATTTGGGGCCCATGAGGGGGGTTCGGCAGAGGTCCTAACCCATGAGATGTGGGGCCTGGGCTATGAGATAAATGAATTGATTCGTCATGCTCTATTAGTTTGAGCTTTTAAAGCAAGTGGTTAATTGTCCGCCATGCTCTAATAGTTCGAGCTTTTAGAGCAAGTGGTTAATTGTCCGCCATGCTTTAACAGTTCGAGCTTTTAGAGCAAGTGGTTAATTGTCCGCCATGCTCTAACAGTTCGAGCTTTTAAAGCAAGTGGTAAATTGTCCTGCATCAATCCAGTTCCATTATTGTCGCGTGTGTCTACATTAGAGTGTGAGGCTTATGAGTTATGTAAGCACTATGAAGTGTCGCTTCTTCCTCGTGTGGACAAGAGAAGCAATTAACATTTTTATGCGGTACATTATGATATTTAGGGTCCAAATCATCTTACTGGTTTATTTGCTTTCAAGTACTTTGTTATTTTTGTGGATGATTATTGTCGTATGACATAGCTATATTTGATGAAACATTGGTCATAAGTGTTTTATTGTATTAGAGAATTTCATATGGAAGCACAAACTCAATTCAATTCTAAGGATTGTGTTCGATGTTCAGATAACGTGGTGGAATATTTATCTCATGACTTTAGCTCATATCTTTCATCTCATGGCATTATTCACTAAACTTAATGTACACACACACCATAACAAAAATGGAGTAGTTGAATGTAAGAACAATCATTTACTTGAGGTTGCAAGAGTGTTGTTCTTGAATATGAAGGTTGCTAAAATATTTTAGAGTGATGCAGTTTTTACAGTAGGGTACCTAACAAGTTAAATGCCTTCATCGGTCCTAGATTGAAAGTCACCATTGTATCTTGTGTCCTCAAATTCTTCTCCACTCTAGTCCTCCAAAGGTGTTCGATTGTGTGTGTTTCGTACATTAGCTTGATTATGTTCATGACAAGTTTGAACCAATAGCTATCAAGTATAATTTTCTCAAGTATTCCCATACCCAATGGGAATACAAATGTTATTGTTGAGACTGTTTAGAAAAGGACCTTTTTAAAATATGGGATAGAATAAGGGCCTATTTGCAATTTTATGAAGTTAGCCTTGCTCGTGGTAGGGTCGGGCGAGCTACCCTTTTAGTTATCAAAAAGCCTACTTTACAAAGGGAACGTCGTTTCCCAGGAACCTTGCAACCTTGCGGTTCCCAGAGTTGGTAGCAGACGGTTTGGACAATGGTTGTGTCCTTAACCCAGTTAGCGACACATCTCCTCTTTTTCTTTCCTCCAAACATTTTCTTTTCTTCTCCTTTCTCCTTCTCTTTTTCTTCTTCTTCTCTCTACCTTTCCCTCTAAGATTTATTTCTCTTTTCTACTTGGTATCAAAGCATGTTCTTGCATTAATTGCAAGTTTCATAGGAGGGGCCCACTGCTAACGTCATCATGCCATATGGGTGATCTCACCATTAGATGGTCCCTTGAAGAAGAAAAGTAAGGGATCTAGTAGAGAATGATTTTTAGAAGAATTGTTGTGATTTTTGGGTAAGTATTTGCTATTTTTTACTTAATAAGAATTGAATAAAAGGGGACCTGATTTGGTTTATTGTGTGCCATTTTTTGAAGTTTTGTTTTTTTTTTTTCTTTGTTTTTGTTTTTGTTTTTGGTTTTGTTTTGTTTTGTTTTGTTTTTTGTTTTTTGTTTTTTTTTTGTGTGTGTGTGTGTGGAACTTTCCATATTGATTTGATGTGGCTAATGTTGAGATTTAAGAGTTTTAGAATGAGATCTATTAAGGGTGGTGGCGTATAACCCCATTTGAGCCCCTTTTTCGTTAAGTTTTTTTTGGTTAGTTTTTTTTGTTAAGCCCCTATGAAATTCAGGACTGCATTTTTTGCTATTCTTTGGAGAATAGAAGGAGCTATTTCTATGAGAAGATGTCTACTACCAATGGTTCAGAGGTTACTTCTAATGTTTTCGAGGCCTCAAGTTCCATACCAACTATGGTGTTTATAATAACAATCCTAGAGAGGAAATCATAACTGTAAAGTTGGATGGCACTAACTTCCTTAAATGGTCTCAATCTGTCAAGATGCATATTGGCAAGCAAAGAAAACTAGGTATGTGAATGGTCGGCTGAAGGAACTAGCTATTGATGATTCTTTGTATAATAAGTGGGAGCAAGAAAACTCATGGTGATGTCTTGGCTACTTGACTCTACAGAACCTCATATCAGTAAGAGAATCTTGTTCCTGCATACGCCTAAGGATAGGATAAAGTTACCAGAACTTATTTCCAATGGCAGAATATTGCTTGTGCTATCAGCTATGCTAGGAGGCTGCCACTCTTCATCAAGGAAGAAGAGTTTGGCTACCTATTATTCCACTCTTCAGGGTCTATGGGAAGAGTTGGATCATTATCAATTATTATAAATCCACTAATGCTGATAGAAAGAGGCATGAAAAACGAGTTGAATAGAATAGAATATTTCATCTCCGTCCACAACTTAATTGATTGGTTAAGCAAAGTGGAAAAAATTTTGAATACAAGAAACTCACATACAATCAGAAGGTTAAGTTAGTAGCTATGAAGTTAATGAGGACATCGCTTCACGTACACCTTTGCATACATATCAGAGAAGGCGGGTTGTACCGATTTCTTTGTGGCTAGGCGAGTACCCGTAATCGTGCTGAAGACCCCATGTGCGAGCATCTGGAAGACCCCACACTGGAAAGATGCACATAGGCTGCTTTATGGAGTGATCCAGACTGTTGGATTGGAGAGACATGACGATCGAGCCATTGGATTATGTGATCGGGCCATTGATCGTGGATTTTCCACACTAGTTTTTCTTAGATTTTATCAGCTTATAGGATTTAGTTTTGTTTATGTTATGTTTAGACACCATTATGAGTGTTTTTAGTTAGACTAGGGCTATTTTTGTTAAAATTCACAAAACATGGATTTTATTGATGGGATACTGGTACTTGACCGTGATTTTATTGATGGCTCGACTACCCACACACATGTGGCACGTGCCATCTTTCTTAGGCGTGAGAAGCGATGACACGACACATGAACTCAAACTCTCGTTAATGAAACCTTTTTTGAGGAGCTCATTTACTTGCCTCTTCAACTTAGCATGCTCCGTAGGGTTCACTCGATAATGAGGAAGGTTTAGTAGAGTCGACCCAGGGAGAAGATTAATGGCATGCTGGATGTTCCTCATGGGTGGAAGCTCTCTGATACCAAATTTGATGCAGGACCGATGCATGAACTAAATAACGTGTGAGATCAAGTAGTAGAATTAAGATAATTAACAAAATAATACAAGCATTGCCATAATCATCACGAATCCCATGAAAACCTAAAGAATATCATGCATAATCTTAGCCTAAGTTGGTAATATCGTCACACAAGATTATTAAATAAAAGGAAACTAGGATCTAATGGATGTTGGAACATCCAATTAATATAGGGTATAGTCTATTTCAAAGTAGAAGACCTAATACAACCTAGGATAAAAATTATAGTTTTGGTAATTTGGGAAAGTAGGAAAGTTAGGGATTTTAGATTTAGGGTTAGAATTTTGGGAATGGAAGAAAGGAGTTTTGATATATGGATGATGGAAAAGCAAAAGGGGCAAGGTGTGACCAACCCGAAGGATTCACACGTGTAGAGTGGGATGGATGGGTTTAAGTCAGTTAAAGTTTGGATGGTAGATAGATAAGGGAAAGATGGGTTTAGGAAAAATGAAGGCTTAAGATGGGAGAATCGAAGAATTAGAAGAAAATACATTGATGGAGGGGAAAAGAGATGATGATGTGGGGATAAATAGAAACCTCACACCTCCGTTGATGAAGAGTAGCCTCACGCCAATCTCCCTTTCAAATCGCATGGAAGTATCTTCAAATCTCAAGAAGATGGAAGAAGAAGAAAGCAAGAGTTTTTTTCTTCTTCTTTTTTTTTTTTTAAATAAAAAAAAAATAATAAAAAAAATCACAAAATCTAATGAGGGAGAGGGTCACATGCCCGCCCTCTTTTATAGATCCAAGAAAGTTCAAAATTTACAATAAACACCATGTTTTGTGAATTTTGACGAAAATAGCCCTAGTTTGACTAAAATCAACTAAAAACACTCATAATGGTATCCAAACATAACATAAACAAAACTAAATCTTATAAGCTGATAAAATCTAAGAAAAACTAGTATGGACAATCCATGATCAATGGCCCGATCATGTGATCCAACGGCTCGATCGTCACGTCCCTCCAATCCAACGGTTTAGATCACTCTATAAAGTAGCCAATGTGCATCTTCCTAGTGTGGGGTCTTCCAAATGCTCGCACATGCACATTGGGTCTTCAACACGATCACGGGTACTTGCCGCCACAGAGAAATCGGTGCAGCCCGCTTCCTCCTCTAATACGAATGTAAAGGTGTACGTGAAGTGATGTTCTCATTAGAAGTTTTCCACCATTCATTAGTATGATGGAAGTTCTTGCCCATGAATGACGCCATTATAATCAAATTGCATAAGCAATCCGTGTGAGCCGATCACTTATGCCACGCATAATCACATAAGCGATTGCTCAAGCTTATCGTGTTGTTTTTTTTTTTTTTTTTTTTGAAAAATTTAAAAACTGGAAAAAAAAAAATCGTTAAAAAAAAGTCTAATTATTACAAGCTATTGGATTGGGCTATTTACCTATTTTGTTGTAGTTTGGTTATTAGACCATCTATACGTTGAGTTATATTATATTATATATAACAAAACAAATGTAATCAATCAACAAGTTACACTAAGAAAGAATTAATTATTGAAAATTACAAACATAGAAATTGTATTGATAACTTGAATCTTGATGAGTTGATGCATACAATACAAGTTACAAGTTACAACTTATTACAATTTACAAGAAATTTGACTGTTGGCCATTATGCCATCGCATGCTAGAGCATGTCATGGTTATGCCATTATGCCATAGCATAACCATTGCATACTTTAGTATGCCATGGCATATACGATCGGACATGACAACACTACAGTGTAACCTCTATCAAAGATGTCACTATCTCTGTCGAGAGAACCAATCGATATAAGATGCACCGAGGAGTTCCATACATTGATAGCACGGGCAGGGTTTCATGAGTATCGAGATTAAAAGATATCAAGATATCTTAATAACCAAAACATAAAAAATGAATTGACATTCAAAGATGTATTTAAAATGTCTGATGTATATGTACTTGAATTAAAAACTGAGGAGATAATTAATTGAAGACTTGAGAAACGATCTGGTGCCCCATGAGGACCGTTAACAACAATGTAGTAGCATACTAACTACCCATGTAAAGCAAATACATGGCCTCCCATGGGTCAAGGGACTTTGGGCCAACAATCAAAATTTAAGAAATACACCAACCTAAGGGAAGTGGTTATGGACGAGGGCTAATGCACTCAAGACGGGACAAAACAACATTCCTTTCGCATGCTTTAAGTGTAGCCAACCAGGACATCATTCTTTTCACTATCTTGAACATTAGTCCACAGTTAAATTAACTTCGCCCAAGAAAGGCAAATATGTTAAAGACACTTCTAACTGTATGCAAATTAAAGCCAAAGATGACACAAAATATGAAGAAAATGCATATGATGATGGGGCGCATGTTGGGGAAAATGTAGCATATGTGTAAGGTGATAGGAACGAGTTGGTTATCTAACGGACCATACTATTGATGCCTCGAGTGATTGATGAGGGGCAATGGTTGTGATACAATATCTTCTGGACCACTCACACTTCTTGTGAGAAGATATACAGGATTCCGGTAACTGGGGGAGTAGTGAGAACATTGTCTCACAAGAAATGCTAGATAAATCAAAACTTAAAGAACACAAGCATCCACGTTCATACTAGATTAGGGGAAGAAAATTTTGTTAACTCCAAATGTTTAGTTTCCTTCTCTATTGGATCTAAGTACAAGGATGAAATGTGATGTGACGTGATCCCCATGGAAGCATGCCATATTTTATTGAGACCATAATTGCGAGACCAAAATATGGTGCATTTGACTCAGGCAAACACCTATTGCTTCGTCAAGGATGGTGTTAAATATCACATTGCACCTAATGAAACATCTTCCAACACCCAAATTTGAAAAAGAAGGGATGAGAAATCGCTCGGTGCAGAAAAGTTTGAAGAGAAAAGCAAGGAGACTGGCATCATTTATGTCTTAATTGCTAAAGAATACACAAACAAGTAAGATCCACCTCCTACATGAATATGAAGAAATGGTGCCCGAAAAACTCACAGCCCGGCTTCCTCCTATGAGGAACATTCAGCACCACATGATTTAGTGTCTGATTCGAACCCCCCGAACCTTGCGCGCTACTAAACAAGTTTAGCCAAACACATTGAGCTTCACCGACAAGTGAATAAGTTGCTACAAAAGGATCTGATTTGGAAAGCATGTCACCATGTGTAGTTCATGCATTATTAACCCCTAAGCACCACATGATTTAGTGTCGGATTTGAGCCTCCCGAAACTTGCGCACTACTAAATGACTCTAGCTGAACACATCGAGCTACACCGAACTAAGTTGCTACAAAAGGGTTTAATATAAATAAAATAAAATGTCAACAAGTGTAGTTTATGAATTTTAAATCCCTAAGATAGATCTTGGAGGATGTGTGTGAACAGTCATGTGATCAACCAGATTACTATCAAGTACCGGTTTCCTAGCAATTGGACAATACGTTGGACATGCTGTATGGAGAAAGGATCTTTTCAAAGATCGACTTCAGGAGAAAATATCGTCATATTCATATCCAGCTCAGAGACGGTCAAAGACTGTGTTTAAGACTAGAAATGGATTGTGCGAGTAGCTTCTGATGCCATCTAGCCTTTCAAATGAGTCAAGTACTTTCATGAGGTTGATGACAAAGATTCTCCTCCCCTACATGGGGAAGTTCTTAGCTGTTTATTTTGATGACATTTTTGTTTTTAGTCTCGGTTCATCTGTTCACCTTGATCACTTACAGAAAATATATGATGTACTATGGAAAGAGTCACTATATGTTAACTTGAAAAGGTGTTTCTTCCTTATCGATAGTGTTGTGTTTTGGAAGTATCTTGCGTCTGCAAAAGGTATCAAGTTTGACCAGGAAAAAATCAAGGTCATTACGGAGTAGCCCATCCCATGTACCCTTTAAGAGGTATGTTCTTTCCATGGCTTGGCAATATTTATTGGAGATCTATCCGGAATTTTATTACTCTTATTGCACCAATCACCGAATGCATGCGTAGAGGGATGGACGAACGATGCTTTAGTATCATAAATAAGAAAATGACGGAGGCTCTAGTTCTTGCACTTCCGAACTTTAACAAAATCTTTGAAGTGGAAACAAAACTTCGAAAGTTGGCATTTACACAACGTTGAGTCAAGAAGGCAAGCCGGTTGCTTTCTTTAGAAAGAAGCTTACTGATACATGAAAAAACTATTCCACATATAATCTCGAGTTCTATGCAATGGTCCAGGTCTTACAACAGTGGAAGCATTACCTGATTCAGCAAGAATTCATTATATACTTAGACCAAGAGGCATTGAGATCTCTCAACTCTTGGAAGAAGCTTAGTGCTCGTCATGCAAACTGGATGGTTTTTCTACAAAAATATACTTTTCTTTTGTGTCATAAAGCTAAAAGTCAGAATGAAGTGGTAGATGCTTAAGAGTAGGATGGTTGTTCTATTAGGAACACGTTTGGGATATTCAATAACAGTAATGGTGGCCAAAATGGCCAACCTTATAACTATTATGGTGTTATGGCCCTATAACGGTCAAAAGATTTTTAAAGGAATAAGCTATATTGCCCCCGTAACAGCTGTTAGTTCAAAATGGCATTATAGCCCCATATTGCAACATGGTTACCACTATTACTGTTGTGTAATAGACTCACAACCATTACGGCTGTTAAGTAATTGTTTTTTAATACCATGCACACGCCATGGAGATCATAGGAATTGAGGCATTAAAAGAATGATACAAGAAGGGCCCCATTTTTTACAAGGTGCTCGACGGATGTGTGGATGGCTGATATTCAAGGTGTGAATTCATCTCGCATAATGGATATTTATTCAAGGATTCGCACTTATGCATTCCCAAATGATCGTTGTCAGAGAAGATCCTATCTGAGTTATGCAGAGGAGAATTGGGTGGACAATTTGGAAGAAATAAAACATTAGCCATGATGGAGTAAAAATACTATTGGCCTCATATACCTTGTGGCGTTGAACAGTTCGTAGCACAATGTTGCCAATGCTAAGTCTCCAAAGAACATGGGCCTTTATATGATGCCTCCCATTCCAGTGGCCCCGTGGGTTGATATTTCCATGGATTTCATTATGGGTCTTCCTAGGATTCAAAAGAGGGGTAGATTTGATTTTTGTTGTGGTGGACTGTTTTTCAAAATAGCCCACTTCATTTAATGCAAAAGGATGATGAACTCTACGCATACCGCCTACATATTCTTCCGATGACTGTGTGATTGGATGGGATACCAAAAACAATAACTTCAGACCATAATTTGAAGTTTGTTATAACATTTCTGGTGCAGTTTATAGATGCGATTGGAGACTGAGCTTCAATTGTCTAGTGCATATCATCCTCAAACAGAAGGCCAAACCAAGGTAGTTAACATGAGCCTTGGTAACCTCTTAAGGAGTATTGTAGATGACAATATATCTCAGTGGGACCTGGCTTTACCTCAAGCGAGTTTTCTTACAACAACTTAGTAAATCATACCACTGGCAAATCCCATTTCAGATCATAAATAGGAGATGTCCACATCATGTACTTATAACTATCATCAATATAAGATCAAGTGAGCGAAAATTGTTGATGCTTTCGCCAAGCACACAACCGAGGCTGCAAGCTTAGATGAAGAACTTTGAAAAGAACAATGCCAGGTACAATGACACATTGGTGAAGAAGATAAATAAAGAAGGTGACTTAATTATGGTTTATTTCTGTAAAGAAATATTTGCAAGGGGAACTTACAACAAGCTCAAGTCTAAGATGATTAGGCCATGTTGAGTCAAGAGGAAGTTGAGTGGCAGTGCGCCAGTGCCTATGTGATTGAATTACAAGATGACTTAGATATCTCATTGACTTTCAATGCAGCAAATTTATTTGAGTACCATGGTGTGGTGTTTGACGTGCAAGATGAAGTCATTGTCGATATGGATAAGTAGTTCCCAAAGAAAAAGAAGGGAGAAGTTGAACAAGTGTTGCGCATGAAGACTAACACTCAATGGGGATAATACAAGCAACCTTGGTTAAATGAAAGAACAAGCTATATTCTACATGCGCATGAATCATAGGCAACAAATTGAAAACATTGGATGAAATCTACTATTTGTATGAGGTGTCCAACTCGCCGAAGTCGAGTTCTTTCCAACCCGGGGAGAATGATGTAGGCCCACAACCCACTTTAGGCCCCAACATATACTGATTTTGAGTTGCTTGTTGCAAAAATTGAGGCCCAAAAGTCAAAGATCTCATTTGCCATTTATGGAAGATAGGGAGGCAAATGTGAAAGATATGATTGAAGATTTTGGGGGTATTTATTCGATTTGCTTTAACTATTTTAGGCCAATATTTATTAGTAGAAATGTTATTATATTAAATAAATTATAGGTTGATTTGAAATCAACTGAGATTGACTTGAAATAAATTTAAATAGTTGGGGGATATTCATTAAAGATTCATGGGGATTGTCCTTAAGAGTTTAATGAGGGGTTTGGGGCTTAAGTATTTAGAAGATAAGTTTGATATCAATAAAGCCACCTACTCAAAATATTCTTATGAGTGTACTCTTGTCCAGTTATTTGCAATTCAGGTGTCCAGATCTCATCGACTCAATAATTGGGTTGCACCACATCTGTAACAAGCACTGTATGACATAGGAAATCAAAACATTCAACTGCCAAATAATGCAGTCACCAAAACTGCAATGGTTTCATGAATGGAATTAAAAGAACTACACAAACTTCAGCAAGAACCAAAGTTCTTACTTCTTCATCATGAAAGTGACTTGCAAGATGAAGAATTTTTACCAATTCCCTATACAAAACAAAACACCCTAAATAGAATCCTTGGCAATCACCACCCAAAAGAAGAGATACGAAAAAAGAAACAACCAAGACATACCAAACACAACAAATCTGTGTCAAACTGTCAATTGAAAAACACAACTTTTCCAATTTCCACTTCTTTCTTTCTATTACTGAACTTAATTTATCAGCAAGCAAGAGCAGTTTATCAGCAAGCAAGACGTAGAAACCCCCAAACACAATACCCATTAGCAGGCTATCAATAAATAAATAAAACAACTAAATTGCATAAAATTCGAAGGAATTGGATAAGCTAACAATGGCCTTACCATATCCACAACTGCTTGACTGTTGAGGAATTCGAAAACCCCATCACTTGCAACAACGAAGAACAGGTGGTCTGGCGTCAGATGAACCATCGACACCTCAGGATCAGCAATCACGCCGATCTTCTCAGCAGTTGCATCTCCCACACTCCTCGTAAATGCCGTCCCAGGATACATCCCATTCTGCACCCACAATCTCGGTGGGTCACCCTCATCACTTTCTTCATCACCCCAGCTCTGGATATCTGGATCCTTGACCCCTTCCACCTGATCAATGGTCAAAACTCTGGCCCCACAAAGCTTCACCCGCTCATACTCATCCTGCCGAAATGGTGTCTGATCGATAGAAAGATCCTCTGCTAGAACAGAATTCCCACTTCTAACACCCATCACGGCCCTTGAATCACCGACATTCGCGACGAAAAGAGTGTTCCCGCTAACAAGAACGGTAATCGCGGTAGTACCACTCAGTGAATCATCAATCTCACTATCATGGAGTTCAGAATTAGTAGCTAAAAATGCCGAATCATAAGCTTTCTTAGGATCATCTGACAATGTGGGGTCATTTCCCAAGATATTAACCAACCTATCCCTGACAAAATTTGAACACTGAGTGCCGAACTGACCGTGCCCATCGAACACCCCAAAGAAATGGAGACTCGGGTTTCCTTGGACTCTGGTATGAATGCAGAAACTGTCCTGATTTTCCTTATCGGGAGAGTCAGGATAGTATCCACGCTGTGTGAGGAATGAGTATTGCAAATGGAAGTTGTGAGAAGGAACGGGGACGAATCCTACTGAGCTTTCAGTGAGTATGTGTCGGTGATTTTCAAGGATGCTGGTGGTGGAATGCGGGCCTATGTCTCTGTAATCTTGGCCCTCCTCATCAGATATTGACGGCGTGCAGTGGCAATAGCACTTTCCATGAACACAACCCATGTTTCTGAAAATTCCCAAAAGGCAGCAACAAGTATGGGATTGTTTGTATGATTGTTTCAGTTATTGATGGAAGCAACAAAATGGGTTTTCTTGATAAATGAAATTTCCATTTTTACAGAAGGATTTCTGCACAAAACCCATGTCTGCAAACAGAATTCAAGATCAAAACGGTCGAAAACAGAGGCGTTGGGATGTTTACACGAGTTTCTCTGCAGAACATCCAATCCGAAAAAAAAAATATGAGTAAAAAAATGCAACAAAATCTTCAAAAAAAAAAAAGAACCTTTTTTTTTTTTTTTTTTGGAGAATATCAGCTTCTGTTGGTGATAGGAATCATGGGTCCTTGAGAGAGGAGTTTTCTGGCTATTTTCACATGAGTTTTCTGCAGAAAACCCATATGACAATATGGATGGAAAGCCAAAAGAAAACAGAGAAATAGTATCTCAGGGAGGAGGTTTTCTGTTGTTTCAAGAAGACTATATACAGAAAATTTGTGTATACCTCAAGAACGGCGTTTGTAAAGGCTAAAACACTAGAAAGGAAGGTTTGATGAACGGTGAAATAGGTTTCTACAAGAGAAGTTTGTATGATGTTTCCAGAAGGCTATACACAGTGAGTGTTGAAAGAGGAGGTTTTCTGATGTTCCAAGGCCGTATACAGAAAAAAACGGTATATGTCCCGTAAGCAGAGGATACGAAACCTTTTAAAGACTATAAATAACAGTCCAGACAGAAGGGTTTGGGGAATGATGAAATGGGTTTCTTCTAAGGCAGGAGTTTAGGCGTGTGGAGAAGGTAAGGTAAGGTAAGGTAATATACAGAAAAAAAACTAGTGTTCGTGGTGTTTCAAGAAGGCTATATACAGAAAATCGGTGTATATCCCAGTAGCTGAGCAAACAACGCTTACAACACTACAAGCAGAGGGTTCGGGGAAATGCTGAAATGGGTTTCTGCTGTTTTGGCTTTTTAATATAACAAAACAAAATAGTTCTGTGGTGTTTCAAGAAGACCATATACAAAAAAACCGTGTATGTCCTGAGGGCAGAAAATAGTACATATTGGCTTTTCTTTTTAAAGGTAAATCTTTGGGCTTTAGGTGAATAATGGAATTGTGTTTATTGCGAGTGGGAGAGATTGTGATGGGTTTGCATGAGGTTTTCTGCACAAAAAGACATGTTTGCTATAAAGAGAGGAGAGAAAATGGAGGTGTAAGGAGGAGTTATTTGATACTCTGGTAGAGTGCAATGCTCCATACTCATGCCCACGTAAATAGTAAATGTGCCATATATTTACCTAAAATAGAAGCGTCCAAATAGTGGACCTATTGCGAATGGTTTATGTCCCAAAAATCAGATTGCTTAGATGATTATGACCTCAGATCAATGTACATTTGCTCGTTTGACGTGGACCGTTGGATGTTTTCCATTTTAATATGTCCACCAATCAAGCATTTAGGAACATAAGATTATTGTAATTTTTGGGTCATAATCCATTTTTAGTAGACCCACTAATTGGACAGCTAAATTTGGTTTTCAAGTTTGCTGAGTCTATGCTATATGAGTGGATGTGTCTGAAGCATCACACACTATCCCTGAGTATCAGAGCTTTTTCAAGCCGAAAACCCTAAAGAAAAGTGAGGCCATATACACCATTAGTGGGTCCCACATGCAGCTAGTTGCACTGAATTCTCTTCTACAACAGTGGTAGTAGAGGAACCAGACCTTAAGAAAAGGACTTGCTTTTGTACCTACCCAAAAGCAACAATCTTTGTAGGGGTGGTGTTGAATTTTGTGAGAAAAGATTGGATTTTCAGGTATGATGATTTATATTTTATGTATTTATTTATTGTGGAAAGATTTCTCTTGTGCACTAAAGCTTGAGTGAGTATTGTTGGCCAGTTTTTCATTGAGATGGGTCTGTGGATTACTTTAAGTGGGCCATGGGTCTTCATCAGCAAATCGTCGCTTAAACTGCAGGATTCTGAACTTGTGTTGCCATATATAGCTAATCTAAGCCATTTAATTGATAGTCCTTGATGTGAAAGGTGGATGGATAGAAAAGCTTCCACATTGGAAGGTTAGCACCTTTATTTATATCAACGGCGTAGGACTTGATGGTTACTCTTCAAAAAGCATATATATCATAATAGCCTGAGGATCAAAGGGCTGTACTAGATGATAAATCTGTATCAAGCTGTTCATTAATTTTTTAATTAGATTGTAACATATTTGATTAGGCAACTGTATAGCTATTCTTACAATAAGAATTTATTAAAATAGCTTTTTTCTTTTCTATAAGAGGATAATTTTCTCTCTTAATGAAAATCATTAACAATTTCTTCATGTAGCATGGTATCGAAGCGGAGAGTCAAGTGTTCAAATCCGGGGGCACAAATATGCCTTTGTAGTATATTCTTCAACTAAGAGCCAATATTTATGGTATGAGTGAGTGTCCTTCCACCCTTGCCTAATATGGTCTCGTGCTGTTGTTTATGGTGTGACTATCCATCCACCCTTGCCTAGTATGCTCGTGTGCGGTTGTTTATAGTGTGAGTGAGTATCCCTCCACCCTTTCCTAATATGTTCGATGCAGAGTTCCACCCCACGTGTGGGGGAGTGTTAAAGTCTCTTAATATACATCGATACATTATCCTCTAATAGCTCAAGCTTTTAGAGAAAGTGATTATTTGATAATAATCTTCTAATTTGGGTAATTTTTGGGTAATCATCTATCTAAACAAAGAAGGAAGGGATCCTTGCCCTTGATCGCCAAATTGGGGTCCACTTGCACATACTCTTGTGCATCACCAAAATATAAGTACCTAGAATTCCTCCTTATAACAAGGGTTGCAAGATGGATTTTAGTTGTCCATGAAAAACTATAAATAAATATAAATATATACATAGGATTTCGCTGTAGTCCCCATCTTCAAGGTGAAATTAGCAATATCCCCAAAGTTTTGAATGACAGGTGGATGCCCAATCATCATTGAGAAGGTTCATTCAATAGTATTAATGGAAGCAAGCCATGGTGGAAAAATCACGTGAATTGAATGAGCTTAACCCTTCAAGGGAGTCAATTTGTTACAATCATTCCTTGTTTATAGTCATAAATCAATTCAATTAAATTGGACAACTCGTGTGACTGAGGGTCTAGATTTTGCACATGTATGTCTGATTAGGATGCACGAGCGTATATGACTCAAGGGTTAATTGAATTATTGATGTCCCTTTCTTCGAAACAGACAGATTAGAGATTGTGATTAAAGATCAGAGTCATCTTGGTCACCAAAATTATGCTCTATTCAAGCGACTAGTAAAAAGGAAAGGAGGCTAATCATTTTGAATGAGTTCTTTTTGCCTTGTGACAATAAACATGAGTCTATAGACTTAAGGACTTGTCCTTTCACCAACACTTTAAGTTCAAAACAATTCTAAAATGAACAAAGTTACCCAATCAAATTAAATAAGGCAAAATGTTGCTGATTTCATTAGATATTGTAAAATGATGTTTATTACAATAGACAACCTGTGAAACAATCGATTGAATAAATAAAATGAAAATGGATAAATACCTGACACATCTTTTAGAATAGATGAATTGAGGTGGGTGTGATCAACCAAATCAAAACTTGGATGATCATGATTTACAACTTAAGGTTACAGAAAGACTATCTCTACTCCTAAAGTAATGTAGCAAGAGTTGCTAGGTAGTAGCTATATACTAATTTAAGCTATGTTAGAAAAAATAAAGGAAAGATAAATAAAAAAATAACCTGATGTGTTTGGTATAGGGCCTCGAGCTCTTCTTTGATTGCTCATTTTATAGCTTCGCGAGGCGGTGAAAGCCTCGTTAAGATTTTCTTAGTTGCTTTTGGATCCTTTATGCTTATATCATTAGGATTTTGGGACTGTTGGCTTGCATTGGAGAGAAAGAATCCCAACCCAATCTAGATTTATTGGCTTCTTGGATCTTGCTTTTGTTGCAAGGTGTTTGTGGTCCATTAGGGATGGGCCTAGATCTGTCGAAATTCCTCTAATTAAGACAGCTAGATTTGGGGCTAGATCCAGATCAATCTTAACCACTCTGTCTCTAATGACATTTTATTGAATGGACTTAGCCAGAGGTCACCAAAAGGTGTCAGAAAGTCTAGATCAGGACTCCTCTGACATTTTCACCATTCACTGCAGGGTGGCTTTGTATGTTGGGAACAATGGATGGATCGGATCCATCACATCCTGACCCCCTAGGTTCATGATCAAGATGCGACTCTATGGGCATCTGGGTACTCTCTCTATCTCTTCCTATCCTCAATTTGTCAGGTGTACTAGATCTTACCTTCTCATCCAACTCTCTCATTGTCATTGTCCTAATTAATGGACGACTTTAGATTATCTGATGAGAATTTATCTCCTAATGTAAGTTCAGACCCAAACCAGATTAGCTTGGACATGGGTTTGATCTCCTGATGTTCAAAACATTCTCGATTGCAACTGCTTCTTCAAACATTTTGGGGGAGATCTCTCATTTTGGAAGGACTATAAGAGACAACCTCGCTAAGGATATCATCTACAGAATCATGGTGGATTTGTTCCTCGGAAAGTCATTTATAAGTGTGCCTAGGACGTTTCCTCATAAATGGGCATGATGATCAAGGCCACGTGGCGTGAGACGATTTGCTCCCCAAAAGGCATCCATAAGGGCTTATGCCTTTGTATTTATGGTAGAATGCTTATCGCTGAAGGAAACGTGAGCTACGATACTCTCAAGTGAGAGTATGCTTTACACCAGTTGCAGACTTGTGGTGTTAACACGTGGTGGATATTGATTGGTCCATATAAGGCAGCCAAAAATGGGTGTAAACAATGCCCACCATGTCCCTTTGTATCGAGAGGTGATTGGGACGTATCACACATGGCAGGACACAATTGGGGCCCAGCCATTGTGGTTTCACATAAAATTAATGCTCTTAATGAGTAGCAGCCTAAGCGCAAAAGCTTGGCTACTATTTATTATCTACGTAAGGACAAAATATTACAGTTTGATCCGCCTCATTATTGAATGTTAGATTATTATGGGGGGCAATCTTTATTGCAGTTTTATTCCTCACTTGGGCCTGCTTGATCAGCACCTGGTTCTTCACTCATAGATTCCCACAACATTGAATAGTTTTTTTTCAATTATTGGTTGTTAATTGAGCTTTTGCTTTCATGACCATTTATATTTTCCAGAAAATAAGTGTCACTGCGTAGGACCTTCTTTACTCTTAGGAGTCCTTCCCACGTTACCTTCCACTTTTCGTACACTATATTCGTCATACTGATCAGAAGACTTGTTTTCGGTATGATCTCACCCTTAGCAAAGCTCTTCTCTTTCACCTTCTTATTGTAAGCCCTGGCCACTTTGAGCATGTGGACTATGAGATTATCCAAAAACTACAACTGTACATAGTTCAGCTCTTCCAGTTCCATGAGCATGGACTCTTTGAACTCTTTTGGGGTGAAATTATGCTGGTGCGCCACCCTTAGGGAGGAAATATTAACTTTCATGGGAAATATTGTGTCATGTCTATAGGTTAAAGTGAAAGGTGTCATTTTGGTACTTGTCCTTTGTGATGTTTTGTAGCCCATAGTACCTCAGATAACATTATATGCCACGACCATGGAACATGCTATAAAGGGTCATGCCTCTGACATGCTTGGCATCTCTTTGTCGTAGTTCATGCGATCTTTTTGAATCATTGACCAACTTTGAATCAGCCATTACATCTTGAGACCTACTTGGTTAGCTCCCCAAACGCCTTCGTATACCACCCCCATGACTACCATGGCCTCATTTTGTTTTAGACATATGAGGAGAAGGTTGTCTGCCCCTTTCCTGTATAATTCATTTTCTAGGATTAGGTAATGGAGGGAGATCCGTCGTATTGACCTTTCAGTTCTCGTACTTGGTGTCATTAAATAAAGCACAATGAAAATCGCTAATTGCTGGCGATGAGCTCCAATGATGCTACCTTTAGGTGAAAGGCCTCTATTGTGCTGTAGGTAATGAGCATTTCTGAACTGTGAGAAACCTCTTTGATATTATTTTGGGAAGCTTAAGGCCCGATGCAATCTGTGCCATTTCGTTGGCATCTTCATTTTGCTCTCGAGGAACGTGCCCCAAAGTAACCTCGACAAATTCATCTAATAATTATACAACAGTCTTATAGTATGGTAACAATGCCCAGCTTGTACACTTATATTTTCTTAAAAATTGATTCAAGACCAGTAATGAGTCATCACTGATTTCAACAGTCATGGCTCCTAACTCCAGGAGGATATCTAGGCTGATAATAAGCGCCTTGTATTCAGCTTGATTGTTAGTACAATCAAACTGAAGCTGAAATGCATATTCCTCCCTTCTTTTAGTGGGAAATAATGATTTTTCCTACTATGGAGGAATGCTTTCTTTGTGATTCATCGAATGTGAGTCGTCATGGAACCAGGTGGACAATACTTATCTCTAGTTCCTTCGACATAATTTGATCATCGACCCTCATGGGGTGGTTAGCCAAGAAATCTGCGAGTGCATGACCTTTGACCACTTTCTAGGGATATACTGGAAAGAGAACTCTGATAAGGTGAGGATCCATTTCCCCATCATTCCCCTCAAGATCGGTCGTGTAAGCATGTTCTTGATTAAATCTATAGATGAGATGACATGGATTGTGCCAGTCATGAAATAGTGACAGAGCTTTATTGTAGCAAAATACAACGTCGTACAAAGCTTCTCGACGACTAAATACCTCTTCTCAGTGCCATGCAGTGTTCTAGATAAGTAATAGATGACTTTCTCTTTCCTGTCGTTGTTTTCCTGCACAAGTAACACCCAATTGATTCTTCCATGGCTGAGATGTATAGACGAAATGGCCTATCCTTCCTTGGTGGAATAATAACAGGAGGCTTCCTACGTTACTCCTTTAATTACTCGAAAGTGACCTGATGTTCTGGTTTCCAAACAAATTCATGGCTAACCTTAGGAGAAGGGATCAATCTTCCCTACTAAGTTTGAAATGAATCGGCACAAAAAATTCACTTGCCTGGTAAACCTTTGTACTTCCTTCTTGTTTTTAGGTTTTGCTTTTAGAGTTGCTTGTACCTTATTCTAGTTGACCTCTATGAATTGTTGATGCACGAGAAACTCTAAGAATTTCCTAGCAGAGACTGTAAACATGCATTTCAGAGGATTCATTTTCAGCTTGTGGTTCCTCGTGCGCTTAAAAGATCTTCTTGGATCGGCAAAGCGGTCTCCAAGGTCATCTGATTTTACTATAATATCGTTGATGTATACTTCCATGAACTTGTTGATCATGTCATGGAAGATGACATTCATGGCCCTCTGATAGGTAACGCCTCATTCTTGAGCCCAAAAGGCATTACAACCCAGCAGTAGGTCCCAATTACTCCAGGGCACTGGAATGTTGTCTTTAAAACATCATCTTTGGCAATGAAGATCTGATTGTATCCTAAATGGTTATCCATCAAAGATGTGATCTTGTGTCCTGCGGCCTTGTCAATTAGTTGATCTATTGTGGGCATAGGTTACTCGTCCTCTGGTATACGAGATTCGAGTTCCTAAAGTCGATGTCGATTCTCAACTTCCCATTTTTTATCACCATCATGATGTTCAAAATCCAGTCAGCGTATCTAATTAGTTTAATGAACCTTGCTATTGTAATTCTGAGCCCACAACAAACTTGGATCAACCCTAGATATCAGTGAAATTACATGTATTATCTACCATAGCATGCGAAAGCTTAGTGGAGCTTTGAATTATGGCTAAGTCTTAGAGGGGGGTGAGTAGGCCTTTTTAAATTTCTTTATTAATTTATACAATTAAGCACTACAAATAAAGAACATAGACTAATTAAGATACAATTAATTGAGCACAATAGTCTATGTGGGAGATAGATATCGTGTGATGTGCATGTGCAATCAATTAAGTACCTAGCATACAATCTAATTATGCATTCAACTAAATTAAACTATTCAACTCACAAATATAAATACAATAGCATGCTCAAATCACAACACAAATATAATAATATATAGTGGTTCGACTAATTGCCTACTCTACTCCTGGTGGATACACTCTCCTCGAGTGTACCGGATTTCACTATCTTAGAGGTTTCCAATAGATTCGCCTCTAACCTTTATAATGGTTTTAAAAGTTTATAACAAACCTACACGTACACACTCGTGTCGATGGACTACATACACACCCGTGTCGGTGAAGGTCCTACACAGAGACATACATGCACTCACCCGTGTTGGTGAAACACTTTTTTACGTGTGTCGGTGGCTCCCACGTAGACTTAATTGGTTTTCTATTGGTTAATCAATAACCTCAGTCATAATCGTAGGACTTACATACACTCCCACGGGAGGTGGTCCTACACAAGGACCTACACGTTTACACTCGTGTCGGTGGCTTACGTACACACCTATATTTGGTGGCGCTATGGTCTTACATAAGAACCTATGTGAATTTAGGTTACAAACTATATATTTAATCCTACATAAGGAAATAGTATGTAGACTCTAAAATAATAACTTACTTGTTAGATTGAGCCCCATTGATGCACATTCTTGAGATGCATCATCTCTTCTTGAATATGCTTCTCCTATACTCTCCCGATCTTTGATGTAGATGCTTCGGCTCCTATGATCGGTTACCTTATATATGATGTACCTATGAGGCTACCAAGGTAATAGGAGAATGGGGGAATCTCTTAAACTAATGGATAGTTAGTTTCAATAAGGAGATTCACGTAGATAGGCATTCTAGAAGATGATAGACATGAGAATTTACCCATAAGATTAGTGTCTAATCTCTAGAGAATGCTTGAGATCACAATATTCTTGAAAGGGAGTTTAGAATGCTTATTAGAGTGAATAATCACTAAGAAGATAGCATGAATCTCTTTGGGATAAAGCCTAAGAGCAATGGTAAGGCTTGAAATACACTAGGATCTCTAAAACACCAAATTTCTTCATTTGCACAAAAATCTGAATGTAAATTTATAAAGAAATATCTCTAACGAATCTCTAACAGCTAGATCATCAATCGATCGATCGAAACTTCGAGTAATCAAACAAGTCCCTATTTTCTTGTTAAGCTTGCTGGGCACTTTTAGTCGATTCAATCGATCGAACAGGGATTGTCGATCGATCGATGATTCAATCGACTTCGATCAAAGGATTGTCGATTCGATCGACAGAACTCAGAGTTCTGCTATTTTAGATTTTTGTTTAACAACATCTCTAAACCTCTTTTAATCTTAAGTAAACATGTTCATTTAATGTCTAAGGCTTAGGTTAGATGAATTAAATGTTTACCTATGGAATGAAATATCTATAGGTAGGGTGTTTTGGAACTTAAGGGGTTTAAAGTTAGGTTTACCAAGGCACATCATGTTTACTTGTTGTCTTCAGGCCTTTATGCTTCAAGTCTTTGAATCTTCAGTCTTCAATGTCTTTTAATGAAGGCTCAATCGACTCAAGACTTCCTAACTCATGTCATTGGCAAACCAATGTACTAACCATTAGAAATTTGGTCTAACTGCTTGTTAATCCCGGAGCACTAAGCCGGACGACTCGTCACAAAGGTGCGGACCATTATTCTTAGGTTGCTATTTATCAAGTCGTAGGTTTCAATCAATGATTTTTTCTTGTGAATATGTAAATTCATGCTAACTTGCGTATCTTTTGATTTTTATTTTATAAAATGTCATTTCCAACATAGTGACACTTCTGTGTTCGATGAAATGCCTAAATGAGTAAATTACTAGATTTAAGGTTCATGCTTTATTCTCATAATTATTGTTGCTAGTTAGCTAGTTTTGTCGAAGATTTAGAACTACTTGAGTAGTTGGGTTAGTTGGAAAATCGTGGAATACGGGGGTGGCCCGAGTTAGGTCAGCCACCTTAGACTCGTTTGATTGATTCGGGTCAAACACGGATAACCAACAGTAGCTGCACTACGCGAGATGCTTGCACCCAGTGACAGTTGCATCGGGGGTTCACCCAAGTCAACCGAACTCATCTAACAGCCAACTAATCATGTATGTTCACCATGTATGATCATGACTGCCTGAATTTGGGATACCCCATACCTATAGAAAAAGTCTACTGATGACCATTAGCGATATGATCCACAAGTTTTATGAGCCGAATATGGTGGTATGAGACACCGTGGCCATGTTGTCGGCCTTCATTGGGGTGACGAGCCTCCCTGTAGTGGCTATGAGTGATGTTGTTTACAACTTGCCTATCATATGTGTTCAACTGGGAGTGACAAACCCAAGCAGATCAAGGGACATAAGCAAGGGACCATTATGACCATTTTGAGCCTAATGATCCAGATGAGACTAATGATAAAATGGGGGTACTCTAGCTTCCCCAATATGTTGGACGAATATGACTAATTAACTACCCGGCTAAACATAAACATCTACCGCATTAAATTAATTAAGTTGTGGTGATTTGGCATTGTATTCATGTGATGAAGAAGTGTTGGCATTTACGAAATAGACATCGAAGTTACTTATGAGGGAGTGTTGTATTGTAAGAGCTTGCATCATTTCATGATCTCGTTTATACACATTAACAAGAGTAGTTAGGAATTTTTTGTTTAAATACTTTATCATTACCTGTGCTACTAAAGTTGATAACATGCATAACTTAGAACTAATGGAACCACTGAGTTAATCACTCACTTCCATTCCGGGAAGGTGTTTTAAAACACCAACCGGGTGATGTTGTAGATGCAGGTATCATTGAGGCCGACACATTGGAGGAGGCATACATGGACTCGGAGGAGGAGTCTTCATACTTCTAGCTATTAAACGGACCGATGTAGCCGGTGTGCTGCTTGACTAGGAATGTCGAGTGTTTTGGTTTAGTTAGACATCATGTTAACACATTTATTTACTTGTGAGCATTGTATATTGGGCCTTAGTTGTGCACCCATACTTTGGATACATGTGCATTACTAGTTTAGTTGATTTACTTTATTTCTATGCATTTATGTTTAGTTGATTTACTTTATTTCTATGCATTTATTGCATAATATATTACATTATCTTATTTCTATGCTGACTTCGATATTATACTAAATGTATCGAAAGAACAAGCTTCTATAAGGTATAAGTGACACTCGAAATATCGAGAATTGCATATGTGCTCAACTCCTAAAATTCGAGACGTTACGAACAACTGGATCATTTGGAAAGAAGCAACGCTCTTTCTCCTTAATGTCCTCCAACAACCTAGTGTGTTGTGCCTGTAGCACATAGAGCAAGTATGATTGAACTAGTGGATTCGATTCCACCATAATCGATCATTCTAAACTAGCTCATAAGCTTTTTTGACTACCACGGAATCCTCCTTGACTGCAACCTGTTGTCGTAGATATTCGGCAAGCTGCTCGGATTCAAAGACAAGTTTGAAATAACGATTCCCTAAAAAATACAGACACTTTAGCGTTTGCACAAGGTCTTCTAATGTAGCATTTGGTTGGCCTCTTCTGAGGCGTCCCTAATGAAGTGATTCACATCGAAGATCAGAGAAGATTGGTCAAAGTCGGTGAGACCCCAGTAAAAAATTTCTTACAAATATCTCTTTGCACCATCAAGGAATGAAAATGAGTTGGAAGCCATGGTTGCAAGGGTAGGAAGCTAGAAAGTTTATGTAGATGTTAGTATAAGTTCAAGGTAGGATCTAAGGAGTTTAAATAAACAATTCAGGAGCCTAAGTTTGGTACAGTTGTGGTAGAAAAGGACACTTCGTGTTCCAAGAAATTAGGAACACACAACCATCCTGGTCTTTATTTCGAAGGATCATGCATGACCCCTCAAATTTTGAATGTTAGGTCATCAGTTGGTTATGAAGAATAGAAAAGAAAGAAAATACTAAGTAAGGCGATCGTTGATAAAAAGAGGGCTTTGCGACCGATTGTATTAATGAATTGGTCACAGTTACACGAGTTTGATCGTTACAAGTTAAAGAAAGAAAATTGTTGAATCGATGCTTTGACCTCTTCCAATCGACCCTTTGCCGTGCGCAAAGCGACTTCATGTTTGATGACCGTTTGATGAATTCGGCTGATATTTGTCATTTATGACTTAGTGGATGCTACCAAATCCTCGACCATTTTCTTTTATAAATCGTATTTAACACTCCTCTCCTCGTAGTTTCTCTTCAGAGTCATCAACTCTGCCTCCAGAGCAATGATCCGTATGCTCATTTCCTCCAATTCATCCATATGTATTTTCAGTTCCTTGTGGCTTGCCAACAATTTACTTATGATATCCTTGGTGGTGGTCATCTGGGATTCTGTTGTTACATGCTCAATCTCGAAGTGACTAATGATGGTGTAGAGATTGTATTTCCCAAGAAATTTTTAAGGGTTGATAATTTGGCCATGAGACTCATGTCCGAACAAGAGAAAGCCCTATATGGATTGATCAGTGGAGTGAGCCTATCAATCATCTCGATCGACATAGTCCTGGATAATCCTGAATGTACAAGGGTTCGAAGTTCTTTTTTAAGGCTTTGCAATTCAGTCGAAAAAGGGAGACTCAGCCTCCCTGATATCGTTGGCAAGAGCTCGTTCAAGGGAGGAGAGGATGTCCTCAACCGGAAGTGTCTTCAGTGGTTGCAGAAGAGGCCGAGGCATCATCCATGACTATTGACGTTGATACAAGAATCATGACCGGGCTAGGAAGAGAGACATCGGCCACAAGAGTCTCTTCTATTTCCTGATCATGGAAGATCACCTAGTGTGCTGCACCCAATTGAAGAGGTTCTTCAACGGTTGGAGGAAGTTGCTGAACAGATGGATGAATAGGTTGAAGAGACAATCTTCCGTTTGAGCCCTAAGTGGCACTTAAGGGATGCTCATCTTCTTCTTCTTCTTAGTCGATAGCGGTAGGTGACGTTTGGGGAAGGTCGACTATATATTTAGGCTCTGTAACAAGAGTCGTAGCTTCAGTAGAAGCATGAGAAGGAAGTACCTCGATGCCAATCGTGTCCTCAGAATCAACGGTCTACACATCAGGAATTTCAGGAGCATCGGTCATTTACTGGCGCTGTTGTAATGGTTGTGCCATAATGACTTGCTTCTCTATGTCCCATAGCTCTCAAGTAACTACAAAAGAAAGACATAGTTAACCGATGCATGAGGTAAAAGGTTCGGCGTATTTATACGAGTGAAAATAACCTCCACCTAAATCAGAATGAACGGCATAGGTGACGAATCAGCTATCCACAGTTTGAGAATTTTTGATAATCATTGTCATTGCTTGTGTAAAATTGGGGAATGGTGGCAGATTGGGGTTATGAGGAGTAAGATATTTTTCATCGAATGGGAGATCAAGATTGTTTAATCTTTTCCTATCGTACCACCATTTTTTTACATCATTTATTATAGTGAGCTTCCTAGTGACATTTTAGACCCTCCTCAATTTTTATTTTTATTTTTTTTAGAATAGTCTTCAACAAAAGACCCTAGCCAATATTTGATTTTGAAGTATTTTTCAAATGAAGACACAGCCTCAGCCGAGGAAGTAGTTGATTGTTGTCATCCTTAGATGAGGTCGACAGCGAATGATCTGTTATGATTGGCTGAGGTGGGTTGGAGCGCTTAAAGACTAGAATAGTGAAAAGGCCGAGTTCCAAGTCTTGGGGGGGGGGGGGGGGGGGGGGGGTGAATAGGATTATGCCAAATAAAAAATAAATGTGAAATACAAAGACAGATAACATAATTAAATAGCAACCTCAAATGCACTAGTCTTGAGAGGTTGATACAAATTGAGTTCTAAGAACAACTTTTCACTAAAAACCAATGTTTATGGTAGGATGACCTGATGTCTAGAACGTTGGTAAGTATCAAAAACTCAAACTGAGAATGAGGCGAAGGAAATAAACTAAATTATTTCAACATTCACACAAGTGCATAAAAAAATTAGAACATTCAGTACCACACATACATCATAATCATAATGCGAACTCAGAGAATTATAGTGGTTCGTTTGTGTACACCAACTGTTCGCAAACAGCCACACAACTACTCCACTCCCAATATGTCATGCCCAAAACTCAGAAACCGAATTCACAAAATTTTCTATCACCGAATCTGGTGCCGACAGCCTCCGTAGTACCCCATCCTTGTCTCCCAGCGCCCATACGCCGGATTCTGATCCTGGGATCCTATAAGGAGGATTTTTAACATGAATTTATCTTGTAAGAAGCATAACCACATGTTTACCCAAATCATAAGAATGACATCATCACCACATATCCACTAATATAATCATTCAAGTACAATGCTGAAAGGGAAATACAATATAGAGATATCAAAGAAAACTCCAGAAGCTCAACCGCACGCTCCTACCTCAGCTCGGTTGCATCCTAACGTCACTTGCACGCATCTATCGTGTATAAGCTTATAGAAAGCTTAAAGGGTGGTATAAGTGTGTGAGCAGTATATGCGTGCTCAGAATGAAATATTAGAGTAAACGAAAATACTGGTAAGTTCACAAACCATACAATATTAGAGTAAGAAGAAATACTGACAAGTCCATAAAAATATCATAAACCTCATCCAAGATATGCGATGAGAAATATAGCAAGCTAATGTCATATACCGAGAAAGTAATGTATGTCGGCTATGCAATGCGGAGGCATAGTAAGCCAAATGTCATGTGCTGAGGATGTAAAGAAATATGCAGTGTGAATGAAATGACCAAGCGAGAGGGTGGAGTTGGGATGATAGTACATAGTATCGCAGGCTATGGGGTCCATCACAAGAGACTTCTATACAAACCAGTCCCAGACCTAAATTTCGATAGATAAACTCAATGTATTAAACTCCTGATGTCAGGTTGGTCACGCGTCCTAACCGAAATCCTGGCCATTGTGAAGGTACACATAACAATTAGTTGCGCACCACTAGCCCGAGTGGATAGTGAATGAATGAATGAATGAGTATAATACCGAGTATGCAACTCCTGCTTAATAAGTTCATATATCAGTACTTTACATCTTTAGGATCATAACCAAGGTCTAGTACACTCTACATGCAATCACCGCCCACTGGACGCACGACCATGTAAGTGGAAGAGACCTCACTATCCTCCTGCTCAGTAGCTAGCCAATATCTACTTGGAACGTTGATAGCAGACCCATTTATGCGTTGGTCAAACTTAGCTTAACTATGCCCACTACCCTCGGGCGGGTAAGGCCACAACCCCTTCCCAACCGACCACGACACAGTGGGAGATGCTGCCTACTGGTATTCGGCACTTGAGCACTCATGTATCTAATCAGTCTAGACATTGGGGCATCTCCTGGCCACGGACGTTTAGAGATTTTCACCCATGGACATCTATGATGCCCGTATACTAGAATCAAATATTTTTGGTATCCCATCTGGCCATCCATGACATGCCTGTGGAGGCTATGGCCCCGATGTTACTAGGGCGTATAGTAGTCATATCCTAAAATACGAGATGCATGAGTCGCATAGTCCAATCATGCATCAATCCTGCGCATACCATCCGCTCGTGTGGGATGACTCCGCCTATCAGGGAGTCTCATGAACAAACTGCCTTATGACATATGCAATAGTCAACCACATTATAACAAACATGCAGATGATTCTTATCGACATATATCATGATGCTATGTTGTTACATACTCATAATCGGTATCAATAACCGATACCGATAATCAACATCGATAATCGGCATCGATAATTGGCCTCGACAATCAGCCTCCATAATCGGCCTCAATGATTGGCCTTGATAATAGGCCTCGACAATCGACCTCGATAATCCGGACAGATTGTGTACACCACCTGTTCGCAAACAGCCACACAACTACTCCACTCCTAATATCCACACCCACAGGATATTGGCTTTCACTAAGAAGTAAGGTTTTCCAAAGTTCACCTTAAAACGTTCACAATTGTGTTTTTCAAATGGCTTATGCAATCACAAAAACCCCACAATGAGTTTTTCTTGGCTAAGTCTCACAAACCAAAAATGCAGAAAATGAAATTGTATTTATCTGAAGATTCTTCTTTTAATGTAGCCTGGTAGAACAAATTCGATGTAGACGTAGATGTTCAATATCTAATCTCACAAATGAAAGGGTTCTAACTCTAAATAATTTTTAAATTAAATTAACCTGGGGCTAGCTTGATTTGATTTTGATCTCAAAAGGGTAAATCAAAATTTTATTTTTAATAGAATAAAATTGAATAAAGAGATCTCAAAATCAAATACAAAAAAGCTATAACAAGAATCTAAAATTAATAAGCAATAACTTACAATAGTAGGAGCTTCTTTTAGAATGATGGCTTGATTAGGCTTGAAATGAATGAATAATTCTGAGAAACATCCTCTATTTATAGGTAAAAATTCTATTCCCTCGACTAGTCGAGCCACAACAAAAAATTCCCAAAAATTCTCAACAAATCTTGGATTGGTCGAGAAACTTCTTGGTTGGTTGAGCCAATGCCTGGACTAGTCAAACAATGACTAGGACTAGTCGAAGAAAAGTCTATAAACTTATACATTAACCCAAATTCAATATGCAATTAATGACCTAACCTATGGTCAATCTAGGGTCATCCATACCTCAAATGTGAGTATGAAATATTGAAACATCGATCGCTTCAGTAGATCGTATATATTGAAGCACATGAAGCTTAACCTTGTATTCTTGAGCTTGAGCTTGTGATCTTAAGCTTGAGGCAGTGATCTTGAAATATGAGCTTGAGTACTTAAGACTTGAGCTAGAGGTAATGAACTTGAACTTGAGCTTTTAGCTTGAGATAGACTTTGTGTTCTTGTACTTGAGCTTGTGTTAGATCTTTGACAAAGTTCTTCAACTTGAAAACGTAGAAGAGTTGACTATGGTGATCTTGAAGGTGAACTTTCCATCTTATCATAATAAGATACTGACTCCAAGTGGTTTAGCACAACAAAATTTGACAATACAGGGTGCTAGAATTACAACATAGCACTTACAAATAGGATGGTTAGGTGGTAGGCCGAGAGGAGATCCTAAGTCAAGGATTCTCTTTAGAGCAGATGGAGGTGATCAAGCTGGTGGAGATGTAGGAGCGACAAGTACCTTCATTGTAGCTTTTTCGCGCTTCGGTTGAGGAGTGGTTTGGGTCGGTGAAGATTGTGGGGGAGAGATAGTGACTGATTTGGTCTTTGACTTATTCAGTTTTCGGTTAGGAGTTGTAGCCAATTAGGGTGCTGCTTTTTTCTTTCCTCGAAGCTCTATAGAAGAAGAAAGTTATGTTATGATAGCTTGAGGAGATTTATTGAGAACCCGTTTCTGTCAAGTGGTTTGGTGAAAATGTCCACAAGTTGATTTTCAGTTTGAACATAATCCAATGAAATAATTTTATCTTCCACTAATTCATGAATATAATGATATCTAATGTCAATATGCTTGGTTTGTGAGTGCTGGATGGAATTCTTACAGATATTGATTGCGCTAGAGTTATCGCAATACAGTACCATAGTATCTTGCGCAAATCCATAGTCATTTAACATTCTTTTCATCCACACAAGCTAAGTGCATATATTTTTGGCTGCAATATATTCAGCCTCAGCTATGGATAGTGATACAGAACTTTGTTTCTTGCTATGCCATGAAACTAAAAAGTTCCTGATATAAAAACATCCACCACTTGTAGAGTTTTGGTCATCTATATTAACTGCCTAGTCAACATCTGTATAACCAGCTAATTCAACATTAGTATCATATGAATACCAAAGCCCAAGATTGGCCAAGCTTGCGACATATCTCATAATTCGCTTGAGGTGAGATTCCTTAGGATCTAATTTATATCTAGCACAGATACCTACGCTGAATGTTATATCAGGTCTGCTCACAATTAAATATAATAAGCTACCAATCGTACTATGATACAACCAAGGATCTACACTTTTACCTGTTGCATCCTTGGAGAGCTTAAGAGTCATACTTATAGGAGTATCGAAGTTTTTGCCACTCTCAAAACAAAACTTCTTCACCAAGTTTAGAGCTTACTTGGTTTGAGAAATAAAAATCCTGTCTTCAAGTTATTTCACTTGTAGACCTAAAAAGTAATTCAGTTCTCCCACCATGCTCATTTCAAACTTAGACTTCATCAACTCTGCAAAATCAGTAGACAGGTTAGAACAAGTAGAGCCATAGATAATATCGTCAACATGTATTTATACTATAAGTATGTGATCATTGTGTTTCTTTACAAACAGTGTCTTATCAACACTCTCCATTATAAAGTTATGACTTAGTAAAAACTTAGTTAGCTTCTCATACCATGCCTTGAGAGCTTATTTTAAACTGTAGAGTGTCTTTTTCAGGCGATAAACATGATCAGTGTATTCGAGGTCTTCAAAACCCTTAGGTTGTTCTACATATACTTCCTCATGTAAATCACCATTCAAGAAAGCACTCTTGATATCCATTTGATAGATTTTGAACTTTTTAAAACAAGCAATGGATATAAATAACCTAATAGATTCAAGACGAGCTACTGGGGCAAAGGTTTCGTGTTACATTCCGAACTTGAAAACTGGGCTCATAAAATTCTCGATCGCAGAATCCGGCATCGACAGCCTCCGTAGTACCTCATTCTCGGCTCCCGGCACCCATATACTGGATTTCAATCCTTAGATGCTACAAGGAGGATTTTAAACATGATTTGATTCGTAATGAGCATAACCACAAGCATAACCCATGAATAATAACCACAAGAACACCACCACAAAATCCATTATGATCAAAAACTTTAAGTATAATGCGTAGGAAAGGGAAATACAAGATAGTGATAATAACAAAAACTCCAGAAGCTCGGCTGCACGCTCTAACGACGGTGAGACTAAGGCTGAGTCCTGGCCTCACCTGCATGCATCAATCATGCATAAGCTTAGAAAGCTTAGAGGGTGGTGTAAGTGTGTGTGCAATATAAGCTTGCTCAGAATGCAAAGTCAGAGAAATGCAGAATCATGCTGATGAATACACGAATGCAGCCAAGGCTATACGGTGCAAGATATGAATGCTATCGGCCATATCCAGACCATGTGATGCGAGATGCTACTCAAGCATGTCAATCCTCATCATATATCATACAGTTCTCATTCTGGATAATCACTGGGGTCTAGTACACTCTAGGCCAGCTTGCCGTCCCTATCCGAACGCACAACTGGGAGAGCAGAAGAGACCTCACTATCCTCCTGTCAATATCGGGCCCGGCTCGTCGATAGCGGATCGATTCCTCAAGCTGGTCAAACTCAACCTAGAAGTTGCCCCCTCACTCAGGAGGGTAAGGTCACATCCCTTTTCAACCGACCACGACACAGTGGGAGACGCGGACTACTGGTATACGGCCATTGCGCACTCGTGTATCCATTCAGTCCCGACGTTGGAGTCATCCTCTGGTACCATCAAGTTTAGGGATTTTCACCCAGGGACATTTATGGCGCCCGTATGCTAGAACTAAATATTTTTGGTATTCAATCCAGCCACCCACGATGCGTCAGTGGAGGCTTTGGCCCTGATGTCACTAGGGCATACAATAAATACAATCATACAAATGCAAGTGCATGAGTCACACTACCAGTCATGCAACAGTCCTACGTGTACCATGTGCTCATGTAGGGCAACTTTGCCTATCAAGGAGCCCATAAAAAGTCCGCCGAAGGCATATGCTATGATCAATCACTTCTCATATCAGTCATACATATGATGCATATGATCACGAATCATGGATCTATACTAAATATGTATATAAAGATGGGCTTTGTGTATAACGAAGATGGGCCTAGACGGCCTACTCACTATAAGTACGGGCCTACCAATGGGCCTCAGGGAGAGTGACAATGCGGACATTTAACTAACATTATCCCTACAATGTGGGCATCAAACCATCATTGCTCCTAAGGCTTGGCTTGCCGTAAATATCATTAAATAAATCATGACGGAATCACAAATTGTAATGTTCTTAGGTACATCCCATTGGGCCTCAAATACATCAAATGGGCCATATCTCATGAGACTTATATTCATCAAGTGGGCCACCTCAATGAGCCTCACCAATGGGCCTTAGGTACTTTGCAATGAGCCATCACCCATGGGCCTTAGAATGCATTAAAATGAGCCCAATCACATAAGCTTTATGTGTATAAATGGGCCTAATCACATAGGCCTTATATATATATCAAAGTGGGCCTCAACAATGGGCCACAAATACATCAAATGGGCCTCAAACGTGAGCCTATATATATTAAGATAGGCCCCAACAATGGGCCTATAAACACATCAAGATGGCCTACATACATGGGCCCATATATACTAAAGTGGGCCTCAACATTGGGCCTATATACATGTCGAGGTGGGCCTAAATACATGGGCCCATATGCATCCAAGTGGGCCTCAATAATGGGCCTAAAAATATATCAAGATGGGTCTAAATACATGGGCCCATACTTACCAAAGTGAGCCTCATGTGAGGCTCGCCATAATGTTTATTTTCCTATCCAATCTATTGATATGGTCACATAAATAGGGGGCCCACCAAAATGTTTATTTTCTAGCCAACCTATTGATATGGTCACATGGACCAAGGGGCCTACTGTAACGCTTATTTGCAATCCAACTGTTCATAAGGTGATGTGGACCAGGGAAGGCCCACTGTAATATTTATTTGAATCCAATCTGTTGGCAAGGCCACGTGTACATGGGGCTAACCGTGATTTTTATCTACCATCCACCCTATTCATAGGGCCACATGGTCAGGGAGGGGGCCCACTATAATATTTATTTGCCAAACAACCTATTCATAAGGTTACGTAGGCCAAGGGCCCACGGTGATGTTTATTTCCACCCAACTTATTGATATGGTCACGTGGGCCAGGGAGCCCATCGTGATGTGGTTCACAAATTCAGACCACCCATTAGGTGCTTCCCACTTGGCTGAGGGGTCAGACCAAGTTTCAACTGCATCCAAATTTCAGGTAGGCCCCACTAAGTGATTTTATATGTTTGAGGCATGTCTTCACGCGATTTTAGATGGTATGGCCCACCTGAGCTCCGTATACAGCTGATTTTTGGGATATCCCATAATTTAAAGGGGGCGCTTCAAATGCACAGTGTTGATGTTTGAAACGCATCATGGTGGGGCCCACAGCTGGGCCGTGAGGGCCAGCCTTGCCCGTCCGCCCGCCCCCTGACAGCGGCAGCACCAAGTGTTGCTGCCTTATTCCTTTTTTTTTAAAAAAAAAATTTTATATGGTTTTTGATAGGTGGAGCCCGCATCTGAAAATCCCAGTCCGACCATTGGATTCTATGGCCCCTGATCAACCCAATGAGACCAATATGCGTCATATTTTTGACGAATAGAACGATCAATGTGGATTTTAATGGTCATACTACTATTTCCTATGGTGTGGCCCGCTTGATTATTAGATCAACCTCATCTTTTGGTTCAACGCCTGAAATGAGCTGAGATGTGAAATGAACGGTGTGGATTATATACATACATCATGGTGGGGCCTGCATGAGCAGCCCACCCCAAGGCGCTACCAGTCTAGCGTCCAGAGACGCTAGTCGGCGTGCATAAACAAATACATTTCGGTGGGTCCCACAGGGACGTGCATCATGGTGGGTCCCACCCAAGTTAGCCACCTCTACTAGGGATAGATACTAAGATCTCAAGTGTTGAAATGAGTATCTCCACTCACTCTACCAGTTGAGCCATGAATCTGGATGTGTTCCATGGTGGGTCCCACCATTCATGATGAATGGTATGAATGGAACACTAAATGGTGGGGCCCACTACATCAAATAGATAAAGAGAGAGAGAGAGAGAGAGAGAGAGAGAGAGAGAGAGAGAGAGAGAGAGAGAGAGAGAGAGAGAGAGAGAGACGGTGAAGGAGGGACCCCGCCACTATGGGCCCCTCATGAGTATATTATATACATCAAAGTGGGTCCCACCAACAAGTGGACCCTTAAAATTGAAAACAACGGTAGATCACCCACCTCTTGTACTCCTCTTTGCTCCCTTAGCCTTCTATGCTCCTTGCCTTCACTTTTGACAGTGGATGATGAACCTTTGAGGGTGGTAGATGATGGATCAACAGTGGAGATGGGAGATAAGAGAGTAGGGAAAGTGGGCCACACTTGGTATTTTGGAGAGCTTGAAAATGTTTGGACGTGTGATGGGGTGTTGCTTAGGAGTAGAGAGATGAAATGAGAGAGAGGGAGAGAAGTAATGGCTTAAGGGATGGGGTGATGTGGTGGTTGTAAGAAAGGGTGATGTGGAGGCATGGGTGTGGTGGAAAATTTATAAAAGAGGGAATGGTTGTAGTTGAAATTTGATAAAGGAGGGATGGTGAGAGGAGAGAGAGAGTTGACTTTTGAAAAGGGAGGGATGGGTTGCATGTACTTGGGTAAGGCTTGTACTTGACATTGATTGATGAGACATCTCATAGAGATTCCCTCATAATTCATAACGGGCGGTGTTTTCTTCAAATTGAACACGGGCCTACATCTTCTACCCTGGGTATCGGGTCGGTGCGCGAGTCACGGTGTTAGAAATGCGATGATGGCGCGGTCGCCAAGGTACAAGTTTCTATTCGAGCCAACTTCGGCATGTGGGACTCGGCTTAGGATCAATCGCAAATGTCGAAGGTTGCCAGAATTCGACCAGAAGGACTGCGGAAGAATACGAAAGGTAAGTCTAGGATACGGGTATTACATTTTGTCATAATTGATGCCTTCTATCTGAGTGTACCCCTGTACAACTAGTCTTGTCTTATTTCTTGTAATATTTTCTAATTCATCAGATTTATTTTTAAAGATCTACTTAGTTCTAATTATATGTTTATCATTAGGTCTAGAAAATAAATACCACACATCATTCCTTACAAATTAATTTAGTTCATCTTGCATAGTTATTATCCAGTTTTCATCAGTAAGCACTTCTTTTACATTGGCAGCCTAAATTTGGGAAGTGAAACACACATAATTACATATGTTTTCTAGTTGTTTACGAGTGCACACACTAGTGAGAGGGTTCCCAAGAATTTGATCAGTTGGATGGTCTTTAACTGACTGTAGTTTAGTGTCATTTTGACTGGATGAAGAGTTTGGTTTATCAAATATAGCAACTTCATCATCTTCTAAACTCGAGATAGGTGTATTCAGGTGATCATCTATAACCACATTAATGGACTCTTGAATAACACCGGTTCTTTTGTTGAGAACTCGATACGCTTGACTATTTAGAGCATACCCTAGAAAAATCCCTTCGTCACTTTTAGTGTCAAACTTCTCTAAATTTTCACGGTCATGCAAAATATAACACTTGCTACTAAAAACTCGAAAGTATTTGACTGTTGGCTTCTTATTGAATCATAGTTCATATGCAGTCTTATCATTTGATTTTCTAATATAAACACGATTTATTATATAACATGCAGTGTTCACAGCTTCAGCCCATAGATTTTTAGGTAATTTCATGCTATTTAACATAACATTGGCCATTTTTTGAAGCACACGATTTTTCCTTTCAACAACTCCATTTTGTTGAGGTGTCTTAGGTGCAGAAAATTCATGCGATATCCCGTGATCGCTACAGAACTTCTCAAAATTACTCTTATCAAATTCTGATCCATGGTCACTTTGGATTTTTGAAACATTTGATTCCTTCTCAGTTTGGATATGCTTGAGTATATTTTTCACTTCATCGAGAGTTTCAGACTTCTTTTTCATGAAAGCTACCAATGTATATCTGGTAAAGTCATCCATAATTATTAGAAAATATTTCTTTTCATCTTGACTCTCCGTTCTAGTAGGTCCAACGAAATCCTTGTGGAGAAGTTTAAGGGGTTTAAACGTGGCCCTAGAGTTCAATTTCTTATGACTACTCCTAGTTTGTTTACCAATTTGACATTCACCACAAATTTTGTCCATTTTCTTCAGTTTGGGTAGACCTCTTATTAACTCGGCTTTGCTCATTCTATATAGATTTTGGTAGTGTACATGTCCAAGGTGTTTATGCCATAATTTAGTCTCATTGGTTTGGACCATGTAGCACGATAATTTAGACGAGCTAGTAATTCTCAGATGTTCTGCGACCAGTTAATATCATAGAACCTTTCTCATTAGAAATCTCACATCCTTGGTTAGTGAATTTAACGTTATGTTTATTATCGAAAATTTGAGAAATGTTAAAGAGATTATGTTTAAGACCTTCTACAAATAAAACATTCTCAAAATGATGAAGATTGAAGAGTTGAACCATACCTTGGCCAAATATTCTGCAGTCACTACCATCATCAAATGTGACAGAACCATTAGTCATATCTTTGAATTTGGTGAACAAATCTTTGTCACCTGTCATGTGTTTAGAGCAACCACTATCTAGGTACCACTTTGATTGACTCGAAGCCTTGAAAACAGTGTGGGCAACCAGACAAGTAACTTTAGGGGCCCATTTCATTACCATTTTGGGTTTTGGAGCACTATTGGTTTTTCTGTGCTTGTAGTTGTTATAAGTTTTACCATTCGAGTTAGATTTCAGAAGTTCCTAGAGTGAATCCATAATGTTTTCAGCTAAGGGGTTATAATTATGATTTTTATGATTGATATGGTTAATATTAAGTTTGGTAGTTTGAAAAGTTTTAGGATTTTTAAAACCATTTTGATTTAGACTTTTCCCTTTTAAGTTGGAGGACTCTCCTTTAACAAACTTAGGAGGAGTAATCTTAATTTTTAAAGGCGTATTTTTATTATAGCCTAGACCAGATCTATCTCCACATTTCCTTGATCCGGTTAACAATTTTCTAGTTTAGGATCACCCTTGGCATACCTCTAAGTATCCTTTGAACTCAAGAGAGAAGAGACTTCTAGTTTTAGTTTTTCATTTTCTGATTTTAGATTTTCAACTTGGTACGTTTTGAAATCTAAATCACATTTAGTCTTTTCAAAACAATCAGAAAGATGTGATTTTGCTAAAACTTAGTTTTCAAAATCCTCTTTTAACTTTAAAAACTTTTCTTTTTGAAGTTTAAGTTTTACAACTATCTTACAACTTTCCTTGTATAGGGCATTATAGGCATCTTGTAAATCTTCATCATTTTTAGGGTCACTTCTTAGATTTTCATCATAAGTTGAATCACAACTATCTGTGGAAGTGACTCTGGCCAGAATCATTAAAGCCTTGACCTCATTAATAGATTCGAGTTCTGAATCATCTGACTTGGAAGAGGCTTTTAAGTAAGACGATTCATCCCATGTGGCCAACATACCTTTCTTGTTTGATTTGTCCTTCTTTAGACATTTGTTTGCTAAATGCCCGTATTCATGGCAGCTGAAGCATTTGTTGTCTTTAAGAGATTTTCAATTTTTAGATTTACTCTTTTTCTTCTTAGAGGGTTTTTAAAAATCAACTCTCTTTTTGCTTTCAAAAATCTTATAAAACTTCTTTGCTAATAGTGTCATATCATCCTCTGAATTTTTACAATCAGAATTATTAGAATTATTTTGAGAAATACATTTAGATGACTTAAGGGCTATGGACTTACCTTTAAGAGCCTTGAAATTCAACTCGTAGGTTTATAAAGAACCAACAAGCTCTTCAACCCTCATATTATTCGTGTCACGAAGTTCCTGAATGACAGTCACATTAGAATTGAACATTTCAGGAAATGAACGTAGTATCTTTGCACAAACTTTACTTTCTGGGATGTTATCTCCACGACCCCACATTAAGTTGACTATCTTATTCAATTTAGTATAGAAGTCCATGAATGTTTCACTTTCTTCCATATGTATTTCCTCAAAGCTAGTGGTGAGGATTTGAAGTTTTGACTTTTTGACAATAGTCGTACCCTTGTGTGTCATTTCAAGATATCCCAAGCTTGTTTTGCAGTATCATAAGATATAATTCTTTTGAATTCATCTGGTGATAATGCGCAAGTGATTGCATTTAAAGCTTTGGCATTGACATTACTCTCATTTTTCTAAAGAGTGGTCCATGAATAATAAGGTGTAACTTTAACAGACTTAGTTCCATTAATGCCTAGAACTTCAAACGTGGGTGGGTTCCATCTAGTCAATGTGGCTTGCCACACGCTCTCATCGATGGACCTCAAAAATATCTTCATCCTGGCTTTCTAATAAGCATAATTGGAGCCATCAAAAGGTGGAGGCCTAGTAATAGAGATGTCATGCCCCAGACTCGGTAACCAGACTCACAGGAGACCCGATAGCCAGTTCTAGCTGCAATAGCCTTCGTAGTACCCCATTCTCGACTCCTGAGGCAGGTTCTGATCTTGGGATTATATAAGGAGAATTTTTATAATAGTAAAATCATTTCTGATACGAGCATACCCAAGATCACAACAAGTATATCTGAGAATAACAAAGGCACACATCACAAAATCCACTATGAATTTAAACTTTTACAAGTTTTCATAAGGTTCAAAAGGACATACATAAGATAATAGAAGAAGGAAAGAAAAGTCTGCAACACTGGGGTCCTTAAGCTCAGCTTTAATCCAAGCTCTGCTACTACGACGCCTGCCTAAGATCTCCTGCACACATCAATGTGCATAAGCTTATAGAAGTTTAGAGGGTGGTGAAAGTGTGTGACAATGGTGCACAGAAGAATAGTAGGATGCATAAGAAGGGAAACTTGCTCAATGACAATATCACTAGCCTTACTAAGGCTTATCATGAATACGATGCAATGAGTACTCGACCCCTTACCAAAACGATGCATAAAGGGGCTTATACAGCCAATGGGACACTGAAAATCTATTCTACATGGGGTGCTATAGATATCCCTGGGTGAAAGTCCCTAAACCCTCTCGGTTCCAGAGGTTGCTCCAACGTCTAGACCGAGTGGGTAGATGAGCGCCGAGTACCGATTACCAGATGGCTGCGCTCTTCACTGTGTCGTGGTCGGTTGGAAGGGAGTGCGGCCTTACCTGCCTAAGAGGAGGGGGCAATGCTAGGCTGAGTCTGACTAGCTCGAGGAATGGGTCCGCTATTGACGAGCCGGGCTCTATATTGGTAGGCGGATAGTAAGGTCTCTTTCACTCACCTTGTTATGCGCGATGGGGCGGCAATCTGGTATGGAGTATAATAGACCCCGGTGATTTCTCAGAGAGGAACTGTAATTATATGTGGACTTATTGAGTAGGAGTGCATGTTCATTCATTCATTCATTCACTATCCACTCGGGCTGGTGGTGCGCAACTAATTGTTGTGTACCTTCGTTATGGTAAAGATTTCGGTTGGGAGCGCGACTAACCTGAGATCAGGGGTTTACCACGTTGAGTCTGACTATCCAAATTTAGGTATGAGACTGGTTTGGATAGAAGTTCATTGTGGCGGACCCCGTAGCCTGCGATATTACGTACTATCATCCCGACTTCACACTCCAGCATGGTCATTTCATTTGCATCGCATATTGCATTAAATCCGCAGGCGTATGGCATTTTTGGTTGCTATTTCTGCACTTATATGACTTAGATGGATTTAGCAGGATTTGTATATTGCATTGCATCTTCGACATTTGATATTTGGCTCTTTATAACTCCATTGCATAGCTATTCTATATCGCGTATTCTGATATTGATTGACTCATAGACTTGTCTATACTTTCACTTACTCTATTATCATGTGAGTTATATCTTGTCAGTATTTCTGTTTACTCTGATAATTCTTGCTCTTGTCAGTGTTTCTGCTTATTCAGACATTGTATGGTTTATGGATTACTAGTTTTTCGGTATTGTATGATTATGACATTGTATTGAATACTTGACACTTACCTTGTGCACACACTTACACCACCCTCTAAGCTTTCTATAAGCTTATGCACAATAGATGCGTGCAGGTGATGTTAGACTGTAGCAGTGTTGAGCTTAGAGAGTGCGGTGGTCTTCTGGAGCTTGATTCTTTATTTATATATTTTCCTTTTAGCATTGTATTCAAATGATTATATTAGTGGATATGTGATGACGATGTTGCCGTTGTGAATTGGGTAATCTTGTGGTTATGCTTATTACTAGTTAAATATACATTTTTTTTTTAAAAAAATTCTCCTTGTAGGATCCCAGGATCGGAATCTGGCATATGAATGCTAGGAGCCGAGAATGGGGTACTACGGAGGCTATCGGCACCGAATTCCACTATCGGGATTCCTATGAATCCGATTTCTGGGTTTGAGGCGTGACAGAAGTTGGTATCAGAGCCTAACTTGGGAATATCTGAAGATAACATCACATATCTGCTGGTAGTTACCCTGCACTCTATGATTGTTGAGAACTTAGAATGATTAGACGCCCAAGTTCGGATAACTTAGAGACTTTCTGATATAGCTCCCAACCATTGAGATTGTGAGGTTGCATAGTATTACAGTCTCGATAGTTTCTGACTGAGATCCGAGGATTTGAAAGATCATCGTAGTGTTGATGAAGCGTCTTGGGAACCAGAGGCTGAGATTTGTGGGTGTTGTCCCTATCTCTTAGGCATTAGGCAATGTTGGGATGTTGTGTTCTGATTCGATTTTCCTCCTTGGGTGAGCCTTGTATTGGTAGTATTGTGATTTAAATTTTGAGGATGAAATTTTTATTAGGAAGGGAGAGCTGTAAGACCCGTATCTTAGTCCGTACCATTCCGTGGATTTCCGTAGTCTTACCGGTCGAATTCCGGCAACCTTCGACCCTTAATCGATATTTACGCGCGACCCTGATTCGTATGCCGTCAATTCGAAGTTGGCTCTACCCAAGATCTTTACCAGTACGATCGTGCCGTCGCTGCGGTTCCGATGCCGCATCTCACGCGCCAAGGCGATACCCAGGCCAAGAGATGTGGGCCCGCGTTCAGTTCGAGAAAACGCCGCGCGTTGCGGGTATTGAGGGAATCTCAACGATATATCACATCAATCAATCACTCCATCAATCAATCCCATCACCTCATGTTAAGTACACCATCACCTCACACCCATCCCCAAGCAACCCTTAAAGTCAACACTCCCTTACACAAAGTACCCCCATCACTCACTTTTCACCCATCACACCCATACCTCTCTCCCATCACCTCTCTCTCTCATTCCCTCTCATTTCTCCCAAGCACCATGAGAGCTTGGATATCCATGGCTTCCATGAGAGAAACTAAGTGTGGCTCACTCCCTATCACCCAATCCTACCCTCCAAAATCGATCTTAACCGTTAAATCGCACCCCTTGAAGCTCTTGAACGCGTTGGTGGAAGAAGGAAGACGAAGATCATAAGGTGGGTGCCTCTATTCTTCTCTCTCTTTCTCTTTTTCTATCTTTCACTTTTGTTGTGTGTGACATGTAGCGGTGTGGCCCACCTGGACATACCCCACTTGATGTAATTGTCCAAACCATTTGGGCCCTACCTTAGGGAGATGGGAAAAATATAAATATCATGTTGGGCCAAATCAAGTGGACTACGGCCCCGTGGGACTCACCAGCCATGGTCCCCACCCGTGGGACCCACCTTATACACGTCTTATGCAAACTGTCCAGCGTCCAGGACGCTGGACGTGGCCGTGAATTGAAGAGTTAACTAACGGTGTTGTGTACTGAGAAGTAAGCAAAGATGTCGTTTGATTTTTTTTTATTTTTATTTTTTTTTTTTTTTAAAACTTTGGGTGGACCGCTCATATACGCCCCACCATGATATATGAATTCAATCCATGCCGTCTATCTTACTTCTTAGATCATTTTAGGCGTTGAGTCGAAATTTGAGACCAAACCAATTCTCGGGCGGGCCATACCATAGGAAAGAGCGGTATTACCGTTAAAACCCACCTTAATTCTTCTATTCGCCAAAAACATGCAGCTTATTGGTCTCATTTACTCGATCATGGGCCGTAGAATACAATGGCTAGGATGGATTCTGTCGATGTGAGCCCCATCATAGAAAAACCTTGAGATAACAAAAAAAGATTAAAAAAAAAAGGGCAAGGCAGCAGGTGCTGCTGCTGGAGGATGCAGCAGCGTCCTGCTGCGCTGTGACGGTGAGAGGGCAGGGACGTGGGTCCCGTACGTGGACCCCACCATGATGTGTGTGCCGTACATCCACACCGTGAATTTTGTGGCCCCATTTAGGGCAGTGGGCCCCCTCAAAAATCTGCCGTTAACGGTGCTCTGGTGGACCACACCACTAGCAGCAGGGAATTGAACGTTTACCTTTGAAACTTTTTTTTCCTGATTATTTTTCATCTCAATCCAGGTCTCTGTGACCTTATTCATTGATTGGGTGGAGAATAAACGTTACGGGGGCCCACACGCGTGAACCCACCTTGCTCATGTGTTGGACCCGCACCATCCAAATCTTCGACGGTGGGTCCCATGTTGCTGCACGTGCCTACCCATTGTATGTGTTTCATCTATACTGTCCAACCATTTGTAGCCGTGTGGGGCTACGCCACACGTGTTGCACGTGTGGGATGGTACCCCACCTTGATGTATATGTTTTACATCCACAGCGTCCATATGGATGGGTATGAGGAGTGCAACATGATGTATGCTTCATATTCCATGCCACCTGTCCATCTGGACGTGATCGTGGACCCACCATGATGCAATATCCAGGCCTTCCAGGGCCTGGACGTTGCTGTCCTCTTAAAAAGGTAAATATATTATTATTTTAATGATATAATATTTATATGTATGCTATATCTGTGGGGGGTCAATCAGCAATGTTTGTGGTGATCCACACCGTCCATTATGGACGGTGGATGTACTTTGGATGGTATACCTCACACCAGTTATATAACTGCTGTATGTCGTTAGCAGCCTATGTGGGCCCGTACATGATGTTTGTGTTAGATCCAAACAGTCCATCCATTTGGCAAGATCGTTTTAAGGTTGAGACTAAAACTAAGGCAGATTCAAATCTCTGGTGGGCCACCACACCACCATGATGTATATTTTCAGCAGGCCCACCATGTTGTGTTTCACTTCAGCAGGCCCATCGTGTCGTACCTGCTCTATATTCATGATGCCCAACCATTTTCTGGACCATGGGCTGCCTCGTGGGGCCCATTTTGTGATATATGTGAGGCCCACATGGTGAGGCCTTTTTCCATTGTATGCATTATATCCATGATGTTCATATGTTTACGGGTCCATTAGTAATATGTGTGAGGCCCACCGTGTGCACGTATTTTATCCAGATCGTCCATCTGTTTAGATGACCAATCAGGGCCTGTAGCAATAAGTGTATGTGTTGTATTTCCACGCTACCCATCCGCTTTCCCAGGTAGTGTAAGGGTCGTGGGCCCCGTTGAGAGGCAGGTCCAAATCCCAAGTGCACCACACTAGGGGATAGTGGTGATTGAGTGCCCAGTGAAGGGCTGCCCTGTGAGGCCCACCATGATGTATGTGTACTACACACTGTCCATTTATTTTGGGTCGTAGGCCTCATTGCCTTGAGAGACCCACTCATTGCACACATGAGGCCCATTGGTGCAGCCCATCCATGTGGCCCATCTATGATGTATATTTGAGGCCACTTGTAATTTATATTTGAGGCCACCTTGATATTTATAAGGCCCATTTGTCGGGCCCACTTTGATGTATTCGTGGCCCGTTGTGGAGGCCAACTTTGATATATGTGAGGCCCACATGATTAGGCCCATCTTTATGTATTTGTGGCCCATGTTATGAGCCCCACCTTGGTATTTGATGCCCATGGGTCGGGGCCTAATGGGATGTACATAAGGCCCATTTCAATGTGTGATCCAACCATGATAAGTGTATTGTATATCCGCGTCGTCTAGCCGTTGAATGGTGGGACTCACCCCGATGTATGTATTTTATATCCGCACTATTTACCCGTCTTGATGGCACAGGGCCCACTTCTTGCATGTGCTGGGCTTGCCTACACTATACAGGCTCACCATGCTGTGCATGTTTCACCCATACCGTCCACTTGTGCGACCCACTCATTGTATTTAAGAGGCCCAATAAGTTGTATTTGTGGCCTATGGGCAAGACCCATTGTGATATGTACTAGGCCCATGATGTGTAGCCACTTGACGTATTCGAGGCCCAGATACATGACCCATTTGATGTATTCAAGACCCATGTATAGGGCCCATATGTTGTATGTTTGAGACCCATGTGCAGGGCCCACCTATCATGTATATAAGACCTATTAATGCAATCCACTTGATGTATATTGACGTCTATGGATCGTAGCCCATTATGATGTATCGGAGGACCATGGGTCGTGGCTCATAATGATGTATATTAGGCCCATGTATTCGGCCCATGTTGATGTATAACAAACCCTTGTGTGAGACCACGGGCCCACTGTATGTTCGGCCCCATGTGGGCCACTCCTTGGAAGCAATGTTGGTTATATGTCCACATTGATGAGCTGTGATGGTTAAATGTCCATATTGTGACCTTTCCTTAGGCCTTGTTAGGCCATTCTCATCGATGTCAATTGCCGATACAGACATCGAGGTCGATTACCGATTCTGATTTGTCGTGGCTGATTGACGAGTATCGATCGAGGTCGATTACCGATTCTGATGGCCGATTGCCGATTATCGATCGAGGCCGATTACCGATTCTGATGGCCAATTGCCGATTATCAATCGAGGCTGATTACCGATTCTGATTTGTCGTGGTCGATTGGCGAGTATCGATCGAGGTCGATTAACGATTCTGATGGCCGATTACCAATTTTGATTGTCGTAGCCGATTGCCGATTATCGATCGAGGCCGATTACCGATTCTGAATTGTCGTGGCCGATTGGTGACTATTGATCAAGGTCGATTACCAATTCTGATGGCCGATTACCGATTTTGATTTGTCGTAGCCGATTGTCGATTATCGATTAAGGCTAATTACTGATTCTGATTTGTCGTGGCTGATTGACGATTATCAATCGAGGTCGATTACCGATTCTGATGGCCGATTACCGATTTTGATTTGTCGTAGCCGATTGCCGATTATCGATCGAGACCGATTACCGATTCTGATTCGTCGTGGTCGATTGCCGATTATCGATCGAGGGGCCCAACATGGTATACATGGGACCCGTATTTGAGGCCCGACGTGATGTGTATTCAGCCCATGTCTAAGGCCCAATGTGATGTATTTTGAGGCCTAGGTGATGCGGCCCATTGTGATGCATTTAGGGCCAGGCAAAGGAGCCCATTGTGATGTATGTTAGGCCCATGAGCAGGGCCCACCTGTTGTGTACATGTAACCTTTGAGTAAGGCCCATTGTGTCGTATATTAGGCCCTTGTGTGAGGTCGTGAGCCCATTATATGTTTGGATCTGTGAGGGTCACTCCTTGGGGCAATGTTGGTTAGATGTCCACATTGTCGAGGCCGATTGTTGATGCTGGTTATTGATACCAATTATGAGTATGTGACTATATAGCATCATGATCCATGCCCATACGCATCATCTGCATGTCTATTAGGAGATATGATTGATCATTGCATATGTCATAGTGCTGGTTGTTATGAGACTCCCTGATAGGCGAAGATTGTCTCACATGAGTGCACGGTTTGCGCAGGATTGATGCATGACTGGATTGTATGACTTATGCATCTTGCATTGTGTGCTGTGATTACTGTATGCCCTAGCGACACCAGGGTCGTAGCCTCCACAGGTATATCGTGGATGGCCAGATGGGACACTGAAAATCTGTTCTACATGGGGTGCTATAGATATCCCTGGGTGAAAGTCCCTAAACCCTCTTGGTTCCAGAGGTTGCTCCAACGTCTAGACCGAGTGGGTAGATGAGCGCCGAGTGCCGATTACCATATGACTGCGCTCTCCACTGTGTCGTGGTCGGTTGGAAGGGAGTGCGGCCTTACCTGTCCGAGAGGAGGGGACAATGCTAGGCTGAGTCTGACCAGCTCGAGGAATGGGTCCGCTATTGACGATCCGGGCCCGATATTGGCAGGCGGATAGTGAGGTCTCTTTCACTCATCTTGTTGCGCGCGATGGGGTGACAATCTGGTATGGAGTGTATAGACCCTGGTGATTTCTCAGAGAGGAACTGTAATGATATGTGGACTTATTGAGTAGGAGTGCATATTCATTCATTCATTCATTCACTATCCACTCGGGCTGGTGGTGCGCAACTAATTGTTGTGTACCTTCGTTATGGTAAAGATTTCGGTTGGGAGCGCGACTAACCTGAGATCAGGGGTTTACCATGTTGAGTCTGACTATCCAAATTTAGGTATGGGACTGGTTTGGATAGAAGTTCATTGTGGCGGACCCCGTAGCCTGCGATACTACGTACTATCATCCCGACTTCACACTTCAGCATGGTCATTTCATTCGCATCGCATATTGCATTACATCCGCAGGCATATGGCATTTCGGGTTGTTATTTCTGCACTTATATGGCTTAGATGGATTTAGCAGGATTTGTATATTACATTGCATATTCGGCATTTGATATTTGACTCTTTATAACTCCATTGCATAGCTATTCTATATCGCGTATTCTGATATTGATTGACTCATAGACTTGTCTATACTTTCACTCACTCTATTATCATGTGAGTTATATCTTGTCAGTATTTCTGCTTACTCTGATAATTCTTGCTCTTGTCAGTATTTCTGCTTATTCAGACATTGTATGGTTTATGGATTACTAGTTTTTCGGTATTGTATGATTATGACATTGTATTGAATACTTGGCACTTACCTTGTGCACACACTTACACTACCCTCTAAGCTTTCTATAAGCTTATGCACGATAGATGCGTGCAGGTGATGTTAGACTGCAGCAGTGTTGAGCTTGTAGAGTGCGGTGGTCTTCTGGAGCTTGATTCTCTATTTATGTATTTCCCTTTTAGTATTGTATTCAAATGATTATATTAGTGGATATGTGATGACGATGTTGCCATTGTGAATTGGGTAATCTTGTGGTTATGCTTATTACTAGTTAAATATACATTTAAAAAAAAAAAAATCCTCCTTGAAGGATTCCAGGATCGGAATCTGGCATATGAATGCTAGGAGCCGAGAATGGGGTACAACGGAGGCTGTCAGCACTGAATTCCGCTATCGGGATTCCTATGAATCCGATTTCTGGGTTTGGGGCGTGACAAGAGTAATAAAGTCTCACTAGAGGAAACGGTCTTAACAAGGTCCAAGGTTGGCCTTCAACCACCTATAAGGGCTCTATGGGCCTACCTTAGGGCCACCAATGAGGACATCCAACCTCAACTGAGTCCCAAACGGTGCTACACATATAAAGTATGGTCCAAGGCCCAAGAAATCCATGGCCTAATAGGCCATACACTAAGCCTAATACATAAGCAAGATGGTGAGCCTTCAAATAAGGTTTGGGCCCAACCGTAAAGATCATAAGACTACTAATTGTGGTGAGCCTAATGGGCAGCCTATTATTCCAACATATGGGTAACCCTTATATTTAAAATAAGTAAGTTGGGCCTCACATCTCGGCCCAAGTATGGATTTTAATGGGCAAGTAAAGGCCCAACTACTTGAATATTAGCCCGTAAAATCCATCACAATGGCATAAATAAATATAAGCCCCAAGGGTCCAATAGGCCTATCAAGAGTTTCAAGGTAATGGGTCTAGGAAAACTCAACAAATAACTAAGAAGACTAGTCCAATAAAAACCTAATTGGAATGGGCCTTAAATATACACTAATTAAGCCCAAAAAATCTAACTAAAATGAGGCAAGATATGTGTAATAATATCCTCAAATTTGGTGGACCATGTTGCCCTAAAATATTCATTTATGGGCAGCAAATCATGGGCCTATTGCTGAAATTCTAGCCCACCCACAATCTGGGCTTGCTGAAAATTCTAAAATAATTAAATCATAAATTTATTTTCATTCCTGGTGACCTATACATGTCATAGGAGGGTCCACCAAATAAAGAGAGTGGATTTATCATAAAAATCAGATGGGCCATGCTGTTGGATTGGACCTCCAGCAGTAGCCCAATGGGCTGGGCATCCCATGCATAGGTAGCTCTATGGGCTTGGGTATATGGCCCAAAAACCCATCCAATGGGCCCCAATTGAATGTTAATGAAGGAGGGGATGATCAAGTCCCCTACGGACCCCACATGGATGAACGGTGGGATATAAAATACATTAAGGTGGGCACATAAAGTGGCCTAGATGGCCAGCCAAGGCTAGACGCCCCAACCTGGTGGGCCACTCTAGGCAGCACCACGGATGGTATAGGGGCCCGATGGCCCTGAAAATTTGTAGGATGGTACTTCCATGGGTGGGCCACAACTCATAAAATTTTAAATTTTTTTTGAAATAGGGAAGTATTTATTTAAAATTAAATTAAACTGCCTGCCCAAAAATATGGTTAGTAGATTTTTGGCTGGCCCTGATCTAAGCTCCCAATGGGGTGGACTAAAGGCCTCCAAAAATTAGAAAAAAATAGTTTTTATGTCCTCTCATATGTGTACCACAGGGTGGGTTCCACACAAGTGGCCCACCAATGCAAAAATTATTTTATAATCTAGAATTTTCAAACTATCATGTTGCTGGAACAGTGCAGAAAATTCGGACTGTCCACTTCACTTGGACCACACCTTTGAGACCTCAATCAAGTCAGATGGGGCTGAAATTTGGAGAATATCAAGATGAGATCCCTAACTTTCAGAAAATTATATTTTATGGGTATGAATAGTCCCTCAAACAGTTCTAAAATCTGGTCCAAAATCAACCAGAAACTGTCCAGAAAATTCTGGACAATAAGTAATTAGAAGAAATTAAATATAGACACCACTTAAGATGAGATTTAACCCCAAAAAATCATGTTGTGGACCACCGTAGTGGGCCCCAAAAAATACAGACCTTCCCCATTATCAAAAACACCTTCCATGTGCCTCATTTAGATGAATTTTAGGGCCACATGTCTAAGGATGGACCGCCATGGTCATCCAACCCCCATGGATGGTATGGATTTTTGTTGGTCCACAAGGCGGGCCACACATGCATGATCAGAATGTCAATCATCAGAAAAAATAAAGGATCAGCCACAAGAGGAGGGGTTCCGCCACATTGAGGCTCTCCCCTTCATCAATCACACCACACATTTCATTGATTTACATGTTACAACATAGATCAACCACATGCATATCCTAGAATGAGATCAATGGTTGGGATGTCATCCAAACCATGATTCAGGGTCTAGATGACCCATCATGCAATGAAATCTAATGGATCCTCCATGACGGGGCCCATAAGGGGAAAACCCCATGCATGGGCATGCATACATCAAATAGGCCATTTGGCCACAAGTAAGGGATGGTGTAGGATCTCCATCATTGATTGGTGGGTCTTACACTTCCCATATGAAAAAAAAAAGATATAAGAACATAGAAATGAAGATCTTACATCCTATGAGTACACCCACCTTAGATCTCTTCCAAACTTGTATCACCTAGTTTCTAATGCTCCAAGGATGATGAATCAATGGATGAGATGAAGCGATAAGGGCTAGATGAGAGGGGATTAGAGGGAAAAGGGGATAGAATAATGGAGGGAGGTGGGACGGTTTGAAGTTACCAGGGAAAGAAGAGAATAGAGAGAGAGAGAGAGAGAGAGAGAGAGAGAGAGAGAGAGAGAGAGAGAGAGAGAGAGAGAGAGATGAGAGGGAAAAAGTGAGGGAGGGTTTTAAGGCAAGCAATCGTTTCTCTGTTGCCTTGGTTAGAGAAGAGTGATGATTGAATAGGGAGTTAGAAACAATGTTGTAGGGTCAGTAGGCTTTTTAGGTTTATGGGTGGTGTTTTAGAGATAGGTAGTATAAGAATATGGCCTAGGTAGTGTGTGTGTGTGTATAATGTGTGTTGAAAATAGTGCCAAGAGATGGGACCTACTTAGAAATCTGTACACACTATTCCTAGGTGGGCCACATGAGCTTGATCAAGGGCTTAGAAAATGAGATGTACATAACTTATGGTCTATATGTCAGATGGACGCATAAGACGCGACATCGAAACTAGAATAACGAAGCGGACAAGACGGCATAGGTTTTGGCTCGATTCGAGTCGGGTCTACATGACCAGACTTAAGGATGACCACAAACACTATCTAAGGGTTGCGAGTCACCGGGATTCGACCGGTAGGACTACGAGAACAAAAGAAACGACATGTACACTCATACACACACACATGCACACACCTGTACTCAGATCGGGTCTTACAATCCTTCCCACCAACAAGAAATTTCATCCTCGAAATTGACCAATCCCAAGACAAAAGAAAGGTAAAACACCACTATCATATATATAACAATCATCAAAGAGAAGTTAATACAAACAATCATACATCAATCAATCATCAAACAAATGAGGATAACGCTCTCTAATCTCGGCCTCACGTTCCCAAGACGCCTCAGCCTCTGAATGATGACCCCATTGCACCTTTACCAAGGGAATGACCTTGGTCCTAAGGACCTGCTCCTTCTGATTAAGAATACGGATCGACTGCTCGATGTAGGAAGCATCCTCATGGATCTCGAGTGGCTGCCAATCAATCACATGAATGGTGTCCAACCCACACTTCCGCAACATAGAAATATGGAACATATCATGGATCGCGGACAACTTAGGAGGTAAGGCAAGCCTATAGGCCATAGTGCCTACGCACTCGGTAATCTCAAAAGGTCTAATAAGTCTTGGGGCAATCTTGCCCTTCACACCAAAATGAACCACACCTTTCATAGGCGAGACCTTGAGATATACCATGTCCCTGACTGTAAAATTGAGGGGTCGACGCTAACGATCAGCAAAACTCTTTTGCCAGCTCTGAGCTGTGCGCATCCTCTACCTGATAACATCAGTAACCTTCAACATCTACTGCACAAGATCGGGACCTAAGAGATGATGCTCTCCAACCACGGTTTAATTGCTAGGATATCTGCATGGTCTGCCATAAAGTACCTCAAAAGGAGTCATGCCGATAGTTGCCAGATAACTATTGTTGTATGCGACTCGGCAAGGCACAAATGCTCATCTCAACTACCCGTAAAATCAATCATACAAGCTCTAAGCATATCCTCAAGGATCTATTTGACCCTTTTGGTTTATCCATCCGTTTGCGGATGATAAACGGTGTTGAGACGCAAAGTGACCCCCATCGCCTGCTGGAAACTCCTCCAAAATTGAGATGTAAATCTGGAGTCTCGGTCTAAAACGATCGAAACTAGGATGCCGTGTAGTCTCACTATCTCCTCAATGAACACCTTTGCAAATCGGTAGAAGCTCTTATGATCTGAGAAGAGCTCGAACCTGACCCCATATAGATAATGCTTCCACACCTTCAGTGCAAAGATAACCACTGCAAGCTCCAAATCGTGGGTGGGGTAGTACAGCTCATGGACCTTGAGCTGGCGCAAGGCATAGCCACTTGATTCCCATACTACATCAGTACAACACCCAAGCCAACTCTAGACGCATCAGTGAAAAAAACAAAGCCCTCATTCTCATCAGGAAGAGTGAGAATAGGAGTGGACGTGAGGCAGTCCTTCAACTCTGTAAATACCTCCTCAAAAGCGTCACTACAGACGAACTTAACGCCCTTCCGTATTAACTGGGGCACTAGTGTTGTAATATGGGAGAAACCCTCGATAAACCGTCGGTAATATCCCGTTAGACCAAGGAAGCTACGGATCTCGGATGCGTTTATGGGCTGGCCCTACTGACATACTGTATCAACCTTCATGGGGTCCACAGTGACACCCTCCCTCGTCACCACGTGACCGACGAACTTCACCTTCTCCTGCCAACACTCACACTTCTCTAGCTTCTTATACAACTGGTGGGCATGGAGGTTCTCTGCACAATCTGTAAGTGCTCAAGATGCTCATCCTAGGTCCTCGAATATACAAGAATATCATTAATAAATACCACCATGAACTGATTGAGGAACGGCTAGAAGACCTCGTTCATCAGCTGTATGAATACAGTGGGCGCATTGGTTAGTCCAAATGATATGACCAGAAACTCGAAGTGCTCATAGCGTGTCCGGAAAGATGTCTTCGGAATGTCCTCCTCTCGGACCTGAATTTGATGGTAATCAGAGTGCAAGTCTATCTTGCAAATATACTGTGCACCCTGTAACTGATTGAATAGATCACCGATACAGGGAAGCAGGTATCGATTCTTGATGGTGACTCTGTTGAGCTCACGATAGTCCACACAGAGCTGGAATAAGCCATCCTTCTTCTTTATAAACAATACCGGGGCTCTTCAAGGTGAACTGCTGGGACAAATGAAACCTAACTCATGGAGCTCATCCAACTACTCCTACAATTCTCTCAACTCCATCGGTGTCATCTGATAGGGGGCCTTTGAGATAGGCATGGTAATGGGCACCAAATCAATTTGAAACTCCACCTGCCAAAGCAGCGACAAACCCATGATCTCCTGGAACACATCTGGGTACTTGCAAACAACTGGCAGCTGATCAATACACCCTGCCACATAATCCTCGAAGACAGAAGACAAGAGGTTAGACAACGACTCTCCTTTAGGCTCAGCGACAAACTGGAACACTGGAAAGCCTAGAATGTGAAACGTAACCGTCCTCACGGCACAGTCTAAGACGACATAATACTCCGTAAGCCAATCCATGCCTAGAATAACATCAAAGCTTATCATCGACATCATGAATAGATCAGTAGGAAGGAACATCTCACCCACTAACACTGGGCAAGAAGGGTAGTTACAGGTCAACATGATAGACTTCCCCATGGGAGTCGAAACAGCCAAGGCCTTTGACACATACTTAGACGAAATACTGGTCGATCGGTAAAACTGCTCAACCACAAAAGAATGAGAAGCACCAGAATCAAATAAAATGTGGGTTACATGAGCAGAAATAAGAAGAATACCCTCGAAAACTCCACCAGTAGATGACTGCGGGTCTGGACTGACGCTTGTTGCACGAGATAAAATAAGTCCTGAGCTGGTAGGGGAAGCAAACTGGAAGACTGTGAATCTAGAGTCTGTGCCTACTGGGCTGCAATACATACTCGACCTAGGGACTGGACATATGGATATACCCTCTACTGCTGCTGCTGCTACCTCTGCTGGGGAGGTCTGCTTGACTGCCTCTGTTGTTGAGGAGGAGCCCTAAGAGCAATGGCTGGAAGTTGTGCTCTCTGTTACTGCTGCTGCTGAGGATGAGGAGGAGCAGTTGCGGTGGCTTCTGCTGCTGTATGGGGAGAGGGCACTCACGCCTCCGATGCATAGCCTATCCACAAACGAAGAAAACACCGAAAAAGAGGCCGGACAATGAAGCAGCTGGCGGTGCTGATGCTAATGATGAAGCTACTATCCGAGCCGCGGGAAGTCAAACTCTAATCTACCCCTTCGTCTCTGCTGACAGTGCTTCCTGGAACTGCCGGCTAGTGCTCTCCTCTTCCAATCTCCACCGAAACTCTGCTCTCTCGATCTTTAGGTCATAGCCCAGTCCTCCTCATAAACAAACGCCTAATGGACAACCTAGTTGAACGTCTCCAAATAATGTCCTACCACATGGCTACGAAGGGCAGGATGCAGGCCAGTCATAAAATGACGAGCCCTTATCTTCTCATCACAGGTGAGATAGGAGCAAATCTAGACAAGGCTAAGAAACGGGCCTCATACCGAGATATTGACATATCACCCTGAACTAGGGTCTTAAACTCGATCGCCCTTTGAATCTGAACATGCTCGGGGGAAGAATTTATGGTCGAAACGGACCAAGAACTCCTCCCACGTCCAAACAAAATCCGGTCCAGCCATCCTGGATATAGACGACCATCAATGATGGGCCTCACCCTGAAGAAGATAAGTTGCAAGGAAATTCCTCTGATCGGCTGAACATTGCATAATATCGAAAATCCTCGTGAACTCGGTGCGCCATGCTCAGTGGCAGATGGGTCGAGATCACCCTTGAATCTCGAGGGGTCATGCTGTCTAAACTCTTAAAAAATAGTGTTAACACGCGGTAAGTCACCCTGATCGGATACTGGAGTAGCTGTAGGCTGACGAGTCTACAAAGCAGTAGTGACAAGCTACATCAGCTTCTGAAAATGCTCGGCACCTATAGGCACTATCAGAAAAGTATGAGTGACACTTGGCTCGGGCGAAGGTACTAGTGCGGCTGTCGGAGAAGGAGCCTCTATAACCGGAATAATAGGCTGAGAATGGGGAATCAGTGGGGGAATTGGAGCAACTGGGGGTACGGGCGCTACAGGCTCAACAGGTGCTACAGGAGGGATAGGATGAATCGGGATCTCGGGAATTAGATCTTCTAAAACGGGAGCAGGATGCGCTCGAGTAAAATGGGTATCTCGGGAGCCTCATCCATAAGCACCTCGACCACGGGTGCCATGTCTAGGTGGTATTGTCTACAAAATAACGATGATGCAAGGAATCAGGACAATTAGGCTCAATACGGAGTGAAAAGAAGGATCTCGGGACACTACATGTCCTAAGCTCTTAGCAGACATACGATGTTATCCTAAGTTATTCCAGAATTATTTGTTGTGCTTTGATACTAACTCCTATCACGCCCCAGACTCGGTAACCGGACTCATAGGGGACCCGATAGCCGGTTCTGGCCGCAACAGCCTTCGTAGTACCCTATTCTCAGGTCCTGAGGCAAATTCCAATCCTGGGATCTTACAAGGAAGATTTTCATAATAGTAAAATCATTTCCAATACGAGCATACCCAAGATCACAACAAGTATATCCGAGAATAACGAAGGCACACATCATAAAATTCACTATGAATTTGAACTTTTACAAGTTTTCATAAGGTCCAAAAGGACATACATAAGATAATAGAAGGAAAGAAAAGTCTATAATTCGGGGTCCTCAAGATCAGTTTAATCCAAGCTCTACCGCTACGACTCCTGTTTAGGATCTCCTGCGTGCATTAATTGTGCATAAGCTTATAGAAGCTTAGAGGGTGGTGAAAGTGTGTGACAATGGTGCACAGAAGAATAGTAGGAGGTATAAGAAGGGAAATAGTAGGAGGTATAAGAAGGGAAACATGCTCAATGACATTATCACCAGCCTTACCAAGGCTTATTATGAATATGATGCAATGAGTATTGGGCACCTTACCAAGGTGATGCATAAAGGGGCTTATACAGCCGATGCGAATGTGATGTAAAGTAATGCCTGTGCTTATATTTAATCCACATGTTAAGTACATTTCCAATTATAAAAAAATCATCGGGGTCCATTACACTGTTGGATGACTCCCGTTCTACTAACTCCACACAGTCAAACGAGTATACGAGGCCTCACTACCCACCTGTGGACAGCCAATCACTAGCAAGGCCTGATGGTAGCGGACCCATTAATGATCTGGTCAGCCTAGTAATGCCTTCTTACATCAAGCGAGTAAGGCCACACCCCTACTCAACTGACTACATGACAGTGGGAGTCGCGGCCTAACGGTATAACACCCTAATGCGCTCATAGTTTTCACTTGGTCCCGACATTGGGGCAGATCTTTGGTACTACAATGGGCATCCTATGTACCCACTATGCTCAAGTAATATTTTTGGTGTCCACACATACGGTCATCCATGAACGTCTTTGTGGATGCAACGCCTTGGTGAAGCAAGGGCGGTCTCATCATGAAATGCGATGCCAATACATGAGTTACACATACAGATCATGCACAAGCTTCAGGCACTGAATGTGCATAAGGGGAGAAACTCCATTCCTCTATGACCACCGCACAATGCAATCAATTCATACAGATGATGCATATGGGTCACAATGATGTAAGTGCGCTACCTATAGAATATATTCCTCCTAATCAAGGAGGGACAAGGTCTAGATACATAGACAGGTACTCTAAGGAGAAGTGAAGTTCTCTAGTGGGGGCCCAATACTTTGGGGTGGCCCACGAGCTAAGAGAGTCATAAAGTCTCAATGGAGCAAACAATCCTAACAAGGTCCAAGGCGGGCCTTTAACCACCTATAAGGGCCCTATGGGCCTACCTTAGGGCCACTAAGGAGGACATCCAACCTTAACTAGGTCCTAAAAGGTAGCCCACTACGCATATAAAGTAAGGTCCAAGGCCCAAGCAATCAATGGCCTAATGGGTCATACACTAAGCCCAATACTTAAGCAAGATGGTGGGCCCTCAAACAAGGTTTGGGCTCAATTGTAAAGATCATAAGACTACTCATTGTGGTGGGCCTAATGGGCAGCCCATTATTCTAACATATGGGTAACCCTTATATTTAAAACAAGTAAGTTAAGCCTCACATCTCGTCCCAGAAAGTGCACCTACTAGTACCCTAGTTTGTCAATTACTGTGTGGGTTGAGTCAGTCGAACAATAGTGCCTAACAGGAAGATCAATTCAAGCGTCTGCCTCAACTGGATGTGTGGAAGCTCGCCATAGGTAAATCATAGCCTCACATCCTATGTCCTAAAACACCAGGTGATTAAAACCCTTAAACTAAGTAAAACATTTTAGGATTTTATAATAAGAAAACTTTTTATCAAACAGAAAAATCTTCAAGTTTTCTTACCCTATTGATTATATCGATTCACCTTTCGATACGATCGACTTGCTCTATCGATGTCCTCGGCATCTTAATTGATACAATCGAGTGAGGATAAAAAGCATCCAACAACCACACATTCATTTGGATGATTTATCGATATATCGAAGTATCCATCGATATTATCGATAATCAAATATCGATCCCATCGAAAGTGGATCGATAATATAGACAGGCAGTTTTTCGGCGCCCCTATTTTTCTAAAGAAAACTACAAAAAGCTTCGATATATCGATGACTGTTCCGATTCAATCTGAATTTAAATATTGATCATCTCGGAAGTCGTGCGATTATATCGACGGTGGGCGTGTGTTTCTTCCAGCAAATATTTCAAGATGTTCTAAAAGTTGATCGAGGGCCACTCGAGGAAATCGATATTCTTATGTCGATGCCATCAAGTCCTGGTCGATTGGATCGAGTCTGGACACAAAATGTCCAGCGTGCTTATAGGTAAATCTATGTGATTTATCGATCCTATCGACACAGTCTCGATATCATCGACATTCAAATTTCGATGACATCGGTTGACCCTCGATCATATCTTATATCTTGAAATATTTTGGCTAGTCTCTCTCATTCTTCAAGTGTCGATAGATCGATCCAAGTATCGATGGAATCGGAGTTCGAAATTCGATGACATCGACACATATATGGATCCCATCGATCAGCTGGCAATAGGTTTCAAAAGCGTATGACTTTGTAGTTTGTGTTATCGAGCGAACAGTCGATCCCATCGAGAGTATACGCTCGATGATATCGACCATGCTCGATGACATCAAACTCAGTCATAAATATGACCATTTTATATCCATTGAAACCTCTTGCCTATTTAAAGAGAGACTTGGTCATATTGCTGGTAGAGAAAGAAGAGAGTGCTTTTGTGTGTCTTACCCTCAGATCATATGCCCAAAGCCCTTTCTCTCATGAGAGTTCATTTTCCAATCCATTCTTACCATTGACATTTAATAGAGTGAATTGCGAAATGAACTTCCGCATTCAGAGATCCTCCAGCAACTATCTTAATAGCATATCATTAAGCTGAGATGCCTTGAATGAATAAATGACGGGAATCACTCTATCTTCCTTATAGGAAAATTTCAAGAGAGTGGATTTCTGTCCTAACCTTGACCTGACCCAAAGCCTAGTACTGGTACATCTTCTGTGTTGCGGATCAAGGGAGCTGAAGACTCTTCAACAATAAGGAGGAGATCTTCGACATTGCGTTGAATGGGACTCATCAACTTATCTATAAGTATCTAGAGTCCAGAGGACATTGGTGATCATTCCTTTCTAGGATTGGGTCTTAAGTGTTGCTCACCCTTTGAAGTCCTTAAAGGAGGCCTCCGGTGGGAGTGTACATTGTGGGTGCGTTGTGTGGACCCTTACTCTGTGGAGAGCATAAACATCCGGGTGTATTGTGTGGACCCTTGCTCTATGGAGAGCATAAGCATCCGGGTGCTTTGTGTGGACACTTGCTCTGTGTAGGCATAAACATTTGGTTAGGAGTGCACCAGTAAAACTCTAGGGTTAGAGGTGAACTGAGTAGAAACCTCCGTATAAAGGTTGAAGGTGAACCTGATGTAAAACCTTAGGTTTGAGGTGAACCATGGAAAACCTCCTTAGTAAAATTTGAAACACTCAAGGGTTGAGTGTGACAGCCGGGAGTGGAGTAGACAAGTAGTCGAACCACTATAAAAATGACTGTGTTTGCGATTGCTTTTTTTGTGTGATTTTCTTTACTATTTTAATATCTGAATGTTTGAGATCACACCTTACACATATACACAGTCATATCCAGCATGAACTAAATTCTATATTTCTATCTTTTGAATAGTTTGTGATTAGATCCTCTACTGGCTTGGAAGCCAGTAGAGTTACATTTGAGTAATTCTGATAATTGAATATCTGATAGGATGAGGGCAATAGGATTTTTAAATACATTGTAAAACTTTAAATAGTCCTATTCACCCCCCTCTAGGACATATTGGCATATTCCTACTTCAACTCAAGCAATCTTCACTGCTATTTCAATTGGTATCAGAGCGGGTCTATCCTTAAGGGCTTCACCGCCTAGAGAGTGATCTTGACTGAAGTTGTGAAATATGGCCAAAGGAGAGGGCTCATCAGTCACTAGACCTCCAGTATTTGATGGTTCAAATTATGCATACTGGAAGGCTAGAATGCATTACTTCCTGAGATCTTTGAATCATAATGTTTGAGATGTAGTTGAAAAAGGATATGTGGTACCATCTGAACAAATCATACTTGAAGATAAAACTACCATCACTAAACCCAAACCCAAAGAAAAGTGGACGATGCTCGACAAAGAACAACGAACTGCTGAAGCAAAAGAAATGAACGCCATCTACTATGCCGTGTCTCAAGATATATTTAATCAGATAAGTATGTGTGAGACATCCAAGAAAGCATGTGATCTACTGGAAACAACCCATGAAGGCACAAGCACTATGAAGAAGTCTAAACTACAACTTTTGACTTCACAGTTCGAAAATCTCAGGATGGAAGAGCATGAGACATTTATGGATTTTTTCACCAAATTGAATATTATTTGTAACTCCATGGGTGGATTGGGAGAAAAGGTTCCGGTACCGAAAATATGTAGGAAAATACTAAGGTCCTTACCGGAACGGTTTAATCCCAAAGTAACAACAATTGAGGAGTGTAGAAATATTGATGAAATGAAAGTAGAAGAACAGGTAGGTTCCTTACAAATTTTGAACTACACTTCACAAAAACCCAAAAATCCAAAAACACTGTTCTAAAAACCTTTAAGAAAACAAAACATGAGGACAGTGAGAGTGAAAAAGTAGATGAAGATGAGGAAGTGGCTTTGCTGACACAAAGATTCAGAAGGTTCTTTTAAAGGAATCGCGGCTATCCCTCTAGAGGAAGAAAGGTGGATGACAAACCTTCTATAGGAAAATTTGAAAAAAGAACCAAAGAACCACAGTGTTATGCCTGTCATGAGTATGAACACCTATCTACTGAATGCCCAAATAGAAAAACCAAGGGCAAGGCAATGGCCGCCACATGGGATGATACAGAAGAGTCAAACTCAAAAAATAGTGACTCGGAAAGCGATGGAGATCAGAAATCATTGAAAATACTTATGCTCTCTACTGCTTCAATCATTCGAATAGAATCCGAGGAAGAACAGCAAGCCACTTAATCATTTCCATCCGACAATGAGGAATTTGAGGAAGAAGACGAAATTGAAAAGGATAAACTGCAGGATGCTTATAATCAACTATACATTCATAGTATCCATATCCTTAAAAAACTCGGCATGTCTGAAAATTAAAAGGAATTGTTGCAGAAAGACTTGGACAAAATCTTGGAAATAAACATACATTTAGCCAATGATTTGTAACAATATCACACAGACAATGATGAATTAGAAAGAGAAAACCTATCCCTAAAAACAGAATTATCAAATCTTATGAACCAGGCTGAATTGCTAAGAGATGATAATGTAAAACTCAAAAATGAGAACCACTCACTTTGTATTGACTTAGAAAAATCCAGAAAATTTGCTGAGATAAACTACAAATTTTCTCAGAGTGGTGAGAAATTGAAAAAATTGTTAGGGATGAGAAGAACTAGGAAGAGACAAGAGTGGATTAGGATATGAGAAAAGTAAACAGAAAACTGGAAATAAAACCCAAACAAAACTTACTGCTTCAAGTAGCAATATGGGAATTTCTCCAGGTTGCCATTTATGTGGTGACGTGGGTCATTATAGGTTTGAATGCTTGACACTAAGGTGGACCTCACATAACTCTGATAAAAAAAACATTGGAATCAAACCCATCAGGGAAATACTGAATGATAAAGGTCAGCTTAAGAAAAACACTTATCCACCACCACCTAAAGATAAGGACAAAATGAAGAAATTTTTTCCACAATGGGTAGTTAAAGAAAAAATGAACTGTCTAATGATTAATTTTCATATACCCTGATATATCAAGCAGAAAAAGGAACAAGTCTAGATTATGCATCTAGATCTGGATATTTACTGAAATGATTCAATTTTGTTGAGCCTTCAATATTACATCTGAGGTTGGAGACCTCGATCTTTTGTATATAAACATTATCATGTTTATAATTGTACATAACTGGTACAAAATTTTGTGACATATATTGATCAAGTTAAGAAATACACAATAGTGTGTCGAAATTGTGAAAATTTTGAATAGTACCTCCTTTCGATACAAGTGTTGGTCTTTATCGATTTCATTGACCGAGGGTCGATACAATCGACGGCTCTTCAGAATATGAAAAGCCGTATGACCATGGATGACATCGTGGATAGACTCAATAGAATCGATTGACAACTTCTCGATACCATTGATGCATTGGTCGATATGATTGATAGATGGTGCCCGATAAAAGTCAGTAGGATGAAAAAAAAGGGGATTTTTTCTTCAAGGGCTTCTCGGTCATCTTCCCTGCTCGATCCTCTCGACCAATCACTAGAAGTCACATCGGACTAACCAAATCCCTCCAAAAATTAGGTAATATCCTTCTAACATTGAAAAAATATTTTTTGGATACTCTTGGTTTGTGGGGCGTTTTGTCAATTTTCCCCAAAATAGCCTATTATTCCACATGGGAAAAGATAAAAGTATAGCAGCCGGTCCGGGGGAGTCTTCAAGAGCTACCCGACAAAAAGTCCTTGCCTCAAGGGAAAGGATGAGGATCCCAGATCGTGGGACCCCCACACGGCAAAGATCACGACACAGTGGGTCCTAGATTGAAGTTCCTGCACCGTCTCAACTAGCGCCACCTCCTCTGGCTATCTAACGTCCTGCAAAATACACCAGAAGGAAGCTAATTTATGAGAGAAAAGTCGGCTGCAATCGGATGGCTGCCTATTCTAGATTTCAGAGGACCATGTCAATTAGAACAAACATGCAACTTTCTTGCAGCATATCATTCTCCAGTATCTGATCCTCCTTCATTCATGGTATCCCTGGATGGTCATGATGCATTTATCACTCCCGCCACTGTGGCTCACATTCTCAATCTGCTGTTGGCTCCAGAAGGCCTTCCAAATTGGGATCTCGATCTTCCAGATGTCCGATCAATGATAACCAAATACCTATGTCACAACAGAGATATTCCATGGCATCAAGGGAATGCCTTAAAATCCATGTACATGGAGCCTCAGTTTCGAGTCATGTATGAGATCTTCATTACAAATTTGTACCTAAGAAGTATAAGTCGATCAGATCTTACAAGTCTCATGGTCATGATAATATACTCCATTGCAACTGGGATAAAAATTTATCTTCCAACACTGATTGTTAATCAGTTTGTCAATGCCTTACATACATCTAGAGATCTACATCTGCCATATCCCTGAATTATTAGCAGAATCTGTAAAAGCATTGGCTTTCCTCCTACAAATGATCCTGTACTTCCACTTTAAGTTTTTAATTTTAAAAAAATTAGCAAGATGGATCTGATCTATCATGAGTATAAGGAAGGAGGAATTCAAGAAGAAGGAGGTGAAGGTACTAGTGTCCCTCAGGCTGAGGAACCTGAGATGGAAGTTGGTGAATCTGCCAGAGTTGATCCAGTCCCATCTATGTCAATCCCTGGGCATACTAAACGATACAAGTTGGACAGGATCGGTGCAATTCAGTGGGACATCCAATCAGTGCAAGAGCGACTTACAGTCTTGGAGCGTGTTGTCCACAAGATACAACAGTCTATACAACAGTTGGTCGATCTGATGACCTGTCGCCAAGATGACACAACTCCTTCTCATTCTGCTCCCTAGCACTGATTTCTAAAAGCTGTCACACACACTCACTCTTTAACTTAGCGTATGAACTATGATATCTTTTTGAATGTTCTATGCTTCCTTGAGTGCATGTGACAGCTCTCTCTCTCTCTCTCCCCCTTATTTTTACACAGGTTGATTTTTTTTTTTTTGTGTGTGTACCCTCGGATGGGATGAAATATTGGTTACAATACTTGGCGGCTCTCAAATGGGCTTTATTTTATTTGGACAATGGATTAAATACTGCTGTCTGTGGTGGTATATATATATTTTTTATATATATTTTTTGATACTAGTTGATATGGTTGAATTCAATTCCTATTTCATTACCAGTTTGGTGCTTATGAAATGTCTGTGCTGATTGCTTCAATTAATGTATGCTTATCCTGTTAAAAATCTGTATACATCTATCTGACTGTGGTTCTCCCATAGGCTTAAAATCTTCAGTCAAATATCACTTGTTATGCCTTTGTCAATGACTGACAAAAAGGGGGAGAAAAGTTACAAACACCCCATGTGAAAAATTGGATATTTGTGCTCTTATATGTTGCAGGTGTAAGGGGGAGCAGCTGCACCAAGAAAGGGGTTTTTACAGTAAGGGGGAGCAAATTCTGGTTGTGTACATGAAAGTGTTAGAATTTATAAAATTGTGTAATCACATGTACACACAATTTAGGATGTATCTGTCTAGATATTTTCCTAGGGTGTTTGGGGTATTTTGTCACGTAATTGACAAAAGGGGAGATTGAAAGTGCACCTACTAGTGCCCTGGTTTGTCAATTACTGTGTGGGTTGATTCAGTCGAACAATAGCGCCTAACAGGAAGATCAATTCAAGCGTCTGCCTCAACTGGATGTGTGGAAGCTCGTCATAGGTAAATCATAGCCTCACATCCCATGTCCCAAAACACCAGGTGATTAAAACCCTTAAAACCAAGTAGAATATCTTAGGGTTTTATAATAAGAAAACTTTTATCAAATAAAAAAATCTTCAAGTTTTCTTACCCTGTCGATTATATCGATTCACCTTTCGATACGATCGACCTGCTCTGTCGATGTCCTCGGCATCTCAATCGATAAAATCGAGTGAGGACAAAAAGCGTCCAGCAGCCACACATTCATCTGGACAATTTATCGATATATCGAAGTATCTATCGATATTATCGATAATCAAATATCGATCCCATCGAAAGTGGATCGATAATATCGATAGGCAATTTTTCGGTGACCCTATTTTTCTAAAGAAAACTACAAAAAACTTCGATATATCGATGACTGTTCCGATTCAATCTGAATTTAAATATCGATCATCTCGGAAGTCATTTGATTATATCGACGGTGGGCATGTGTTTCTTCCAGCAAATATTTCAAGATGTTCTAAAAGTTGATTGAGGGCCACTTGAGGAAATCGATATTCTTATGTCAATGCCATCGAGTCTGGACACAAACTGTCCATCGTGCTTATAGGTAAATCTATGTGATTTATCGATCCTATCGACACAGTCTCGATATCATCGACATTTAAATTTCGATGACATCGGTTGACCCTCGATCATATCCTATATCCTGAAATATTTTGGCTAGTCTCTCTCATTCTTCAAGTGTCGATAGATCGATCCAAGTATCGATGGAATCGGAGTTCAAAATTCGATGACATCGACACATATATGGATCCCATCGATCAGCTGGCAATAGGTTTCAAAAGCGTATGACTTTGTAGTTTGTGTTATCGAGCGAACAGTCGATCCCATTGAGAGTATACGCTCGATGATATCGACCATGCTCGATGACATCGAACTCAGTCATAAATATGATCATTTTATATCCATTGAAACCTCTTGCCTATTTAAAGAGAGACTTGGTCATATTGCTGGTAGAGAAAGAAGAGAGTGCTTTTGTGTGTCTTACCCTCAGATCATATACCCAAAGCCCTTTCGCTCATGAGAGTTCATTTTCCAATCCACTCTTACCATTGACATTTAATAGAGTGGATCGAGAAATGAACTTTCGCATTCAAGGATCCTCCAACAACTATCTTAATAGCATATCATTAAGCTGGGATGCCTTGAATGAATAAATGACGGGAATCACTCTATCTTCCTTATAGGAAAATTTCAAGAGAGTGGATTTCCGTCCTAACCTTGACCCGACCCAAAGCCTAGTACTGGTACATCTTCTGTGTTGCAGATCAAGGGAGCTGAAGACTCTTCAACAATAAGGAGGAGATCCTCGACATTGCGCTAAATGAGACTCATCAACTTATCTATAAGTATCTAGAGTCCAGAGGACATTGGTGATCATTCCTTTCTAGGATTGGGTCTTAAGTGTTGCTCACCCTTTGAAGTCCTTAAAGGAGGCCTCCAGTGGGAGCGTACATTGTGGGTGCGTTGTGTGGACCCTTACTTTGTGGAAAGCATAAACATCCGGGTACATTGTGTGGACCCTTGCTCTGTGGAGAGCATAAACATTTGGGTGCGTTGTGTGGACCCTTGCTCTATGTAGGTATAAACATTTGGTTAGGAGTGCACCAACAAAACTCTAGGGTTAGAGGTAAACCGAGTAGAAACCTCCGTGTAAAGGTTGAAGGTGAACCTGATTTAAAACCTCAGGTTTGAGGTGAACCATGGGAAACCTCCTTAGTAAAATCCGGTACACTCAAGGGTTGAGTGTGACAGCCGGGAGTGGAGTAGACAAGTAGTGGAACTACTATAAAAATGATTGTGTTTGTGATTGCTTTGTTTGTGTGATTTGCTTTACTATTTTAATATCTGAATGTTTGAGATCACACCTTACACACATACACAGTCATATCCAGCATGAACTAAATTCTATATTGCTATCTTTTGAATAGTTTGTGATTGGATCCTTTATTGTCTTGGAAGCCAGTAGAGTTACATTTAAGTAATCCTGATAATTGCATATCTGATAGGATTAGGGCAATATGATTTTTAAATATATTGTAAAACTTTAAATAGTCCTATTCACCCCCCCTCTAGGACATATTGGCATATTTCTACTTCAAAACAAGCGGTCTTCACCGCTATTTTAGGCCCAAGTATGGATTTTAATGGGCAAGCAAGGGCCCAACTACTTGAATATTAGCCCATAAAACCTATCACAATGACATAAATAAATATAAGCCCCAAGGGTCCAATAGGCCTATCAAGAGTTTCAAGGTAATGGGTCTAGGAAATCCTAACAAATAACTAAGAAGACTAGTCCAATAAAAACCTAATTGGAATGGGCCTTAAATATACATTAATTAAGCTCAAAAAAATCTAACTAAAATGGGGCAAGATATGTGTAATAATGTCCCCAAATTTGGTAGACCATGTTGCCCCAAAATATTTATTTATGGGCAGCAAATCATGGGCCTATTGCTGAAATTCCAGCCCATAATTTGGGCTTGCTGAAAATTCCAAAATAATTAATTCATAAATTTATTTTAATTCTTGGTGACCCATACATGTCACAGGGGGGTCCACCAGATAAAGGGAGTGGATTTAACACATAAATCAGATGGGCCGTGCTGCTGGACTGGACGTCCAGCAACAACCTAATGGGTTGGGCATCCCATGCATAGGTAGCTCCATGGGCTTGAGTATATGGCCTAAAAACTCATCTAATGGGCCAAAATTGAATGCTACTGACGGGGAGGATGATCAAGTCCCCTACGGACCTCACATGGATGAACGGTGGGATATAAAATACATTAAGGTGAGCCCACAAAGTGGCCTGGACGGCCAGCTAAGGCTGGATGCCCTAGCCTAGGCGTCCCAGCCTAGTGGGCCACTCCAAGCTACACCACGGATGGTATAGGTGCCCGATGGACCTAAAAATTTTTAGGGTGGTACATCTATGGGAAGGCCACCCCTTCACAAAATTTTGAATTTTTTTAAAATAGGAAAGTATTTATTTAAAATTAAATAAAACTGCATGGCCAAAAATCTGGTTAGTGCAGATTTTTGGCTGGCCCTGATCTAAGCTCGCAATGGGGTGGACTAAAGCCTCCAAAAATTGGGTTAAAATAGTTTTCATGTCCCCTCATATGTGTACCACAGGGTGGGGTCCACACAAGTGGCCCACCAATGCAAAAATTATTTTATAATCTTGGATTTTCAAACTATCATGTTGCTGGAACAGTGTAGAAAATCCAGACTGTCCACCTCACTTGGACCACACCTTTGAGACCTCAATCAAGTTATATGGGGCTGAAATTTTGGAAACATCAAGATGAGATCCCCATATTTCAGAAAAGTATATTTGATAGGTATGAATAGTCCTTAAACAGTCCCAAAATTTGGTCCAAAATTAACCATAAACCATCCAAAACATTCTGGACAACAACAAGTAATTGAAAGAAATTAAATATAGACATCACTTAAGATGGAATTTAACCCCTAAAAATCATATTGTTGACCACCTCAGTGGGCCCCACAAATATTCAGACCTTTCCCATCATCAAAAACACCTTGCATGTGCCTCATTTAGGTGAATTTTGGGGCCACATGTCTAAGGATAGACCGCCATAGACATCCAACCTCCATGAATGGGATGAAATTTTGTTTATCCATAAGGTGGGCCACACATGCATGATCAGAATGCCAATCATCAGAAAAAAATAAAGGATCTGCCACAAGAGGAGGGGTTCCGCAACATCGAGGCTCTCCCCTTCATCAATCACACCACACATTTCATTAATTCAAATGTTACAACATAGATCAACCACATGCATCTCCTAGAATGAGATCAATGATTGGGATGTCATCCAAACCATGATTCTAGGGTCTAGATGACCCATCATGCAATGAAATCTAATGGATCCTCCATGATGGGGCCCATAAGGGAAAAACCCCATGCATGGGCATGTATGCATCAAATAGGCCATTTGGCCACAACTAAGGGATGGTGTAGGATCTCCACCATTGATTGGTGGGTTCTACACTTCCCATATGAAAGAAAAAGAGATATAAGAACATAGAAATGAAGATATTACATCCTATGAGTACACGCACCTTATATCTCTTCCAAACTTGTATCACCTAGCTTCTAATGCTCCAAGGATGATGAATCAATGGAGAGATGAAGTGATAAGGGCTAGATGGGAGGGGATTAGAGGGAGAAGGGGCTAGAATAATGGAGGGAGGTGGGATGGTTTGGAGTTGCCAGAGAAAGAAGAGAAGAAAAGAGAGAGAGAGAGAGAGAGAGAGAGAGAGAGAGAGAGAGAGAGAGAGAGAGAGAGAAATGAGAGGGAAAAAGAGAGATTGAGGGTTTTAAGGCAAGCAATCATTTCTCTCTTGCCTTGATTGGAGAAGAGTGATGATTGTAATAGGGAGTTAAAAATAATGTTGTAGGATTAGTAAAATTTTTAGGTTTGTGGGTGGTGTTTTAGAGATAGGTGGTGTAGGCATATGGCCTAGGTAGTGTGTGTGTGTTGAAAATAGTGCCAAGAGATGGGACCTACTTAGAAATCCATGCACACTATCCCTAGGTGGGCCACATGAGCATGATCAAGGGCTTAGAAAATGAAATGTATACAACTTATGGTCTACATCGGATGGACGCACAAGATGCGGCGTCAAAACCGCAACAACGAAGCGGATAAGATTGCACAAGTTTTGACTCGATTTGAGTCGGGTCTACATGACCGAACTTAAGGATGATCGCAAATACTATTCGAGGTCGCAGGTTACTGGGATTCGACCGGTAGGATCACTAGAATAAGAGAAATGAAATGCACACTCATACACACACATGCACACACCTGCACTCGGGTTGGGTCTTACAAGAGAGGCTATCAAAATTTAACATATTAAAAGCTTGAGATAGCTTAGCTCAGGAAATGAATCCAAATGAATGAGCTTTTAGGCTCCAATACCACTTGAAAAGGCCGAGCTCCAAGTCCTAGAGAGGGGGGGGGGGGGGGGGGGGGGGGTGAATAGGACTATGCCGAATAAAGAATAAATGTGAAATACAAAGACATATGACACAATTAAATAGCAACCTCAAATGCACTAGTCTTGAGAGGTTGATACAAACTGAGTTCTAAGGACAATCTTTCACCAAAAACCAAGGTTTATCGTAGGACAACCTGATGTCTAGAACGTTGGTAAGTATCAAAAAATCAAACTGAGAATGAGGGGAAGGAAATAAACTAAATTATTACAACATTCACCACAAGCACATAAAAAAAATTACAACATTCAGTACTGCACATACATCACAATCATCAACCAAACTTTGAGAATTATACTGGTTCATGTGTATACACAAACTGTTCATAAACAGCCACACAACTACTCCACTCCCAATATCCACACCCATGGGATATTGGCTTTCACTAAGAAGTAAGGTTTTCAAGGTTCACTTTAAAACTTTCACAATTGTGCTTTTCAAATGGGCTTACACAATCACAAAAATCCCACAATGAGTTTTTCTTGGTTGAGTCTCACAAACCAAAAATGCAAAAAATGAAATTGTACTTATCTGAAGATTCTTCTTTTGATGTAGCCTGGTAGAACCAATTCGATGCAGACGTAGATGTTCAATGTTCAATCTCACAAATGAAACGGTTCTAACTCTAAATAATTTTTAAATTAAATTAACCTGGGGCTAGCTTGATTTGATTTTGATCTCAAAAGGATAAATCAAAATTCCCTTTTTATTAAAATAGAATTGAATAAAGAGATCTCAAAATTAAATACAAAAAAGCTATAAGAAGAATCTAAAATTAATAAGCAATAGCTTCACAATAGCAGGAACTAGTCAAGACTAGTCGAGCAATGTGCACGACTGGTCGAGCTACAATTAAAAATTTTTAAAAATTCTCAACAAATCTTGGATTGGTCGAGAAACTTCTTGGATTGATTGAGCCAGTGCATGGACTAATCCAATAATGACTAGGATTAGTCAAAGAAAAGCCTATAAACTTATACATTGACCCAAATTCAATATGCAATTAATATGACCTAACCTATGGTCAATCTAGGGTCATCCATACCTTAAATGTGAGTATGAAATATTGAAACATCGATCGCTTCGGTAGATCGTATATATTGAAGCACATGAAGCTTGACCTCATATTCTTGAGCTTGTGATATTAAACTTGAGGTAGCGATCTTGAAATATGATCTTGAGTACTTAAGACTTGAGCTAGAGGTAATGAACTTGAACTTGAGCTTTGAGTTTGAGATAGACTTTGTGTTCTTATACTTGAGCTTGTGTTAGATCTTTGGCAAAGTTCTTCAACTTTAAAATGTAGAAGAGTTGACGATGGTGATCTTGAAGGTGGACTTTCCATCTTATTATATCAAGATATTGACTCCAAGTGGTTTGGTATAACAAAATTTGACAATACCGGGTGATAGAATTACAACATAGCACTTACAAATAGGATGGTTAGGAGGCAGGCTGAGAGGAGATCCTAAGTCAAGGATTCTCTTTGGAGTAGATGGAGGTGGTCAAGCTAGTGGAGTTGTGGGAGTGATAAGCACCTTCAACGTAGCTTTTTTGCGCTTCAGTTGAGGAGTGGTTTGGGTCGGTGAAGCTTGTGGGAGAGAGATAGCGGCCGATTTGGTCTTCAACTTATTCAGTTTTTGGTTAGGAGTTGTAGCCAATTAGGGTGCTGCTCTTTTCTTTCCTCGAAGCTCTATAGAAGAAGAAAGTTATGTTATGATAGCTTAAGGAGATTTATTGATTAGTTTTTTATAATGTTCATCCCACCATGCAACGAAAGTGTCCATTACTTGGGGCTGATTTGGATAGTTGGTAAGATCGAGAGTTAGACTGGCCGACTGGAAAGTAGAGTTGAGAAAATGACAGAGATCGATTTGATTGGCTATCGGTTGAGTGAAGGGCGATTGATTGCAGGTTGTCTAAGTGAACGGATAAGGAATGCATTGGGCTAGACCGAACTGGAGAGTGAGTAGGTTTAGACAGTACTCCTCGATCCCAGCTTTAGCATTCCTGCAGGTGTCGATCGTGCTGTCATAAGGGATATTTATATAAATGAGATAACTCTCCCAAACAAGATGTATCTGAGATGACTCCTGATCGTCCTCATTCTCGTTTCAATCGGTGAACCAAGCTGGGTTGAATTCTCTACCACGAAGGGGAGTAAATGACCAATTCCATCTACCTCTATCTAAAGAAAAGAATAATGTGTCCATATAGACAAAATGTTTGGATCTCTTGGGGAGAATTGATGACATGTCCGCCATACGAAGAATAAATATCATCGAAATGAAGAGGATGATGTATAAGGAAATGATGGAAGTATTCGAAGACCCATATCTGAAGAAGCCATAGTGGTCCTCCTCCAAGATATAGACCTTTGGTTGTGATCTTGAAAATGCCTTTATACAAGTGGCCAAGCATAAAAGGTACGAGAGAAACTTTTAGACCTTGTGCAAGAACCTCGTCCAGTTAAACGTACTCATCGTGACTTGTAGAGCATTCACGCATAGTAAATGTCAGCAGATACAAAGTAATAGGAAGTCTGTATGTTCCTCATAATCGATTGGTCCTTTGTGTCTGTGGTATGTCAGAATGCTTTGAGAGTAAGCCTTGCCGGCTTTATTCATGAATTGTCTAGGTTCTTTTTTAGTGAAACACGGAAAGATGGCCTCACCAAAAGGAAGAATGGGTCAGAGTTGTAATGTCCAAAATTATTGGACTCATAGGGCCACACCCGGAGAAAAATGTGTTGGTGGACAAGTTAAAAAATGTCAAAGCTGCTATGAGAAGGTCAGGATTTGATGGGTAATCGTGGATAGATATTTTGATGCATTTGTAAATGCCTAAATTCCTCCATATTGTCTCATTTTGAGATGAGACTCGAGCGAACCAAATATCCCATTTTGGTAGTAGTCTTGGCCAGGTTTTAGGATTCTTCAGAGCATTGGTGGGTTCAAGGATGGATTTAGACTGAATCAATAAAGTCTTGCCCAAGCAGATTGGGAACATGGGATATTCCATCATGCTAACTTCATTGGCATTAGTTGCAGGAGAGAATGTCAGTCTCATACAATAATAATGTCCAATAGGTGATTTGAAGACTATATTTTTGGAATATTTTTCTTAAAGGGTATCCATTACCGTAAAAAAGTCATTTTGATGGAAAGACAGAGAAGAAGTTGATGAGGTAGCCATTGTTGGATCGAGAATGAAAAAGGAAATTGAAAATTCTAAGGAGAAAGGAAGCATAGAATGAAAGAATATTAAAACAACACTTATATCAGCCGAGGCAATGGAGCATTTATTAGGGGCATCATTAAAATTTTTCTTTGGTACGATGCAGGTACATGTGTCGCAGCTAGGGGTGTACATTGAGTTGAATCGAGTCGAGCTAGCCTCAGCTCAACTTGGTTCGACCACTAGCTGACCTCAGCTCGAACTCGGCTTAGTCCTCGAGCCTGACTGGCTATCTCGGCTCGATTCGGTCAACAACTCAGGCCAGTTCGAGCCGAGTTTGCTTGTGCAACATTTTCACAAGCACCTAGACTGCACCTTCAAAATCTCATTGTATTTAAAACAACAGCAATGTTTTTACAGGTATTTTATCAAACACCTTCTAAGCGACATAAAAAATAAGAAAAAAAGGGTATTGGTTTCATATACATATCTTCCTTGCCACCAGCCACACTTCGTTGGGTCATTTCATCAAACACTTGGTGAGCAACATTAATATCAAAGGGAGGAAGACCGAGGTCCGCGCCTGAGAGAGGAGGGAGAGACTAGAGAGAGAGGGAGGAAGACCGAAAGAGGGGAGCTCAAGCTTGGGTTAGGGTTTAGGGCGTCAGGTAAGGGAAAGGGGTTAGGGTTCGTGCGGCTGTGCAGGTAAGGGAAAAGGAGTAAAGGTAAAACTTAAAAGGGGTAAGTTTTTTTTAAGGGTATATATACCCCTGCACCGAGTCCAGCCGAGTCAAACCGAGTTTGAGCTGGATTCGATTTGAGTCGAGTCGAGCTGGGGCAAGCTCGAACTCGTTTTCGAGCTCCAAAAATCAGCTCGACTCGGTTCAAACTCAGCTTCGAACTAAGTTGAGTTGAGCTTTTTCAAGTTGAGTCGAGTGAGCTAACCGAGCTAGCTCGGTTCGTGTACACATCTAGTCATAACTGGGTGTAGTTCTTATTTTGAAAAAATTGTGTTTACAGCTAACGTATAAGGATGTATTAGCCTAAGATGGTTATTATGACATTGCCACGCATATAAGATTATTATTGCATTAATGAGGGGTTACACGTTGCTTTCACCTTTTTCTAAAGGCGAAGCAACGTGGGTGGGGGGGGGGGCAATGTTCATCCACATTGTCCCCATTTCCTACAGGAACCAATTAGAGTGAGTTACGTGTGATCTGGATGGATCCACAAGTTGTATTTGATGATCTGTGGGGATATACGAAGATGATTCTACGATAGTACAGCTGGAACGCATCGAGCAACACTATGACATTCACTTAAGAAACCGATGGAGGAGTAATCATGTAGAAACTGTTACAGGACAGATGGTAAGAGTATGAACAAAGAAGGTCATGTAGTGTTAAACAGTTATAACAATTGTCAGAACGTGTGAATGATCTAAATGGCCAGGTTAAGGCAATAAATAGTAGAGAAATTCAGTAAGAAAGTTCATCTTATAATCAAACCCAAACATTATCTTTCAATTATCCTTTCAAATTACCAGTCAATTACATTCCTTAATATAATTACTCTATTTTTTGGCAAGTTACATTTCTTAGTGTAATCATTTACTTTTCGCATACTATTTATATTCATATGGCCTGTTTATTTTCCCATTTATCATTGTAAATGGTGGTAAATAGGTAATAACAACCTATTTCTATTGTTTGGAAGAGAGGAAATATAAAGCGTAATTATGCCTTAATTTTCAGAATTTACTTTTTGAAAAAAAAGGGTAGGAATGACTGAGTGAAATTTTTGGATTGCACCATGAAGTATGTGATCGATTGTTGAGTGTGAAATATTGCATATTTTTCCTATTTATACCTTGATTTTATAAACATGATAGTGCTTAATCGATTTAATTATGCATGTTTTCATGTGCGAGGTGATTTCGAGAGCTTAAAGGTGACATTGATGCCAAAATGAATATTTATGCTCAAAAGATTACTAAATAAATATTTAGAGATTTGGAAGTCATTAATGAAGAATTCACATGCCAAATATCTAACAAAACTAAGTAAGGAATGAAGAGAATCAAAGATTTGAAGTGAAGAAAATGAATCTTAAAATTATCCTTAAAATAATCATATTCCTGAAATTGTCCTCAAAAGGCATATTCTGAAACTCCGAATCTATTTTTAGAAACTACGCAGAATGTATAAATTTGAGGCAGTTTAAACTCCAAGCATATTTTGAGAAACTGAGCAGAGTGCATAAATTTGAGGCGGTTTCTAGATTTTTCTAACTTGGTACGAAAGCTGGAGTTCCACAACTATAAATAGGACTACCTAAGATGCTCCAAAGCATCTTATAGGGTTTGAAAAGGTCTCAAGGAGTATATACAAGGGTAGAGCAACCTCCAAAGAAATTTTTTCTTTCCTATTTTATTTTTCATTCTTTGTTTAAGAAATTTGGTTTCAATCATGTTTATGATTGGCTAAATCTCTTAACTCGGGTTAAGAGGTGAAGCTTGTAGCGTGTTATGATGACTATCATACTTTGATTCTTGTTCTTATTGAACTTCATTAATTTTTAATTTAATATTAAGGGAATATTTTAAGTTTTTTATGCTTTATCATGATTTAAATTACGATAGATGTTGTGATAGCTTTGGATATCTTCTTTTTCTATTTTGAGATTGTAAGATTGGTAAATCTTGTTATTCACCATCGTCTCCTGGGCATTGTAACACCCCATCCATTCCGTACCATTTTCTATGCATATGTACATGATGATTGATGCCCTTAGCTAGACTTGGATTGGTCATTCATAATACACACCTAATTGACCGGAACCCTAAGATCTCGAAACTTATTTCATATCGACCGCCCCGTTGCTCCGGTTATGTAATTACCACCTGTGCATCTGTATGATACTCCGTTAGTGAGATACACTATGAAGAATCATTAGTGTATCATATGTACAAGACGCCATGTACGCCATTCCACACATGTGCACAACACATGCATGCACACATGTACATGCTACATATGTGTGAGAGAATCTCTACTCATATGTGTGATGTCACACACCCATACCTCTCCCTCTCTCATGTACACCTCAAGTCAACTCTTTTCCATATCACACCTTAAGCATGACATCATCGCACCATGCCATCCCATGCTCTTTTAATCCACCATTAATTACAAATCATGAATTAATTATCATAATCTTAGTCTAAGCTAACTAAGATCACATTAATTGAATTTAACCACATTTTAACAATTTCTCTACATATATCCATTCATTCCTTAACATTTCACTTTTTTTGTACACAAGGAGAGAGAGAGAGAGAGAGAGAGAGAGAGAGAGAGAGAGAGAGAGAGAGAGAGAGAGAGAGAGAGAGAGAGGAGTGATCTTAGTGAGCCATCAACTCCATCAATCCCATCCTTTCCATCCATCTCAACCATCAATTCCATCCCTTCCATCCATCTAATGCGTGAAGGTGAGCACACCTACTCCACTCTTGGTTTGTTCTCTTTTTTTTTTTAAAAAAAAATTATATTTGTATGATTTTTAGTGGTGATGATTTGATGATAATTAATAATGTCATTAATGGTGTGGATACATAAGAGAGTACATATAAAAAGATGATAAAAAATGGTGATGATATGATGATAATGATGTGTTTAATGATGTGGATTCATGGAAAAATATATATAAAAAGATTAATAATAAAAATAATTCTTTAAAGACTTTATGTGGGACCATTGATAGTGGGCCCCACCAGAATTTTGTAGGCCATCCAAACTGTCCAAAGTGTGGCCCATTGGGCTAGCCACACACACACATACACACACGTGCACACACCATAATATAAAATAAAATATATTAAATTAAATTTAAAAAATAAAAAAAGGGGGGAGTGGACGTTGCTGCCAGCGTCCTGGAGGCGCTGTAGCAAGCAGCGTCCTTGCTGCTTGAGCTGGGGCTGGAGTGTGGGTCCACAATGGGCCCCACCCATAATGTATGTATTTAATCAACTCTATCCATTTAATTTCCCAGCTCATTTTAGGCGTTGAGCCAAAAAAATGAAACCAATCTAAATCCTTGGTAGGCTACACCATGAAAGAGATTATTTTAATGCTAATAATCTGTTAGGGCCCGCTGTAATATTTTTGTACGTCAAAATATATTAAATATTGGTCCCATTAGACCTGTCACGAGCCAAAAAACTCAACAGATGGACTGGATCATCCTGATGTGGGCCCCACCTATGAAAAACCTTAAGAAAACAAAAATAAAAAATAAAAAATGCAAACAGCATTAGGCACTATTGCTGTCAGCGTCCTGCTGCTGACGCTGGAAGGAAGTGGCCCCCACCATAGGCCCCACCTTGATGCATGTCGAGCATCTACACCATGCATTTGATGGATCTCCTTTAAGAATGGATCACCGCTAAAAATCAGCCATACACGGAACTCAAGTGGCCCACACCATTAAAAATAATAATAATAAATAAATAAAAATAAAATATAAAAAAATAGGATGCTGGATCAATTTGATCATGAGGTAAGTGTTATATCCAAACCGTCCATTCATTTGGCGAGTTTGTCTTGAGGCTTGAGAAGAAAAACAAGACAGATCTAACTATCAAGTGGGCCACACTACAAAAGCAGTAGAGGATTGAACGTTGACCATTAAATTTTGGGTCATAGAAGTTTTGGACCAATATAAAATTTGTTTTTCCCCTTAATTCAGGTCTTTGTGACCTTATGAACAGATTGAATGGAAAATAAACGTTATGGTCGGCCCTGTGAATTGTTTAACTGTTAAATCATTATCGTCATTGTTATTTGTGGTGAGGTCCAAATAATCTTTGGATATGATTCATTTTATTTGGATAATGCCTTAAAACGATCTCTAAAAATAAATGAACTGTGTATATATAATAAATATATCACTCTAGGACCCATGTAACTTTGATCTCCTTGAACCTTTCATACAGCTCAGAGCTTGAGTATATAGAAGCACTTGTTGGGGTCCACCTGAAATTTGGATGTATCTGAAACTTGGTCTGACCCCTCAACCAAGTGGGACACACATAATGGAAGGGCTGGGTTTATAAACCACATCTTTGTGGGCCCAACAAATAATTATGAATATTTAATGGAAGGTAACCCTCTCAACTAGTGTGTGGTATGGCCCACTTTGATGTAGGTGTTATGCCACTTAATCCACCATGGTTATGACATGATATATATTTAAGATCCTCATCATTTATCTATTTTATCAACCCTTTTGATGGTATGTTAACAAGATTAGATAGTTAAACATTATGAAATAATGATTAGATAGTCATACATTATGAAATAATGTAAATTTGAACTCTTATCACAAAAAATTTGTTATGGGCCATTGTAACGCCCGTGAAAAATCCGTACTTGGAATCGAGTACCGATTTGACCCGAAATCGCGTATAAATAATTTCCATGAAAATTTTACGTAAGTTAGCTAGCGCAACGCTAGAGTAGCTGGGAAATAGTCCCTGATCACTTTAAATACGTTCTACAAGACCCAAATCGAGTAGAACAGACAACTCTACAATACTCTATAACCTTGGATCCAACTCTAAGCAGGTTTGTCCTCTGGACCATATGGAACTTTTGTATTGGATTTAGACCGCGCGTCGAAGGTCTGATACCTCCTATCTTAGACCGTTAGAACCGCCCAGCTGGACTTGACAATCATCTCGAAAATCAAGTCAAACCGATAATCACAGAGTATTTCGTTGAAACTGGACTGAAGCGACCGCGAATAGGGATGAATTGGGAATTTCAAATTTAGATCTGGCACACGACTTGACGCGTCAGTATTGAGCGTTCTGACCGTCAGAATTCATCCAGATTACACCCTCGGATCAGGAAAAATATCTAATTATTGTCACGGAACTTTCAGTCCTGATCTATGTGCGGTGACCGCTGAACTGAAACTGGTCCGCCACGTGCGATCTGCGAACCCTGCCAGACTGAAAACTTAATACGAGGTACATCTGGTACCCATGAGCTTAAGTCTGATCGCAATCGACCAGGGGACCACCAGAAATCAGTTTTTGGACCGAAACAGCCCCGAAATGGATAGGCAATAAGTAAACTTCGTCCCGGAGCCTATTTCGGGCGTTTCCAAGCTTATAAAAGGGGTTGAAACCCTCATTCCTTCCTTGCATACGAATTTCCCTAAACCCTAGAAAAGAGAGAGAGAGTTTGAGAGAAAGGGAAGAGGAGATTTTTCCCGCTTCCGAGCCGCCAACAGTTGCTGCATCAACGCTTCCTTCCAATCACCTGGCTGGTGATTTCTACGCTTTTTCAGGTATAGAAAAACCCTAAAAACTTGCTGATTTAGGGTTCACGTAGATTCTGAACGTATTAGCTAACGAAATCCATGAATCAGGTTCTCCTACTGTCGTAGACGAAGCCTACACGCTCCGTTCAAATTCTCGCGACCGTAAGAGATTAGGTGAGAATTTTAGACGCTTTGATTGACGGTTTACAACGCTTTCAATGTCGTTTAATAGTAGATTATCGACGGCATCGCCGTTTGACATGTACAACATGCTCTCCGTTTCCTGTTTCGCAAATTAACGAAGAATATGAGATTTAGGGCATTTTAGTCATTTGTAGGAAGTACGGTCTCCATGCATATTTTGCTGACATGATTGACATGATTTGTCGCCGCATTAGAGAGTTAGGAATGCCTGCATAATCAGTTTGGTGAAGAGATTCGCCAAGTTGCGCACTTTGGGTCGACATACTATATGTGGACTTAAGGGTGTAGTGTATGTGTTTGTATAAATGCTTGTATTAGTATGTATTGTATTGCATGATGTTATGTAGTAGTTTGAGATTGATTTCATGATTAATAGGCTGACCTAAACGATTTCCTGTATGTTGACCTTATGCATGATTGCATCGTATGCATAGAAATGATGCCTTAAGAATTGCCTAAGTTGAATATGCTTGGACAGCATGCCTTGAAGATTTGCCTAAATTGAATGTTATAACATGTGCTAACATGCTCACATGATGTATTTCAATTCCAATACCTTTGTATCGTATTAATGAAATTCCATAGATGTGTGGGACTTGATTTAGTCCAGGCAGTCGGTAACCGAGCGAATTCGTGGCTGACTGGTCATAGCCACGAACGACGCGTCGATGAATGTGATTCGTGTTGAGAGTTGGCGGCAGTGGTTAGGCCACGCGAAGTGTTTTACGCGCTTCATGTCGTTCAATTCGAGATGCGATCGCGCTAGTCGAGCCCGTCAAGTAACCCGACTGGCCGATGTTTGTTCACCTTGTATGTATCATAACTGCTTGAACCTAGGGTACTGAACTTACCATTGTAAACCCTATTAACCGTGGTACCTTGATCCACGAAGACTCATGAGCCGGGCATGGTGGTATGGGACACCGTGGTCGAGCTGTCGGCCTACGCTGGGGCCACAAACCTCCCCGTAGTGACCAATGAGCACCTTGACTCGTGAGCAGATTATGGTGGTATGGGACACTATATTCTAGCTGTCGGCCTACACTGATCAGGCGACGAGCCCTTTGTAGTGACCCCGAGCGTATTCTGAGTTCACGGGAGGCGACGACCCTTCCGTGCAGTAGAGTACAGTAGGCCTGTATTGATAAGGTGATGGGGGAGCGGTGCAACGAGTGCGAGCAACAGCCCTGGCAGCCCTTGCAGTGACCTACGAAATGTACATCGTATGAGATTACTAGGAGTGACGACCCTAGACAGGATCCGTGTTGGGATTGATACAAGGGAAGTACCTTAGTTTCCCAATCCTGCTGTTTGAATGGACTAATAACAACTGGGTAATCATATCACCATAGCATTGCATGTGCCTGGAAGATGTGGAGCACTCTAGGGAGTGTGGCATGCCGCGGTCGTAAGATGTTGCCGCATGAGGGTGATCGTCGGTGAGGGCATACATCATGTCATATCATCTTGCATTAAACAACAGTATTAGGTTTGTCTGATTTACTGCTTTACTATTATCGCGTGATTGAATTGTGAACATGCTAATCTTTGCTCTATGATTCCACTGAGTTGATCACTCATTCCCACGTTACGGGATGGTGTTTGCAACACCCACCAGACCCTGTTGTAGTTGCAGGTGACGACGAGATCCAGGTCGTGGAGCCGGAGATTGACGAGGACCAGGATGAGTTCTCTTATATGCAGTACCACGACGGCTTCCCGTAGGTGACCTGGATCGAGGGGGACTTCAGTGGGACTATTTTGAACTTATTTTTTTTGTCTATTTACATGTATATGAGACTCAGAGATGTAGTCATACTTTGGAGACAGTTGAGAGTATTTTGTTTTTTTTTTCCATACAGTGATATATATTGTTTAGTCTTCCGCTTGCTTTTATCACTGGATCTGAAGTATGAATTGCAGTTTTGGTATACTTTTACTCATGTGGATGCTTTAAATCAGACAACATTGAATCATAACCATTTTTGTTGCATAAGTGACGGTCTGGAACTCGGGAGTTGAGTTTATACACGACCCCCGATTTTCAGGGTGTTACAGCCATCCTGATGTTGTATTAGATATTCAACCCATCTAGCCCGTGTACCGGGTCCCCTTTAGGACATTGTCCCAAAGATTAGTCAATCCAACTTGAAATGGACATACTATACAAGGCTGTGAGAATAAGTACCTAATTATTGAATCCAACCTAAGACCACCATGGTGTATTTATTTAATCCATGCAGACCATCCACTTCCTCATATATTTTAGGATTTGTACTAAAATCAAAGCAGACCTAAGTCTTAAGTGGGTTACACACAACTTAATCTCATGGGAAATCCCCATGGACTCCACCACATAGGACCCATGTGAATTCCATTGATGTGTGGGCCCAAGAATGTTAAGGCCTATTTTAAGTGAATGCCATGTGGGCCCATCAATGGTAGCCTTATTTGGGCCAACCATTGGGCCTCTTTAACAAGAGTTTGTAATCTTCATGTGTTAAATGTTTGACGAACTGGTATTGTAATTTTTGAAGTAATGATGATTAATCCCTTAGATGGACTGTTTGTGGACAGCCCTTGATCACTTGGCACTTAGGTTAGAGTGCGGCCCTAAGTAATAGGATCATGTGATTTGTGTTTAAACCCTTAAACGTATTCAATTATAACAAATATGTAGACTTTGGTGGTGTGAGGATATTATGTACGTGCTTGGCCCCTTAATCATGTGGACATGTGACATATGTAAGGTCACCTAATCATATGCAATTGTGGAGTATATATAGTCGTCTAACCGAATGATTGTGAAATACACACAAGACCAACCAATTACATGAAGTCAGGTGGCATTGGTGACCATCCAATGACATGACCACGTGCTTATGGGCATAGCCATAGTCACCTAAACCATGAAAATCGGGTCGTACGTGCAGATTTTCTTAGTCATGAAAATTATGATATGGGTTAGATTATACAACTTGATAATGAAGTGTCCCTCAATTCAGTGTCATGTGACATAAATACAACCCTTACATTATGCTTATAGGTGAGGCAGATGCGGGGACCACTAAACTATATTTGATATGATGGAAGCTAGTTCTTGGCCTCTTGATCATGTGACACCGAATCTGAGTCATTCTCCATATAAAGTACTGGGCGGTTACAGTTTAAAAGTTAGTTTAATCGGAAATAGTGGGTATGCTTGTGATTGTGCCTTGGATGTTCTGAGATGCAGTTACTAAACCAGGATACTAATTATATGTCCACTTAACCAAGTGAAATTATGGCATTGACAACCTGACCATGTGGGAGCTTAATAAAGTGGTTGTCCATAGATGTATAAGTTATGATAAGTAACCATATGACCTTAAATCATTTATTAATGGCAAGTAGAATGACATTTGTGTGATCACTCAACCATATGGACTTCTGATAATGGAGTGGCCATAAGACCATGTGGGCATATGAGAATTGTGTGATTACTCAGACTCGTGGACTATGCTGATGGTGTAATCTCTTGGGTATGTGAAACTTAGGACGCGTGTCAGTTTGATTATGGACCCTACCTTAATGTAAGCATTACATATTTTACCATTTATCCATTTAGGCTAGCTAATTCTAGAACATGATTTCAAAATTATCTAGATCGAATTTCTAAATAAGTTAGACAATATGAAATAGTGTTAGTTGAATGTGTAACTTTCGAACACTTGTAAACCCACTCAATGTACGTATTTTATCCATATTGTTCAAATATTTTGCCAACCAAATAGTTCGATCATGGAGCTCGCTGATGTATGCCTTGTGCATCTGAACTGTTCTTCCTTGTACTACTTTAATTTATGTGAGTTACCTATACTATCTACTTGTTGGGGCCCACCGTAATGTCTGTGTGTGAACCCATCTGCTTGCATTACGACTTCGAAGTAGGTCCCACTACATTGTATGAGATAAATCTATGCCATCCAACCGTAACTAACTCTTATGTTTATATTTTATACCAAGTCATTCAACTTAGGGCTCACTATATCTTATGAAATTTATATGTGTCTTCTAAACCATTGTAGAACTACTACAATAATTATTTATAAATCCAATCTACTAACAACCCACGTGAAGATGAAGGTCACTACATTATATGAGTTTCACTAACACCTTTCATCTTGTGGTTCATTTACTATATGTTATGTCTAAGCCTTTCATCTCATAACCACTTGGTGCATGTACTTTGCGTCACTACCACTCTTTAACCATAAGGCCCAGTTAGCGTATAACCATGTGGTCCCAATAGAAGAAAATCATATCGGGCCAAAGCCACTAATGAAATATCTATCTTGTGAAGGATATGGTTAACTCTTATTACAATTAATGCTCGTGATTATGATAGTTATGGATGATATTAGTGATGTCAGTAATTGTGGTTAATAGAAGCATGTGATTTAATACTTGATTAATGATGTTCCACTCCCTAGCATACTAAATTCATCTACTTAACCATGTTGATATTGATCATACTCATGTACTATGAAATGATGGTATGTGCAAGTGTACTTCAATACATTTGTTTATGTGTAAGACATGTCCTCTTCAGTTTAGTCACATGATCATGGATTGATATAGTTGATAGTGGCATGTGATGATTACACGTCATTTTTGCCTTAAAGGTTAAGCAGACCTTAAACTCATGACATTATATGTATACCACATGCACTTGAACGTATGTCTTATCATGGTTGCTTAAATTCATGTATAATCATGACATACATGATGATCGAAATACCAAAGTCATGCTGTATAACATGAGTTGGATCTTAACGATAAAATGTACATCTATGATGACGACTTGGGTTATCCTTAAAAATGAACAGGGCACCGAAAGTGTGAAAGTAGTAGGGGATGATGTGCCCCTTCGGTTGAAAGTCCCTAAACCCCTATGCTAGCTAGGATTGCCTCATCGTCGGGCCGAGTGGATACATAGGTCATGGATTTGACTCCCACCGACGAGGTCAGGTTAAGAAGAGGTGGGTCCAACCTGCTTAAGGGCTGAGGAGCAAACCGGGACCGATCTGACTTGCCGGCAAGTAGAAGCGTGAATGAAGTCCGCTACTGGCATGTCGGGTGGAAGTCCACCATAGGGCGGGTATGTGAGGTCGATTACTAGTGTTAAGTGCATGGGTATCGACCATGGTATTTTCTATGATATACAGTTGGTGGAAGTCCACCACAGGGCAGGTATACGAGGTCGATTACTAGTGTCTGGTGCATGGTATCGACATAATGCTTCTTGAGATATACAATTATGATATGGTATGACAATATAATGATGATGATATGATTACGGATGCGTGTAATATGGTTATGACTGTGGTATAGGAGAAATGAAAACATGACTTGGTGATGCTGGTAGCATTGACTCGGAGTATTACTATGATGCATATGCATTGCATTGACATTAACTTCATACCTTACATGTTACACGCCTTTCACATGTATGATTTTCTTGTAGCATATTTATCTTGCTTGCATGTAGGACACACTGCACACACGTGTGTACTCACTAGGCTTTTTGTTTAAGCTTCCTATTTTCTATTTTTTCAGGGTTGGAGTATCTTGGAAGACTTAGCTTTCTTGATGCATTGTATCTATTTTTCAATTTGACAATGTTGACGTTATGTACCTTTTGTAAAGTATTGTACTTGTAACCATCAAGATTTATAATGAACAGTGTTACTTGGTATTTTGATCATGGATCTTCATGCTCAGGTATTATTATAATTAAAAAAAAATTAGTCAAAAATCTTCCTTGTGGTGTGCAGAACTCGGGACTTGGTGTATGGAAGTCGAGTGTCGGATTCGGGGCATCACGGAATTTGTCCATCCCCAGATTTGGGGCGTGACAAGCATGGTAGGGTGATGGAATCCCTTCTAATCTTCATAATTCTCCTCCATTGAGAATTAGGTCAATGAAAAGTTCAGATTTAATTTAAATTATTTTATCTTCTAATTGGATAGGATAAGACTTGTTGAGTGTCAAATATTGCATATTTTTTCCTATTTATATTTTAATTTTATGAACATGATACTGCTTAATATTATATTTTATACATGTTTGTGTTGCAAAGTGAATCTCAGAGCTTGGATTGAAAAGAATGCTAAAAGCATGAATTTAATGCTCAAGAATTACCAAGCCAAAGGTTGGATCTTAAAAGACCAAAAATGAAGAATTCACGTGCCAAAGATCTAAGAAAACCAAGTGAGAAATGAAGAAAATCATTTGAAGTGAATTTATGTTATTCTCGACTATCCTAAGCCCTCCTTTAACCAGTCTAAGCTCTGCCTCGACTAGTCGAAGAATCTTCGGCTCGAACTCTAGCAACATGAACTTTTAAATTCACACGATCCTCGACTCGTCGAAGATGACCTTCGACTCATTGAAGGTTTCCTTCAACTCATCTAAGGTTATGCAGATTTTGCACGAACTGCGTAAATTTGAGGCAGTTTCTGGATTTTTCCAACTCGGTGCAAAAGTTGGAGTTTCACAACTACAAATAGGAGTCCCTAGGATGTTCTTATGTATCTTTTAGGGTTTAAGGAGTAGAGAGAAAGGTGGAGCCACTGTCCAAGAGTTTTTCTTCTTCTTCCTTAGTTGATATTTTATTTAAAAGTCTTTAGTTTAATCATGTCTATGGTTGGCTATACCTCTTAGCTAGGGCTAAGAGGTGAAGCTTGTAGCGTGATTGAAATATTTACTTTGCTTTGATTCATGTCTTGTTGAACTCTCTTGGATTCTAGCTTGATTATAAGAAATATTTTTATTTTTAAATATTTGTTATAACAAATTACAATAGATCTGCAATTGTTTTGAATATCTTCTTTTCCTGATTTGAGATTGTGAAATTAGTAAGTCCCGTTGTTCACCATCGTCCCTTGGGCATGGTAGGGTGATGGAATCCTTCCTAATCTTTACAATTCTCTTATGATTGGCTGTGAGATTGGTACATCCCGTTGTTTGCCATTGTCTCCTGGGCATGGTTGGGTGGTGGAATCACTTCTAATCCTCACAATTCTCATCTGTTAAGACTAGGTTCACGGGAAGTTCAGAGATATGACCGTCTCTTCTTTCTTTAACTAGATAAGATAAGACTTTGATTCCGATTGGATCTCTTGAATTATGCAAGGTAGCATCCCAATTGTTATAAGTGGATCCTTGGTACCCTAGTTACCGCCTTTAAATTATTGTTTAACTTTATTCACAATTACTCTATTTTAAAATTTTGTTTTAGATCTTCTTATAGTTCTAGTTCTAGTTCTAGTTACTTTCAGAATTCATACAAGTTTAGTCCCTGTGGATTCGACCTCGGTCTCATCGAGATTATTACTACATCGCAACCCTACACTTGGGGTTGTGAACAGGACTCCAATTCTAATTGTGTTCCTTGAATCAAGTAAAGTAGCATCTTGATAGTTATAAGTAGATCCTTGGCACCCTAGTTCCCACCTTTAATTGATAATTTAAATATTATTCACAATTACTCTCTTTTATTCCAAAATTCAATTTTAGATCTTCTTTTAGTGTTAGTTCTAGTTCTCTTTAAAATACGTACAAGTTTAGTCCTTATGGATTCGACCTCATTCTCACAAGTTATTACTACATCGTGACCCTACACTTGGGGTTGTGAACGAGTTTTTGGTGCCGTTGTTGGGGACTATAGTTACATTTTTTCTGGAATTAATTGGTATTAGAATTAGGTTAAGATTAAGGTTAACTTTTTGCCTTTTTTTAGGCTATGATTTTTTTTTGAAATTATTTTTAGAAACTAAAATTATTTTCTGTTTTGTAGGATCTTAACATGGCAATTTTAATCTAGTAACATCTTTCCAATTCTCTCTTTCTTTTCTAGATTTCTTATTTTCTTTAGTTTTCTTTCTTCTCGATTTTAATTGTTTAGTGCTTGAGGGCTGTGCTTATTTCATGCCTAAGTGGGTTCGTGAAAACACTTAATGTCTCTTGAGTGAAAGAGGATTAGTCGAAGGGTTGCCTATCCATTAAAGGATTGGACACCACTTGAGATCCTCTCAGTTAATTGAAGTAATGGTTGTAAATCAACCTCAACCACCAGTTGAGGAAGTTCAAGATGAAAATGAGGTGCATAATGAACCCTCGCCTCATACTCTACGAGATTATTTACAACTGACGGGGGTGCGTACACCTTCCTGCATGATATTTCCATTGAATGCATGAACTGCGGATATTAAACTAGGGGTAATTCAACTCCTCCCTAAGTTTCATGGACTAGAATCTGAAAGTCCATACTTACATATTAAAGAGTTCGATGAATCATAGCTACATTACACTTCCCAAACGTGTCTGAGGATACAATTAGACTAAAATTGTTTCCTTTCTCTTTAAAAGAAAAGGCTAAGTCGTGGTTACATTCCTTAAGACCAAGGTCCATTGGCACGTGGGCTGAGATGACAAGGGAGTTCCTTAAAAAGTTCTTTTCTTATCATAAAACAAATACCTTAAGGAAAATAATCATGAAAAGATGATGAAACCTTCTTCCAATGTTGAGAGCGATTTAAGGATCTCATAAATTCATATCCATAATACGACTACGAAACATGGCGTATAAAAAGCTTTTTCTATGAGGGATTGACCTCACCCATGCGCCAATTTGTGGAGATGATGTATAATGGGGAATTCATGAATAAGGCAGCCGATGATGGGTGAGATTATTTTGATAAACTTGCTGAAAATGCACAATTATGGGATACTTCTTCAAGAATTACCACCTATAAGCCTACTCAATCAAAGGAAAGAGGAGAAATTTATGTTCTAAAAGAGGAAGATGATATAAATACAAGAGTGGCCAAAGTCACAAAAAAATGGAACTTAAGAAAGTAGAACCGAAAAAGACTGTGGAAGTTGTTTGTGGTATTTGTACTTGTAACATACATACAACTGAGAATTGCTGAACAATTCTCACTTTTAAAGAGATATTTAATGAGAAATCAAATGCCGTAAACAACTACCAAAAACCTTTCAGTGACACCTCAAATCATATAACTCAAGTTGGAGGAACCATCTAAACTTCAGTTGGAGGAATAGACAAATGACTATTCCTTAAGGGATCCTTAACTAATTTCAGAATAAAAAAAAACCTCAAAAGGATCCGGTCTTAAAATATATACAAAACCAAGAGTTTTTTAATCAGGGAATGCTGCAAGCCTTTCAAGACCTTACAAAGGCCATACAAGGGCTTGAAACAAAAAATTAGAGTGGGGAGAAAGGAATCCTTCTGGCTCAGCATCTTTCCAACCGAAAACAACAATATGAAATCAGTGACATAAGCTCTTCAAAATAAATGGAGCAGGCTAAGTCTATCATCACTCTTAGGAGTGGGAAGACAATTAAAAAATCTATTCCGGTGAGGGCTGGAAAGCCTAAAAACCTGGAAATAGATAAGAATGATAAGCCTTGCAATGCTCCACATGGGTTAGAACCGAAACCTCAAAGTAAGTCGATTGCGTCATTCCCTCAACGGTTGATTGCACCAAAATCTCTCTCTAAGTCTTACGATATTTTATAAGTGCTTAAGCAAGTGAAGGTCAACATCCCTTTACTGGATGTCATTAAACAAATCCCTTCATATGCAAAATTTGTAAGATCCGTATCTTATCCCGCACCGTTCTATAGGCTTCCGCAATCCTCCCGATCGAATTTCAGCGACCCGCAGTCTATTATCGGCATTTGGGTGCAATCTTGAATCACGTCCTATCGATCTGGGTCAGCTCAACCCGAGACCTATACCATTGCGACTGCACCAACGCCGTTATTCCAACGTCGTGTCTCATGCATCAATGCAACGCTTAGATCATGAGATGTAGCTCACGCATTGTAATAGCTGTGGACCGCACATTTGCAGGGCCCACATATCACAATGACACGATTTCCTAGGTTATCACGGGGTGATGTCTTCACCCCATGCCAAGTAATAAATACTTTCAAGAATTTATGGCACTTATTTCTCCATGAGTCAACACCCTCCCTTACCAAGCAATTAATGATGGCCTTACATCATTAATTTAAGCCATGATTTCTCTTCTCTCTCTTATCTCCCTCTCTCTCCCTCTTCTTCCTCATTTTCATCTCCCCTAGCAACTAAGAAGCCATGGACGTCCCAACCCATCTCCATGGCCAACCTTCTCACCTTAGATCCCCTTCAATCCTACGATTAGAAGCTCATCTCCACCGTTAAAAAAGATCCTAAAAGGCTTGAGGACCTGAGGAATTGAGGAAGGAGTTGATTTAGAGGTGGTGCTTCTTTCTCTCTCTCTCCCCCTCTCTTTCAATATTTTGGTGTGATGATGTGATCGTGTGGCCCACCCGGATGTACCCCACCTTGATGTGTGTCTTATCCAACCATTTAAGCCATGTGGGCCCTACCCTTAGTGATGGAAAACATAAATATTAAATTGATTCAAATCATGTGGGCCACATCCTCATGGGACCCACCAGCCGTGGTCCCTCCACGTGGGACCCACCTTGATGAATTTCATATAAACACCATCCGTCCAGCGTCCAGGGACGCTGGACGTGTTCCTTGGAATTGAGCAGACAGTGAGGTTTACTCGCTACAAGGGGGAAAAAAAAGGTACTTGATTTTTTAGGCTTTTTGATGGACCGATCATGCAGGCCTCACCTTGACGTATTATTTGATCCAAGCCATCCATCCCTTTCCCCTGCTCATTTTAGGCGTTGAACAAAAAAAATGATGCCAATCTGATAATCTGGGCCATAACACAGAATACGGTGGTTTTTACCGTTAAAAATTTACTTGATGTTTCTGTATACCAAAGCATATCAAATATTGGGCTTGTTTGGTCTATCTCGAGCTGCAAGATTCAACGGTTGGGTCAGATCCTCCTGATGCCGACCCCACCTAGGGAAAACTATTTTTTAAAAAAATAATAATAATAAAAGAACATGGCAGCAGGCGTTGTCGCTGAACGGAGGACACTGCAGCAACGTCCTGCTGCTGAGCGTTGACGGAGAGGGTGTAACACCCCGAATTTTGGCCAACCTGGGATTAGACGTCCTTAGGTAATGGGTCAACTAAAACACCTGGAGAATCGCTCAGAACCCAATTCCATAGCCAAAGAAACCACTTAGGATTAATTCCTTTAGAAACTAAGCATAAGTTAGCTAGCGTAACGCTAGAGTAGCTGGGAAACAGTCCCTGATCACCTTAAATACGTTATACAAGACCCAAATCGAGTAGAACCAATGACTCTATAATACTGTATTACCTTGGATCAAACTCTAAGCCGGTTTGTTCTCTGGACCTCTTTGAAACTTTGTATTGGATCTAGACCGCGCGTCGAAAGTCCGATACCTACTATCTTAGACGGTTAGGACCGCCTAGCTGGACTTGACAATCATTTTAAAAATCAAGTCCAACCGACATTCACGGGCTATTTCATTGAGCATGGACTAAAGAGAGTAAGAATAGAGACAGATTTGGAATTTGAAATTCAAATCTGGCACAGGACTTGACGCGTCAGTATTAAGCGTTCTGACCGTCAGAATTTAGCCAAATTACACCCTCGGATCAGAAAAAATTTCTATTTCATATCATGGAACTTACAGGCCTGATCTACGTGCGGTGACCGCTGAACTGAAACTAGACCGCCACGTGGGATCTGCGAACCCTGCCAGACTGAAAACTTGATGTGTGCTAGATCCGGTATGCATGAGCTTAAGTCCGACCGCGTTCGGCCAGGGGACCACCAGAAATCATCTTTTGGACCGAAACAGTCCCGAATTGGATATGCCCTAAGTAAACTTTGTTCCTGAGCCTATTTTGGGCATTTTTAGGCTTATAAAAGGGGTTGAAACCCTCACTCCTCTCTCCCATCCGAATTTGAGAAAAACCCTAGATTGGGAGAGAGAAAAGGTGAGAGTTTGTGAGAGAGAGTAGGAGAGAATTTTCCTGCCGTTGCACCACCCGTTGCAAGTGCCTAAGCAACACACTTCGATCACCTGGCCGGTGATTCCTCCGCGTTTTCAGGTAAGAAATAACCCTAATAAGTTGCTGATTTGGGATTCTTTCCGTTCCATAGCATGTAAACTGTTAGAACTCGTAAATTAGGTTCTCTATTCGCTGTAGACGAAGCGTATATGGTCCGTTCGAATCACTTCACCTATAAGGGAAAATGTCCGGATTTTAGACACTTTGGTTGACTGATTTCAAAGCTTTCAATGTCGTTTAATAGTAGATTATCGACGGCATCACCGTTTGACATGTACAACATGCTGTCCGTTTCCTGTTTCGTAAACTGACGAAGAATATGAGATTTAGGGCATTTTAGTCATTTGTAGGAAGTACTGTTTTCATTCATATTTTGTTGATGTGATTGACATGATTTATTGTCGCATTAGAATGTTAGGAATACGTGCATAATTAGTTTGGCGAAGAGATTCACCTAAATGCACACTTCGGGTCGACATACTATATGTAGACTTAAGTGTGTAGTGTAAGTGTTTGTATAAATATTTGTATTAGTACGTATTGAATTAAATGGTGTTATGAATTAGTTGGAGATTGATTTCTCAATTAAAATGCTGATGTAAATGATTTCCTACATGATAGCTATATGCATGATTTCATTATATGTATGAAATGCATGTGCTTGATGATTTCCTTATAATTTAGTTTGAGATTGAATTCTCAATTAATATGCTGATGGAGATGATTTCCTATATGTTGGTGATATGCATAATTTTATTATATGTGTGAAAGACATGTGTAAGATGATTTACTTAAGTTGTACGTTATAACATGTGTTAACATGCTCACATGTTTGTATTCCATTTCCAATACTCTTACCTGATTGCTGATGTGGATTCATAATTGTTTGGGACTATACTTAGTCCAGGCAGTCGGTAACTGAGCAAATTCGTGGTTGGCCTATCTTTGCCACGAACGACGCGTTGATGAACGCGAGCCGTGTTTTGGAGTTGGCGGCAGTGGTTAGGCCACACGAAGTGTTTTACGCACTTCATGTCGTTCGACTTGAGATGCGATCGTGCTAGTCGAGCCCGACAAGTAACCCGACTGGCCGTTGTATGTTCACCCTGCATGAGTCATAACTGCTTGAACCTAGGGTACTGAACTTACCATTGTAAACCTTGTTAACCATGGTACCTTGATCCACGAAGACTCATGAGCCGGGCATAGTGGTATGGGACACCGTGGTCGAGCTGTCGGCCTACGCTGGGGCCACAAACCTCTCCGTTGTGACCAGTAAGCACCTAGTCTCGTGAGCAGATTATGGTGGTATGGGACACTATATTCTTGCTGTCAGCCTACACTGATCAGGCGACGAGTCCTTTGTAGTGACCGCGAGCGTATTCTGAGACTACAGGAGGCGACGACCCTTCAGTAGCAGTAGAGTACAGTAGGCCTGTATTGATAAGGTGATGGGGGAGCGGAGCAACGAGTGCGTGCAACAGCCCTGGCAGCCCTTGCAGCGACCTACAAAATATATATCATATGAGATTACTAGGAGTGACGAATCTAGACAGGATCTGTGTTGGGATTGATATAAGGGAAGTACCTTAGTTTCCCAATCCTGCTGTTTGAATGGACTAATAACAACTCGGCAATCATATCACCATTACATTGCATGTGCCTGGAAGATGTGGAGCACTGAGCGGGATGCACGCATGCCTCGGACGAAGATGGTACCGTATGAGGGAGAACGTCGGTGAGGGCATACATCATGTCATGTCATATTGCATTAACAACAGTATTAGGATTGTTTGATTTACTACTTTACTATTATCGCATGATTGATTTGATAACATGCTAGTCTCTGCTCTCTTATCCCACTGAGTTGATCACTCACTCCCACGTTACGGGATGGTGTTTTCGGACACCCACCAGTCCCTATTATGATTGCAGATGCTGAAGCAGCCTACGAGGCGGAGCTAGATTTGATGATGATGAGGAGGATCTCTCCTTTATGCGTGTTCTGATTGACGGGATTACAGGGAGGTTGATTAGATGCCTTGACATTTGTCATTTTATATTTTTAGCGCACTCATGTATATTCGTTTTGTCTACTTTTGGAGTATACATGTATGTATATAACCTGGTAACATGTTCACACTCTGGAGACATACAATAGTTTATATATGTTATACATACTATCACAGTCTTTCGCTTGCAAATTTAACTGTCTCTGGAGTATGATATGCTATTCTGGCTTAATCTCACTCATGTTTAATACATTAACACAGACAACATTCAATCATACATATCTATGTTGCATAAATAACATTTTGGAACTCGAGAGTTGGGTTTTTTCTTGACCCCCCGATTTTCAGGATGTTACAGAGGGAGGCAGGGACGAGTCCCAACCGTGGGCCCCACCGTGATGTGTGCCGATCATCCACGCCCTACATTTGATGGGGCCCCTTCAGACAGCGGGCCGCCCCAAAAATTAGCCATTTTAGGAGCTCAGGTGGCCCACGTCAAAGGAAACAATGGGATTGAACGGCTGCCATTAAACCCTTTTTGAGTATCACAGAAGTTTTGGATCTACGTGAAATCTATTTTTTTCCCCTTGATTCAGGTCTCTGTGACCTTATGAACGGATTGGATGGAGGATAAACATTATAGTGGGCCCCACGTCCACCTTTTTGGGAGTGGATCGACTGATGTACCTTACACCAACTATATAGTTATGGTACCGCATGTCAGCAGGTCCTGTGGACCCACACATGGTATAAGTTTCTTAATCCACACCGTCCATCATCTAAAGACGTGGGACCCAGCAGCACACGGCTGCTGAATTGACGTCCATATGTTCGGTGGGTCCCATGTGATATGAGTATTTCACTTGCACCGTCTGTCCCTAATGTCCCGGCCTGGACTGGACAGTGGTCATTTTCAGAATAATAATAATAATAATAATAATAATAATAATAATAATAATAATAACAATAATATTTATATTTAGGTGGCTTCACATGGAACCCACCTATCTGTGATGTATTTGTAATATCCACACCGTCCAGACAGTGCTGGACGGTGCTGGACATGTTTGGATGGTGTTGTGGATCCCACCTCAATGTATATTCCCTATCCACACCATCCATAATGTTTGGTCGGTGCTGGACAACGCCTAGATGATGCTAATTTGCATGGATGATGTTTGGATGGTGTTGATTCACCTGGACGATGTCTGGACAATGTTGATCATCATTAGTGGGCCCCACCAGATGAGGTATGTGTTTTATTCAATTCGTCCATCTGGACGGTGGTCGGGTGGGAACCTCTCTGCTGTATGTGTTTTATATACATGTCGTCCACCTGTTTGTTAACATGGACACCAACATTATGTATTTATTTCATCCACACCATCCAGATTATGTTAGACGGTGCTGGACAATGTTTGGACTGTCCTGATTTACATGGGCAATGTTTGGGCGGTGCTGATTATCATTGGCGAGCCGTATGCCCCATGAAATGATTGTGCACAATGATACACATGTTACAACCTACAACTATTGAAATGATCTTAGATGTAATCCAAGCTCCCATTTGTCGGGCCCACCTTGATATATTTATGACCGTCCATGTGGTGTATTTGAGGGCCCATGAGCAGGGCCCACCTATGATGTGTCTGTAGCCCTTGTCAAGGCCCAATATGATGTTTTTCTGCGCCATCTTGATATATTTGTAGCCCATCCTTGAGGCCCAACTTGGTACATTAGTGCGGCCCATTGATGTAGCCCCCTTGACGTGAATAAGGCCCATGTGTAGGGCTCACCTAGTGTGTATTCAAGGCCCATGGTTGAGGCCCAATGCGATGTATGTATGGCCCGTTACATTGTGTATGAATCTCTTGTATGGGTCACTCCTTGGAAGCAATGTTGGTTGAATGTCCACGTTGATGGGTAATGATGGTTAGATGTCCACATTGTGACCTTCCCTTAAGCCTGGTTAACTCCATTCTCATCATTCTCTAGTGGGTTAACCCAAACGAATGGGCCCCCATTGATATGGCTTGGACCATCATCGGCCTTCTATCTATGGACCCCGCCTTCCTACGAGATCGATTGCCGATTATCGATCGAGACCAATTATCGATCAAGGCCGATTCTGATTGTCGGATCCGAGTATCGTGGCTGATTCTGATTTGTCGAGGCCGAGGATCGTGGCCAATTCTGATTTTTTGAGGTCGAGTATCGTGGCCGATTCTGATTTGTCTAGGCCAAGTATCATGGCCGATTCCAATTTGTATAGGCCGATTTTAATTTGTCGAGGCCAAGTATCGTGGTCAATTCTGATTTGTTGAGGCTGAGTATCGTGGCCGATTCCGATTTGTATAGGCCGATTCTGATTGTCGAGGCCAAGTATCGTGGCCGATTCTGATTTGTCGAGGCCGATTCCGATTGTCGAATTCGAGTATCATGGCTGATTCCGATTGTCGAGACCGAGTATCGCGGCTGATTCCGATTTATTGAGGCCGAGTATCGTAGCCGATTCTGATTTGTACAGGCTGATTCCGATTGTTGAGGCCGAGTATCGAGGCTGATTTCGAGTATCGATTTCGATTGCCATGGCTAATTGTCGAGACCTATATGATGTATATGCAACCCGTAGTTGAGGCCCATTGTGATGTATTCGTGGCCTATGGGCAAGGCCCATTGTGATATGTATTAGGCCCATGATGTACGTCCCATGTGATGTATTCGAGACCCATGTGCAGGGCCCATATTTCATGTATTTGAGGCCCATGAGCAAGGCCCACTAGTTGTGTATATGTAGCCCTTGAGTAAGGCCCATTGTGTTGTTTATTAGGCCTTTGTGTGAGGCCGGGGACCCATTATATGTTTGGCTTTATGTGGGTCATTCCTTGAGAGGCAATGTTGGTTAAATGTCCACATTGTTGAGACCGATTGTTGATGCCGGTTATTGATACCGGTTATGCGTATGTGACAGCTTAGCATCATGATACATGCCCATATGCATCATCTGCATATTTGTTATGAGATGTGATTGATCATTACATGTGTCATTGAGCATGTTGCTATAAGACTCCTTGATAGGCGGAGGTTATTTCACATGAGTGCACGGTATGCGCAGGATTGATGCATGACTGGATTATATGATTCATGCATATTGTATTACGATTACTGTATGCCCTATCGACATCAGGGCCGTAGCCTCCACAGGCATATCGTGGATGGCTAGACGGGACACTAAAAATTTATTCTAGCATCGGGCTGCTATAGATGGCCCTGGGTGAAAATTCGTAAACCCTCTTGGTACTAGAGGATGCCCCAACGTCGAGACCGAGTGGATACATGAGCGCCTAAGTGCAGAATATTAGGAGGCCACGTCTCCCACTATGTCGTGATCAGTTGGGAGGGGGTGTGGCCTTACCCACCCGAGTATATGGGGCATAGCTAAACTGAGTTTGACTAGCTCATGAATGGGTCTGCTATCGACGTGCCGGATAGGTATTGGTAGACTATTGGCCAGGTGGATAGTGAGGTTTCTTACGCTCACTTGGATCGTGCTGCTGGGAGAGAGATAATACCATTTGGAGTGTACTAAACCCAGTGATGATCCCAGAGATGAACCGTACTGATATGTGGATTTAGTGAGCAGGAGTTGCAACTCATTCATTCATTCACTATTCGCTCAGGCTGGTGGTGCGCAACTATTTGTTACGTGTGCCTTCGCAATGGCTAGGATTTTGGTTGGGGCGCGCGACTAACCTGAGATTAGGAGTTTACCGCATTGAGTCTGAATATCTAAATTTAGGTATGAGACTGGTTTGGATAGAAGTCCCTTGTGATGGACCCCATAGCCTGCGATACTACATACTATCATCCCAACTTCACACTCCAGTATGGTCATTCCATTCACATAGCATATTGCATGACATTCGCGGCATACGATATTTTTGATTATTGTGTTTCTGCATTTAAATGGTCTAGGTATGGCTGACACTATTTGTGTTACTCATCAGGAATATATATTACATTGCATCCTCTGCATCTGATATTTAGTTATCTATGATTCCTCATTTGCATAGTTGATTTGTATTGCGTATTCTAATATTGTATGACTCATGTACTTTTCAGTATTTCCGCTTACTCTGTTATCGTATGATTTTTGATCTTATCAGTATTTCTATTTACTTTGATAATTCTTGATCTTGTCAGTATTTCTACTTATTCCGATATTGTACGATTTATGGATTACCAGTATTTTCGGTATTGTATGATTATGGTATTGTATTGAATACTTGAAACTTACCTTGTGCACACACTTACACCACCCTCTAAGCTTTCTCTAAGCTTATGCACAATAGATGTGTGCAGATGATGTTATGTTGTAGCAGTATTAAGCTTGGAGCGTACAACGGTCTTTTGGAGCTTGATTTTTATTTATATATTTCCTTCCAGCATTATACTTAACTGATTATATTAGTGGATATGTGATGATGATGTTACCTTTGTGAATTGGGTAATCTTGTGGTTATGCTTATTGTGAGTTAAATGTACAAAAAAAATCCTTCTTATAGAATCTCAGGATCAAAATCTAGCGTATGGACGCTAAAGGCCGAAAATGGGGTATTACGGAAGCTGTCAGTACCAGATTTGGCGATCGGGATTCCTATGAATCCAATTTTTAGGTTTGGGGTGTGACAAAATTTTTGAAAGATTTATGTACGACCAAAAGACTACAAAACATACAAAAGAAAATCTTTTTGACAGAAAAAATGAGTGTCATCCTCAAGCAAGATGTGCCACAAAAATATAAAGATCCTGGTAACTTAACCATCACTTGTGTAATTGGGAACCACTGGATTGAGCATGCACTTCTTGACTTGGGGGTGAGCGTAAATCTGATCCCTTACTCGGTTTACAAACAATTGGGTTTAGGTGAATTAAAATCCACCCGGACCACATTACAACTTGCTGATCGCTCAGTTCGTGTACTAAGAGGGATGTTTGAAGATGTGTTGGTCCAAGTTGATAAATTCAACTATCTAGCAGATTTTATTATCCTAGATACTCAACCCATCATAGATATGAGCACTCAAATACCCGTCATTCTTGGCCGCCCATTCCTTACTACATCAAATGCTATCATTAATTGTAGGAATGGAATTATGAATTTATCTTTCGAAAATATGACATTGGAGCTCAACATCTTTTTCAATATGAACAAACGTTAGATGATGATGATGATACCCACGACATTAACATGATCAATTCTTTCGTGGAAGATGGAGCACTTTCGACTCTATACTCTGACACTCTAGAGACATGCTTGGCCCACTCTCCTCATTTAGATGATGACATGATTAGGGAAATGGATGACTTGCTTGATGCTACATCGATACTTAAAGTTAACCGATGGAGGCCACAATTTGAGAAATTACCCCAAACTGATGTAGTGCCTCTACCGTCCAACCTCAAAGCACCGAAGCTTGACCTAAAACCTTTGCCCGTTGATCTTAAATATGTCTATTTAGGTCAAGATGAGACAGAACTGGTGGTGATTTCTTCTCACCCAGAGAAAGAATAAGAGAGTGTGCTCATTTCCACTCTCATTGAGTATAAAGGAGCTCTTAGATGGTTGATTGCGGACCTCAAGGGAATTGACCCTTTGATTTGTACTCACCAAATTCATCTTGAGGATAATGTAAAAACTTCCCAACAACCACAACATCGACTCAATCCAAATATAAAAGAAGTGTTTAAGGATGAGGTAATTAAGTTGTTGGATGTTTGTATCATATATCCTATATCCGACAGTCAATGGGTGAGTCTAACTCAGGTAGTTCCTAAGAAATCCGAAATCACCATCATAGCCAATGTCGACAATGAACTCATGCCAACTAGAGTTACTACTAGTTAGAGAATGTGCATTGACTATAGAAAGTTAAATATCGTCACAAGGACTACTTTCCTTTGCCCTTCATTGATCAAATTTTAGAACGGCTAGCCGGTCACTCTTACTATTGCTTCCTTGATGGATATTCGGGCAGCAATCAGATAGAAATAACCCTTAAAGATCAAGAGAAGACAACATTCACATGTCTCTTTGACACATTTGCTTACCGAAGATTGCCATTCAGACTATGTAATGCCCCTGTCACTTTTCAGCAATGCATGTTACGTATTATTATTTTTTTTTGACATGGTGGGACAATATTTAGAGGTCTTCATGGACGACTTCTCTGTCTTTGGTCCATCTTTCAGCGAGTGTTTGAAAAATCTTAAATGTGTGCTGAAGCGATGCGAGGAAAAGAATTTGGTTCTGAATTGGGAGAAATGTTATTTCATGGTTCCCAAGGAAATTGTACTTAGACACATAATTCCATCTATGGGAATTGAGGTAGACAAGGCAAAAATTGATCTTATCTCTAACCTATCTCTACCCAAGAGCATACGTGATGTGCGATCCTTCCCAGGATACGTCGAATTCTATAGACGATTCATAAAGGACTTTAGTCATCTCTTTTGTCCTTTATGCAATCTACTTCAAAAGGATGAAACATATGAGTAGACTAAATAATGCCAAGAAGCTTTCACTAAGCTCAGGGGCATGTTAACCGCCGCACCTATCATGCAGCCACCCGATTGGAGCATCCCTTTTAAAATTATGTACGATGCATCTGACTATGTTATTAGGGTGGTGTTAGGCCAGAGAAAAGAAAAGAAGCCCTACGTTATTCACTATGCAAGTAGAACTCTAAATTCTGCCCAAGTGAACTACACTACTATGGAGAAGGAACTCTTAGCCTTAGTGTTTACTTTAAACAAATTTAGGTCCTACCTGATCGGATCTAAGATCATCATTTACATGGACCATGCGACACTAAAGTATTTTCTTTCTAAGATGGATGTCAAGCCCTGCCTGATAAGATGAATCCTCTTACTCCAAGAATTTGATATTGAAATACGAGACAAAAAATGAGTAGAAAATGTAATGGCTGACCACCTTTCTCGACTTGACCTCCTTGATTCCCTTGAGCCGACATTGATAAATGGTATATTTTCTGACGAACAACTGTTTAAACTCTCTCAACTACCTTAGTTTGTTGACATTGCAAATTATCTTGATACAGGTTTCACGCTAACATATTGGATTGCGCAAGATAAGAAAAAATTCTTCGCCGAGGTATGTAAGTTTTCTAAGATGATCCTTATATGTTTAAATATTACCCAGACTAAATTCTATGGAGATATGTGCCAGAAAATAAACATCAGAGTGTCATCTCTTTTTGTGATTCTCAGGTCTGTGGTGGTCACTTTTCTTCTAAAAAGACCACGGCCAAAATTTTACAGTGCGGCTTTTACTGGCCCATGATGTTCAGAGATACTCATGAGTTTTGCAAAGCTTATGAGCATTGTCAGAAATTAGGAGGGTTGTCCCATTGAAATATGATGCCTTTGAACCCCATTCTTATCATTGAAGCATTTGATTGCTATGACATCGATTTCATGGGACCATTCTCCCAATTCTTTATAAATATTTACATTTTGTTAATAGTAGACTATGTCACTAAATGGGTCGAAGCGATCCCATGCTGGAATAATGATCATAAAACAGTCATTCGATTCTTAAAAGAAAATATCCTTTACCAGTTCACAACGCCTCGGGCCATAATTAGTGATGGAGGTTCACACTTTTGTAATAGGCCATTTGAGAACTTAATGAAGAAAAATGACATCTCTCATAAAGTAAGCACTTCATACCACCCTCAGACAAAACGGACAAGACGAGATTTTTAAAAGGAAAATTAAACAAATTCTGAAAAAAACGGTTAACTTTGACCGTAAAGATTGGTCAATCCGTTTGACCGATGCTTTATAGGCTTACCGTACAGCTTAAAAAACTCCTATTGGAATGTCTCCATTTAGACTCGTTTATGGGAAAGCTTGCCACTTGTATGTGGAACTGGAGCATAGAGCCTATTAGGCTATCAAAAATCTGAACTTTAACTTGGACAACGCTGGCTCGCTGCACAAGCCCCAACTAAATAAACTTGAGGAAATCTGGAACGACGTTTATAAGAACTCGAGAATTTACAAGAATAGGATAAAGGTGTTCCATTGCATGAACATCCTTCGAAAATCATTCATAACTGGTCAAAAAGTCCTATACAATTCTCGGTTACATCTTTTTCCAAAAAAACTTCGATCTTGTTGAACCGGCCCTTTCACTGTTACTAATGTCTATCCTCATGGGGCCGTTGAGATAAGGAATCTGACAAATGGTAATGTTTTCAAAGTGAATGGACATCGTACTAAGCCATTTGTTGAGAAGTTTGATTCAAAGGACATGTCCATGCCTCTGACTGGTCCTATATACCGGGATTGACCTCTAGTCTGATGGAGGTGTAGTTAGGTTTATTGATTTCATATAATTTAGGATTAAAATAGTTTGATTTTAGTTTGTTTAATCTTTGTGCTAACCCATTTACATGTTAAGAACTTTGAAAAAGCTTCAATTCTCCTTCTTCAGGTATTGTCTTTCCATCACTTCCCATTTCTTTTTGTTGTCTCATGTGCATTGCATACTCATATCTTTTACATTGAAGACAATGTAGGTTTTAGGTTGGGGGTATGGATTGGGTAAATTAATCAATGTTTTCTTAGTTTTGATGTGAAAGTTTTTAATTTTTCAAGCTAAAAACATGTTTGGGAAATGATAATTTGTGAAATTAAAAATGCTTTGAGTATGATGATAAGATAGAGATTGAATTTTGAATTGTTGGAGTTTGATCAACCGAGTAGACTATCGTCTAAATTCTTGTATTTAATTGATTAAGAAGAAGTTTGAATATTATGTTAATCTAAGTCACAAGACACGTTCAATTTTCTTTGTATGAATAGTACTCGAATTTCTGATTGTTAGTATGTATATCATTGAAAGATATTGAGAATTAACTCTGAAGAATTTTATCTACATTAAAAAGATGAAAAGAACTAATTAAAAAACAGAGATATCGACAAAACGGTCATGTATGATGAAAAGACTGGAAAGGAATGAAAAGTCTGAAAAGAATGAATAAATAAAAGGGACCCTCGATATAAAATTAAAAATTAAAAAAAAAAGGATAAAGTGATAATTTTCGAATTAGTACTTGATTATTCAATAAAACTTGAGGTGATGAGCATGACTAACATTATCAAATAGTAGTATGTTATGGAAAATAAATAGAATTCACTAAGAACATTGAAAAATTTTAATATATGAACTTATGCTCTTAAATTATTGATAAAAAAACTTTTTGATTGATTACTCATGTAATTTGGCTCTAGGTTTTTAAAATTGCACTCTCGCTTCTTTAGATTGTACTCAATTATACTTGATTGCACAAAAAGATTGTTTTCTGAAAGTACTTTGAACATTGAACATTGAAGATCACTTCACACATGTTTTGCTCGGGACAACAAAATACTGGTTAGGGGGTGTGTTCAGTGTGAAATATTTCATATTTTTCCTATTTACACATTGGTTTTATAAACATGATAGTGTTTAAATAATTTAATTATGCGTGTTTTCATGTGCAAGGTGATTTCGAGAGCTTAAAGGTGAAATTGATGCCAAAAGGAAGATTTATGCTCAAAAGATTACTAAATGAAGATTTAAAAATTTGAAAGTCATTAATGAAGAATTCACATGTCAAAGATTCAACAAAACCAAGTGAAGAATGAAGAGAGTTAAAGATTTGAAGTGAAGAAAAAGAATCTTGAAATTGTATTGAAAATAAACATATTCCTGAAATTGTCTTGAAAATGCATATTATGAAACTCCGAGTCTATTTTTGAAAACTGCTCTGAGTGCGTAAATTTGAGGCAGTTTAAACTCCGAGCATATTTTAGAAAACTGCACAGAGTGCGTAAATTTGAAGCGGTTTCTAGATTTTTTCAACTTGGTGCGAAAGTTGGAGTTCCACAACTATAAATAAGACTCTCTAGGATGCTCCAAAGCATCTTTCAGGGTTTGAAAGTTCTGAAAGAGCACATACAAGAGTGGAGCAGCCGCCAAAAATTTTTTCTTCTTCCCTAGTTTATTTTTCATGCTTTGTTTAAGAGATTTGGTTTCAATCATGTATATGGTTAGCTAAACCTCTTCGATACGGCTAAGAGGTGAAGCTTGTAGCGTGTTTTTGATGATTATCTTGCTTTGATTGTTATTCTTATTGAACCTCATTGATTTCTAGTTTAATATTAAAGGAATATTTTAAGTTTTCTATGATTTATTGTGAATGAAATTATAATAGGTGTTGTGATAGCTTTAGATATCTTCTTTTCCTATTTTAAGATTTTGAGGTTGGTAAATCTTGTTATTCACCATTGTCTTCGGGCATGCTAGGGTGATGGAATCTCTTCCAATCTTTACAATTCTCCTCCATTGAGAATTAGGTCAATGAAAAGTCAAGATTTGATTTAAATTGCTTTATCTTCCAATTGGATAGGATAAGACTCCAATTCTAATTGTGTTCCTTGAATCAAGCAAGGTAGCATCTTGATAACTACAAGTGGATCATTGACACCCTAGTTCTCACCTTTAATTAATAGTTTAAATATTATTCACAATTATTCTCTTTTATTCTAAAATTTATATTTAAATATTCTTCTAGTTCTAGATATTTTTAGAATATGTACAAGTTTAGTTCCTGTGGATTCAACCTCGTTCTCACAAGTTATTACTACATCGCGACCCTAACTTGGGATTGTGAACATTGATTCACACCATTTATCTATTTTATCAAATCATTTTAGTGTTTTTGCCAAAAAAAAAGGTAGATTATAAGCTTAATTGGACCACCTCGCAGCAAACAAGGGGATATTGAGATCCATCATTGAAATGTGAAGCCATCCATGGGTCCCACACTGATTTGTATCTGTGATCCAACCTGTTCATATGATCATATGGACAAGGATGAAGGAAAAACACAAATATCAGCGGGATACAAAACTCCTATGGCCCACAAGAGGTTTTCAATGGTGTGTGTTTAAACCCCGTGTTTCTTGTGTTGTTGTACACTTGCACTTTGGATTTGCCTTGATTTTCAATTTATGCCCTAAAACGAGATGTTAAAATAAATGCACGGCTTGGATCAGACACATATCATGGTCGGCCCTGCGAAATTTTAAATTTTTTTCTTGATATTAGTGTCAAGTCATATCAAATCTTAGTGTGTATGGGCGGATATGGTGTATTTCTTATTGGAAAATAATGATTGTTTATTTACTTTTATTTCCACATGTAAATAAGAAAACAAACATCCCCATAATGTAATCTGTAGCATTAATCAAGTAGGTAATCTTACCAATAATTTGGGTATATGCTCATACGTTAGATTCAGTCCTTCATTCAGGAATGTGCTTCACAATCATTTTCCACGATTGTGACGGAAGGTATGAATTTATTTCTTGTTTCTCTTTTATTCGTATTGGAAAGTCTTTTTTACGGTAGTTAAAAGTGTAATCATCATCAAGAACCAACCCGATTCTCTAAATATCATTTGATCCTATTTATACATTAAGCGAGTAATTGAATAGGTGGCCGATCTCATTCGATCTCGATCATATACTACATATTTGCGTATCTTGACACTTGGAGGGTCATAATTGCCGTTTTGAATTGAATTCTGGCACACCCGCATTCACCAAATACCAAACTGCGGAAAACAAAGAGCAACACAATCCAGTGCATTGTTTTTTTCACCATAGACCATTTACTGTGGAGCCCAGGGGAAGCACGGTTCTGATCACGAAGGGTGGGGCCATGTTCACTGAATTAAGCGCTGCATACTTCAATTCAGTTTGGTCCCGTGGACTATGGATATTTCGCCCTTTTGCGTATTATCATTTAGTGCTACGTATAGTTCAAGAAAGGTCAAAGAAGGGGATTTGGTTGTGTCGTAAAGTGGGCCATGGGCAAGTTCATGTAGGTTTCCTTGATGGCCCACCTCGCATCCTTTGCTCTGTCTCTCAAGGAATGTATGAGAGAGAAGGTAGAGAAAGGTATATGGGGGGATGAAAGCGAATGGCTGTCCCCTGTTGAATAGTCAACAATCACAGCGAAATATCCAAAAGCAAGGAGAGATGTTTGGAGTCGCTTTTCCTTTTGCACCAGTAGGTCCCCGTGTCTCAGTGATCTGGAACGTTGGATTGATGGGCCCCACTGTGGATGGACTGTAAAAGGAAAACTGCCTCCATCTAATAATTCTAACCATTCGATTGGTGGCCTATAAATATACGGTTAAGAGAAGATATACCAAATTCATATGAAAGGATGGCAATGATTAGATGGCTAGGATAGTCCAATATGATATCCCAACGGTCTTGATCAATCGTCCATGGCCCCAGTTGTACAAATTTCAAACCAGAGGATAATGTGAATATCCTGGGCCGGAGGATTACGTAGCTACTCACCCTTGAACGGATAATACGTATTTGTGTGATAGGGAAACATCGTGGAGGCAATTCTCTTCTCATAAATGCGAAGGTAATCGCACGAGGGGATTAGAATATCCGAGCCATTCATCAGATGGGCCTCAGAAATAAATGTTTTGAATAAAAATCAGTCCATCTCACTCACAGCATGGGCCACAATCATATTCTGAACGTTTATCACACCTAAATTCTTTTAATGGTATATATTTTTTTGTATTATAAAAGTGAAAACATAGATAAAGGACCTAATTTTTTATTGAAGATAGATGAACGGTCCAGATCTTGTAGACACGTGCCATGCCAGCACATAAGCCGATGAGTAAGATTCAAAACCTACACGCGCGGGTATCCTGAACTAGCCTTAAAAAAAAAAAAAAACAACTGCAAATCTCATCTCACGTGAGGAAGGCTGGGGGCCAAGGTACTTTCCTTTGCCCGCATGCTTCCAAAGTACAAAAGCAGATGTTTTATTTGCCGAGGAAATTCTATCCCCACACGAGCGTGTGTGAGGTAAAAGCGCCTGCCGCTTTGATTGGTTCGCGTTGCAGTGGGGCCACTAACAAAAATAAAGTCATTTCGTAAGGCGTGTGGGAGGAACGGATTGCGTCCTGCTCCCGCTTAGACGGATTGGTCCAGGCAGGGCCCTGTGGGGCCTACACTGATATATATAGGTTTTATCGATGTCGTTCATCTATTTTGTAGGGATGATTTTAAGATAGAACCTCAAAAATAGTGTAAACCTTAGGGGTCGTTTGGCACCGCTGGTTTGGGGGATTTCTAATCGTGTCTACGATGTTTAGCAGCATGAAGTGACTGGGTGGTTTCAAATCAAGAGGGTTTTAAATCCCCTTAAAGGAAGGATACGAAATATACCGTGAGAGATGATTACACCGAAAATCCTTTAAATAGTTGTTGGTGTAACACATGTGTCAACATACTATCATTCTATTGGGCACGTGGCCCACTAATGATATCCTAAAACAATTAGATTATCAATTGCATCATTATAATTATTTTAATCTAATAATTAGCACCGTCTAAATATTGTTTGTGTAAATTAATAGTTAAAAATCGTTGATTAGTCACTAAGACATAATCTTGTGCTTGTGGGTCATTTGAGACTTGAAATTTTATTATTTTCGGGCAAAACATATATTTCAACGGGCTTATTACAACCATCCTGTCAAGAATTGCATATCTCACTAATTAGAGATATTGAAATTAATTTAGTAATTAAATTCAAACCTTGTAAATATAACATTCACAACTACTCTAGGATTAAAGTTGATTCATCTACAGTCCAAACACACTAGGAGGATTTCAAATCCGAGGTTCCAAATCCATGCTCCCAAATAAGCCTGAGGCTCAAGTGGGCCACACAACGAGAATTGAACACCCACTATGGGATTATAAAAGTTTTGAAATAAGCTTCTTTCAATTCTTGTTAACTTATGAATAGTTTAAATGGCAAATAAACAACATAATGGGCCCTATGAAGGTTTGACGGTGTCACCTTGTTCCATTTGAGCTTTGTATCTTCTTTTTTATTCATACCTTAAACTGATTTAGAATAATGAATGAATAAATAAAACTCATATATCACGGTGGCCCCATAGAGCCGCTGCATTAGTATGCGATTTTCCTATGACCCTTGTCCACCTTAATGTAGATGAGAAATTAAATTTGTCCATCAATTTATCAAGCTAACAATAATAGAGAATCTAAGAAATGAACAGATCATAACTTAAGCGGGAGACATTGAGAATGAGTTTAACGAGCCAACAATGGTAGAGTATCTAAGAAATGAAACAGATACTTAGGCTGACTACATGAAAGGAAATATTGAAAATGGAAACATCCGAACTGTAAACCTTTCACATAGACCATCATGATACGTTTATGTCATCCAAACCGTTCAAAAGGTTACACCTACTGGGATGAACTTATTAAGAAGAAGGGAAAAAAAAAAGGCCAGATACATTCTCACTATTTCCTTTTGTATGGCCCACCGTAGTTTTGTATACCTCATTTTTTGCTCCTGATCTATCGAGACATTGAGAAACTGATGGATTGAGTGGTATGCGGAATCACATGGTTTACGCGGACGCGGATTGCTTCCTACCCCGCCCGGACGGATTAGCTCTGTGGGGCCCACTGTGATGTAGGTGTTTTATCCACGCGGTTAACTGTTTTACTCAGATAATTTTAAGGTATTATCCTAAAAATGAGGCAGGTATAGGTCTTAAGTGGACCACAAGGTGGGTATTAAACGTCCACCATTAAAAACTTCTTGGGAGCTGAAGAAGTTTCAGATCAAACTGATATTTGTGTTTTCACTTCATCCAAGTCTACATGACCTTATTAACAGGTTGGATGGTAAAAAAACATCACAGTGGCCCTTAGAAAGGTTTCAACGGTGGTGTCATTATCACTGCAGCTTCCTTTGGTGTGATCCACTGGAGCTATGAACTTGCTTCATTTTTAAAATAATACATTAGAATGATCTGAGAAAAGCTATGAACGGCATGGATAATACACTTACGTCACTATAGGTCCCACGGAGCTCTGTCCGGACGAATTACCATTCGGGCGGGGGTAGGACGCAATCCGCATCTAGCCGCGTGTATAGCTGTACTAGGAAGCGAATTAGCTGTTACCTAGTTATACCGGAAGCTGATTAGCTACTGACAGGTTGAGTAGTAGAAACACTGCCGAAGTGACGCCACGAAGTTCTTTGAGCCCCACCATGACTTATGTTTTATATCTATACGGTCCATACATTTGGATAAATAATATTAAGGCATGATCCAAAGAATGAGTCAAATCCAAAGATCGAGTGGATTGTACCATAGAAAATAATAGGGAGAGTAACGCACACCATTAAAAAGTTCTAAGGGCTACAAAAGTTATTGATCAAGCTGACATGTGCGTTTTCCCTTATTTCATGTCTTCTTTAACACATGAACAGGTTGGATCTCAAATAAATGGTGGGCATCACTCTTGTTGGAATTTTATACAGAATTATTATATTTTCTGTGTAATGTGGAAATCGAAAATTGTAAATGCTATAAAATATGGACAGGCTGAAGCACGTCTAAAACGCTGTCCTTAAAGCATTATTTATCCCTACTCAAGTGAATTGAGTATGCGGATAGGTTACAGGAAAACAGCTTCTAGGATACGACGAGCCTAGTGTGGGTCTGCGTTCAGCAAACACGAAGGCTCACCTATTGGAACTCTATTACACTCAGTCTGGCAGAAATACAATAAAGAAAAATTCCAGAAGAAAGAAAAAGAAGAAAAATGTTTTAGACCACTGCACTGTTCAAGTCTTCAGCCAGTGGTTCAATTGAACCGTTCTAGACTACACCGCTGGTCTGTCCTTCAAGCTAAGGTTCAAGCCTTGCAATGTTGCTGGAATTGCTGGAGTGTAGGAGTGGAGTGGGGCTGACTGTCTCAGTTCGTATGAGTTTGCTGGAGTGGATTGAGATGGTTTGGAAACCCATCCAGACCATCTATTTATAAGCTATGGTGGCTACGGGGTTATGGTTCGGAGACTTAAATTCCATTAAGTCATTTCTGGTTGTTGAAAAACTAGCTGTTTTATGGCCGTTTTCTGACTGTTGTGCACGGGCCATTTATCTGTTACATGCTGACTGTTGTGAGACAGCAGCTAACCGTTTTCTAGCTGTTGGGCTAGCCATGCAGCAGTTACAGCTGAACCTTGCACTAATGGCTCAGCTGTTACAGTTTCTTCTGTAACAACTCCGGTTCGCGAAGGGAGCGACCCTCTGCAATACGATGCGCATGTGCGAAGTGTAAAGTACGCCACTAGTGCCTTTATAGCCACACTGCCTTACATGCCCACGCCCTCGCACCGAGCTCATGACTGAGACCGAGACCGAGCCCATGCCCGTGTCCGAGCCCGAGCGCAAGCGCGAGCGTGTGCGCGGTGTTTTAGTGCTACGTACTGGAACACGCAAGTCCCATGGTCCACGGATTAGGTAAGTAAATATTATGTTACTCCACACTTTTCATTTAAACACCTTTTTCTTCTCTTCCCTTTCTTATGTGAGACTATTCTAAAAAACTCAAAAAGTATTTTTTTTTCCAAACATTTTATATATTATATATTTTTTACTTTAAAATATATTTTTTATAAAATCAACAAATTTACAACAATCCTTCACTTGATTTTTATAAAAAATATATTTTCTCGGTTAAACATTTCTGCCAGAATAACTAGCTTATATACATAAAGAAAGATATCTTTTAATTTTAATCTTTCCTTAGTGTAAGTATCTCAAAAATCTGTCAAAATGACTAGTAGCCGCAGCTTTAAACCAGTTATTCCTAGATAACAGAGTTGGAGAAACCACACACATATTCGCAATGTGTTTGATAGAGTTCCTACAATCTTGCTCAGCACAATTAATGGTCATGTACTTATCCTATTTTGTGAACGATCCCGAGAGAAAACTTCTAAATCTCATGAGAGACGGCACCATCTTTACGTTCATATAGGTGAAATCCTTCTAGTGTCTTCGTTACTATAAGACACTTGTCCTATAGACAAGATTTCATTAAGAGTTCTAAGATTTAACCCTCTTTTATAACACTCAGCACTTATCTATTATGGATGAGGTTTTATAATTTAGTGTTGAAAACTTTCCACATATCAGTGACTTGTTCTTACCCATTAAACCCAAAATTTAGAGATTTTATGATTTTAGGTTAGGTTACCATCATTGGTGGAACTTTGGTTGAAGAGTTTCAACCTCATCCCTCTAGATGTACACTTTACTACCTCTCTTGGCAGAGATTTAGTAAAAGGATCTGTCAGGTTATTGCTTGATTTCACACAGGAAATAACAATGATTCCATCTTGAATCATTTGTCTGACATAATTATGTCGAAGACTGATATGTCTAGATTTACCATTATACATGCCGCTATAGGCTCTAGCTAATGTGGCTTCACTATCATAATGCAGTGACACAGTCGATATAAGCTTTATACAAAAAGGAATTTCTAATAGAAGATCTCTTAGCTACTCAGCCTCTTTGCCTGTTGCAGCCAAGGCTATGAATTCAAACTCCATAATCGAGTGCGTTATGCAAGTCTGTTTCTTGGATCCCTAAGATACAGCTACACCCCCTAGGGTAAATACCCACCCCATAGTAGACTTGTTGTCCCCTGCACTCGATATCCAGCTCACATTGGTATATCCTTCCAATACGGTAAGAAACTTTGAATAATATAGTCTTAAGTCTTTAGTTGCTTTTAAGTAACTAAGGACTCTACTGATTGCATTTCAGTGTTCAGTACTGAGGTTACTAGTAAACCTACTAAGTTTACTCATAGCATATGCGATATCAGGTTTAGGGCATTGCATAGCATACATAAGACTTCCTATAGCACTTGCATATTCTAATTGTGCAATTCTTCTTCCAGTATTTTCTTTTAGCTTGATACTGGATCAAATGGGGTTTTTGCTTCCTTTATATTTAGATGGTTAAACTTATTTAGTATTTTCTCAATATAATGAGATTGACACAAAGCATAACCTGCATAATGTTTTTTAACTTTGATACCTAGAATGGTATCAACTCATCCAAGATCCTTCATTTTAAATACGGAAGAAAGAGACATCTTTGTTTCAGTTACACCTTCCATTTTATTACTTATTATTAATATGTCATTAATATACAGAAAAATAATAACGATATAACTATCATCTATTTTATAATATATGCATTTGTCAGCTATATTATACATGAAACCATGAGAGAGTATTTTGGAATCAAACTTTTCATGCCACTGTTTTGGTGCTTATTTTAATATATACAAAGATTTGACTAATCTACATACTTTGTTTTCATTTCCTGGTAGAATGAAACCTTCAAGTTGTTCCATGTATACCTCCTCATTGAGGTCACCATTCAGGAATGCGGTCTTTACATCCATTTGGTGGATGTGCAGATGATGTATGGAAGCTAGCACAAATAATATCATAATGGATGTTATCCTAGCTACAGGTGAATATGTGTCAAAGTAATCTATCTCTTCTTTTTGTCTAAAATCCTTAGCTACTAGTCAAGCTTTAAAGGTTTGGATAGTTCCATCAGTGTGATATTTCTTCCTAAATATGCACTTACAACCTATGGGTCTAGAACCTGGAGGTAAGTTTACTAGTTTCTATGTTTGATTTGACATTATGGATTTCATTTAATTATTTATAACTTCTTTCCAGAAGGTTGAGTCTCTAGAGGATACAGTCTCTTTATATGTTTTAGGATTATTTTCTATAGTCATTACTATAGGTATTTTGTCTTATAACATTTTCTCTATCTACTTCTACCAGATGAAAAATGACACGTTGTGAGTCTATGTAGTTATCTCCTAAACTCTTCTTTATTCTTGTTCTTTGACTCCTATAGATTTCAATAAGAGCTTCCACTATCTGTGGATCTATGCTATCTGGTTCTCTATTAGGAGTTTGGATTTCATTATCCTTTGATTCCAAGGATAGTGAATTTTTAAATAATTTAACATCTCTTGATTCTATTATTATATTAGACTCCATGTTTAGAAGTCTATAAGCTTTACTATTTTGTGCATACCATATGAAGGTGCACTTAATATGTAACGCCCTGAAAATCGGGGGTCGAGTAGAAGCTCAGCTCCCGAGTTCCAATGCATCACTTATGCAACATAGATAAAGATGATTGAGTATTGTTCATGGTAGTGCATTAAACATGAGTGGGATTACACAAAAATAGTAATTCATACTCTAGATCAGTTTATATAACACAAGTGGAAGACTGAAATATATATATATATATATATATATATATATATATATATATATATATATATATATATATATATATATATATATATATATATATATAAATGAATAGGAAAGTAAAGATCACTGTTAATCTGCTAGAGTATGAATACATCTCTAAGTCACCATCTACATGTAATGTTCTAAAAACAAAATGTCAAAAAGAATCCAACTACAATAGTGTGCCCTGTAGCCCCGTTGATCAGTACGGCCTAAGCGAAGTCGTCCGAGAACTGCACATAAGAGAACTCATTCTGATCGTCGTAATAGTCAGGCTCTGCCTCCTGAGTTGCATCCTCATTTGTAACTAAGACAGAGTCGGGTGGGTGTTCAGAACACCTTCTCAGAACGTGGGAGTGAGTGATCAACTCAGTGGAATCACAGAGTAAAGATTAACATGTTATCAATTCAATCAAGCAGTAATGATAAAAAAACATATCAACCATTCCTAAATACTCTTATAAATGCAGGGATGAGATGTTTCATGAATGCATGCCCTCGCCTACACTCCCTCATGCGACACCATCTTATGTTCGTTGCATGCTTCCAGCCCTCTGTGTACTTCATCGTCGGTACATGCAGTGCGATGATATGTGAAATAGCAGTGAAGACCGCTTGAGTTAAAGCAGGAATATGCCAATATGTCCTAGAGGGGGGGGGGGGGGGGGTGGGTGAATAGGATTTTTTAAAGATTTATGAGTTATATTAAAAATCCTATCACTTTAATCCTAACAGGTATGCAATTTTCAGGATTACTCAAATGTAACTCTGCTTGCTTCCAAGCCTAGTAGAGGATCCAATAACAAAACTATTCAATTTAATAAGCATGAGACAGTTATAGTCTATGATGGATGTGACTGTGTGTGTGAAGTGTGAGCAGATATGAATGCAATTAACATAATCACACAAATGTTCAAGCACAAGAATTAATCACAAACACAGTCATTTTTATAGTGGTTCGACTACATGTCTACTCCACTCCCGGCTGCACACTTAACCCTTGAGTGTACCGGATTTCACTAAGGAGGTTTTCCATGGTTCACCTCAAACCTAAGGTTTTAAATCAGGTTCACCTTCAACCTTTACAACCTACATAGAGGCTGACTGTTTATGCTCTCACGAGCAAGGGTCAACACATAACACCCGGTTTAGGCACACTGGCCAAGAATCTTACCCTAAGACGCTAACAGAGGTTTTACATGGTTCACCTCATAATCTAGAGTTTTACTAGTTCACTCATAACCAGATATTTATGCCCACATAGAGCAAGGGTCCACACAACGCACCCACACGTACACTCCCGCCGAAGGCCTCCTTTGAGGACTTCAAAGGGTAAGCAACACCTACGACCCAATCCTAGAAAGGAATGATCACAAGTGTCCTCTGGACTCTAAGTACTTACAGATAAGTTGATGAGTCCCTTTTAGCGCAGTGATGAAGATCTCCTTCTTATTGATGAAGAGTCTTCAGCTCGCTTGATCCGCAACACAAAAGATGTACCAATACTAGGCTTCAGGTCGGGTCAAGGTTATGATGAAATTTCACACTCTAAAGATTTTCCTATTAGGAAGATAGAGTGATTCCAATCATCTATGCATTCAAGGCATCCCAGCTTAATGATTTTCCATTAAGGTAGTAGCTGGAGGATCCTTGAATGTGAAAATTCATTCCCCAATCCACTCTATTGAATATCAATGATGAGGGTGGATTGGAGGATGAACTCCCAGAGAGAAAGGGCTTAAGATAAATGATATGAAGTAAAACACTCAGAAGCACTCTCTTCTTTCTCTACCAGTAATAAAGACTAACCTCTCTATATATAAGCAAAAGGTTTCAACGGATATAAAACGGTCACATTTATGATAGAGTTCGATATCATCAAGCAAGAGTCGATATGATCGAGCGCATACTCTCGATTATATCGATGATCCACTCGATGATACAAATTCATGTCATTCGCTTTTGAAACCATTTGCTGGCTGGTCGATGGGATCGAGACATACATCGATGTTATCGAATTTCGAACTCTGATTCCATCGATAGATGAATCGATCTATCGACAGGTGAAAACAATAGAGACAAGCCTTGAAGAATTTCAGGTTCTAAAGATATGATCGGGAAATAGCCGATGTCATTGGAATTTGAATGTCGATGATATCGAGACGTTGTCGATAGGATCGATAAATCATATAGATTTACCTATAAGCATGCTGGTCAGTCTGTGTTAGATTCGATCCAATCAACCAGGACTCGATGATATCGACATTAGAATATTGATTTTCTTAAATGGCCCCCGATCAACGTTTAAAACACCCTGAAATTTATGCTGGAGGAAATATGCACCTACTATCGATATGATCGAATGAGTACCGATATGATCGATATTTGAGTTCAGATTGAATCGGACAGTCATCGATATATCGAGCTTATAGTAGTTTTTTTAGAAAAACAGGGGCGTCGGAAAACTGTCTGTCGATATTATCAATCCACTTTCGATGGGATCGATATTCGAATATCGATGATATCGATTGAGATTCCGATATATCGATAAATCATCGAGATGAATGTTTGATTGTTAGACATTTTTTGTCCTCACTCGATTGTATCGATTGAGATGCCAAGGACATCGATAGAGCATGTCGATCATATCGAAAGGTGAATCAATATAATCAACAGGGTAAGAAAAACTTGAAGATTTTTCTGTTTGGTAAAAAGTTTTCTTACAATAAAACTCAAAGGTGTTCTACTTAGTTTTAAGGGTTTTAATCACCTGGTGTTTTAGGACATGGGATGTGAGGCTATGATTTTCCTGTGGCGAGCTTCCACACATCCAGTTGAGGCAGACACTTGAATTGATCTTCCTATTAGGCGCTGTTGTCCGACTGACTCAACTTACACCGTAATTGACAAACCATGGCACTTGTAGGTGCACTTTCAATCTCCCCCTTTGTCAATTACGTGACAAAATATCCAAAACACCCTAGAAAAATATCTAGACAGATACATCCTAAATTGTGTGTATATGCATTAACAAATTTTATAAATTCTAATCCATTCCTGTACACACCCAGTAATTGTTCCCCCTAACTGCAAAACTCTCTCTTGCTTGTTGCGGCTGCTCTGCTCCCCTTATCACCTACAACACCATTCTAGCAGATGTACAATTCCATCCGGGGTGTTTTTGACTTTTCTCCCCCTTTTTGTCAGTTATTGTCAAAGATATTGCAAGTGTTATTGACTGAAGTTGAAGTGCAGATGAGGGAATAAGTAGAGATAGATGTATATAAATAAAAACAGTGTAAAGCATACATCATGAGCAGATAGTATGGATTTAATAAAGCACATAAGATAAACATGCAGTCCATAACCTCGAAACTTCATTAAACCAAGGAGGCATAAATTTTAATGGCAGGAAGATAAGAACTAGATTCAGCCATATGCAAAATAAACTGCCCAAGATTGGCAGAAATATCCATATTTCAGAGAAGTATACTGTCCCAGACAACAACAGTTTAACCAAAAAAATAAAGCCCATTTGAGGGCACCCAAATATCACAATCAGTATTTTGGCCCAACCGTGGGCATATTCAACCAAAAAAAAGAAACTATGCATGGTGAGAAGGCTGTCATACACACCACTAAGAGCGTAAAACATCCAAAAAGATACTAATGTTCATCCGCAAGATAAGAGTAAGGTGTGTATGATAGCATGCATGAACCCGGCCTCACAGAGCAGAATGAGATGGCATCATGTCATCTCGTCGGCATGTCATCAGATCCACCAATTGTTGTACCGTGCTCTGCACTCCTTGAACCATCATTTCTAGGATAGTAAGTCGTTCTTTAACTAAGTGGATGTCCTTATGAATGGCCCCAATCCTGTCAAGTTTGAGCCTTTTGCCATACCCAGCGGTTGACGTAGACGGAGCGATATCAGGTCCAGGAGGTGCATCGTCAGTCATTGCATCCCCTTCCATGGGATCACCACCTTCTCCTCCTACCCCTTCTGCATGAATGTCTTCCTCGGTTTCCTCCTTGTACTCGTGAAATATCAAATGCATTTTTTGAATATTCTTTTTATTGAAAACTTTGAGCGGGAATACCGGATCAGTTGTAGATGGAAAGCCAATGCTTTGACGGATTCTGCTAATAATTCAGGTATATGGCAGATGCAAATCTCTAGATGTATGTATGACATTGACAAACTGATTGACAATCAGAGTTGGAAGGCAAATATTTGTCCCGGTTGTAATGGAGTAGACTATCATGACCATGAGACTTGTGAGATCTGATCGGTTTGTACTTTTTGGGTACAAATTAGTAGTAAAGATCCCATGCATGACTCAAAATCGGAGCTTCATATACGTAGCTTTTAAGGCATTCCCTTGATGCCATGAAATATCTCTGTTGTGACATAGGTATTTGGTTATCTTTGATCGGACATTTGAAAGATCGAGATCCCAATTTGGAAGGCCTTTTGGAGCCAACTGTAGATTAAGGATGTGAGCTACAGTGGCGGGAGTGATAAATGCATCATCACCATCCAGGGATACCATGAATGAAGGAGGGTCACCACCGTGGAATGACATGCAGCAAGGAAGTTGTGTGTCCTTTTTAGTTGGCATGGTCCATCGAAATCTAGGATGAGAAACTAACCAATTGCAGCAAACAGGGGTTCTAGTTTGTAGGGTGCTAAACAGTCCTTGTCAACTTTTCTCTCATGGATCAGCTTTCTTCCGATGTATTTTGTAGGACGTTGGATAGTCGGAGGAGGTGGCGCTGGTTGAGACGGTGCAAGAACTTTAGTTTGGGACCCACTGTGTCGTGATCTTTGTCGTGTGGGGATCTCACGGTCCGGGATCTTTGCTCTTTCTCTTGAGGCAAGGACTTTTTGTCAGGTAGCTCTCGAAGACTCCCCCGGACTTGATACTACGTTTTTATCTTTTCCCATGTGGAAGAATAGGCTGTTTGAAGTATTTGGGGAAAAATGACAAAAACGCCCGACAAACCAAGAAAAGAAAATTCTGTCGATGTTAAAAGAATATTACTTGATTTGTGGAGGGATTTGGTTAGTCCGACTTGGCTTCTAGTGATTGGTCGAGAGGATTGGACAGGGAAGACGACCGAGAAGCCTTTTTAAGAAAACCCCCCTTTTTTTTTGACCTGCTGACTTTTATCGAGCGCCATCTGTTGATTATATCAACCAATGTATCGATGGTATCAAGAAGTTGCCAATCGATTCTATCGATTCTTCCCATGATGTCATCCATGGTCATACGGATTTTCATATTCTGAAGAGCTGTCGATTGTATCGACCCTCGGTCAATGAAATCGGAAAAGAAAAAGCCGACACTCGCATCGAAAGTAGATGCTATTCAGAAATTTTCACAATTTCGACAAACTATTGGGTATTTCTTAGCTTGATCAGTATATGTCACAAAAATTTGTACCAGATCTGTACAATTATAAACATGATGATGTTTATATACAAAAGTTTAAGGTCTCCAACCTCAGATGTAATATTGAAGGCTCAACAAAATTGCATTATTTTAGCAAATATCCAGATCTAGATGCATAATCTGGATTTATTCCTTTTTCTGCTTGATATATCAGGGTGTATGGGATTTAATCATCAGACAGTTCAGTTTTTCTTTAACTACCCATTGTGAGACAGATTTCTTCATTCTGTTCTTTTCTTTAGGTGGTAATGGATGAGTGCTTCTCCTAGATGGACTTTTAACATTTTGAGTTTCTCTGATTGGTTTAAATTTTCTAATGTGATTTTGATCAAAGTTATATAGAGTCCGTCCAGGTGCTAAACATTCAAATTTACAATGACCAACATCACCACATAAATGACAAACTGGAGAAATTCTCATATTGCTACTTGAAGCAGTAAGTTTTGTTTGAGCTTTATTTTCAGTTTTCTTTTTTACTTTTCTCATATCCTAGTCTTCCCATCCCTAACAATTTTTCCAATTTCTCACCACTCTGAGAAAATTTGTAGTTTATCTCGAAAAATTTTTTGAATTTTTCTAAGTCAATACAAAGTGAGTGGTTCTCATTTTTGAGTTGTGCATTATCATCTCTTAGCAATTCAGCCTGGTTTATAAGTTTTGATAATTCTACTTTTAGGAATAGGTTTTCTCTTTCTAATTTATCATTGTCTATGTGATATTGTTGCAAATCATTGGCTAAATGTATGTTTATTTCCAAGGTTTTGTCCAAGTCTTTCTGCAACAATTTCTTTTTATTTTCAGACATGCCGAGTTTTTTAAGGATATGGATGCTATGAATGTATAGTTGATTGTAAGCATCTTGCAATTTATCCTTTTCAATTTCTTCCTTTTCTTCTTCAGATTCAAATTTCTCACTGTCAGATGAAAATGATTCAGTGGCTTGTTGTTCTTTCTCAGGTTTAGTTGGAATGATCGAAGCAGTGGAGACCATGAGTATTTTTAAGGAGTTTTGATCTCCATCACCTTTTGAGTCATTATTTTCAGAGTTTGATTCTTCTGTATCATCCCATGTGGCAGCCATTACCTTGCCCTTGGTTTTTCTGTTTGGGCATTTGGTAGATAGGTGTCCATACTCATGACAGGCATAACATTGTGGTTCTTTTGTTTGCTTTCCAATTTTGCCTGCAGGAGGTTTGTAGTTTACCTTTCTTCCTCTGGAAGGACGACCCCGATTCTTCTGAAAGAATCTTTTGAATTTCTGTGCCAGCAAAGCCACTTTCTCATCTTCATCTTCTTTTTCACTCTCACTGTCCTCATGTTTTGTTTTCTTTGAGGCTCTTAGGACAGTGTTTTTGAATTTTTGGGGTTGTGTGAAGTGTAGTTCAAAAGTTTGTAGGGAACCTACTAGTTCTTCTACTTTCATCTCATTAATATTCCTACACTCCTCAATTATTGTTACCTTGGGATTGAACCGTTCCGGTAAGGACCTTAGTATTTTTCTACATATTTTTGGTACCAGAACTTCTCTCCCAATCCACCCATGGAGTTACAAATGATATTTAATTTGGTGAAAAACTCCATAAATGTCTCATTCTCTTCCATCCTGAGATTTTCAAACTGTGAAGTTAGAAGTTATAGTTTAGACCTCTCCACAGTGCTTGTGCCTTCATGAGTTGTTTTCAGTAAATCCCATGCTTCCTTGGATGTCCCACACATACTTATTTAATTAAATATATCTTGGGACACAGCACAGTAGATGGCGTTTATTGCTTTTGCTTCAGCAGTTCACTGTTTTTTGTCAAACGCCGTCCACTTTTCATTAAGTTTGGGTTTAGTGATTGTGGTTTCATTTTCAAGCACGATTTGTTCAGATGGTACCACATATCCCTTTTCAACTACATCCCAAACATCATGATCCAAAGATCTCAGGAAGTAATGCATTCTAGCCTTCTAGTATGCATAATTTGAACCATCAAATACTGGAGGTCTAGTGACTGATGAGCCCTCTCCTTTGGCCATATTTCAACTTCAGTTAAGATCACTCTCTAGGCAGTGAAGCCCTTAAAGAGAGACCCGCTTAGATACCAATTAAAATAGCGGTGAAGACCGCTTGAGTTGAAGCAGGAATATGCCAATATGTCCTAGAGGGGGGGGGGGGGGGGGGGTGATGAATAGGACTTTTTAAAGATTTATGAGTTATATTAAAAATCCTATCACTCTAATCCTAACAGGTATGCAATTTTCAGGATTACTCAAATGTAACTCTACTTGCTTCCAAGTCTAGTAGAGGATCTAATCACAAAACTATTCAACTTAATAAGTGTCAGACCCATATCCTAGCTCGTACCGTACTGTATGCCTTCGCGGTCCTCTCGGTCGAACTTCAGTGATCGCGATCTGTAATCGGCGTCTGCGCGTGATCCTGAGATGGATCCTGTTGGTCTGAGTCTGCTCGATCAGAGACTTATATCATTGCGACCGCGCCGTCGCTGCGGTTCCGATGCCGCATATTACGTGCCGAGCCGGTACTCAGACCAAGAGATGTGGGCATACGTTCATTCTGAAGAAATGTCGCATGTTGCAAATATCGAGGAAATCTCTGCAACACATCACATCGGTCACATCACTCAAGTACACATCACTTCCATCACTCACACCCATCCCCAAGTACAACCACCCTCCTCAAAAGTCAACTTTTCTTACAATAAAAGTACTCCCTTACATCACTCACCATCCCTCTCATCCCATCACTCCACCTCACCCTTCTCTCTCATTTTCTCTCTCATCATTTCAAGAAACTCCCATGGAAGCAACTCACGTCCAAGCTCCCCATAAGAGAGCTAGTGTGGCCCACCTTCCTACCATAAAATCCAACCCTTAGATCATCATCTCAACCATTGAAAATGTCCTCTTGGAGCTCTAGAGTGCATAGGCGGAAGAAGGATTAGGCGATCAGAGGTGGGTGCTTCTTTCTTTCTTTATCTCTCTCTTTTCTTTTATTTTCTGGGTGATCTTGGATTTTCATTTTTCATTTTATTTTTGTGATGTGGGTGATCTTGAATCTCCTCTTATTTTATTTGTTTTGAGATTTAAGGGCCACTTGTGGTGAGAACCACCTTGATTAAGCTTGGTATCAAAGAGGGGCCCATAGTGGCGGGGCCCCTCCATCCTCTCTGTTCTCTCTCTTTCTCTCTCTCTCTCTCTCTCTCTCTCTCTCTCTCTCTCTCTCGTCTTGTGGACCCTGCAATGAAGTATGATCCATGTCGTCCCATCCGTAGGGCCCACCTTGTTGACCGCCCTTTTTGGTGGCCTGGATGTAGGAAAAACACAGATATCAGACTGATCCAAATATGGTGGGCCACGTCCCAGTGGGACCCACCACGATGCCTGTGTATCATGCAGTCCAGCGTCCAGGGACGCTGGACGTGCATAACAGTGAAGGGTAAGCTAACAGTGGGCATACCAATGGCAGCAGTAGAAAAAAAAAGAAGAATAAGGTTTTGGCAAGGGCTGTCCATGTGGGGCCCACCTTGATATTCGGATTTAATCCATGCCGTTCATCCTGTTCCTTAACTCATTTTAGGTGTTGAGCCGAAAAATGAGGCCAATCGGATAATCAAGTGGGCCATACCATAGAAAACTATGTTTTCTACCATTCAAAGCTATTAGGACCCACCTTGCTATATCTACACACCAAAAATGTCGAACATTGGACTTGTTCTGTGTGTTTTGAGCCCTAGAATCCATTGGACGGAGTGGATTCTCATATAGTGGGCCCCACATGTGAAATATATCAGGAAAATAAAAAAATAAAATAAAAAAATGCATGCAGTAGGCGCTGCTGCTGTCAACGCACGCAGGCCTGCTGCGCTGACGGATGGGCGGACGGGCAGCAACCCACGGCTCCAGCCGTGGGCCTCACCATGATATATGTTTATCATCCATGTCGTTCATTTGACGGACCCCTTCCTGTAGCGGGCCCCCTCCAAAGATCAGATCCATCTGATACTCAGGTGGCCCACACTGCAGGAAACATTGGGATTGAACCTCTGCCTATGAAACCCTTTTTTCAGGCCACGGAAGTTTTGGATCAAGATGAAATTTATTTTTCCTCCTCATCCAGGTCTGTGCGACCTTATCAACGGAGTGGATGGCATATAAACATGGTGGTGAGCCCCACGTGGAGCCCACAGTGTTGTATGTGTTTTATTCCCACCGTCCGCAGGAGCCCACCTAGATGTATGTGTTCTAATCACACCGTCCACCATGGACGGTGGAACCCACCCTGATGCATGTGTTTTCACCGCACCATCCAGGGCTGGACGGTGGGACCCCAATGATGCACGTGTTCTCTCCGTGCTGTCCATTTATATGGGACCCTCCATGATGCATGTGCTGCATCCAGTCTGTCCATCCACTTTGTAAGCTCATTTTATGGCTTGAGCTAAAGAAAGAGTCAGATCTAAAGTTCAAGTGGACCCCACCATTTAACGTTGTGGTCAATGATGTCCACCGTTCAAAACTTTCTAGGGACCATAGTAGCTTTCTACTAAGTTGATATTTGCTCCCACTTCATCCATCACTATGTTAATTTATGATTAGGTGGATGGGAAACATATGTTATGGTGGGCCTTAGGAATTTTAATGGTGGCAATCATTACCACCACTTGTGGTTGGGTGTGACCCATTTGATGTGCATGGAGCCCAATTGGTGTGGCCCATTTGATATATATAAGGCCTATGGGATTGGGCCAAATTTGATATATATATATATAAGGCCCATGGGTTAAGGCCCATTGTGATGTATTAGGGCCCATAGGTTGAGACCCATTGTGATGTATTCTAAGGCCCATGGGTTATGGCCATTGCAATGTACATAAGGCCCATTAGTGAGGCCCATTAATGTGGCCCATTCGATGAATGTAAGGCCCATGAGATTCGGCCCATTTGATGCATTTGTGGCCTGTTGAGACCCATCTTGATATATATAAGGCCCATTTAAGGAGACCCATCTTGATATAGTTATGGCCATCCGTTGAGGCCAATCTTGATATATACGAGGCCCATGTGTTACAAGTCATTGATGTATTTGAAGCCCATGGGCCGAGGTCCAATGGGATGTACATAAGGCCCATTGCAATGTGTGATTCCACCATGGTTTGTGTAATGATATTTATGGCGGGTCGTGCCTTGGGGGCAATGATGGTTTGATGTCCACATTGTAAGATTAATGTTTGTTAAATGTCCTCATTGTCACTCTCCCTAGGGCCCATTGATAGGCCCAACTCGTTGTATATGAGGCCCATGTACAGGGCCCACCTGTGATGTATATTAGGCCCTTGTGTAGGGCCCACCCATTAAGTATTAAGTCCCATGGATTGTAGCCCATTGTGATGCATTTTTGACCCAGATGGAAAGACCCGATGTTATGTATGAGAGACCTAAGGGATGTGGCCCATTACGATGTGTTCGGGGCCCATGGGTTATGGTCCATTATAATGTACATGCAGCCCGTATATGGGACCATTATAATGCTACATATGGCCTTGTGTGAGGACTAATGTGATGTATGTGAGGCTTAGGTAATAAGGTCCACTTTGATATACTTGTGGCCCATTAATGTGGCCCATTAATGCGACTCACTTGATGTGTATGAGGCCCATTAGTACGGCCCATTGATGCAACTCACCTGTTGTTTATGAGGCCCATGATCTATATTCGAGGCCCATGTGATGCGGCCCATAGTGATGTGTATGTAACCCTTGTACGAGTCTCATGAATTGCATATTAGACCCTTGTGTAAGGCCATGGGCCCACTATATGTTTGACCCTATATAGGCCACTGCTTGGGAGCAATGTTGGTTAAATGGCTCATTGATAGGAAGTGATCGTTAAATGTCCACATTGTGACCTTTCCTTAGGCCTGGTTAGGTCCATTCTCATAATTCTCTAGTGGGTTAACCCAAACGAATGGGCCTCATTGATATTATTTGGTCCATCATCAGTCGTCCATCTATGGACCCCGCCTTGCGTCGAGGCTGATTACCGATTTTGATTGTCGTAACCGATTGCCGATTATCGATCGATCTGATTGGTGTGACCGATTTTCTGATTCTGATTTTCAATCGTTCTTGATTGTCGTGGCCGGTTGCCGATTATCGATCGAGGTCGATTACCGATTCTAATGGCCGATTACCGATTCTGATTCATCGTGGCCGATTACAGATTATCGATCGAGGCCGATTACCGATTTTGGTTTGTCATGGCCGATTGTCGATTTCGATTGTTAGGGCCCAATGTGATGTATATGCGGTCTGTATTTGAGGCCCCACGTAATATGTATCCAGCCCGTGTTTAAGGCCCAATGTGATATGTATGAGACTTATGTGATGAGGCCCACTGTGATGCATTTGAGGGCTAGGCGATGAAACCCATTGTAATGTATGATAGGCCCATGTGAAAGGCCCATCGTGATGTGTATTAAACTCTTAAATGAGGCCCATGGTGTTGTATATTTGGCCCTTGTATGAGGTCATGAGCCCACTATATGTTAGGCTTTATGTGGTCCGTTCCTTGGGGGATAATGTTGGTTAAATGTCCACGGTGTCGATGTCGATTGTCAATGCTTCTTATTGATACTGATTATGAGTATGTGACTACATAATATAATGATACATGCCCATACGCATCATCTGCATGTCTGTTATGAGATATGATTGACCATTGCATATGTCATAGTGCTGGTTGTTGTGAGACTCCCTGATAGGTGGAGATTGTCTCACATGAGCGCACGATATGCGCAAGATTGATGCATGATTGGAATGTATGACTCATGCATCTTGTATTATGTGTTGTAATTACTATATGCCCTAGCGACATCAGGGCCGTAGCCTCCACAAACATATCGTGGATGGCTAGATGAGATACTGAAAATCTGTTCTACATGGGGTGCTATAGATATCCTTGGGTGAAAGTCTCAGAACCCTCTTGGTTCCAGAGGTTGCTCCAATGTCTAGACCGAATGGGTAGATGAGTGCCGAGTGCCGATTACCAGATAGTTGCGCTCTCCACTGTGTCGTGGTCAGTTGGAAGGGGGTGCGACCTTACCTGCCCTAGAGGAGGGGGCAATGCTAGGCTGAGTCTGACCAGCTCGAGGAATGGGTCCGCTATCGACGAGCCGAGCCCGATATTGGCAAGCGGATAGTGAAGTCTCTTCCACTCACCTTGTTGCGCGTGATGGGGCGACAATCTGGTTTAGAGTGTAATAGACCCCGGTGATTTTTCAGAGAGGAACCATACTGATATTTGGACTTATCGAGTAGGAGTTGCATGCTCATTCATTCATTCATTCTCTATCCACTCGGGCTGGTGGTGCGCAACTAATTATTGTGTACCTTCGTTATGACAAGGATTTCGATTGGGTGCGACCAACTTGAGATCAGGAGTTTACCACGTTGAGTCTGACTATCCAAATTTAGGTATGGGACTGGTTTGGATAGAAGTCCATTGTGGTGGATCCCTTAACCTGCGATACTACGTACTATCATCCAGACTTCACACTCTAGCATGGTCATTTCATTCGCATCGCATATTGTATGCATATGGCATTTTGGGTTACTATTTCTACACTTATATGGCCTAGACAGATTTAGCAGGATTTGTATATTGCATTGCTTCCTCGGCATCTAATATTTGTCTCTTATGACTCCTTATCGCATAGCTGTTCTATATTGCGTATTCTGATATTGATTGACTTATAGACTTGTCCATACTTCCACTTACTCTGTTATTGTATGATTTATATCTTTTCAGTACTTCTGCTTACTCTAATAATTTCTGCTCTTGTCAGTGTTTCTGCTTATTCAGACATTGTATAGTTTATGGATTACCAGTTTTTCAGTATCGTATGATTATGGCATTGTATTGGATACTTGACACTTACCTTGTGTACACACTTACACAATCCTCTAAGCTTTCTATAAGCTTATGCACGATAGATGCATGCAGGTGATATTAGGTTGCAGCAGTGTTGAGCTTGGAGCGTGCAGTGGTCTTCTGGAGCTTAATTTTCTATTTATGTATTTCCCTTTCAGTGTTGTAATCAAATGCTTATTTTAGTGGATATGTGATGATGATGTTGCCTTTGTGAATTGGGTAATCTGGTGGTTATACTTATTACTAATTAAATATACATTAAAAAAAAAATTCTCCTTGTAGGATCCCAAGATCAGAATCTGGCATATGAATGCTAGGAGTTGAGAATGGGGTACTACGGAGGCTGTCGGCACCGAATTCGGCTATCGGGATTCCTATGAATCCGATTTTCGGGTTTGGGGTGTGACAATAAGCATGAGGCAGTTATAGTCTATGATGGATGTGACTGTGTGTGAAGTGTGAGCAGATATGAATGCAATTAACATAATCACACAAATGTTCAAGCACAAGAATTAATCACAGACACAGTCATTTTTATAGTGGTTCGACTACTTGTCTACTCCACTCCCGGCTGCCACACTCAACCCTTGAGTGTACCGAATTTTACTAAGGAGGTTTTCCATGGTTCAACTCAAACCTAAAGTTTTAAATCAGGTTCACCTCCAACCTTTACAACCTACACAAAGGCTGACTGTTTATGCTCTCACGAGCAATGGTCAACACATAGCACCCGGTTTAGGCACACTGGCCAAGGATCTCACCCTAAGCCCCTAACAGAGGTTTTACATGGTTCACCTCATAACCCAGAGTTTTACTAGTTCACTCCTAACCAGATGTTTATGCCCACACAGAGCAAGGGTCCACACAACGCACCCACACGTACACTTCCGTCGGAGGCCTCCTTTGAGGACTTCAAAGGATGAGCAACACCTACGACCTAATCCTAGAAAAGAATGATCACAAGTGTCCTCTGGACTCTAAGTACTTACAGATAATTTGATGAGTCCCTTTTAGCGCAGTGATGAAGATCTCCTTCTTATTGATGAAGAGTCTTCAGCTCCCTTGATCCGCAATACAAAAGATGTACCAATACTAGGCTTCAGGTCGGGTCAAGGTTATGATGGAATTCCACTCCCTAAAGATTTGATTCCAATCATTTATACATTCAAGGCATCCCAGCTTATTGATTTGCCATTAAGGTAGTAGCTGGAGGATCCTTGAATGCGGAAGTTCATTCCCCAATCCACTCTATTGAATATCAATGATGAGGGTGGATTGGAGGATGAACACCCAGAGAGAAAAGGCTTAAGATAAATGATATGAAGTTTAAAACACTCAGAAGAACTCTCTTCTTTCTCTGCCAGCAATAAAGACCAACCTCTCTATATATAGGCAAAAGGTTCCAACGGATATAAAACGGTCACATTTATGACAGAGTTCGATATCATCGAGCAAGAGTCGATATGATTGAGCGTATACTCTCGATTGTATCGATAATCCGCTCGATGATACAAACGTCATGTCATTCGCTTTTGAAAACTTTTGCTGGCTGGTCGATGGGATCGAGACATACATCGATGTTATCGGATTTTGAACTCTGATTCCATCGATAGATGGATCGATCTATCGACAGGTGAAAACAAGAGAGATAAGCCTTGAAGAATTTCAGGGAACCAGGGAACAGCCGATGTCATCGGAATTTGAATGTCGATGATATCGAGACGTTGTCAATAGGATCGATAAATCATATAGATTTACCTATAAGCATGCTGATCAGTTTGTGCTAGATTCGATCCAATCGACCAGGACTCGATGATATCGACATTAGAATATCGATTTCCTCGAATGACCCCCGATCAACGTTTAAAACACCCTAAAATTTATGTTGGAGGAAATATGTGCCTACTATCAATATGATCGAATGAATACCGATATGATCGATATTTGAGTTCAGATTGAATCGGACAGTCATCGATATATTAAAGCTTATAGTAGTTTTCTTTAGAAAAATAGGGGCGCTGAAAAATTATCTGTCGATATTATCGATCCACTTTCGATGGGATCGATATTTCAATATCGATGATATCGATTGAGATTCTGATATATCGATAAATCGTCCAGATGAATGTTTGATTGCTGGACGCTTTTTATCCTCACTCGATTGTATCGATTGAGATGCCGAGGACATCGACAGAGCAGCTCGATCATATCGAAAGGTGAATCGATATAATCGACAGGGTAAGAAAAACTTGAAGATTTTCTTGTTTAGTAAAAAGTTTTCTTACTATAAAATCCTAAAGTGTTCTACTTAGTTTTAAAGGTTTTAATCACCTAGTGTTTTGGGACATGGGATGTGAGGCTATGATTTACCTATGGTGAGCTTCCACACATCCAGTTGAGGCGGACACTTGAATTGATTTTCCTGTTAGGCGTTGTTGTCTGACTGACTAAACTTACATCGTAATTGACAAACCAGGGCACTTGTAGGTGCACTTTCAATATGAACATGATTACCAAGTTATTATTAGTCCTTTTCATACAATAAGATTGGGATGCTAAGGTACCTCCCTTGTATCATTACCTAAACGATAATCCATTCTTGAGTCGTCTGTCCGAGACAATCTCATACGATAGTATAGTTCTAGATCGTTGTAAAGGACTCGTCACCAATCAATACAGGTCTGGTTATATCCTATAGACTACAACAAGGCTCGTCGTCCCATTGCAGTTTTAGGATATACTCGATGTCACTACAAAGGGCTCATCACCAATTAGAGTAAGCCGACAGCTCGAATATAGTGTCCCATACCACCATAATCGGCTCACGAGTATAGGTGTTCACTGGTCACTACGGGGAGGCTTGTAGGCCGACAGTTCGACCACGGTGTCTCATACCGCCATGCCCGGCTCATGAGTCTTAGCGGATCGAGGTACCAAGGTTAACGGGATTGCATTGGTAAGTTTGGTACCCTAGATTCAAACAAAAGCGTCCATATATGGTGAACACACATCGGGTCAATCGGGTTACTTGACGAGCTCGACTAGTTCGATCGTACGTTGAGTTGATCGACATGAAATGCATAAGCACTCCGCGTGGCCAAATCACTGCTGACAACTCTAGTACGGCTCGGGTTCGTCAAACTCATCCTTCATGGCGAACAAAGCTCAACCACGAACTTAAGTCTGTTACCGAATGCCTGGACCATAACATGGCCCCAATCACGTACATATGATTCAACATCCACATTTATCTAAGCAGGATATGAAATATAACTTAAACGTGTAGACTATACATGGAGGAAATCATACACAATGAAATAAACTAGGCATAACATGAAGGAAAGCATGCATACAATTAGTATGAACGAAATAGACGAAATATAACATAGAGGAAATCACATACCCAAGTAAGGTGATTGAGATTCATATCTCAACTCCCTTAAAAATCATACTTTACCTATTTCTAGCTCATTCAGACATTTATACAAACACTTAGATTACACTATTCAACATACATCACGTATGTTGGCATATTGCGTATTTAGGCAATCCTTTTACTAAGGAGTTGTCGCATACATAACAAGCATGCACTAACAATGATTTATCATGGCAATCACTAGATCAGATTTCATACGCATACAAACATTTTATCAATCACATGGAACACTCAGTTTGTAATATAAGTTATACATAGTCGTAAGACAGAACAGAGAGTGCATTTGGCATGTATAATAGCATCCACATCAGAAATAAATCATTATCTGACATTGAAAGCTTTGAAAACCATAACCTATGCGTCTATAATCCGCACCTTACACCATAGAAGCGTAACGTATATGATTTAAGCCGTAAACTTTCGTCAACGGCAGTTTAGCAACCTATAACATAAACTAGGCTAGCCATTTCATGACTCCGTCTATATCAAACCTTAAAACAGGTTAGGATTTGATTTATCTTACCCAAGCGTTGCATCAGAATCGCCGAAACAATGATTCAGATGGATGGATTTGACACGTAGTGCAGTTGGGTGGAATCACAAGATGAAATCACCACTTCTCTCTCACTTTCTCTCTCATTTCCTTCTTCTCTCTCCTAGGATTTTTTTTTTCAAATTCGTATGGTGCAAATGAGAGAGAGTTTACAGCCTTTTTATAAGCTCTAAATCAACGAAAATAGCCTTAAGGCTAAGGTATACTTAGGTTATAACCAAATCGGCCTTGTTCCGATCCAACAGAGCATTTTTGGAGGTCCTGTTACCGATTGCGGTCGGACTTAAGCTCTTGGATGTTGGATCTTGATCAAGTTAAGTTTTCAGTTCAGTCAGATTTTCAGATCGACCGTGGTGGACCAATTTCAGTTCAGCGGTCACCGAAACTCAATCAAAGCCACAAGTAATTTGGCATGAATGGGCCATCATCCCTGATCCGAGGGTGAATTTTGGATCAAAATCCAACGGTCAGAATGCTTATAAATGTCGCGTAAGCGACACGACTCAGATTTCTTAAAATCATATTTAATTTCTTAAAAATCTTCAATTTCCCACACTCTTCACTCCGGACTCAAGGAAACAGTCCCAGAGCATTGTTTGGACGTGATTTTCGCGGTGATTGTCAAGTCCAACTACGCGGTCAATATCTTCTAAGTTCATCGCAATCAAACTTTCGACATGCGATCCAGGTCCGATACAAAGTTTTAAAGTGCTCTCATGAGTAACTGGGTTTAGATTTGGATCCTAGATTTTAGAGTAACATAGCGTTACTAATTCTACAGGTTTTGGATCTTACAGATCATATTTAAAGTGATTGGTGTTAATTTCACAGGTAATCTAGGTTAGTACTTAGCAATTCTCGTCTAATTTCTAAAGGATTTAATCCTGAGGGTTTTCTGACTGAGTTGGTACTCGGGTCTTTGTACGGATTTTTTCGAGTCGTTACATAATAGCTCTTGGTCTTAACTTGGTTCTTTTTGGATCAGGGGTTCTGTTGTATGCGAGACACCCCCACACTTTAAGATATCTTAGGTTAGGTTTTCTACCTCTCTATATTTCATATGAAAATATTTAATATTTTTTAGACGGAATTCTGTTTATTATGTGATATACTGCAAGCAGTGCCTCACTCCATAAATTTAGTGACAACTTTGCTCTTATAAGCATTGAGTTGACCATCTTTACTAATATTATATTTTTTCTTTCAGCTATTCCGTTTTGTTGAGGTGTGTATGGAGCAGTACTTTGATGTATCAGTCCATGTTCTTCACATAAGTTATCGAATTCATTTGAGAAGCATTCTCCTCCTCTATCGCTACGGAGAATTTTTATCTTCTTATTTAGTTGATTCTCTACTTCTACTTTATATATTTTAAACATGTTTAATGCTTCATTTTTGCTCTTTAACAGATAAACATACACATATCTAGAGTAATCATCTATGAAGGTTATGAAATACCGTTTACCTCCACGAGTAAGAATACCGTTTAATTCATCGATATTACTGTGCACAAGATCCATACTTGAGATGATCGTTCAACACTTGGAAAAGTTTTTTTCACCATTTTGGATTGTATGCACACTTCATATTTATCTGTTTCATTATCTGTGTATAAGATTAAACCATTCTTAGCCATGAACTTTAAGGTACTATACCCTATATGGGCTAGTCTATCATGCCACAGTCCAGCGGATTCAACCATATATGCAGAAGTGTTACTTTCATTCAGAGAAAACGTAATCATTCCATTCCAAGCATATCCCTTTTTGACAAAATTCTTATTCCTGGACAGAATCAGTTTACTTGACTTGTACACCGCCCTTATACCTGGTTTACCCAGACGATCCCCAGAAATTAATTTTTTCCTTATGTCTGAAACGTGCAGTACATTATTCAGAATCACTTTCTTCCCAGAGGTGAATATCAGTTCGACAGTTCCTTTGCCGATGACCTTCTTTATTACCCATTTGGGCTTCTTGACCATCGATCAATTCCTCATAGGTTTTGAAGGCTGATTTGTCGTAGCACACATGTACTGTAGCGGCAGTATCATACTACCAACCTAAAACTTTTCCTTGGATGGTATTCACCTCAATCATCATAGTCACAATATCGCCTTCTTCTACTGCACTTGTCTCTTTTTTAGATTTGCGATATCGGCATACTCGAGTATAGTGCCCAGTTTTTCTACAGACATGGCATGAGTGTAACATCCCGAAAATCGGGGGGTCGAGCAAAAACCCAACTCCCGAGTTCCAAATGTTATTTATGCAACATAGAAATGTATGATTGAATGTTGTCTGTGATAATGTATTAAACATGAGTGAGATTAAGCCAGAACAGCATATCATACTCCAGAGATAGTTAAATTTGCAAGCGGAAGACTGTAATAGTATGTATAACATATATAAACCATTGTATGTCTCCGGAGTGTGAACATGTTACCAGGTTATATACATACATGTATACTTCAAAAGTAACCAAAAGAATATACATGAGTGCTCTAAAAATATAAAATGACAAGTGTCAAGGTATTTAAGCAACCTCCCTGTAATCCCGTCAATCAGAACACGCATAAAGGAGGGATCCTCCTCATCATCATCAAGTCCGGCTCTGCCTCACAGGCCGCGCCATCATCTGCAATCACAAAAAGGTCTGGTGGGTGTCCGGAACACCGTCCCGTAACGTGGGAGTGAGTAGCTAACTCAGTGGAATAATAGAGCAAGGATTAACATGTTCTCAAATCAATCATGCGATAATAGTAAAGCAATAAATCAAACAATCCTAATACTGTTATTAATGCAATTATGACATGACGTGATGTATGCCCTCACCGACGATCACCCTCATACGGCAACATCTTACGACCGCGGCATGCCACACTCCCTAGAGTGCTCCACATCTTCCAGGCACATGCAATGCTATGGTGATATGATTACCAAGTTGTTATTAATCCATTCAAACAGCAGGATTGGGAAACTAAGGTACTTCCCTTGTATCAATCCCAACACGGATCCTGTCTAGGGTCGTCACTCCTAGTAATCTCATACGATGTACATTTCGTAGGTCGCTGCAAGGGCTGCCAGGGCTGTTGCACGCACTCGTTGCTCCGCTCCCCCATCACCTTATCAATACAGGCCTACTGTACTCTACTGCACGGAAGGGTCGTCGCCTCCCGTGAACTCAGAATACGCTCGCGGTCACTACAAAGGGCTGCCAGGGCTGTTGCTCGCACTCGTTGCACCGCTCCCCCATCACCTTATCAGTGTAGGCCGACAGCAAGAATATAGTGTCCCATACCACCATAATCTGCTCACGAGTCATAGGTGCTCACTGGTCACTACGGGGAGGTTTGTGGCCCCAGCGTAGGCCGACAGCTCGACCACGGTGTCCCATACCACCATGCCCGGCTCATGAGTCTTTATGGATCAAGGTACCATGGTTAACAGGGTTTACAATGGTAAGTTCAGTACCCTAGGTTCAAGCAGTTATGATACATACAAGGTGAACAAACATCGGCCAGTCGGGTTACTTGACGGGCTCGACTAGTGCGATCGCATCTCGAATTGAACGACATGAAGTGCGTGAAACACTTCGCGTGGCCTAACCACTGCCGCCAACTCTCAACACGAATCACATTCATCGACGCGTCGTTCGTGGCTATGACCAGTCAGCCACGAATTCGCTCGGTTACCGACTGCCTGGACTAAGTCAAGTCCCACACATCTATGGAATTACATTAACACTATACAAAGGTGTTGGAATTGAAATACATCATGTGAGCATGTTAGCACATGTTATAACATTCAACTTAAGCAAATCTTCAAGGCATACTTCCCATGCATATTCAACTTAAGCAAATCCTCAAGCACATACATTCCATGCATGTAATGAAATCATGCATTTTGTCAACATGTAGAAAATCATTTAGGTCAGCATAATAATTGAAAAATCAATCACAAACTATCAAATAACATCATTTAATTCAATACATACTAATACAAGCATTTATACAAACACATACACTACACACTTAAGTCTACATATAGTATGTCGACCCAAAGTGCGCAACTAGGCGAATCTCTTCGCCAAACTAATTATGCACGCATTCCTAACTTCCTAATGCGACAACAAACCATGTCAATCACATCAGCAAAATATGAATGTAAACGGTACTTCCTACAAATGACTAAAATGCCCTAAATCTCATATTCTTCGTTAATTTACGAAACAGGAAACGGAGAGCATGTTGTACATGTCAAACGGCGTTGCCGTCAAGAATCTACTATTAAACGACATTGAAAGCTTTGAAAACAGTCAATCAAAGCGTCTAATATCCGCACCTTATGTCTTGTAGACTCGAAAATTGAAACGGAGCGTATATGCTTCGTCTACGGCGAATAAGGAACCTAATACACAAGATTCATAAGCTACATCGCTATGGAAACAAGGGAAACTCAAATCAACAACTATTTAGGATTTTTACTTACCTAGGATCGCGGTGGAATCGCCGGGAAAGCGGTAGAGGTGTGTTGCTTAAGCACGTGCAACGCGTAGTACAAGTGGCAGGAAGAACTCTCCCACACTCTCACAATCTCCCACCTTTTTCTCTCTCCCAAGCTAGGGTTTCTCTCAAATTCGGATGGAAGAGAGGAGTGAGGGTTTCAACCCCTTTTATAGCCAACAACATGCCCAAAATAGGCTTGGGAACAATGTTTACTTGGTGCCTAACCAAATCGGGGCCGTTTCGGTCCAAAAGGGCATTTCTGAAGGTCCCCTGGCCAAATGCGGTCGGACTTAAGCTCATGCATACTGGATCTAGCACACATCCAGTTTTCAGGCCGGTAGGGTTCCCAGATCGCACGTGGCGGCCCAGTTTCAGTTTAACGGTCACCGCACCAAGATCAGGCCTATAAGTCTCGTGATATGTAATAGAAATTTTTCCTGATCCAAGGGTGTAATTTGGCTGTATTCTGACGGTCAGAATGCTTAATACTGATGCGTCAAATTTGTGTGCCAGATTTGAATTTGAAATTCCAACTGTCCCTATTCACACTCTCTTCGGTCCGGGCTCAATGAAATAGCCTGTGATCGTCAGTTGGACTTGATATTCGAAACGATTGCCAAGCCCAGCTAAGTGGTCATAACGGTCTAAGATGGTAGGCATCTGACTTACGACGCGCGGTCTAGATCCAATACAAAGTTTCAAAGTGGTCCAGAGAACAAACCTGCTTACAGTTTGATCCGAGGCTTTAGAGCATTATAGCACCCTTGGTTCCACTCGCTTTGGGCCTTGTATAACGTATTTAAAGTGATCAGGGACCATTTCCCAGCTATTCTAACGTTGCACTAGCAAACTTAGTCATATTTTCTAAAGGAATTGATTCTAAGTGGTTTCTTTGGCTATGGAATTGGGTTCTAAGCAATTTTTTAGGTGTTTTAATTGACCCATTGCCTAAGGATGTCAAATCTCAGATTGGCCAAAATCCGGGGTGTTACAATGAGCCTTTGAACTTTCCGTTCTTCTTTTGGGTATTTTTCTTGAATTTCCCTTTGTTGGGTTTAAGGGAATCGTCCTTCTCAGGATTCTTGTTATTTGTGTTCTCTACTGCATGTACCTTGGACGAGGCATTCCCGTTATCATTCTTTCTGTCACGGTTACGAGATTCTTCCTCAATCCTGAAGTATTTCTGGATTTGTTCCAGTGTGTAGTTTTTGATTTTATACAACAACTTCTTTCGATAGTCCTTCCACATCGGTGGCAATTTAGTGATTATAGCCCCGACTTGGAATGATTCAGGAAGATCAATCTTTATCGCTTTAATTTTATTTACTATTAGCTGCAGTTCTTGGATTTGGGGCAGCAGCGGTTTATTATCTACCCTGCTGAAGTCAAAATACCTGGTGATGAGAAACTTGTTAGTCCCTTCTTCTTCATCCTTGTATTTGAACTACAGAGCAGCCCAAATCTCCTTTGCTGATGATATTTGTTGGTACAAATCATACAAACGGTAGGAGAGCGCGTTCAGTATGTGTCCTCGACACAAGAGTTCGTCTTTGACTCGTTTGGTGCGGGCAGCCACTTGTTTAGGTGTGTCGTTGTCGGTTGCTTCAGGTAGCGCTTGCAGGTTTGGATCTAGTATGTAGTAGATCTTCAACGCCATAAGGAGAAATTTTAGCTTGTCTTGCTATCTTGTAAAATTAGTTTTATCGAACCGATCAAGACGTATCAAGTCCTGATTCATCAACTTGATGGATGAAACACTGTCAGCTTCCATCAAATAACGCTCTAAGATTATTGAAATTTTATACAGAATTATTATATTTTCTATATAATGTGGAAACCGAAAATTACAAATGCTATAAAATATGGACAGGCTGAAGCATGTCTGAAACGTTATCCTTAAAGCGTTATTTGCCCCTACTCAAGTGAATTGAGTATGCGGATAGGTTACAGGCAAATAACTTCTAGGATACGACGAGCCTGGTGTGAGTCTGCGTTCAGTAAACATGAAGGCCCACCTATTGGAACTCTATTCCAATCAGTCTGACAGAAATACAATAAAGAAAAATCTCAGAAGAAAGAAAAAAAAGAATTTTTTTTTAGACCACTGCACTGGTCAAGTCTTTAGCCACTAGTTCAGTTGAACCATTATAGACCACACCGCTGGTTTGTCCTTTAAGCTAAGGTTCAAGCCTTACAATATTGCTGGAATTGCTGGAGTATAGGAGTGGAGTGGGGTTGGCTATCTAAGTTCGTATGAGTTTGCTGGAGTGGATTGAGATGGTTTGGAAACCCATTCAAACCCTCTATTTATAGGCTATAGTGGATAGGGGGTTATGGTCCAGAGACTTAAATTCCATTAAGTCATTTTTGGCTGTTAGAAAACTAGTCATTTTATGGCCGTTTGCTGACTGTTGTGCATGGGTCATTTATCTGTTACATACTGACTGTTGTGAGACAGAAGCTAGCCGTTTTCTAGCTGTTAGGCTAGTTATGCAGTAGTTACAGCTGGACCCCGCACTAATGGCTCAGCTATTACAGTTTCTGCTGTAACAACTCTTTTCAGTCTATTTAGCACGTGCGAAGTACAAAGTGCGCCACTAGCACCTATACAGCCACACTGCCCCACATGCCCACACTCTCGTACCGAGCCCCTGACCGAGACCATGACGCAAGTCCCATGGTCCATAGACTAGGTAAGTAAATATTATGGTACTCCACACTTTTCATTTAAATACTTTTTTCTTCTCTTCTCTTTTCCATGTGAGACTATTCTAAAAAACCCTAAAAATGTTTTTTTCCAAACATTTTATATATTATATATTTTTTATAAAATCAACAATTTTACAACAACTCTCCCCACTGTTATCTATGATGGGTCCACTTCAGCCTTGAATCTGCTCATTCTTTGGATCATGCCGTAAAATGATCCCTCCAAATTTTATGGGCAGTGTGGTTACAAAACATACGTCATGCTGGCTCACATAAGGTTGTGACGTCACTTCAGCATGCTCAGCCTGTCAGTAGCTATTCGTCCGCTTATAACTTACCTTAACCGTGCAGGCCACCTTGATGAATTTTATTGATATCTACACTGTTCATACGTTTTTTCATCTTATTTTAGGCGCAATACTAAATCATAAGAAGACCCAAATCTCTGGTAGACCATAGCAATAGAAACGGTAACGAATAACCATTAAAAACATTTCGTGGGCCTTTGAAATTTTTAATGGCGAGGCATTCAGTCAACACTGTTTCCTGTGATGTGGTCCATCTGAGATCTGGATCTTTATAATGGTTTATAATCCATCCTAAAATGGGCTGGAGAAATAGATGGACGGCGTGGATATACAATGCATCATAAAGGTGGGCGCCACAGTAGGGGTAACACCCACTAAGCTGTTACCAGGGTAGCACCTAATCCGATTCCGTACTGGAAGTTCCCGGTCGATGTGGGGCCCATGTGATGTTTTCACCAGACCGTCCGTTAGATTTATTCACCTCAATTTGCTTGGAGGGCATACAAATCAGGACGTGGATTGCATATGATATGACCCTCTGATGGTGAAACGGATTGGCTACTCCCCTGCCACCAGCCCGTGGCTGCTGATCGGTGCTCTGTGGGCCCATCATGATTTATTTGTTTCATCCATCCCGTTCATTCATTTTTACATATCATTTTAGGGCTTGACCCAAAAAATGAAAGGTTTATAAATCTCAGGCAGACCACAACGCAAGAAAACAACAGTGATTGAATATCCACCATTAAAATCCTCATCAGGCCCGATGTACTGTTTATTTGACATCCAATAATCTGTGTATTAGGTCAAAGATCAGCTTGATCCAAAACTTTTATGGCCCTTTGTATTATTGACTTAACATTGATCCATCAAGGGTCGTCAATCCTAGTAGTCACATACGATAGGTAGCTCCAGAGCGCTACGGAGAAGCTCGTCATCGTCAGCGTATGCCTGATTTATACTCTAGTTTACTATGAAAAGGCTTGTCACCTCAACATAGACCTAGTGTATTCTAGAGGACACTACGGGCTCGTCACCTGATCATACGCCGACAGCTCGAATACAGTGTCCCATACCACCGTATTCAACTCACAAGTTTGGGTTGCTCGTTGGACACTATGGGGAGGCTCGTCGCCCTAGCGTAGGCCGACAACACGACCACAGTGTCCCATACCACCATGCCCGGCTCATGAGTCTTAGCGAATCGAGGTACCAAGGTTAAACGGGTTTTCAACGGTAAGTGGGACTTTAGATTCAAGCAGTTGCGTACATACATGGTAAACATACAACGGGCAGATCGGGTTGCTTGACAAGCTCGATTGGTATGAGCGTACATTGAATTAGTCAACATAGAGCACATAAGCACTCCGTGTGGGCTAGCCACTGTCGGCAATCTCCGTATGACTCGAATTCCTCGAACATATCTGTGGTGGTGAAATTAACTCAGCCACTCGATCGGGAGTTGTTACTGATAGCCTCGACTATGTAGTAGTCATAAACATACTTAAACATAACAGGAAAGCATATGTGATAGGCATATCCGCAATAAATAATTAATTTAAATAGGGAAACCACTTGAGCATTTTTATGAAGTACAAATAAACATGCTTTCACACCTATACATTTCATACATAAATCACATCAAATAATCTAAGTTACATGAATGGATTTATACACATAGCTAAGGTAGTTGAGAATCTTATTCAATACCCATATAAAATATAATTTACCAAATATTTACTCATTCATACATTCCTACAAACACTTAGACTACACACTTTAACATACATGACGTATGTTGGTCATAACATGTATTAGGGCAAATCCTTTCACCAAGGAGTTACCACATATACAACAATTATATATCCATGATAGATAATCATTGTAAGCACGAATCCAAATTCCATACCCATTCAAATGTTTTTGCAAACACTTAGACTACACACTTCAACATACATAACGTATGTTGGTCATAACATGTATTAGGGCAAATCCTTTCACCAAGGAGTTGACAACGGATAATTATTGCAAGCGCGAGTCCAAATTTCATACTCATTCAAACATTTCAATAAACACTTGAATTACACTATATTCAACATAGTTCATATATATCTGTAAAGCAAGGGAAACATCATATCTAGCATGAGAAATGGCAACCAAGTCAGTTATAAATCATTAACCGACATTGACAGCCTTAAAAACTATAACCTAAATGTTTGTAGTCTACACCTTTCATCGGTAAACTTGTAACGGATTCACTTTGAACACTCTCGCCTTATAAATTAGATTTTGGATACCTAATCAACAAAATGGGTTAGCTATTTCATCGATCTACATATTTGGATTCCTAAAATATGTTAGGGATAGGGTTTCTTACCCAAGAACGGAATTAGAATCTTCAGTATAACGACATGGAAGCAGTAGTTACGTACGCGGAGTAGTGGGATCGAATCCTAGGAACTATCTCATACTCACTCTCTCACTTCTCCACTTTCTCTCTCTTTTCTCCCTTAGGGTTTAGAATTCGTATGGAATGAGACAGGGGTGGGTAAAGGCCCTTATATAGGCCCAGAACTGATGGGAATGGCCCCAGGGCCATGGTATATGTAGGTTATAGCTAAAAAGTGGTTGTATCGGTCCAATGGAGCACATCTGGAGGCCCCTTTTTAGCATACAATTTGAAAAAAGTTCCCTGACATTGAATCTAGGTCAAGTTAAGTTTTTAGTCCGATCGGATTTACGAAACAACCACAGAGGACCTGTTTCAGTTCAACGGTCATCGCCACTCGATCAGGGCCACAAGTACACTAACCTGCATATGAAATTTTTTCTATTCCGATGGTGTATTTGGGTCATATTCTGACGGTATGAAACTTTAGAATTGGCCCGTAAGTGAACGATCCAGTTTACTTAAATCTGAGTACATTTTCTAAAGATATTGGCGTTTCTCACACATTTCGTTCCGGGCTAAAGTTGTGCGTTTCTGGATGCTATCTAGACTTGATTTCTAAGATAGTCGTCAAGCCCAGTAAGGCGGTCATATTCGTATAGTCTCGTGGTAATCGACTTTCGATGTGTGGTACAGGTCCGATACTGAGTTTTACTATACTCCCGAGAGCAACCGAGTTTTGAGATTGATTCTAAGTTTCAGGGTAATGTAGCATCAACGATTTTACACGTTTTGGGTATTGCAGTTCGTATTTAAAGTGGTTCCAGCTAATTTCACAAATAATTTAGTTTACCACTTGATTAATTTTTGTCTAATTTCTAAAGGATTTGGTCTTGAGTGATTTCTGCCTAAGGTGGAACTTGAGTCTTTGTACGAATTTTTTCAAGACGTTACAATCCACCCCCCTTAAAGAAAAATTTCATCCTTGAAATTAGTACCTTTTCGTACTCCTTGAGAATCTGAGGGTAGTTTTTACAGACCTCGGCTTCTGTCTACCAAGTAGTCTCTTCCTCAGTGTGATGCATCCATAACACCTTCACCAACAGGATAACCTTACTACGCAACACCTGCTCCTTCCTATCTAGGATACGTGTCAGCCGCAGTAAATAAGTAGCATCCTCACTCAATTATACCTGCTCCCATTTGATGATGTGGGAAGGATCAGGAACGTATTTCTTCAGCATAGATACATGAAATATGTTGTGCAGGCTCACGAGTGGTGTGGGCAAAGCAAGGCGGTACGCGACCACACCCACTCGGTCCAGTATCTGTAATGGACTAATAAATCTCGGCGTGAGCTTCCCCTTCTTGCCAAACCGAAGGACTCCCTTCATGGGAAAATCCTAAGAAATACATGGTCCTCAACCTCAAACTCTAGCGGTCACCGTCTTGTATCAGCGTAACTCTTCTGTCTGCTCTGTGCTGCAAGAAGTCGACGCCTGATAATGTCAATCTTCTCTGAGGTCGCCTGTACTAACTCGGGTCCAATCAAACTTCTCTAGCCAACTTTTGCCCAACAATGCGGTGTTCTACATGGGTGCTCATACAGTGCTTCGTAGTGAGCCATGACAATACTCGCCTAAAAGCTATTGTTGTAAGCAAACTCGGCATAAGGAAGACAGTCATCCCAACTATCCATGAAATCAAGCACGTAAACTCACAACATGTCCTCTAACACCTGATTTACCCATTCTGTCTACCCATCTGTTTGTGAGTGGAATGCAGTACTGAACTTCAACTTCACACCCATTGCTTCCTGGATATGAGTCCAGAAGATAGATGTGAATCGCGTGTCTCGATACGACACGATCTCCATAGGCACTCCATACAAACGTACTATCTCCTTGATGTACAGCCTGACCAAATCGTCTGTAGGTTTGTAACTCTGATCGGGAGGAAATGAGCCGATTTGGTCAATCGGTTCACAATCACCCAAATGGAGTCATGCCCCTTCCTCGTCTTCAGTAACCCTAAAATGAAATCCATAGAGATGAAGTCTCACTTTCATTCAGCTATAGGCATAGGCTAAAGTAGATCAGGAGGTCAGCGATGCTCGGCTTTAACCTGCTGGCACGTGAGACAACCGGATACGAAGTCAGCTATGTGGGCCTTCATGTTGTCCCACCAGTACGAACGCTTCACGTCTCGATACATCTTCGTACTACCCGGATGCATCGCCATCTTCGAATTGTGAGCGGCTTCCAGAACTTCTCTCCTTAAGTCATGGAGATTCGAGACGCACAGGCGGCCACGATATCGCAAACCTCCATCTAAACCAACCCTCCATTCAGAGTCATCACTGTCGCTCACCAGCTCTCTCATCTCGTCCAATTGCTCATCCTCTTTATGATCCGCTATGATCCTATCATCCACAAGTGGCCACACACGAACGTGTGCGGCACTTATAAACAGCTCCTCTACTGTGAGCTTCTGCTCAAAATCTCGCACAAACTCCACCATATTCCACTCCTTAACCGTTAGTAAAGCCACAAATGTAATCGTCTTCTTGTGGCTCAATGTGTCTGCCACAAGGTTGGCCTAGTCAGGATGGTAGGAGACCTCGAACTTGAAGTCCTTCAAGGTTTTCATCTATCGGCTCTACCTCATATTCAAGTCTCTCTGGGTGAATATATAGCGAAGGCTCTTGTGGTCGCAAAAGAGCTCGAACTCCTCTTCGTAGAGGTAATGTCTCCAGAGCTTCAATGCAAAGATGAGGGCCGCTAACTCCAGGTCGTGCGTAGGGTAATTATCCTCATGTTTCCACAACTGTCACGATGCATAGGTAATCACCCTGTCTTCCTGCATAAGGACACAACCTAAACCAACATGAGACAAGTCGGTATATATAATATATCTGACCCCTTGCTCTGGCAATACTAGCGCCGGGGCATATGTCAGCTTGTCCTTCAGCTCCTGAAAAGCTGCTTCTTCCTTCTCATTCTAGGCAAATTTAAGATCCTTTCGAGTCAGTTGTAATAACAGCCTGACAATCTTGGAAAAGTCTCTAATGAATCGATGGTAGTAACCTGCCAGACCAAGAAAGCTCCTCACTTCAGTAACCGAACCGGGCTACTCCCAGTCCTGAACTGTGGCTTAGTAAGGTCCACCGCTATCCCTTCCTTGGATACCACATGTCTTAGGAACTTGACTTTCTCCTTCTAGAAGTTACACTTCTTATACTAAGCGAGCAACTGGTTCTTTCTGAGCGTATCAAAGACTGCTCGCAGATGCTCTTCGTGATCTTCCCGACTCTTAGAGTATATCAAGATGTCATCTATAAACATGATGATGAATCAAAATAAATACGGTCGAACCACCCGGTTCATCAAGTCCATGAACACGGCTGGGGTGTTTATGAGTCCAAACGACATCATAAGAAACTCGTAGTTCCCAAAGTTGGTTCTAACGCTATCTTCTGCATGTCCCCATCCCTGACGCACAACTAGTTATACCCCATTTGTAAGTCGATCTTTGAAAAATATTGTGCCCCCTTCAACTGATCAAACAAATCATCTATCCTGGGCAAGGGATACTTGTTCTTCACCGTCTCTTGGTTCAACTTGCGATAATTGATACATAGTCACAGAGATCCATATTTCTTCTTCACAAACAACACGGGTACTCTCCAAGGAGATACACTCGGCCGTATGAAACCTGAATCCAACAGGTCATCAATTTATCTCCTTAATTCCTCCATATTACATGGAGGCATACGATACGTAGGCAATGAAATTGGTGTCGTACCAGGCACAAGGTCGATAATAAAATTGATCTCGTACCGAGGAGGTCTCGGTATCATCCTGAACACGTCCATAAAATCCTAGACTACTGGCGTGTCCCCCAACATCGGCCCATCAACATGCTCTACTAAGGTAGCATAGCAACTGATGCGGTAGTACCAACTGACCTGCACTGGAATGTAAAGGTCGTGCCCTTCGGTCCATGGGTAGTCATCAGTCGAGTATCACAATCGATCTCTGCCCTCATCTCGGTGAGCCAATCCATGCCAAGGATCACATCATAATGACAAAGCGGGGCAACCATCAGGTCGACGAGTACTGTTCTACTCCCTAGGTCTATCAAGCAACCCTATACATCTTGTGAAGTCTGAGAAGGTCCTTGTGGAGGTAAGGAGTCTCATCTTAATCATAGGACTAGCTTCCAACCCTAATCGCTTAATTACTGCGAATGATACTGTAACACCCCGGATTTTGGCCAACCTGAGATTATGCGTCCTTAGGCGATGGGTCAACTAAAACACCTGGAAATCGCTCAGAACCCAATTCCATAGCCAAAGAAACCACTTAGGATTAATTCCTTTAGAAACTAAGCATAAGTTAGCTAGCGCAATGCTAGAGTAGCTGGGAAACAGTCCCTGATCACTTTAAATACGTTCTACAAGACCCAAATCTAGTAGAACCAATGACTCTATAATACTCTATAACTTTGGATCAAACTCTAAGCCGGTTTGTTCTCTTGACCTCCTTGAAACTTTGTATTGGATCTAGACCGCGCGTCGAAAGTCTGATACCTACTATCTTAGACCGTTAGGACCGCCTAGCTGGACTTGACAATCACTTCGAAAATCAAGTCCAACCGACATTCACAGGCTATTTCGTTGAGCCTGGACCGAAGAGAGTGATAATAGGGCTATATTTGGAATTTGAAATTCAAATCTGGCACACGACTTGACGCGTTAGTATTAAGCGTTCTGACTGTCAGAATTCAGCCAAATTACACCCTCGGATCAGGAAAAATTTCTATTTCATATCATGAGACTTGCCGACCTGATCTACGTGCGGTGACCGCTGAACTGAAACTGGACCGCCACGTGCGATCTGCGAACCCTGCCGGACTGAAAACTTGATGTATGCTAGATCCAATATGCATGAGCTTAATTCCGACCGCATTTGGCCAGGGGACCTCCAGAAATGCTCTTTTGGACCGAAATAGCCCCGATTTGGATAAACCTCAAGTGAACTTTGTTCCCGAGCCTATTTCGGGCATTTTTATGCTTATAAAAGGGGTTGAAACCCTCACTCCTCTCTCCCATCTGAATTTGAGAAAAACCCTAGATTGGGAGAGAGAAAAGGTGAGAGTTTGTGAGAGAAGGTGGGAGGGATTTTCCTGCCACCTGCTGCTGCTGCTGCACGTGCTTAGGCGACGCACTCCAATCACTTTCTCGGCGATTCCAACGCACTTCTAGGTAAGGAAAACCCTAACCACTTGCTGATTTAAGCTTCCGTCAATTTCATTAGCGATGTAGCTTATGTAGCTTGTGTATTAGGTCACCTGATCGCCGTAGACGAAGCGTGTACGCTCCGTTCGAAACGATACATATATAAAGTGAAAGGTGCAGATTTTAGATGCTTTGATTGACTGATTTCAAAGCTTTCAACGTCGTATAATAGTAGATTATCGACGGCAACGCCGTTTGACATGTACAACATGCTGTCCGTTTCCTGTTTCGTAAACCAACGAAGAATATGAGATTTAGGGCATTTTAGTCATTTGTATGAAGTACTGTTTTCATTCATATTTTTCTGATGTGATTGACATGGCTTATTGTCACATTAGAATGTTAGGAATATGTGCATAATTAGTTTGGCGAAGAGATTCGCCTAAATGCGCACTTCGGGTCGACATACTATATGTAGACTTAAGTATGTAGTGTTAGTGTTTGTATAAATGCTTGTATTAGTATGTATTGAATTAAATGGTGTTATGAATTAATTTGAGATTGATCTCTCAATTAATATGCTGATGTAAATGATTTCCTACATGTTAGCCATATGCATGATTTCATTATATGTATGAAATGCATGTGCTTGATGATTCACTTAAGTTGTATGTTATAACATGTGCTTGATGATTTCATTATGACTTAGTTTGAGATTGACTTCTCAATTAATATGCTGATGGAAATGATTTCCTATATGTTGGTGATATGCATAATTTCCTTATATGTATGAAAGGCATGTGTTAGATGATTTACTTAACTTGTACGTTATAACATGTGTTAACATGCTCACATGGTTGTATTTCATTTCCATTACGCTTACACGATTGCTGATGTGGATTCATGATTGTTTGGGACTATACCTAGTCCAGGCAGTTGGTAACAGAGAAAATTCGTGGCTAGCTTGTATTTGCCACGAAGGACGCGTCGATGAACGCGACTCGTGTTTAGGCCACGCGAAGTGTTTCACGCACTTCATGTCGTTCGACTTGCGATGCGCTCGTGCTAGTCGAGCCCGTCAAGTAACCCGACTAGCCGTTATATGTTCACCCTGTATGAGTCTAACTGCTTGAACCTAGGGTACTGAACTTACCATTGTAAACCCTGTTAACCATGGTACCTTGATCTATTAAGACTCACGAGCCGGGCATGGTGGTATGGGATACCGTGGTCGAGCTGTCGGCCTACGCTGGGGCCACAAACCTCCCCGTAGTGACCAGTGAGCACCTAGTCTCGTGAGCAGATTATGGTGGTATGGGACACTATATTTTTGTTGTCGGCCTATATTGATAAGGTGATGGGGGAGCGGAGCAACGAGTACGTGCAACAGCCCTGACAGCCCTTTGTAGTGACCGTGAGCGTATTCTGAGTCTACGGGAGGCGACGACCCTTCAGTAGCAGTAGAGTACAGTAGGCCTGTATTGATAAGGTGATGGGGGAGCGGAGCAACGAGTACGTGCAACAGCCCTGACAGCCCTTGCAGCGACCTACAAAATGTACATCGTATGAAATTACTAGGAGTGACGACCCAAGACAGGATCTGTGTTGGGATTGATATAAGGGAAGTACCTTAGTTTCCCAATCCTGCTATTTGAATGGACTAATAACAACTCGGTAATCATATCACCATTACATTGCATGTGCCTGGAAGATGTGGAGCACTGAGCGGGATGCACGCATGCCGCGGACGAAGATGGTGCCGTATGAGGGAGAACGTCGGTGAGGGCATCCATCATGTCATGTCATATTGCATTAACAATAGTATTAGGATTGTTTGATTTACTGCTTTACTATTATTGCATAATTGATTTAATAACATGCTAATCTCTGCTCTCTTATCCCACTGAGTTGATCACTCACTCCCACGTTACGGGATGGTATTTTCAGACACCCACCAGTCCCTATTGTGATTGCAGATGATGGCGTGGCCTGCGAGGCAAAGCTGGATTTGATGATGATGAGGAGGATCTCTCCTTTATGCGTGTTCTGATTGACGGGATTACAGGGAGGTTGATTAGATGCCTTGACACTCGTCAGTTTATATTTTTTTACGCACTCATGTATATTCGTTTTGTCTACTTTTAGAGTATACATGTATGTATATAACTTGGTAACATGTTCACACTCTGGAGACATACAACAATTTATATATGTTATACATACTATCACAGTCTTCCGCTTGCTAATTTAATGGTCTCTAGAGTATGATATGATGTTTTGGATTAATCTCACTCATGTTTAATACATTAATACAGACAACATTCAATCATACATATCTATGTTGCATAAATAACATTTTGGAACTCGGGAGTTGGGTTTTTACTCGACCCCCCGATTTTCGGGATGTTACAGATACTATAGAGATGGTGGAACCGGTATCCACCAATAAGAAAATTGGAGTACCTTGAACATGTGTCATGACTTCGAAAGCCATCGGTGCTTAACTGCTGTCTCGGATGCCTCAACTGCAAGTGAGTGCACATGAGCCTATTGCGGACGGTTCGACTGCGGTACCATAGGCGGTTGAGGCGACATGAATCGAGGTGCAGGTGCTGACCGTAGAAGTGAAACTGTAATAGTTTGAGGAAGCTGGCGGTTGATTCTCTGAGGCGGCGAGAAGCCACTGTCCCTCATCCTGCTGAAATAATATCTATCTATGTGGCCCGTCCTCCTCCAATAGTCGCATCGCAAGTCTGCTCACCCCAGATGATTCGGTGGTGCCGAAAGCCTAGGAGGCGAATCCACACGTGGCCTCTTGCCTAGGAATGGCCTAGTCAAAAAATCGAGGTGAGGCCGAGGACCCACGGGTACACGAGTATGGGATAGACTGTCCCCGTCCCGCTCAGCTTACAGAGACATGCTCACCAGCTCAGCATAATTGGGTATGCTAGCGCAACACATCTTCGAGCGTAACTCAGGTCATAGACCCTCAGAAAATCGTCGCATACGCATCGCCTCATCAGTCGATATCAACGGAGCATACCTAGCTAGCTCTATGAACTTGTTCTCATACTCAGCCACTGACATCCCTCCTTGTTGGAGGCGAAGAAACTCTCCCTCTTTCTTACGGTAGGTGAGAGGGAAATACTTCTTGTTGAAACACATCTTAAATGCGTCCCATGTCCACACATAACCAACAGCCACAGTCCTAAGGACGCTGTCCCACCAGAGACTGACCTCCTTCTCAAACATGAAGGTGACTAAGTCCACTTGCTCTGCCTCAGTGCAGTGCAGCGGCTTCAATATCTTAGAGATGCGTTCAAGCCAATACTTGGCATTCTCGGGTCGGTGAGTACCTGCAAAGGTAGGAAATCACAAGCGCTGGAATCGCTCAAATGCACCGCTGGCACTCGTGTTCCCAGCAGGGTGCACAGGTGGTGCAGGACTCGCGTGCATATTCTGGACAAAAGCCCTTACTATGGCGGCCAAAAACTGCTGTTGTTGCTGCTGGTGTTGCAGCTACTGTTGCTGCATCAGTAGCATCATCTTCTCTAACCTATCTGGAGGAGGAGCTGACTGTGGCATGTGAGGTGTCGAGGTAGATGCACGGTTCTGCTCGCGAATCGGGGGTGTATAAGGTGGTGGCCCAGTAGTGGGACCAGTGGCCGGCAGTGAGTCCGGCATCGTGTTCGTGTCGGGGCCCAAGCTAGGGTCTGTGCGGCTATCGCTCAGGGGAGGTACCCCTTCAAGCAATCCACAGAGTGCTAGACATATAGTGTTTCGAGTAGTCCTCGGAGGCATGCCCTATACGTAACACAGGGTACAACATGTGTTAGATTTAGCATAACAACACCAAAGTACTCAAGTGGTTTACACATCCCATAACAAAAGAACTTCATGCATTTCATTTAACTAAAATTGTCATAATACATGACATGCCTTACATGGATCATGACAGAAGATGCATGTGAGCTAATCTAAATAACTTTAAACACTATAACACACAACTTACTCTACCACACAACCAAACCTAGTAAGACTATACATAGAAACAAAAGAAACCAGCAACAAGGCATACTAAAAGACAACTACATATATGACTAGTCGTCAAAACCTGGTGATGGTGGGGTGCACCCTTGTCATGTACACAGCACAAGATAGTCCATGGGGTGCCGTAGGTGTGCAAGGTCTACTTTGGTTTCCCCCCGATTTGCATCATTTGGGCCCCCAACTCCGTTTGAGCCGTTTCGGTTCCCATTTCAAGTATTTTCATGCTTTTCGGGTTGTTTGGATGTGGAATGGAGAGAATTTTGGTCTAAACCCATCGATTGACCGTCTAGAAAAGATCTGGGATCCCTGCGCATGATCACGGATGCGTACGGGCCTCGATTTCGACGGTTAGTTTCACCTGGCGGCGAGACTGGAAATCTTATGATCATTTCTACGTTTTCTCGCCCCCCCTCTTAAGTTAAAATACATCAGTGTGTATCGTGTGACCATAACTCAGGTCCAGTCTAATCCAAATTATGCTTTGATACCAACTTATAACACCCTGAAAATCAGAGGTTGAGCAGAAGTTCAACTCCCAAGTTAACGCATCACCTATGCAACATGGATAATGATGATTAAATATTGTACATGTTAGCACACTAAACATGAGTGGGATTATACCAAATCAGCATATCATACCCCAGAGACATTTAAATTACACAAGCAGAAGACCATACTAGGTATGTATAAAACATATAAGTGGTAGTGCGTCTCCAAAGTATAATCATGTTCCAGGTTAAACAATTACATGTATCATTTCAAAATACAAAATATCAAAATGTGTAAGTCCGTCTACATCATGAAATCCCTATAACCCGATCAAAATGCGGCCTACATGAACCCGCCAAAATATTGCATATACGAGAACTCCTCCACGTCGTCATAAAAATCATGCTCCGCTTCATAAGCTACGCCATCATCTACAACTAAGACAGAGTCTGGTTGGTGTTTTAAAACATCATCCTAGAGTGAGAGTGAGTGATCAACTAAGTAGAACTATTAGGCAAAGGTTAACATGCTATTAATTCGGTCAAGCAGTAATGATAAAGTAGTACAACAATCGTGTCATAGGTTACTCTTGTTAATGCAGGAATGGTATGCGATAATGATGCATGTCCTCACCTACACTCCCTCAATGACTTCATCTCACGTTCATGCATGGCATCCTCCCGAAACATGTGCTTCCTCGCCAAAGCACATACAGTGAGGTGCATGATCGTGTTAGCCAATACTTAATTAGGTTTATTCATACAGTAGGTTCGGAAAACTAAGGTACCTCCCTTTATATCATTGACTCAACATTGATCTATCTAGGGTCGTCAATCCTAGTAGTCACATACGATAGGCAGTTCCAGGGCGCTACGGAGAAGCTCATCACCGTCAGCGTAGGCTTGGTTTATACTCTAGTTTACTACAAAAAGGCTTGTCACCTCAACATAGACCTAGTGTATTCTCAAGGTCACTACGGGCTCTTCACCTGATCATAGGCTGACAGCTCGAATATAGTGTCCCATACCACCGTATTCTGTTCACGATTCTGGGTTACTCATTGGACACTACGGGGAGGCTCGTCGCCCCAACGTAGGCTGACAGCACGACCACGGTGTCCCATACCACCATGCCCGGCTCATGAGTCTTAGCGAATCGAGGTACCAAGGTTAAACAGGTTTTCAACGGTAAGTGGGACTTTAGATTCAAGCAGTTGCGTACATACATGGTAAACATACAACGGGCAGATCGGGTTGCTTGACAAGCTCGATTGGTATGAGCGTACATTGAATTAGTCAACATAGAGCACATAAGCACTCCGTGTGGGCCAGCCACTGTCGGCAATCTCCGTATGACTCGAATTTCTCGAACATATCTGTGGTGGTGAAATTAACTCAGCCACTCGATCGGGAGTTGTTACTGATAGCCTCGACTATGTAGTAGTCCCAAACATACTTAAACATAACAGGAAAGCATATGTGATAGGCATATCCGCAATAAATAATTAATTTAAATAGGAAAACCACTTGAGCATTTTTATGAAGTACAAATAAACATGCTTTCACACCTATACATTTCATACGTAAATCACATCAAATAATCTAAGTTACATGAATGGATTTATACACATAGCTAAGGTAGTTGAGAATCTTATCTCAATACCCATATAAAATATAATTTACCAAATATTTACTCATTCATACATTCCTAAAAACACTTAGACTACACACTTCAACATACATGACGTATGTTGGTCATAACAAGTATTAGGGCAAATCCTTTTACCAAGGAGTTGTCACATATACAATAATTATATATCCACGACGGATAATCATGGCAAGCACGAATCTAAATTTCATACTCATTCAAACATTTTTACAAACACTTAGACTACACACTTCAACATACATGACGTATGTTTGTCATAACATGTATTAGGGCAAATCCTTTCACTAAGGACTATACAACAATCATATATCTACGACGGATAATCATGGTAAGTACGAGTCCAAATTCCATATTCATTCAAACATTTCAACAAATACTTGAATTACACTATATTCAACGCAGTTCATATATATATATATATATCTGTAAAGTGAGGGAAACATCATATCTAGCATGAGAAATGACAACCAGGTCAGTTATAAATCATTAACCGACATTGACAGCCTTGAAAACCATAACTTAAATGTTTATAGTTCGCACCTTTCACCAGTAAACTCGTAACGAATTCAGTTTGAAAACTTTCGCCTTGTAAACTAGATTTTGGATACCTAATCAACAAAACGGGTTAGCTATTTCACCGATCTAAGTATTTGGATTCCTAAAATAGGTTAGGGTTAAGGTTTCTTACCCTAGAATGAAATCAGAATCTCTAGTATAGCGACACGAATGTGGTAGTTATGTACATGGAGTAGTGAGATCGAATCTCAGGAACTATCTCACACTCGCTCTCTCACTTCTCCACTTTCTCCTTCACTTTCTCTCTTTTTTCTCTCTTAGGGTTTAGAATTCGTATGGAATGAGAGAGGGGTGGGTAAAAGCCCTTATATAGGCCCAGAACTGATGGGAATGGCCCCAGGGCCATGGTATACTTAGGTTATAGCCAAAGAGTGGCTGTTTCGGTCCAATGGAGCACATCTGGAGGCCCTTTTTCTGCATACGATCTAGAGAAAGTTCTCTAACATTGGATCTAGGTTAGGTTAAGTTTTCGGTCCGATCGGATTTACAGAACGACCGCAAAGGACCAGTTTCAGTTCAACGGTCATCGCCACTCTATCAGGGCCACAAGTACACTGACTTGCGTATGAAAGTATTTTTTCTAAAGATATTCGCGTTTCTCACACACTTTGTTCCGGGCTAAAGTTGTGCGTTTCTGGATACTATCTGGACTTGATTTCTGAAATGGTCGTCAAGCCCAATAAGGCAGTCATATTCGTATAGTCTCGCGGTAATTGAAATTTCAACGTGTGGTACAGGTTCGGAGTTTCAGTGTGCTCCCGAGAGCAACCGAGTTTTGAGATTGATTCTAAGTTTCAGGGTAATGTAGCGTCAACGATTCTACACGTTTTTGGTCTTGAAATTCGTATTTAAAGTGGTTCAAGCTAATTTCACAGATAATTTAGTTTAGCACTTGATTAATTTTTATCTAATTTCTAAAGGATTTGGTCCTGAGCGATTCCTGCCTAAGGTGGAACTCGGGTCTTTATACAGATTTTTCCGAGATGTTACAATTTCATTCCTGAAGAAGGAAACCATGATATACCTGGGGGGCAACCCTTGCTTAGGAATCTACCGTATTATGGAAGATAAAACCAAGTAGGCCCTAAACCACCTCGAATGACCAAATCACACTGTTTGAACCGTGACCAAATTATTCAAATGGTTTAGGAAGTAGCAGCCCAATTCATGACTTTATTACTACCTCGATCAACCATAATCCATATTTAGAATGGATTGACCGATAATCTCCATTGCAAGGTTGATTTTGCCATTTTTTGATCAGGACGTCCGAATTTGACTAGGACAACTGAAATTACCATTTTTCAATCATGATGGTCGAGTTTGACCAACTCGGGCGATTTTACCATTTTTCGATTGGGCTAGCCAAGTTCGACCAAGACATCCGAATTTGTCGTTTTACGATCATGATAGGAAAGCTCAACCAAGATGGTTGAATTTACCGTTTTTCGATCACGATAGCCAAGTTAAACCAAGAGAGTCGAATTGTTGTTTCTTAATCAAGATGGTCGAGTTTAAAGAAGATGACCAAATTTACTGTTTTTCAATCTGGATGACCAAGTTCAACTAAGACGACCGAAGTTATTGTCTCTCGAATAAGATAACCCAGTTTGACCAAGATAACCGAATTTACCATTTTTTCATCACAATGACCAAGTTCGACCAAGATAGTCGAATTTGTTGTCTCTCAATCAAAATGGCCAAGTTTGACCAAGACAGTCGAATTTGTTGTCTCTCAATCAAGATGGCCAAGTTCGACAAAGACAGCGATTTTGTCTTTTTGACCAAGATGGCCCAGTTTGGTCAAGTTGGCTGAAATTAATGTTTTTCGATCAAGATGGTCGAGTTCAACCAAGATGGCTGAAATTAATATTTTCACACGATCAAAAAATCACATTTATTGTGTCAAACAATGAATTAACATCGCATTCATCTTTTACTAAAGGCGAAGCGATGTGGGGGGGTAATGTTGTACCATATTCCTAACTGTTATTGAAAAATCCAATTGAAAAGGACATACATTATAGCAATAGAAATATATTGCAGGCTAAAGATATCCAAAGATACTTGGAGTGTTTTTACGGAATAATAATTGATAGGATGAAAAGGCATGAAGCAGTTGAGAGGTATTTAAAAGTAAACTAAGCAGTCAATTAAGCGCTTGATAGACATCTAGGAGGTCGACTAAGCGGTTGATTGTCATCCAAGGAGCTCAATCAAGCGGCCGAGTGGAATGCATTTGAGTCAGCAAAGAGGCTTGGAGCAGTTACTAGGATAGGTAGTTAGGAAGACTCCAGAAGGTCGTGTAGTGCTAAACGGTTATAATAACTGTTAGAATGTGGGAAGTATCCATAAGGTCAAGTAGTGATGAACGGTTATAGTAACCGTTAGAATATTAGAAGGATCCAGATAGCCTAATTAAGACTATAAATATCAAATGAATTTGATAAGAAGATTTTGTATAATACCAACCAAGTCAAACCAAATATTTTCTTTCAATTATTAGTCAATTACATTCTCTAGTGTATTTTTTTATATTATGCATGTTGTTTACATTATGTAATATAATCTATAGTACTAATCAAGTAGCTGGTAATTATATATGTAATTTGAATCTACATTCGCACGCTAAATTTAGTTCTTCATTCGGAAAGCTACCGTTAAGAATTTCTTTCTCATTTTACTTTATGTATATTGAAAAGTACTTTCGTACCGTAGGTGAAGGTGTAATCCATCTTAAGAGGATAAACCCTACCTTCTAAATATATCCTCATCTTATTTACACATTGTTCTACTAGCTGAATAGGCGACAAATATCATCATATATCTTAGCTTGAACACTGGCTGACCTCAGCTTGATCCTCGAGCCTGACTGGTCAACTCGGCTTGGTTCGGTCAATGGCTCGGGCTAGCTCGGGCCAAGTTCGAGCCGAGTTCGTTATTAAGACATTTTCACAAACATCTGAACTGCAACTTCACAATCCCACTGACAGAGGCAATGGTTTTACTTGTGTTTTACCAAACACCTTCTAAGTAACATAAAAATAAAAAATAAAAAATAAAAATAAAGAGAAAAAAGTATTTGTTTAATGTACATACCTTGCTTGCTACTGACCAAACATTCCTTGCCACTAGCCAAACCTACCTTGCCACTGGTCTTATTTGGTTGAGTCATTTAATCAAACACTTGGTTGGCAAAATCAATGGCAAAGTAACCAAGTCATGAAACTGGTTTGATCTGAGTTCGTATTGAGCTGGATTTGATCTGAGTCGAGTCGTGCTGGGCCTGCTTGAACTCATTTTTGAGCTAAAAAAATCAGCTCGACTTGGCTTGAACTCAGCTTCAAACTGAGCTTTTTCAAGTCGAGTTGAGCGAGCTAACCGAGATAGCTCGGTTCGTGTACACCCCGACAAACACAACCTATCTTGGGACTACTTTTACTGTTTGAATTGAGCTTTAAATTCAATTCTACGCCGCCACATTCTAACTTTCGGAAACCAAGCATCAGCAGCTTTCGTCGAGGTACGTGTGACCCAGCCTACAGGTTGGATGACAAATAAATATTAGTGGAACCTGTAAAGTTTTCAATGGTTAGCATTCAACCACCACTGTTTTCCTTTGGTACGCTCCACCCGAGATTTTGATCTGCCTCATTTTTTGGGCTTGTAAAACACATCGTGATAACGCCCACGTAACACCGGGCACTACTGACTGGGTCGGCCACGAGTTGAAAGTGGATGCCCACGGTTGGTTTGAGTGGGCCATCATGTTATATGTATATAATCTTGGCCGTTAAGACCCTTCATCTCCGTGAGGGTTCAAGCCAAAACTCGGACTGTTTCGAATCTCAGGTGGGCCTCAGTGAAAATAAAGGGTAGACATCTTCTCATATCTTGTTCCAGTTCCTGTGGCCTACCTGAATTTTTAGATCAGGCTGAGTTATTAACACCTAGAGAACTTGAGGTGATGCATCTGTTGGACGGATTGGATGGCGTTCACACATTACGTGGGCCCCACGAGAACGTACCTCTTTATTAACTAGGACCTCGAAAGAATGCCGAGGCTGTGACAGGTAATGCCGTCCAATTAAAAGCTGTGACGGAATGCTACGTGAACCAAGCCCGTGCAACGAATAGCTATGTGGGGCCCACCGTGATGTTCTGGTGAAAATCACTCCAGTTGCCCCTCATCATGTTACGTTGTTATCACAGAAAAGAGACAAAAGAGAAGCGTTTTGTATGGCGTGCCACACCCCCCACCGACCTCCATTATTTGTTGACATCACCTAGTACTGTGGGTCCTACCATGACATATGTGTTATATCCACACCGTCCTTTCATTTTTTTTAAGGTCATTTTAGAGGATAGAAAAGAAAATTAGTAGATCCAAAACTTAAGTGGACAACACCACAGAAAGCAGTGGGGATTGAACACCTACCATTGAAAACTTTTCCGGCGGCAGAACTTTTGGATAGAGTTGATATTTGTGTTTTCCATACGTGTCGTTGTGACCTTACGAAGAGGATGGTAAATAAGTATCATGGCCGCCTACCATTGAAAACTTTTCGGGCGGCAGAACTTTTGGATAGAGCTGGTATTTGTGTTTTCGCTTCATACGTATCGTTGTGACCTTACGAAGAGGTTGGATGGTAAATAAGTATCATGGCCGGCCATAGGATGGTTTTAATAGTAGGTATCATTGTCCCACTGTTTTTTGGGTTGTGGACGAATTTAGCTTTGTATCTGCATCATTTTTGGATTGGTGCCCTAAAATGATCTTCCAAAATGGATGGACGGTGTGGATATAACACTTACATCATGGTGGACCCACAGAACTTGGTGCATACTCCTTCCGGCACTTGCCTCTTCTCCACTGCTAGATAGAACACTTGTGCAAGATCCAAGCCACTCATTAGATGGGCCTACGATATGGATGAATTTTTCTAAAGAAATAAGGACAGTTCGGTCAATCGGGTGTGGAGTTTCTGTACGAAATAAGTGGATGGTTAACAGAAATCGATTAATTTTCAAAATTTAACTAACATGTGTGGCCCATCTGATGATAAAATCATCCTGATTATTTTGAGATAAGGCATCTGGCCAATGGGATCTGGTTGGTAAGTAGCTTGGATCTTTTACACGTGAGAGTGCTAGAAGCTTGAGTCGTGGGCAGTGTTCTAGTGAATCCAAACCATCCAAATATAGGGTCCTTACCAAAGTAGCCTGAGTTGAAAATCAAGCGGGACCGATGATCCTGTCATATGGTCCGTGGGCCTTCAAATGGAGGTTGATATGAAAATCAATCCAGGAGAAAAAAAACCGATGGCTAGGATCGTCCGTTTGATGTGATTTTCACCTGTCCGCCTTATAAGGACAGAAAGCAATGAATGGACGGATGGGATCGAACTATCATCTTGCCATGTGTCAGGACAACTGATGTGCCAACTTGATCTACGCTTATTAGGGTGGCGATTGGCAAATGGGAGCGGATTACGTGCGGCACTTACCGTGGGACCCACCTTGAACTATTTATTCTATATCCATACCGTCCATCCGTTTTTACGGAACATTTTTGGACAGATCCAGAAAGCAGAGAGAAATTTACAACTGTACGATCCATTTAAGGCTCATTTACATTTGTAAGCCCACTTCTTTTTACCTTTCAAGAATAAGGCCCATACGTACGGACGGCTTCCCAAAGGTCGAAAATGCCCCTGCATTTCCTTCCGCAAGGGGATCGGCCGGTGCTCGAAGACGAGCGACGCTCCTCGAACACCTGAGTTGTACGAACGGTTCAAAAGATATCAAAGTTACGCGGCCCGACTGTTATGTGTTTATTATATCCACAACGTTCATCCATATTTTGAGATAATTTCGGAGCATTATAAAAAAATAAATAAATAAATAAATAAAATCATACTCAAAGATCAACTGGGCCACACCACAAAGAGCAACAGGAAAATTAATTTTCACAGTTAAAAATTTTGTAGGCCCATCATAATATTTATTTCCTATTCAATCTATTCATAAGGTCACAAAGACTTAGATGAAGAGGAAAAATAAATTTCTTAATGATCTAAAACTTTCGTGATCCCTAAAAAAGTCTATCAAGTTTCAATGATAGACGTTCAATCCTATACTGCCTTTTACAGTGTAGTCTACTTGATAGCTAGATCTGTCTCATTTTCACCTCAAGCCTTACTGCGAGTTCGCAAAACATATGGATGGTTTGGATATAACACATACTTCATAATAGGACCCACAAGAAGCAGTAAGGATTACAACAGCAAAATAAAATAAATAAATAAATAAATAAAACCCCAGGACGGATGGCTACAGGATTTTCTATGGCTACGGCTAAAAACCGTAGCCATAGCCCCTATTTTTCGATATATCATTTTATATGTATTGAAAGTCTTTTAATATGTACTTCAATATATCGAAGGTCTTTCGATATGATCAAAAAAGGTCCAGAATTGTCCAGCGAGTTTGCCTAAAAAATCTTACAATTTTCGATATATATTGAAGAGTATTCGATATGTATCGAAAGTCTTTTACCTATAGCCACAGATTATAACTGTAGCCATAATTGTAAGTTATGCCCGTCCGTGCAAATTATTTATTTATTTTTTTACATGAAGAACTTTATTCTACCTACAATTTTCTCTAATACATGTTTATTTATATATATAAGCATATAAAAAAAAATTCTCTCTTTTTTTCATTTCTTTCTTTATTCATTTAATAAGAATATCTTCTAAACCAAAATTAGTTGACGTACCTTATATGATTTTGGGGTAGGAGAAGCTACTTTAACCAACCAACCTGGTTATTTTTCAAGATTCCATCAGTTCGATGGTCGAAAATCCATTTCACTCACTTCGCGGTCAATTTCATTCATTTCATTTACTTCGCGATCAATTCCATGCATTTCATAGTCAATCCTGGTGATTCTCCTTCACTTCACGGTTAATTTCATGCATTTTATGGTCAATTCCCTTCACTTCACGGTCAATTTCATGCATTTCATGGTCAATTCCCTTCATTTCACAGTCAATTCCATGGTCAATCCCGGCGATTCCATTTTGATTCACGGTCATTTCCATGCATTTCACGGTCAATTCCCTTCACTTCACGATCAATTTCGTACATTTCACGGTCAATTCCATGCATTTCATGGTCAATCCTGGCGATTCTATTTTGATTCACGGTCATTTCCATGCATTTCACGGTCAATTCCCTTCACTTCACGGTCATTTCCATGCATTTCACGGTCAATCCCGTTTTGATTCACGGTCATTTTCATGCATTTCACGGTCAATTCCCTTCACTTCAGGGTCATTTCCATGCATTTCACGGTCAATTCGCTTCACTTCACGATCATTTCCATGCATTTCACGGTCAATCCTAGCGATTTTGTTTTGATTCACAGTCATTTCCATGCATTTCACGGTTAATTCCCTTCACTTCACAGTCATTTCCATGCATTTCACGGTCAATTCGCTTCACTTCACGGTCATTTCCATGCATTTCACGGTCAATCTCGGCAATTCCGTTTTGATTCATAGTCATTTCCATGCATTTCACGGTCAATTCCCTTCACTTCACGGTCATTTCCATGCATTTCACGGTCAATTCGCTTCACTTCACAGTCATTTCTATGCATTTCATGGTTACTCCCGGCGATTCCATTTTGATTCACGGTCATTTCCATGCATTTCACGGTCAATTCGCTTCACTTCACGGTCATTTCCATGCATTTCACGGTCAATTCCGGCAATTCCGTTTTGATTCACGATCATTTCCATGTATTTCACAGTCAATTCCCTTCACTTCACGGTCATTTCCATGCAATTCACGGTCATTTCCATGCATTTCATGGTCAATCCTGGTGATTCCATTTCATTTCACGGTCATTTCCATGCATGGAATTGACCGTGAAGTGCATGGAATTGACCGTGAAATGAAACGGAATCTTCGGGGTTGACCGTGAAATGCATTGAAATGACCGTGAAGTGAAGCGAATTGACCGTGAAATGCATGGAAATGACCGTGAAGTGAAGTGAATTGATCGTGAAATGTATGGAAATGACCGTGAATCCAAACGGAATCGCCAGGATTAACTTGAAATGCATGGAAATGATCGTAAAGTGAAGCGAATTAACCATGAAATGCATGGAAATGACCGTGAAGTGAAGGGAATTGATCGTGAAATGCATGGAAATGATCGTGAATCAAGGCAAAATTGCCGGGATTGACCACGAAATGCATGAAAATGACCGTGAAATGCATGGAAATGACCATGAAGGGAAGGAAATTGACTGTGAAATGCATGAAAATGACAATGAAGTGAAGGGAATTGACCATGAAATGCATGGAAATAACCGTGAATCTAAACGGAATCGTCAAGATTGACCATGAAATGCATGGAAATGACCATGTAGTGAAGCGAATTGACCGTGAAATGCATGGAAATGACCATGAAGTGAAGGGAATTGTCCGTGAAATGCATGAAAATGATTGTAAATCAAAACAGAATCACCGAGATTGACCATGAAATGCATGGAAATGACCGTGAATCAAAACAGAATCGCCGGGATTGACCGTAAAATGCATGAAAATGACCATGAAGTGAAGCAAATTGACCGTGAAATGCATGGAAATGATCGTGAAGTAAAGGGAATTGACCGTGAAATGCACGAAAATGACCGTGAATCAAAACGGAATCACCGAGATTGACCGTGAAATGTATGGAAATGACCGTGAAATGCAGGGAAATGACTGTGAAATGCATGGAAATAATCGTGAATCAAAACGAAATCGCCGGGATTGACCGTGAAATGCATGGAAATGACCGTGAAGTATAGGGAAATGGGTGTGAAATGCATCAAAATGACTGTGAAGTGAAGGGAATTGACCATGAAATGCACGGAAATGACCATAAATCAAAATGGAATTGTTGGATTGACCATGAAATGCATGGAATTGATTGTGAAATGAAAGGAATTGACCGTGAAATGCACGAAACTGACCGTGAAGTGAAGGGAATTGACTGTGAAATGCATGGAATTGACCGTGAAGTGAAGGGGAATCGCCAGGATTGACCATGAAATGCATGGAATTGATCGCGAAGTAAATGAAATGAATGAAATTGACCACGAACTGATTGAAATTGACCACGAAGTGAATGAAATGGCTTTTCAACAATCGACCTAATGGAATCTTGAAAAATATCCAGGTTGGTTGGCTAAAGTAGCTTCTCCTACCCCAAAATCATATAGGGTACGTCAAATAATTAATTTTGGTTTAGAAGATATTCTTGTTAAATGAATAAAGAAAGAAATGGAAAAAAAAGAAAGAAATTTTTTTTTATATGCTTATATATACATATTTATATAAACATGTATTAGAGAAAATTGTAGGTAGAATAAAGTTCTCCATGTAAAAAAATTTATAAAATAAAATAAAATAAAATAAAATAAAATTTAGCATGGACTGGCACGACCTACAGTTATGGGTACGGTTATAATCTGTATCTATAAGTAAAATGACCTTCAAAACATATCAAATACTCTTCGATATGTATCAAAAATTGCAGGATTTTTTAGGCAAACTCGCTGGACAGTTCTGGACCTTTTTTATCATATCGAAAGACCTTCGATATATCGAATGACCTTCGAAACATATCAAAGGACACATTGAAAAAACAGGGGCTATGGATATGGCTATGGTTTTTATCCATAGCCATAGAAAATTTCCTTTTTTTATTATTATTTTTTTTTTAATTAATTTTTTTGGTTGTTGTAATCCCACTGCTTTTTGTGGGTCCTATAATGAGGTATGTGTTATATCCAAACCGTCCATATATTTGGCGAACTCGTACTAAGGCTTGAGATGAAAAATGTGACAAATCTAGCTATCAAGTGGACCACACTGTGAAAGGCGGCGGAGGATTGAACGTCTACCATTGAAACCCTTTTAGGGGTCACAGAAGTTTTGGATCATTATGAAATTTGTTTTTCCTCTTCATCCAGGTCTTTATGACCTTATGATGAATAGATTGGATGGAAAATAAATGTTATGGTGGGCCCTACAAAAGTTTTAACGGTGAAAATTAATTTTCCCGCTACTCTTTGTGGTGTGGTCCAGTTGATCTTTGGATATGATTTTTATATATATATAAAATGCTCCAAAAAGATCTCAAAATATGGATGAATGTTGTGGATATAATAAATACATAACTGTGGGGCCCATGCAACTTTGTTCTTTGTTGAACCGTTCGTATAATCCGGAGTTCGAGGAGCGTCAACACTCGTCTTCGAGCACTACTAATCCGCTTGAAGGAAAAAGCAAGGGCATTTTCGACCTTTCGCAAGCCATCCGTACATCTGGGGCTTATTCTTAAGAGGTAAAAAGAAAAGAAGTGGGCTTTAAAATGTAAATGAGCCATATATGGGTCGTATAGTTGTAAATTTCTCAAAAAACTGAAGCAGATCCAAATCTCAGGTGGACCACACCATAGGAAAAACTGGTATTTGACCATTAAAAACTTATTGTGGGCCACAAAAGTTTTGGATCAATCTGGTATTTATTTTTTCCCTTTATTTAATGGTGGATCATGCAATCACAACTATTTCCTATAGTGTGGTTCATCTTAGAATTGGATCTGCCTCATCTTTGGGCTCATTCACTAAAATGATCTGGAAAAATGGATGGACGGTGTAGATATAGAATACATATATCAAGGTGGCTCCCACGGTAAGTGGGGCACCATCTTGGGTGATGCCGGGCCGCAACTAACCCGCTCCCTTGGCAAATGGGCAAGGCTGACCGGGACGAAGCATATACGAGTTGGGGGCCGTTCCCATCATGATTTCAACGGCTTGGATCCTCGGTCTATGGGTCTAATTTCGCTGGTAAGATAACATATTGTTCAAGGAGTTTTTTCCTACTGTACATCTCACGTTTAAGCCAGCAACTTTATCACGCCCGTTCAAACTTACTAAACCAAATTAAGCCCCTAATGTACGGGTGACTTTTCACCGGACCAAAATACCCCCGTTCCTTTTGGAAGCGAATCGACTGGTGTGTGAAGACGAGCACTGACGCTCCTTGAACTCTGAGTTGTACGAACGGTTCAAAAGATATTAAAGTTACATGGCCCCACAATTATGTATTTATTATATCCACAACGTTCGTCCATATTTCGAGATCATTCCATAGCATTATCGGAATATTGATTTTCACCCTTAAAAATTTCATAGGGCTCGCCATAACACTTATTTTCCATCCAATCTATTCATAAGGTCAGAAAGACCCAAATGAGGAGGAAAAATAAATTTCATATTGTTCGGAAACTTCCGTGACTCCTAAAAGGGTTTCAATGGTAGACTTTTAATCCCCACTGCTTTTTAAAGTGTGGTCCACTTGATAGTTAGATTTGTCTTATTTTTCATCTCAAGCCTTAATATGAGCTCGCCAAATAGATGAACGGTTTGGATATAACACATACCTCATGATAAAACCTACAAAAGCAGTGGGAGATTGCAGCAGCAAAAAAAAAAAAAAAAAAGCATAGGAGCACAGGACAGTGCTTTTTATTAATATTATTATTATTATTTTACAAGGTGAAATTTTTTCTCCTTATATTTTTCTCTGATACATATTTACATAAATATGTATATATAATCATATAAAAATATTTTTCTCTTTTTATTCATTTATTTCTTTATTCATTTAACAAGCATATCTCCTAAACCAGAATGAATTACTTGCCGTACCATATATGATTTTGGAGTAGGAGAAGCTACTTTAGCCAAACAACCTAGTTATTTTCCAAGATTCCATCAAGTCAATGGTCAAAAATTCATTTCATTCACTTCGCCATCAATTTTAATCAGTTCGCGGTCAATTTCATTAACTTTATTCACTTCACGGTGAATTTCATTTACTTGTAGTCAATTTCATTCACTTTGTGGTCAATTTCATTCACTTCATGGTCAATTTCGATCAGTTCGCGGTGAGTTTCATTAACTTCACGGTCAATTTCATTCACCTCGTGGTGAATTTCATTCATTTCGTGGCTAATTTCATTCACTTCGCGGTCAATTTCATTCACTTTGCGGTCAATTTCTATCAGTTCGTGGTGAATTTCATTAACTTTACAGTCAATTTCAATCAGTTTGCAGTGAATTTCATTCACTTTGCGGTCAATTTCATTCACTTCGCGGTGAAGTCTGTTCACTTTGCGATCAATTTCATTCACTTCGGGGTGAATTTTACTCACTTCGTAGTGAATTTCATTCGATTCGCGGTGATAAGGGGAGCAAAGAGTGGACAAGGGAAGGCCATTAGGTGAATCGACCTAGCTGCTAGTAAGCTTCTCAAGTAAGTGAACAAGTGTGTGAACATTGGCAACTCAATCTTCGGAGGCGTGCCCCGGGGTCGAAATTGGCGATGAGTTCCGCTACAGGGTGGTGCTTTCCATCATTGGCCTTCATCAGCCTTATCATGGTGGAATAGATTACACAAAGGTAAGGAGAAGGATTCTGGCTACGAAATATCAACATTCCTCCTAGTTAATCATGTAACTCATTAAGGTCCTTAGATGCAGGTGAGGCAGCGATTCAGGAGGCAGAGCCGGATTATGATGAGGACCAGGACGAGTTCTCATATATGCAGTACCACGACGGCTTTGCTTAGGTGGCCTGGATTGGCGGGACTTTTCAGTGGGACTATTTTTGACCTTTTGACTCTGTTTATTTACATGTATATGAGACTCAGAGATGTATTCATACTTTGGAGACAGTTGAGATCTATTTTATTTTCCATATAGTGATATGTATATCCTTTAGTCTTCTGCTTGCTTTTATCACTGAATCTAGAGTATGAATTGCAGTTTTGGTATAATTTTACTCATGTGAATGCTTTAACTCAGACAACATTGAATCATAAACATTTTTGTTGTATAAGTGACGGTTTGGAACTCGGGAGTCGGGTTTAAACACGACCCCCGATTTTCAGGGTGTTACACTTGTACTTGCCAAAATCCGTTATCTTAACTACATTCCAATAAAACTACATTTATCTGCCAAAAGGAAACTTTGAAAATCAGCCAAAAAGGAAGCATAGGCACATACCCCTTTTCAAATATAGTGAACGGTTCAGATCACTCAATCTATAACCCTATAGCTTAAAATTAGTCATGAAATGCCAAGGAAGAAAGGAAAAATATTATTGATGGATCAAAACTAGAGCTTAGGATATTGTTGGCTTGTCACAAGCTGAGGACTACCAAATCCCCATTCTCACCAACCAGAGATATAGATACCTCTTCGATATATTTAATTTCCAGCACTCGACTCAGTAGCAGGAGAGAGCCTTGAGAGATCAAAATTACGTAGAAAAGCCCACAAAGAAGGGGTGCTCTGCCATTTAGGAAGTCTAAGAACCACCACATTCATGCCTAAATTCTGCTTAACACAAAATGAGTTGCAGAAAGTTAACATGTCAGAGAAATTCATCCAGTTCAAAAGTAAAGTCAGGAACAGGGGAATTGACCATCCCTTTTAACAAAAAAAGGTGTCTGATTTCCCTCTTTCATTCTCACATCTCAGTCAAGCTCAGAATGTAGTCCATTCCATACATTCTGGCCTATTATCTATCACTATGCATTTTAACTGCTTTTATTTCTATTTATTTATTTACTTTGCTCGTCTGCCCAAAATCTCTTAGTTCTGCGTAGCAAGGCTAGGTATGATTTTATTTTGCCTACCTAGTTCTCTGACAAGATTATGTGATGCATGGTCAGACATATAACATTATTGCAAATTTAAAATTTTCTTGAAAATTGCCTATCCCTTAAAGTAAAGACCTATTTCTCTTTTATAACCGAGACCCTTACCTAGACCTTTGCAGTGGCAGGCCAATCACGGGAGTCTTTTTTATGTTAGGGGCTTCTTCGATCTCTTGATCCCAAGGGAAGTCCATGAACTCTAGTTGATCGTGGACACAGACAAGCCTGATCAGCTATTGGCGACTCCCAATAGTCAAACGTGCCACTTTCTGTAAGTGTTATGGTTGCTAGCTCCTTTACGTTGTCAAATTTTGTGGTGCCAAAAATACTATCTCTGTCTTGTGTAGCATGAAAGTATACATATGTTCAAGACATTGCTTCATCAAAGTTTCAAGTTGAGAATGAAGCTCTACTTCAATATCTTGTGTGTTGTACACATCTGTAAGCTTTTAAGCTACATCAAAAAGACTCAAGATTTTATTCAACTCAAGAACGAAAAATCTAAGCTTTTCAAGATCTCAAATTCAAGCTACATCATGCAGAGATCTCAAGCTTCATAATCTTCAAAGGTCAGTCAACATCTGAAGAACTGAAGTTTAAATTTTCATACTTTATGTCCCATGTATGTTTAACACCCTGAAAATCGGGGGTCGAGTAAAAATCCAACTCCCGAGTTCCAAAATATTATTTATGCAACATAGATAATATTAGATGCATGTTGTCAGTAAACAGGCATTAAACAAGATTGGGATTAAGCCAAAACAATATATCATACTCCAGAGACAGTTAAATTAACAAGCGGAAGACTGTGATAGTATGTATAACATATATAAACTGTTGTATGTCTCCAAAGTGTGAACATGTTACCAGGTTATATACATACATGTATACTCCAAAAGTAAACAAAAAGAATATACATGAGTGCTCTAAAAAAATAAAATGACAAGTGTCAAGGCATCTAATCAACCTCCCTATAATCCCGTCAATCAGAACACGCACAATGGAGGGATCCTCCTCCTCATCATCAAGTCCAGCTCTGCTTCTCAAGCAGCGCCATCATCTGCAACCAAAATAGGGACTGGTGGGTGTCCGAAAACACTATCCCGTAATGTGGGAGTGAGTGATCAGCTCAGTGGAATAATAGAGCAGAGATTAGCATATCATCAAATCAATCATGCGATAATAGTAAAATAATAAATCAAACATTGCTAAATACTGTTGTTAATGTAATATGACATGACATGATAGATGCCCTCACCGACGATCTCCCTCATACGACATCATCTTACGCTCGCGGCATACTTTCTTCTCACAGTGCTCCACATCTTCTAGGCACATGCAATGTGATGTAGATATGATTACCACGTAGTTATTAGTCCTTTTCATACAGTAGGATTGGAAAACTAAGGTACCTTCCTTATATCAATCCCAACACAGATCCTGTCTAGGGTAGCCACTCCTAGTAATCTCATACGATGTTATATTTGTAGGTCGCTGCAAGGGCTGTCAGGGCTGTTGCTCGCACTCGTTGCACCGCTCCCCCATCACCTTATCAATACAGGCCTAATTATCCTTAAGACCGCATCAGGACTCGTCGCCCCCATGTGGTGTCAAGATAAACTCAAGGTCACTACAAAGGGTTCGTCACTTGATCAGTGTAGGCCGACAACAAGAATATAGTGTCTCATACCACCATAATCTGCTCAGAGTAGGGTGCTCACTGGTCACTACGGGGAGGTTTGTGGCCCCAGTGTAGGCCGACAGCTCGACCACGGTGTCCCATACTACCATGCCCGGCTCATGAGTCTTTATGGATCAAGGTACCATGGTTGATAGGGTTTCCAATGGTAAGTTCAGTACCCTAGGTTCAAGCAGTTATGACACATACATGGTGAACATACAATGGCCAGTCGAGTTACTTGACGGGCTCGACTAGTACGAGCGCATCTCAAGCTGAGCGACATGAAGTGCATGAAACATTTCGTGTGGCCTAACCACTGCCGCCAACCCAAGACACGACTTGCGTTCATCGACGCGTCCTTTGTGGCCAATAGAAGCCAACCACGAATTTACTCTGTTACCGACTGCCTGGACTAAGCATAGTCTCAAACATTTATAAATCAGTATCAATAATCATGTGAGAGTAATTGAAATGCAATACAATAATACAAGCATGTTATCACATGTTATAACATACAACTTAAGCAATTCATTCAACACATGCATTTCATACATACAATGTAATCCCTACATATTGCCAACATGATGGAAATCGTTTACATCAGCATATTACTTGAGAATTTAATCTCAAAACTATTTCATAACACCATATACTCAATACATACTAATACAAACATTCATACAAACACTTAGTCTACACACTTAAGTCTACATAGTGTATGTCGACTCAAAGTGCGCCTTTGGGCGAATCTCTTCGCCAAACCAATTATGCACGCATTCCTAATATTCTAATGCGACAAAAATCCATGTCAACCATTTCAGCAAAATATGGATGTATACAGTATTTCCTACAAATGACTAAAATGCCCTAAATCTCATATTTTTCCTACGTTTACGAAATAGGAAACGAACAGCATGTTGTACATGTCAAACGGCGTTGCCGTCGATAATCTACTATTAAACAACATTGAAAGCGTTGAAAACAGCTAATCAAAGCGTCTAAAATCCGCACCTTTCACTTTATATGTGTATCGTTTCGAACGGAGCGTATATGCTTCGTCAACGGCGTACAACGACCTAATGCACACGTACATCAGCTACTTTACTATTTGAATCGAAGAAATCCCCAAATCAGCAAGTAGTTAGGATTTTTCTTACCTAGAAGTGCGTTGGAATCGCCGAAAAAGTGATTGGAGTGCGCTGCTTTAGCACGTGTAGCAGCAGCAGCAAGTGGCAGGAATATCTCTCCTACACTCTCTCACAAACTCTCACTTTTTCTCTCTCAATCTAGGGTTTTAACCAAATTCGGATGGGAGAGAAATGAGAGGGTTTAAGGCCCTTATATAGCCCAAAACCTTCTCAAAATAGACTTGGGAACAAGGTTTACTTGGGTTATAACCAAATCGGGGCTGTTCTGGTCCAAAAGAGCATTTCTGAGGTCCCCTGGCTGAACGCGGTCGGACTTAAGCTCAGTCATACTGGATCTAGCACACATCAAGTTTTCAGACCGAAAGAGTTCACAGATCGCACGTGGCGGTCCAATTTCAGTTCAGCGGTCACCGCACCTAGATCAGGTCTACAAGTCTCATGATATGAAAGAGAAATTTTTTCTGATCCGAGGGTGTAATTGGCTGAATTCTGACGGTCAGAACGCTTAATAATAACGCGACAAGTCATGTGCCAGATTTGAATTAAAATTTCCAAACTTAACCCTTTTCTCACTCTCTTCACTCCAGGCTCAATGAAATAGCCTCTGAAAGTCGGTTGGCCTTGATTTTCGAAACGATTGTCAAGTCCAACAAGGCTGTCATAATTGTCTAAGATTGTAGGTATCGGACTTTCGACGCGCGGTCTAGATCCAATATAAAGTTTCAAAGGGTTCCTGAGAGCAAACGGGTTTAGAGTTTGATCCTAGATTTCAGGATATTATAGCACCATTGATTCTACAAGTTTTGGGTCTTGTAGAAAGTATTTAAAGCGATCAGGGACAAATTTACAGCTACTCCAGCGTAGTGCTAGCTACCTTACTCTTAATTTTTAAAGGAATTAATCCTAAGTGATTTATTTGGCTATGAAATTGGGTTCTGAGCGGTTACCAAGGTGTTTTCGTTGACCCATTACCTAAGGACGTCTAATCCCAGGTTGGCAAAAAATCCGGGGTGTTACAGTACGAAAGACCTTAGATTGACCTTTGGGTAGGTCATTTCGGATACATAATTCAATTATTCTTTTTATAAGTTTGTAGTATGTTCTAAGACTAGTCCTGGACTTTGTTCAACTAGTCCTAGCACTGGCTCGACCAGTCTTAGATATTTTAGGACCAGTCATACGTTTGTTGTAAATTTTTAAATTTTTTGTTGTGCTACGACCAGTCCTGGAGACTGTTCAACCAGTCATGTGAACAGTGTCGACTCGTCCTGCGACCAGTCTTGGATCTACGACTCAAAGTATAACAACTAAATCTGGTGCTTCATGACTAGTCATAAGATGCTTACGACTAGTCGTGGAAGGATCACGACCAGTCATAGACTGCTTTCGACCAGTCGTGGAATGGTCTGATCCAATCGCACTTAAAATTTCAAAAATCCATTTCTCCTACGACCAGTCGTAGTGTCCACAGGACCAGTCGAAGGTGCGATTTCTGTAACTATAAATAGATGACGAATTTCAGAGTTTTATGACTCAATTTAAGATAAATCAAGGGATCACTCTGAAAGATAAGTTAGTCTTATTTTAAACTACATTGTGCATATATAATATTCTCTTTTGTTAACTTTATACATTTGATTTTGTTTCTATATTCCAATCTGAATTGAAAAAGGGAATTATGATATTCCTTCTTCTTGGAATCAAACTCAAATAGAACTAGCCTAACTGGTTTAATTTAAAATTAATCTAGAATCTAGAACCATTTCAAAGTGAGTATTGGACATTGAACCTCAACAATCAAACTTCTACTCCAATTGGTTTTTCCGGGCTAGTACAAAAGGAGAATTCCAGGTATTTTACATTTATGTAAATTTTCTTTATTTTGATTTTATTTGAGATTAAGCTAAAAAATTTTTATTGTGTTGGTTATCTGAGGAGAGCCAGAAAACTCAGAAGTGGAGGTTTTTCTAATTATGTATGCCTTTTTTAAAAAGATACAATTGTGAAGGTTTTAGGTGAACCTGAGAAACCCATTTTCATAGTAAACGCTAATATCCACTGTGTGAGGATATTAGGAGTGAAGTAGCAAGCTGTGTAGCTGTTGTTTAATAGTTGGTGAACACACAGGCGAACCTATAACTCTCTGTGTTTTGTGGATGTGTGATTTATATTTCCTATCTTTTATCATTCTAATTTGTGGGATGTATATGTGGATGTGAATGTTGTATTAATATTTACATTTCAAGCACTGTGAAAAATATTGTAATAATTTAGATTTAAATTCTTACAATTTATTTCAATTGTTTGCTATTTATTTATTCCTCATTAGTTTGAATTTTTGATACAAAGAGCGTTCTAGAAATAAGGTTGTCCTACCATAAACCCTTGGTTTTATGGTGAACAACATTTATATCAACATCTCAATACTTGTTTATTAAGGTTGCATTTCATTTCAGCATTGTGAATTGATTTTCTTTATTTGACTATCTCATTCTTTAAATTCTGCTATTATTATTTTAAATTTGGCATAGTCCTATTCACCCCCCTCCCCCCCTCTAGGACATATAGCTTGGCCTTTTCAAGTGGTATTAAAGACTAATAGCTCATTTTAATTCTTTTTATTTGGATTTATTTACTGAGCTAATCGATCTAAGATATATTTAAGATGTCAAATTTTGATAGCCTTTCAATCACTAGGCCTCCACCTTTCGATGACACCAATTATGCCTATTGGAAAGCCAGGATGAGAATTTTCCTTAAATCCATGGATGAAAGTATGTGGCTAGCCACAGTGAATGAATGGACCCCTCCTACCACTGAAGTAACTGAGATCGATGGATCAAAATCAATGAGAATTACACCTTATTTCTCTTGGACCACACTTCAGAAAAGTGAGAGTAGTGCAAATGCAAAAGTACTAAATGCAATTATTTACGCATTATCACCGAATGAATTCAATAGAATTATATCCTTGATTTTGCAAAGCAAGCTTGAGATATTTTAGAAATGACATATAAGGGAACATCAATTGTTAAGAAATCTAAGATTCAAATCCTCACAACCAAATTTGAGGAAATACGTATGGAAGAAAATGAAATGTTCATGGACTTCTATACAAGATTAAATGACATTGTGAACTCTATGTGGGGTCTTGGTGATAAAATTCCAGAAAATAAAATTTATGCTAAAATACTACGCTCACTTCCTGAACGGTTCAATTTTAAGGTAAACGCGATCCAGGAACTTCCTGATACGAACAATATGAGGGTAGGGGAATTAGTTGTCTCTTTACAGACTTATGAGTTAACTTTTAAAGCTCTAAAAGGTAAATCTATTGCTCTTAAATCTTTTAAAAATAGTTTTCAGGAAAAAGATAACAATTTTGATTTGGAAAACTCTGAAGATAATATGACCCTTTTAATGAAAAAGTTTTACAAATTTTTCAAAAGTAAAAAGAGGGTTGATTTTTAAAACTCGAATGATAAGAAGAAATCTAAACCTAAAACTCGAAAATCATTAAAAAACAGTTAGTGTTATAACTACCATGAATTTAGCAAACAAGTGTCTTAAAAAGGATAAACTCAAAAAGAAGGACATGTTGGTTACTTGGGATGAATCCTCTGACTCTGAAGCCACTTCTAAATTAGAAGATTCTAAAACCGAGTCAGGGAGTGAAGTTAAAGCTCTTACGACTCTAGCCAAGTTCACTTTTTTAGATAATTATTCAACCAGTGAAGAAAATATGAATAGTGATTGTGAAAATGAAGGTGATCTTCAAGATGCTTACAATGCCCTATACAAGGAAAGTTGTAAAATTGCTCTCAAACTTAAACTTCAAAAAGAAAAGTTTTCAAAGCTGAAAGAAAATTTTGAGACTCTTGTTTTAGAAAAATCTCATATTTCGAATTATTTTGAAAAGATTAAATGCGATTTAGAATTCAAAACCTCCCAAATTGAAAATCTGAAATTTGAAAATGAAAAACTTAAACTTGAAGTCTCTTCTCTTTTTAGTGTAAATGATACATGGAAGTATGCCCAAGGAGATCCAATGTTAGAAAAACTTTTATCTGGATCAAGGAAATGTGGCGATCGATCCAGATTGGGCTACGATAAAAATGTTTCTCTTAAACAGAAGATTACGCCTCCTAAGTTTATAAAAGGAGAGACCTTAAACTCAAAAGGGAAAAGCACAAGTCAATTTTTTTCTAAAAATACTAAAACTTTTTAAAAACCTAAAAGCAACTATATCAACTATAAAAATCAAAACCGAAGCCCTTTAACCGAAAAAATAGTTGATTTGCTTAAGGAGCTTTTAAAATCTAACTTAGTAGGTCATTCTTACAACAACTACAAACAAAAAAGACCAACTATACTCCTAAACCTAAAACAGTTATGAAATGGGTTCCTAAGGTTACCTGTTTGGTTGCCCACGTCGCTTTCAAAGCTACAAGCCATTTAAAGTGGTACTTAGACAGTGGATGCTCAAGACATATGACTGGTGATAAAGGTCTATTCACTGATCTCAAAGATATGACTGATGGTTTAGTCACATTCGATGATGGCAGCAACTGCAAGATTATTGGCCAAGGTACGGTTCAACTCTATAACCTCCCTTTGTTTAAAAATATTTTATACGTTAAAGGTTTAAAACACAATCTACTAAGCATATCTCAAATATGAGATAACAATCATAGTGTAAAATTTTCTAACCAAGGTTGTGAAATTCTAAACAATAAGGGTTCAGTAATTTTAACCGGTCCCAGAACTTCTGAAAACTGCTATATCGTTAGTGAATCCAGCTCATCTAGTTAAACGTATTACATGGTCCAAACCAATGAGACAAATTTGTGGCATAAACGCCTTGGACATGTACACTGCCGTAATCTAATTAAGCAAAAGAGAACTAATAAGAGGTCTACCAAAATTACAGAAAGTAGACAAAATATGTGGTGAATGTTAGATTGACAAGCAAATAAAGAGCTCTCACAAAAAGGTGAACTCCAATGCCACATCAAGACCACTCGAGCTTTTCTATATGGATCTTATAGGACCTACCAGGATGGAGAGTTATGGTGGCAAAAAATACATTTTGGTAATCGTGGATGATTTTACTAGATTCACTTAGGTAGCTTTCTTAAGGGATAAATCAGAAACTCTTGAAAAAAAAGAGTTCTCAAACGGATCCAAACGGAAAAATGTTCTCAAGTTTGTAAGATCTGTAGTAATCATGGATTTGAATTTACGAATAGCAGTTTTGAGAAATTCTGTTGTGATCAGAGGATATAACATGAATTCTCTACTCCTAAAATCCACAAAAAAATAGAATTGTAGAAAGAAAAAATAGAGTGCTTCAAGAAATGGCTAATGTAATGTTGAATAGTATGAAGCTATCTAAAAATCTTTGGGCTGAAGCAGTAAATACTGCCTGCTATATAATCAACCGAGTTTATACAAGTAAGTCAAATAATAAAGCTACTTACGAAATGTGGTTTGATAAGAAGCCTACTATCAAATACTTTCGAGTTTTTGGCAGTAAGTGCTATATTTTACGTGATCGTGAAAATCTGGAAAAATTTGACACTAAAAGTGATGAAGGGATCTTTTTAGGATATTCTTTAAATAGTCGCACATATCATGCTCTAAACAAAAGGACCGATGTTATTCAAGAATCGATAAATGTGGTCATAAACGATCACTTGGATACACCTGCCCTAAGTTCAGATAGTGATGAAGTTCTTGTAATTGACAAACCAGATACTTCATCAAGTCAAAACAATTCTAAATTGATGACTGTTAAAGATCATCCAACCACTCAAATTCTTGGAAACCCTCTCACTGGTGTGTGTACTCGTAGATAATTAGAAGATATATGTAATTACGTGTGCTTTACAACTCAGATTGAACCGACAAACGTAAAAGAAGCTCTTACTGATGAAAACTAGATTGTTGCGATGCAAGAAGAGCTTAACCAATTTATGAGAAATGATGTTTGGTACCTTATTCCTAGACCTAAAGATAAATATATTATTGGTACTAAGTGAATTTTCAAAAATAAGTCTGATGAACTTGGTAATATAATTCGAAACAAGGCTAAACTGGTTGTACAAGGGTACACTTAAATTGAAGGAATTGATTATGATGAAACCTTTGCCCCAGTAGCTCGTCTTGAATCAATCAGACTATTTATATCCATTGCATGCTTTAAAAAATTTAAAATGTATCAAATGGATGTAAAGAGTGCCTTCTTAAATGACGATCTACATGAAGAAGTGTATGTTGAACAACCATCGAGTTTTGAAGACCCTAAGAATGTTGATCATATCTATCGCCTAAAAAAAGGCTCTCTACGATTTAAAACAAGCTCCCAGGGCTTAGTATGAAAAATTGACTAAGTTTTTATTAAGTCATAATTTTTAAATGGGAAGTGTGGATAAAACTTTGTTTGTTAAGAAACTTAATGATCACATCTTAATAGTGTAAATCTACATTGATGATATTATTTATGGATCTACCTGTTCTGACATAATTGTTAAGTTTGCAGATTTAATGAAATCTAAGTTCGAAATGAGCATGGTTGGGGAATTGAACTATTTTCTTGGGTTGCAAGTAAAACAACAACCTAATGGTATCTTCATTTCTCAGACCAAATATGCTTGAACTTAATCAAAAAGTTTGGATTTGAGAATGGTAAGAATTTTGATACTTCTATGAGTACAACCTTGAGACTCTCAAAGGACTCTATAGGTAAAAATATTGATCCTAAATTATATCGCACTATGATTGGCAGTTTACTTTATTTAACTGCTAGTCGACTTGATATTACTTTAAGTGTGGGTATTTACGCTAGATATCACTCTGATCCTAAAGAATCTCATTTAACTGTTGTTAAGCGGATTATGCGATATGTCACAAGTTCAGCTAATTTGGGTCTCCGGTATCCATATGATACTAGTGTTCAGTTGGTAGGGTACACTGATGTTGATTGGGCTGAAAATATCAATGATAGAAAATCAACCAGTGGGGGTTGTTTTTATATTAGAAATTATTTGGTTTCTTGGTTTAGCAAGAAGTAAAGTTCTATATCACTCTCTACTGCTGAGGCCGAATACATCGCAGCTGGAAATGCATTTACTCGGCTTGTTTGGATGAAACGTATGTTAAGTGATTATGGAATTGCACAGGATTCAATGGTTTTATATTACGATAATTCCAGTGCAATAAATATTTTTAAAAAATCCAATTTAGCATTCACGTACCAAGCACATTGACATTAGGTATGATTATATTTGTGAATTAGTGGAAGAAAAAAATAATATCTTTGGAATGCATTCCGACCGAGACTCAACTTGCTGACATTTTCACTAAACCGCTCGACAAAAGAAGGTTTAATAAATTAAAAGTTGATCTTGGTATGTGCATTGTAAATTGATTATTCATGCATATGTGTATCATAGTGTAAATATATTTGATAATTTATGTGTTTAAATTTTAAATTTTTATGAAAAATACAAGTTTTTATTGGTACACGACCAGTCGTGAATGTGCTCGATCGATCATGGTACGACCGGTCGAGGATAGTTCAAGACAGGTCGTGGAGCATGCTGATCTCTTTAAAATTGAGAAAAACCATTTTCTTTTTCATTTCTTCCTTCTTCTTCAACGGGTGTGGCAGACTAATCGTACCTAATTGCTTCATTCTTCAAGGTGAGTGCTCCATTTTAGTTTTCCTTGTAGATTTATGCTCTAATCACTTCATATTCTTCTTTGGTGTTGTTGATTTTAAGTTTTCTTAAAGATTTTGGGGTTTTCTACACCCAAATCTGATTTTAGTAAACCCCACTCTATCCTATTTGTATCTTTTTGATTCTTTGAGTTTCTTCATACAAATGGATGCTAGGGGAAAAAAGAAAACTTCCCGTGGTCTATCCTCTTCCAAATCTACTCTAATAACTCGTCGTCACCTTCAGTCACCCGAAGATGATCCCTCTTATGTTCGGAATTTTAGAATGCGAAAAGTTATTGTTGAGCGACCTGTATTTCTTGATCACATTGCTCCATTTGGTATCGTTCCACTCCTCCAAGCTGTAGGATGGGATAACATCCTACATTGGGTGGGCTTGCATATCAATCTATTGCTCAGTCCATGTTTGCATGTATCTCTGATTTTTTTACTGAGAATTTAACATTTAAAATTGATGCTAGAGAAGGTCCATTTGAAATTGACCGCCATTTAATTTCAGGGTTAATGGACATACCTATTAATGATGGGGTATTCTAATTCATACTTTAACTGAGAAACCCTCCGAATCAGAAAAATGCATGCTCACTAGAGATTTATGTAATATGAATGTGCAATGGACTCATAAAGGGAATGCGCTCCCCTCAAAGTACTTGTTACCCAGATACAGGGTTCTCCACATAATCTTTACTTTAAATCTATATCCGTGTTCTGGTAACAAAACAGAACTGACTTCCTTTATGGTTTGAATTTTACACTCTGTCATTTCTGATACTAAAGTTTGTCTTTCATCTTTCATATGTCATTCCATTATTCAGTTCCATCTCCATCCAGGTCATAGTGATATTCCATTTGCCTATCTTATGACTGTTTTAGCTTCTCATATGCTGGTTGATATGCCTGTTAGAGAGGCTCTCATCCATCATCTTATTTTTAACAATTTAAATATTAACAAGATGAAGTTGGAATTGGCTCATGGCCAAGTGGATACGGGTGGTGGTGGAGCTGAAGCAGGGAATAAAGAAGAAGCTGATGATCTTCCTCCTGATGATGTTAATATGGATGATATTTTTTATGAACTTGAATCTGATTCTGCTAATGATTCTGACTATGAGCCATCTGAATTTGATGCTCATCTTCATGCTCTAGAGGAGAAGGTAGAGAACATGAATGTTGCCCATGATATGTAGTTTAAATATATGCGCAAGTATCTTAGGTGCTTACACAAGGAACTTCATCAACTTGATCCTACCATACCTGCTCCATCTTCAGGATCTGATTAAGTGATTTACTCTTTGGTCTGTAATAACTTTAAGTCTACTTGTGTTAGTTTATGAACTTTATCTGGTTTACTGAATTTTTGTTTGAACTAGTTAATGATATGTGGACTTTATTTGCTTATATCTTGACCAGTTAGTCTCTTCTTACTCCTGTTTCTTATGCTTTTTTATTTTTTTTCTTCCTTTGTCATATTGTGACAAAAAGGGAGAAAATTTATATGGTTGATTGATATGGATTGATTGTGAGGAGTATCATAATTTTTTTTTGATAAATGGATATATGATGTGCTACTCAGGGGGAGTATGTGAGGAGATATTTTGTCTATGTTGTGCCTAGTTCATAATGCAATGTTAACTAGTGCATAATTCTTTAATCAAGCTGTAACTGGTTTTGTTTTCTCTTATAACTGGTGTATGATTCTTGTGTACATATTGGAGATATTATTTGTAAGAGTGTTTTGTCACAAATTTGACAAAGGGGGAGATTGTTAGTGTTATGGCTGTTAGCTCCTTTATGTTATCAAATTTTGTGGTGCCAAAAACACTATCTATGTCTTGTGTAGCATGAAGGTGTACATATGTTTAAGACATTGCTTCATCAAAGTTTCAAGTTGAGAATGAAGCTCTACTTCAATATCTTGTGTGTTGTACACATCTGTAAGCTTTTAAGCTATATCAAAAAGACTCAAGATTTTGTTCAACTTAAGATGAAGAACAACTCAAGAATGATAAATCTAAGCTTGTGAAGATTTTGTTCAACTTAAGATGAAGAACAACTCAAGAATGATAAATCCAAGCTTGTGAAGATCTCAAAATTCAAGCTACATCATGTAGAGATCTTAAGCTTCATAATCTTCAAAAGTCGATCAGCATTTGAAGAACTGAAGTTTCAATGTTCATACTTCATGTCCCAGGTATGAAAGACCTTAGATTGACCTTAGGGTAGGTCATTTCGGATACATAATTCAATTATTCTTTTTATAAGTGTTGTAGTCTGTTCTAAGACTAGTCCTAAACTTTGTTCGACTAGTCCTAGCACTGGCTCGACAAGTCTTAGATATTTCAGGACCAGTCCTAAGTTTGTTGTAAAATTTTAAAATTTTTAGTTGTGCTACAACCAGTCCAGGAGACTGTTTGACCGGTCGTGTGAACAGTGTTGACTCGTCCTACGACCAGTCCTGGAACTATGAATCGAAGTATAGCAACTAAATCTGGTGCCTCACGACCAGTCGTAGGGTGCTTACGACCAGTCATGGAGGGATCACGATTAGTCGTAGACTACTTTCGACCAGTCGTGGAACGGTCTGATCTGATCACGCTTAAAATTTCAAAAATTCGTTTCTCCTACGACCAGTCGAAGGTGTGATTTCTGTAACTATAAATAGATGACGAATTTCAGAGTTTTGTAACTCAATTCAAGATAAATCAAGGGATCACTCTGAAAGATAAGTTAGTCTTATTTTAAGCTACATTGTGCATATATAATATTCTCTTTCGTTAGCTTTATAGATTTGATTTTGTTTCTATATTCCAATCTGAATTGAAAAGGGAAATTATGATATTCCTTCTTCTTGGAATCAAAATCAAATAGAGCTAGCCCAACTGGTTTAATTTAAAATTAATCTAGAATCTAGAACTATTTCAAATTAAGTATTGGACATTGAACTTCAACATTTGAACTTCTATTCCAATTGGTTCTTTCAGGCTGCTACAAAAGGAGAATTTCAGGCATTTTACATTTGTGTAAATTTCCTTTATTTTGGTTTTATTTAATATTAAGCCAATAAAATCTCATTGTGTTAGTTATTTGAGGAGAGCCTAAAAACTCAGAAGTGGAGGTTTTTTTTAATTGTGTAAGCCCTTTTTAAAAAGACACAATTGTGAAGGTTTTAGGTAAACCTGAGAAACCTATTTTCATAGTGAACGCTAATATCCACTGTGTAAGGATATTAGGAGTGGAGTAGCAAGCTGTGTGGCTATTGTTTAACAGTTAGTGAACACACAGGCGAACCACTATAACTCTCTATGTTTTGTGGATGTGTGATTTATATTTCCTATCTTTTATCATTCTAATTTGTGGGATGTATATGTGGATGTGAATGTTGTAATATTTACATTTCAAGCACTGTGGAGAATGTTGTAATAATTTAGATTTAAATTCTTACAATTAATTTCAATTCCTTGCCATTTATTTATTCCTCATTAGTTTGAATTTTTGATACAAAGAGCGTTTTAGAAATAAGGTTGTCTTATCATAAACCCTTGGTTTTTATGGTGTAAGGTTGTCCTTAGAACAATATTTATATCAACCTCTCAATACTTGTTTATTGAGGTTGCATTTCATTTTAGCATTGTGATTGATTTTCTTTATTTGGCTATCTTATTCTTTAAATTCCGCTGTATTATTTTAAATTTGGGATAGTCCTATTCAACCCCCCCCCCCCCCCCCCCCCAATACATATAGCTTGGCCTTTTCACTTTCAACCATCTTAGAAATGAATTTCATAACCAAGAAAATGAGGTAAAACCAATTGAATCAAATACACCTTGCATCGCACCAAAGAGCTTCAAGCGCATGAGTATCCTCCCCTTCTCCCCGTGACAGATTGCGTGGGTGGGGGTGGGGGGTCGAGCCTGCGAGCTGCATTCACATCCTCCCATGTAAGTGTCCCAATGGTCTAATAATAAGATCTCATATTTATGAATGCTCACACACTTATGTAGGGTAAGTTAAAAGCATTAACTCATCATTGAATCTGATAATAGAAACTTTTCATCTCATTGGTCCACTCACATACGAATAACCATAGATTCATCGTAAAACCTGCTAGGTAGTCATGAAATAACAGGGTCATGAGATCCAAGGAACACAACTCTCCATTAGCCAATGGCCATTATGCCCAATCTAAAGTGAAGGACAATAAAGAAAATCCTCTCTTTTAACCCACAAATATATGCATGATCAAGGTCAATTCAAATATTTATTATGGCAATTATAAGATATCCACATAAGACCTATAGTCATCATGATCAACGATCAATATCATCATTTTCTTTTTAAAGTACACAACACTAATAAAATGTGATTTATCAGCTAAAGCATTTGTTAGATATATGAGTATGGACAATAATATGCATTCCACTATCTCTCCCTTGAAGCTCACCTCAAAGGTCATGTGGGCTTTCCTATGTGTTCTAAAGGTAAAAATTGTTCATGTGGAAAACCCTTTACCATCAATTGTCTACTGTTCATTACAGGAAATCATTTGACTCAAAGGTGCAATTAACATGCTGCCTTTATAATAAGTCTTGAGAAAGAAGTTTAAAAGCTTATGCTAAATTACATTTATCCAAAATATATATCTCCTCTCTCTATTGTTAAAGGTTTTTAAAAATGGATAGCCAATGGTTTAATGAGTCATCATTAGAATTTTTTTTTTATGGAGAGCGGTCCTCCCTACTTCTGTAGCCTGTTTGGGAAACCGAAAACAAATTTATTTCTTATGGCACTAAATATTTTGTTAATTTGATTAAAACAAGATTTCATAATTATGTAATTTTGTTAGTCATAAAAACTAGACTTCTCATGATCAATCACACTCTTGAGAAATGGAACGGGTTATATATCAAGTCAATATTCCTCATAAACTCCATATTGGAGGTAACATCAATGACCAAGAGTGATCAAGCAAAAACAATCAACAATACATGTGAACATTTTTTGTCAATTATGAAACAAGCAAACATAATCCGACAAAATTTAAAGATAATTTAAATAGGTGTGGGAATGGAAAGCATCATTATGACAAACTTGATTAATGAGGTAATTATCATGCCCCAGACTCAGTAATCGGAATCATAAGGGACCCGATGGCCGGTTCTGGCCGTAACAGCCTCCATAGTATCCCATTCTCGGCTCCTGAGGTAGGTTCCGATCCTGGGATCCTACAAGGAGGATTTTTATAACAGTATAATTATTACCAATACGAGCATATCCAAGATCACAACAAGTACATCTGAGAATAACAAAGGCACACATCGTAAAATTCACTATAAATTTAAACTTTTACAACTATCCATAAGGTCTAAAAGGACATACATGAGATAAAAGGAAAAGAGAGAAAGGTCAGCAACACTAAAGCCCTCAAATGATCAGCTCTATTCCACGCTCTGCTGCTACGACGCCTGCCTAAAATCTCCTGCATGCATCAATTGTGCATAAGCTTATAGAAGCTTAGAGGATAGTGTAAGTGTGTGACTTGGTGCACAGAAGAATAGTAGGAGATGCAAGAAGGGAAACATGCTCAATAAGAATATCACTAGCTTTACCAAGGCAATGCATGAAGGGGCTTATACAGCCAATGCTAATGTGATGCAAGTAATGTCAGTGCTCATATCCAAAGTACATTTCCAATCATAAGGAAATCATCGGGGTCCATTACACTGCGGAATGACTGTCGCTCTACAGACCCTGCATAGTCAGACGAGCGTAAGAGACCTCACTACCCGCCTGTGGATAGCCAATCACCAGTAAGGCCTGACGGTAGTGGATCCATTTACGAGCTTGTCAGACTCAGCTTAACAATGCCTACTACACACCAGGCAGGTAAGGCCACACCCCTATCCAACCGACTACACGACAGTGGGAGTCACAACCTAACGGTATAAGGCTCTAGTGCGCTCACGTATTTCACCTGGTCACAGCGTTGGAGCAGATCCTTGGTACCATGGAAGTTTTAGGAATTTCACCTATGGACAGCTTATGCACCCGGTATGTTCAACTAATATTTCCAGTGTCCACACATATGGGCATCCACGAATCCCCTGTGGAGGCAAGGTCCTGATGAAGTAAGGGCGGATATCCACAAGCTATGCAATGTCAGATGCATGAATCACATAATCACCCATGCATCAATCCCAAGCATCAATCTCTCAGGGAGATACCAATATGTCCTACACAATGGCACAACCATGGCCAATCATACATTAACCAAGCATGCATATGATGTGTATGGGAGTGGGCCATGAAGATGAATAGGGGTGCCAATAAGGTGAAGATGAACTCTCTACCTAACCATGAAGGGTCTAGGTACTTAACCAATTCCTCATAAGGAATACAACCTCTAGTGGGGGCCTATATACCTGGGGTAGCCCACGAGAGTGAGGAGAACAATGGTATGAGCTTAAATAGATGAAACGGCTTAACAAGGGTCTATGGTGAGCCTTTAACCACCCATAGAAGCCCATGGGCCTACCTTAGGGCCACCAATGTGGACATCCAACCACAATTGGTCCCCAAGAGGTAGCCCATCTCTAATTGATCATGGATCAAGGCCCAAGGCCTATGCAACATCAGAAATAAGAAATGATCATCTATAATCATACCACAAACACTCATGTTGGGCTTCAAAAAGGGCAGCCCAAGGCCTACCCAAAATATGGGTCCAAGGGGAACACACATAAACCAACCAATATATACCACTATAAGCCCATAAGAGAAAGGTTAGGGCCCAACATAAAGGCCACTAATTCCATATATTATGGTGGCCTAGTGGGTAGCCCATTGCTCAAACCACATGGGCAAATGTCATGCTCTTAGTCAAGTAAGTTGGGCCTACAACCCGGCTCAAGTATAAAGTTAATTTGGTGGGAAACCAAGGGCCCATATACTTGTGTAATCCGGCCCACTAACCCAACACAATAGTATGGTAAAAATGGCCTAAGAGTTCAATGGGCCTATCTGGAAAGTTCTAGCCCAATTGGGCTTAAAGAGTTCAACAACTATCTACATTCATGGACCCAATTAAATTCAACTGTGGTGGGCCTCAAAAGTGCATTTACTAAGCCCAATATTTAAGGAACTAAAGGTATAAATTATTTCCTCTAAGACCTTCATAAATGTGGTGGGCCCCACTCCTCAAAATTTCAGCCCAAGGCCAAGCACAATTATAACATATTGTTGTCCTAAATTTGGGCACTTCATTGGAGTGGGTCCAAGGCCTCTAAAACTCTGGAAATTGAGGGTCAAGGTCCCTCATCATGTATATAATGAGAGGAAACCCAAAAAGGTGGCCCACCATCAGAAGAAATATTTTTGAATTATGATTTTTATCAAGGCATTTGCTGGATTGCAGAGCAGAAAAATCTGGGAGTCCAGCCATCTTGGCCCATTCTTTTGGATGCCCAAACGGGGTCATTTGAGGCTGAAATTTTACAGAGTTCACATAGGTGGGCCACATCCCCACAAAATTTTAAAATTTTTAGATATTTCTAAGTATTTTAATTAATTTAAACAAAACAGACTGTCTAGAAAATTGGACAAACCTAGACGTCCCAACATTGTTGGCCAGTTTGGCCCTCGCCACGGTGTGTATAGGGGTCCATTGGCCCTGAAATTTGGGAGGAGCATCATACTATGAGTACTCCACACCTCTACAAAATTTCAAAATTTTTGGACATCTATAAATATTTTAATTCATTTAAAGAAATCAATCTATCCTGAAAATTGGACCGATCTGGACACCATATTATAATGGGCCGGTCCAGCCACCACCATGGTGTGTACAGGCGTCCATTGTCTCCAAAATTTTGTAGGTGGATCCTACCATGAGTGGGACACCTAGTATAAATTTTTTATAATTTTTAAACACCCACAGATATTTTAATAAATTTTAGAAATCCAACCTGTCCAAGGTGGAATGTTGCTGGAACAGTACAGAAAATCCAAACTGTCCACCTCACTTGGACCACACCTTTGGGACCCCAATGAAGGTCAGTTGGGGCAGAAATTTGGCATGATTATAGGTGGGGTCCATACCTTTAAGAAACATACATTACATGGGACCAACCAACCCGCCAAATGCCCAAATCTGGCCTCAAAATAACCTAAAAATCTGTCCAGATGGTTCTGGACAACAACATATAACAGAAAATAAATAAATATAAACACTATTTAAAAGGGAATTTAATCTAAGAAAATCATGGTATGAATCACCCCAGTGGGCCCCACAAACATCCAAACCCTTTTCATTACAAAATACTCCTTACATGTGCCCCATATAGGTGGATTAGGGGCTCCAACGTCCAAGGGTGGACTGTCATGGACGTCCACCCTCCATGGATGGTCTGGATATTTTTGTCCATAAGGTGGGTCACACACTCATGATCAGAAGATTATTAACAAAGGAAAATGAAGATTCAGCCATAAGGCAAGGGTCTCCGCCACATTGAGGCCCTTCCCCTCATCAGTCATGCATACATATTCCACTATATTGGTGGGATTACAAGATCTGCCCATGCATGCATCTTCAAATCAAAATTCAATGGTGGAGATGCGATCTTCACCAAGGATCAAGGGTCTAGATGACCTTAAGATCCTTCAAACTAAGAAAAGAAACCATGGTGGGGTTTATGGAGAATGGCCCCACCCATGAGTAATGCATGCACAAAAGGATGGGCCAATGGCCACATCCAAGAAGACATGGGGCCTCCACCATCATTTGGTGGGCCCCACATGCTTCAAGCATGATGTAAAGAAGAGAAATAAGAGGAGGGGATAGAAATACTAAGGTTCTAAGTACAAGCACACCCACCTACAAGGTCTTCAAGCAAACACCTCCAAGATGGTCTTCAAGCTCCAAGGTATATGGATCTATGGTTGAGATCTTATTTCAATGGTTAGATGGGGGATATATGAGGAAAAGTGGGCTGAAAAAATGGAAGAAAGTTGCTGGAGAAGAAGGGAAGAGAGAGGGAGAGAGAGAGAGAGAGGGAAAAAGAGAGGAAGGAGATTTTAAGGCAAGCAATCATCTCTCTCTTGCCTTGGATAGAGAAGAGTAATCATTATAGTAAGGAGTTAAAAATAATGTTGCTAGGGTAGGTTAGGTGTGGGTAGTGCATAAGGTCTTGGTAGTGTGAGTTATAAAGATTTATGTGGTGTGTGTAGTATGTGTTGGAACTTGTACAAAAGAGGGAGTGTGGGCCACATGCACCACTCCAAGATGGGCCACATGATTAAAATTAAGGGCCATAGAATGAAACGTGCACAACTCTGTAAATGCCTTCTCGCTGGCATCACTCCAGATGAACTCGAAGCCCTTTTGCATCAACCGGGTTAGCGGTGCTGTAATTCGGGAGAAACCCTCGATAAATCGTCGATAATATCCCGCTAGACCAGGGAAGTTGCGAATCTCAGACGCATTCATGGGCTGGCCCCACTGACGCACTGCATCAACCTTCGAGGGATCCACAGCGACACCCTCCCTCGTCACCACATGACCGAGGAACTTCATCTCCTCCTTCCAAAACTCGCACTTCTCCAGCTTCGCATATAGTTGGTGGGCACGGAGGGTCTCAAGTACAATCCGTAGGTGCTCGGCATGGTCCTCGTGGCTCCTCGAATATACAAGAATATCATCAATGAATACTACCAAGAAACTGATCGAGGAACGACCGAAAAACCTCGTTCATTAGCTGCATGAATATGGTGGGCACGTTGGTCAGTCCAAATGACATGACCAGGAACTCGAAGTGACCATATCGTGTCCAAAAAGCTATTTTCGGAATGTCCTCCTCTCGGATCCGAATCTGATGGTAACCGGAACGCAAGTCTATCTTGGAAAAATATGCGCACCCTGCAACTGGTCGAACAGATCATTAATACAAGGAAGCGGGTATCAGTTCTTGATGGTGACTCTGTTGAGCTCACGATAATCTACACAGAGTCGCAACGAACCATCCTTCTTCATAAACAATACCGGGGCTCCCCAAGGTGAACTGCTGGGACGAATGAAACCTAACTCCCGAAGCTCATCCAACTGTTCTTGCAGTTCCCTCAACTCCAACGGTGCCATCCAGTAGGGGGCCTTTGAGTAGGCACGGTACCGAGCACCAAATCAATCTGGAACTCTACCTGCCGACGCGGCGGCAAACTCGGAATCTCTTAAAACACATCCAGGTACTCACAAACGACTGACAGTTGCTCAATACTCTCTGCCACAAAATCCTCAATGACCAAAGCCAAGAAGCTAAATAACGGCTCTCCTCTGGGCTCGGTGACGAACTAGAACACTGGCAAGCCTGGAATATGAAATGTAATTGTCCTCGCAGCAAAGTCTAAGATGACACAATACTCCGCAAGTCAGTCCATACCCAGAATCACATCAAATCCTGCCATCGACATCACGAACAGATCAGCAGGAAGGAACATCTCGCCCACTAACACCAGGCAAGAAGGACAGCGACAGATCAATATCACAGACTTCCCCATGGGAGTCGAAATGGTCAAGGCCTCGGACACGGACTCCGATGGAATACCAGTCGATCGACAAAACTGCTTAGCCACAAATGAATGGGAAGTACCAAAATCAAAGAAAAAATGAGCAATGCAAGTAGAAACAAGAAAATACCCTCAACAACTCCACTGGTCGATGACTGCGGGTCCTGTCCTTACACCTACTGCGCAGAATAAAAATGGCCCTGAGCTGGGAGGGGAAGCAAACCGAAAGACTGAGGGTCCTGAGTCTAAGCCTGCTGGGCTGCTATACACACTGGACCCAAGGATCGAACAACATATGGATATCCCCTCTGCTGGTGCTGCGACCGGTGCTGCCGCTGCAAGTGCTGTCTTTGCTGCTGCTGTCTCTGCTGAGGAGGTCTGCCTGACTGCCTCTGCTACTGAGGAGGAGCCCTAGGAGCGACAGGTGGAAGCTGAGCTCTCTGCTGCTGCTGAGGAGGATGAGAAGGAGGCAACTGCGGTGGCCTCTGCTGCTGAATGGGGAGAGGGCACTCACGCCTCCGATGCCCGACCTGTCCACAGCCGAAGCATACACCAGAAAAGGGGCCAGAAGATAAAGCGACTGGCGGTGCTGATGATGAGGAAGAAGTTACTGTCTGAACCACAGGCTACTAAAATCCTGATCTGCCCCTCCATCTCTGCTGACGGTGCTGCTGGAACTACCAACTGGCGCTCTCCTCTTCCGGTCTCCACCAGAACTCTGCTCTCTCAATCTCTGGGTCATAGCCCAGTCTTCCTCATAAACCAGTGCTCGATGAAAAACCTGGTCGAACGTCTCCAAACAATGCCCTACCACACGGCTACTAAGGGCAGGACGTAACCCAGTCACAAAACGACGGGCCCTCATCTTCTCATCGCTGGTGAGATGAGGAGAAAATCTAGACAGGGCCAAGAAATGGGCCTCATACTGAGATACAGTCATATTGCCCTGCACTAGGGTCTCAAACTCGATCGCCTACTGGATCTGAACATGCTCAGGGAAGAACTTTTGGTTGAAATGGGTCACGAACTCCTCCCATGTCCAAACGAACTGAGGTCCGACCATCCTAGATATGGATGACCACCAATGACGGGCCTCACCTTGAAGGAGATAGGTCGTAAGAGATACTCTCTGGCACGCAGGACACTGTATAGTGTCAAAAATCCTCGCAACCTCAGTGCGCAAGCCTCGATGGCAGAAGGGTCAGGATCACCACTAAACCTCAGGGGATCATGCTGTCGGAACTCTCGGGCTATGGCACTAGCACATGGTAAATCAGTCTGCCTGAAAACCTCAGTAGTAGCTGGCTGACGGGTCTGCAATGCGGTGGAAACAAGCTGCATCAATTGCTGAAAATGCTCAGCTCTTATAGGTACTGTCGAAAAGGCAGGAGTGACACTCACCTCGGGCGGAGGCACGGGTGCAGCTGATGGGGTAGGAGCCTCAGTAACTGGAACAGAAGGCTGAGGAGGGGGAATAGGTGGGGGAACCGGAGCAACTGGAGCCTCTGTAACTCGAACAGCAGGCTGAGGTGGAGGAATAGGTGGGGGAACCAGAGCAACTGGAGGTACAGGCGCTACGGGCTCAACTGGAGGAACAGGCTAGATCGGGACCTCAGGAATTGGATCCTCAACTACTGGAGCAGGACGTGCTTGAGTAGGATGGGTACCTCGGGCGCCTCGTCCACGGGCACCATGACCGCGGGTGTCACGACCACGGGTGCCACGACCACGTGACATCGTCTACAAAATAATGACGACACAAGGAATCAGGACAATTATAGGCTCAATACGGAGCGAAAGGAAGGATCTCGGGACACTACTTGCCCCATGTTCATGACAGACATGCGATGTTCTCCTGAGTCATTCTAGAATTACTTGCTATGCTCTGATACCAACTCCTGTCACGCCCTAGACTCAGTAATAGGAATCACAAGGGACCCGATGGCCAGTTCTGGCCGTAACAGCCTCCATAGTACCCCATTCTCGGCTCCTGAGGAAGGTTCCGATCCTGAGATCATACAAGGAGGATTTTCATAATAGTATAATCATTACCAATACGAGCATACATAAGATCACAACAAGTACATCTGAGAATAACAAAGGCACACATCACAAAATCCACTATAAATTTAAACTTTTAAAACTATCCATAAGGTCCAAAAGGACATACATGAGATAAAAGGAAAAGAGAGAAAGGTCAGCAACACTGTAGCCCCTTAAATGATCAGCTCTACTCCACGCTCTACTGCTACGACGCCTGCTTAGAATCTCCTGCACGCATCAATCGTGCATAAGCTTATAAAAGCTTAGAGGGTGGTGTAAGTGTGTGACGTGGTGCACAAAAGAATAATAGGAGATGCAAGAAGGGAAACATGCTCAATGAGAATATCACTATCCTTACCAAGGCTTATCATGAATACGATGCGATGAGTACTGGATGTCATACCAAGGTAATGCATGAAGGGGCTTACACAACCAATGTTAATACGATGCAAGTAATGTCAGTGCTCATATCCAAACCATAAGTTAAGTACATTTCCAATCATAAGGAAATCACCAGGGTCCATTACACTGCGGAATGATTATCGCTCTACAGACCCGCACAGTCAGACGAGCATAAGAGACCTCACTACCCACCTGTGGACAGCCAATCACCAGCAATGCCTGACGGTAGCGGACCCATTTACGAGCTGGTCAGACTCAGCCTAGCAATGCCCACTACACACCAGGCAGGTAAGGCCACACTCCTATCCAACCGACTACACAACAGTGGGAGTCATAGCCTAACGGTATAAGGCTCTAGTGCACTCACGTATTCCACCCGGTCATGACGTTGGAGCAAATCCTTGGTACCATGAAAGTTTTGAGAATTTCACCCATGGGCATCCTATGCACCTGGTATGCTTAACTAATATTTTTGGTGTCCACACATACGACCATCCACGAATAACCCTGTGGAGGTAAGGTCCTGATGAAGTAAGGACGGATATCCACAAGCTATGCAATGTCAGATGCATGAATCACACAATCACCCATGCGTCAATCTCAAGCATCCATCTCTCAGGGAGATACCAATATGTCTTACACAATGGCACAACCATGGCCAATCATACCTCAACCAAGCATGCATATGATGTGTGTGGGAGTGGGCCATGAAGATGAATAGGGGTGCCAATAAGGTGAAGATGAACTCTCTACCTAACCATGAAGGGTCTAGGTACTTAACCAATTTCTCATAAGGAATATAACCTCTAGTGGGGGCCTATATACCTGGGGTAGCCCACGAGAGTGAGGAGAACAATGGTATGAGCTTAAATAGATGAAACGGCTTAACAAGGGTCTATGGTGAGCCTTTAACCACCCATAGAAGCCCATGGGCCTACCTTAGGGCCACCAATGTGGACATCCAACCACAATTGGTCCCCAAGAGGTAGCCCATCTCTAATTGATCATGGATCAAGGCCCAAGGCCTATGCAACATCAGAAATAAGAAATGATCATCTATAATCATACCACAAACACTCATGTTGGGCTTCAGAAAGGGCAGCCCAAGGCCTACCCAAAATATGGGTCCAAGGGGAACACACATAAACCAACCAATATATACCACTATAAGCCCATAAGAGAAAGGTTAGGGCCCAACATAAAGGCCACTAATTCCATATATTATGGTGGCCTAGTGGGTAGCCCATTGCTCAAACCACATGGGCAAATGTCATGCTCTTAGTCAAGTAAGTTGGGCCTACAATCCAGCCCAAGTATAAAGTTAATTTGGTGGGAAACCAAGGGCCCATCTACTTGTGTAATCCGGCCCACCAACCCAACACAATAGTATGGTAAAAATGGCCTAAGAGTTCAATGGGCCTATCTGAAAAGTTCTAGCCCAATTGGGCTTAAAGAGTTCAACAACTATCTACATTCATGGACCCAATTAAATTCAACTATGGTGGGCCTCAAAAGTGCATTTACTAAGCCCAATATTTAAGGAACTAAAGGTATAAATTATTTCCTCTAAGACCTTCATAAATGTGGTAGGCCCCACTCCTCAAAATTTCAGCCCAAGGCCAAGCATAATTATAACATGTTGCTGTCCTAAATTTGGGCACTCCATTGGAGTGGGTCCAAGGCCATTAAAACTCTAAAAATTGAGGGCCAAAGTCTCTCATCATGCATACAATGAGAGAAAACCCAAAAAGGTGGCCCATCATTTGAAGAAATATTTTTGAATTATGGTTTTTATCAAGGCATTTGATGGACTGCACAACAGAAAAATCTGGGAGTCCAGCCATCTTGGCCCATTCTTTTGGATGACCAAACGGGGTCATTTGAGGCTGAAATTTTACAAAATGATACTTATATAAGTGGGTCACATCCCCACCAAATTTCAAAATTTTTAGATATTTTTAAGTAGTTTAATTAATTTAAACAAAACAGACTATCTAGAAAATCGGACAAACCTGGACGTCCCAACGTGGTGGGCCAGTCCGGCCGTCGTCACGGTGTGTATAGGGGTCCATTAGCCCTAAAATTTGGTAGGTGGGTCCTACCATGAGTTTTACAAATCTCTACAAAGTTTTAGAATTTTTTGACATCTATAAATATTTTAATTCATTTAAAAAAATCAGTTTATCCTAAAAATCGGACTGATCTGGACACCATATTATAATGGGCCGGTCCAGCCACCACCATGGTGTGTACAGGCGTCTATTGGCCCCAAAATTTTGTAGGTGGGTCCTACCATGAGTGGATCATCCCATGAAAGTTTTTTTTATAATTTTTAAATACCCACAGATATTTTAATAAATTTTAAAAATTCAACCTGTTTAGGGTGGAATGTTGCTGGAACAGTGCAGAAAATCCAGACTATCCACCTCACTTGGATCACACCTTTGGGAGCCCAATGAAGGTCAGTTGGGGCTGAAATTTGGCATGATTATAGGTGGGGTCCACAAATTTAAGAAACATACATTACATGGGACCAAATAACCCTCCAAATGCCCAGAAATCTGGCCTCAAAATGACCCAAAAATCTGTCCAGATGGTTCTGGACAGCTACATATAACATAAAATAAATAAATATAAACACTATTTAAAAGGAGATTTAATCCAAGAAAATCATGGTATGGACCACCCCAGTAGGCCCCACAAACATCCAAACCCTTTCTATTACAAAATATCCCTTGCATGTGCCTCATATAGGTGGATTAGGGGCTCCAACGTCCAAGGGTAGACTTTCATGGACGTCCACCCTCCATGGATGGTCTGGATATTTTTGGTCCACAAGGTAGGCCACACACTCATGATCAGAAAATTATTAACAAAGAAAAATGAAGAGCCACAAGGGAAGGGTCTCCGCCACATTGAGGCCCTTCCCCTCATCACTCATGCATACATATTCCACTATATTGATGGGATTACAAGATCTATCCATGCATGCATCTTCAAATCAAAATCCAATGGTAGAGATGTCATATCCACCAAGGATCAAGGGTCAAGATGACCTTAAGATCCTTCAAACTAAGAAAAGAAATCATGGTGGGGTCCATGGAGAATGGCCCCACCCATGAGTAATGCATGCACAAAAGGATGGGCCAATGGCCACATCCAAGAAGACATGGGGCCTCCACCATCATTTGGTGGGCCCCACATGCTTCAAGCATGATGTAAAGAAGAGAAATAAGAGGAAGGGATGGAGATCCTAAGGTTCTAAGTACAAGCACACCCACCTACAAGGTCTTTAAGCAAACACCTCCAAGATGGTCTTCAAGCTCCAAGGTACATGGATCTATGGTTGAGATCTTATTTCAATGGTTAGATGGGGGGATATATGAGAGAAAGTGGGCTGAAAAAATGGAAGAAAGTTGCTGGAGAAGAAGAGAAGAGAGAGGGAGAGAGAGAGAGGGAGAGAGAGAAATGAGAGAGAAAAAGAGAGGAAGGAGATTTCAAGGCAAGCAATCATCTCTCTCTTGCCTTGGATAGAGAAGAGTAATCATTATAGTAGGGAGTTAGAAACAATGTTGCTAGGGTAGGTTAGGTGTGGGTGGTGTGTGAGGTCTTGGTAGTGTGAGTTATGGAGATTTAGGTGGTGTGTGTAGTGTGTGTTGGAACTTGTGCAAAAGAGGGAGTGTGGGCCACATGCACCACTCCAAGGTGGGCCACATGATTAAAATTAAGGGCCATAGAATGAAACGTACACAACTTATGATCCACACATCGGATGGATGCACAAGACGCGGTGTCAGAACTATAACGACGAAGCGGTCGTAATGGCATAGGTCTCAGCTCGATCCGAGTTGGGTCTACATGACCGGACTCAAAGATGACCACAAGCACAATTCGAAGGTCGCAGGTTACCAAAATTCGACCGATAGGATTGTGGGACCACAAGATATGAATTATACACTCACACACACTCATGTACACATGCAAGCTCTGGTCGAGTCTCACAGTAATTCGATGGAAAGTTAATTTAAATAGGTGTGGGAATGTAACACTATATTAATGAGTAGAGTTGTACACAAGTTGAACCGAGTCGAGCTTGGCACAGCTCGGCTCGACTAGTAGCTAACCCCAACTTGAACTTGACTCAGCTCAGTTCAGTTTGATCAGCAGCTCGGGCTAATTTGAGCCGAGTTTGAGCTTGCTAGGCATTTTCTCAAACAGGTAGAATGCATCTTCAATTTCTCATAGAATGTAAAACAGTAATGATATTTTACAGGTATTTCATCAAACACCTAGAGAGCAGAATCAAAATCAGACACCCAAGTGAGCAGCATCAAAATCAAATAGCCGATGTATCCATTCTTTCCTCGCCAACACTTCGTTGAATCATTTCATCAAACACTCGGTGAGCAACATTCATATCAAAATAATTGAGTCATCGAGCTATTCAGTCCAAGTCGGTTTGAGTTAAGGTTTGATCCAAGTCGAGTCGAGCTCGGTCAAGCTTGAACTCAGCTCGAAATTTTTTTGAGCTGCAAAAACTAGCTCGACTTGGTCCGAATCCAATTTCGATCCAAGGTAAGGTGAGCTTTTTTGAGTCAAATCGAGCGAGCTGACTGAGCTAACTCAAATCATGTATAGCTCTATTAATGAGGTAGGCTTATGTCAATATTCCTCAAATAAAGAGATTAATGGGTGGTGAAATGTAAATATAATTTTGGGGTGATTCTATCTAATTATGCCAAAACACAAGATTCATTTCATAAAATTTAAAATAAAATGGAACAAAAGTGAAAAAAAAAAACACTTGCATTATATGTGTAACCTTTAAGGTTGCTTGGATAACATGATTTAAAAGCATTGTAACATAAAAGCCTTATTAATATGATTTTACATTTTTTTTCCGTATATAATTAAACCGTTATGTTAATTTAAGATATAAATCAATGGTTAAAAACAAATATAGTAAGAGAAATGTAAAGAAATTTACAATCATTACAAATTTATATTTCATTGCAATAAAAATCTCTTAAGAATCATCAGCTGATGAGAACACTTATGAAGCCCATGGTTCAAAGAATTTAGCCATTGAATGATGGCCCTCAAGATTGACAGAGGGATGAATGAGAAATATTCAACATCCGGTGATCCCAATCGTGTCACGCCCCAGATTCGGTAACCGAACTCACAAGGAACCCGATAGTTGGTTCTAGCCGCAATAGCCTCCGTAGTACACCCCATTCTCGGATCTTGAGGCAGGTTCCAATCCTGTGATCCTACAAGTAGGATTTTCGTAACCATATATCCATTCTAGTACGAGTATACCCAAGATTACAATAAGTGTATCTCAGGAATAACAAAGGGACACATTACAAAATCCATTAAAATTTTGAACTTTAAATACATGGCTGAAAGGAAATACATCAGATGATAAAAAAAGAAGGGAAGAAGATCTGCAACACTGGGTCCTCGACTCAACTCCTATCCAAGCTTTGTAGCTACGATGCCGACCTAGGATCTCCTGCACGCATCAATCGTGCATAAGCTTATAGAAAGCTTAGAGGGTGGTGAAAGTGTGTGACAATGGTGCGCAAAAGAATAATAGGAGATACAAAAGGGAAACATGATCAATGCCAATATCACTAGCCTTACCAAGGTTAAGCCACAAATGTAGAAAGCCATACCAATGTTATGCAATGCAACAAGGCTTATACAGTCGATACCAATGCAATGCGAAGTAATACCAATGCTCATAACCAGTCCACATATCCAATATAGTTCTATCATAAGGGATATCACCGGGGTCTAATACACTATAGGATGACTGCCTCTCTTAAGACCGCACAGTCAACGAGTGTAAGAGACCACACTACCCGCCTGTGTACAGCCAATCACCAACAAGGCTTAACGGTAGCAGACCCACTCATGAGTTAGTCAGATCAGCCTAGTAATGCCCACTCACCCGGGCGAATAAGGCCACATCCCATCTCAACCGACTTCACGACAGTGGGAGATGCGGGCGCTCATGATTTTCACTTGGTCACGGCGTTGAGGCGTCTTCTAGGTACCTTGAAGGTTTAGGGGCATTCACCCACGTACCCCAAATGCTCAAGATAATATATTTCCGATGTCCATAAAAATCGTCATCCACGAATGTCCCTGTGGAGGCAAGGCCCTGATGAAACAAGGGTGATACTGCCAATGCATGAGTCACACATACAGATCATGCACCAGCTCCAAACACTGGATGTACATAGAGGAAAACTCCATCCCTCTGCCATACCATCTCTATGACCATGCACAAATGCAATCCAGTCACACTATAATGTACATGGGTCATGAGGATGCGCCATACAACGATGAAGACTTAACATGTATACTCTACCTTCCTAAGGAGGGGAAACAAGTCTAGGTATTTAGACAATTTACTATGAGATTATCCTCTAGTGGAGGCCCAACACTCTGGGGTAACCCATAATCTAAGACGGACCGTATAAGCCCAAGGGAAGAAGCGATCCTAACAAGGGTCCAGGTGGGTCTTCAACCACCTCTAACACCCTATGGGCCTATGTTAGGGCCACCAAGGAGGACATCCAACCTCAACTGGGTCCCAAAAGGTAGCCCGCTACTACTCGAGCGAATCAAGACCCAAGGCCTAAAACAATCCGTGGCCTAGTGGGCAATATACATGGCCCAACTAATAGGGAACATTATGGACCCCTAAGTAAGTTTTGAGCCCAACCAAAAACGTTACAAACCCACATATTGTGGTGGGCCTAATGGACAGCCCGGTATTACAACCATATGGGCAAATTCTCATGTTTAAAACAAGTGAATTGGGCCTCATATCTTGGCCCAAGTATGTGGTTAACTTAGTGGGCAACCAAGGGCCCAACTATTAGTGTATGTTGGCCCATAAACCCATTACAATAGCATAATAAATATAGGCACAAAGGTCCAATGGGCCTCTCTGAAAAGTTCCAGCCTAATTAGACCTATAGAATCCTACAATTAAATATGTACATTAATCTAACTAAGCCCAACTGGGGTGGGCCTCAAATGCGCATTAATTAAGCCCAAGGCATGATAGGAAATGGGGCAAGATATGTGTGTAAACAACCCCAAATCTGGTGGGCCATGCTGCCCTAAAACAGGCACTTATGGGTAGGGGTGTACACAAGTCGATCCAAGTCGAACTGGGCTTAACCCAGCCCGGCCTGGTCACCAGCCACACCCAACCTGAACCCGGCCCGGCCCGGTCACGGGCCCAGCATGTCCAGCCCGAACTCGGCCAGGTCAACAATCGGGCGAGTTCGGGCGAAGCTTGGGCCTGCTCCATTTATAAAGGACGGACGACATTCTTACTTCTCTGTCTCAAATGATTAGAATAAGGATTTAGGATATATACATAGGAAATATATATATATATATATATATATATATATATATATATATATATATATATATATATATATATATATATATATATATATAAACAGCCGAGTTGGGCTGGGTCGGGCTGAGTTGGGCCAGGTCGAGTTGGGTTTCGGACCGAGTCGGGCCAAACTGGGACATGTTTGAACTCGGCCTGAACTCAGTTTCGGGCTGAAGAAAATGGCCCATCCTGACCTGAACTCAGTTCCGGGTCCGGCCAAATCGATCTTTTTTTAGCATAATCGAGCGAGTTAACCAGGCTAGCCCGGTTTGTGTACAACCCTACTTATGGGTTACAACTTTGGGCCTTTTTCTAAAATTCCAGCCCACCCATATTTTGGGCCTGCTGGAGCCCAACAATATTTATAAAGGGTAAGTATGAGTTCCCTGATGGCCCACATATATCTTTGTGGGTCCCACCAGAGGGAAGTACTGAATTTCACACATAAATAAGGGGAACCATGCTACTGAACTGAAAGTCCAACAGTGGTTCAATGGGCCTGGGCGTCCCAAGGGTAAAAAGTGATGTGGGCCTAGGCAATTGGCCCAAAACACATCCAAATGGGTCTCAAAAATGGATGTCACTGAGGGAGATGGCCGTGTCCCACATGGACCACAATTAGATGAATGGTGGGTGAAACAAATGCATTAAGGTGGGCCCACAAGGTGGGGTGGATGGCCAAACAAGGCTGGACGCCCTAGCTTGGGCGTCCCAGCTTGGTGGGTTGGTCCAGCCTGCACCACGATCGGTACAGGGGTCCTTTGACCCTGAAACTCAGCAGGTAGGTCCTATCATGGATGGGCCACACCTCTATAAAATTTTAGAATTTTTAGATAATCAAAAATATTTTAATGAAATTAAGGAATACAAACTATCCAGAGAATCTGCTAAGTGCAGAATTTTGAACAAACCCTGATTGAGCACCCAAAAGGGGTGGGCCCAGGGTCTCCAAAAATTAGGGAAATTTGATTTCAACATCTTCACATATGTATAGTACAAGGTAGGGTCCACAAAAGTGGCCCACCTATTCAAAAATTATTTTATATTTTCAAGTTTCCAGACCGTAATGTTGCTGGAATTACAACAGAAAATCCAACAAGGGACCCATATTGGCCCACTCTTTTGGGGACCCAAATGAGGTCAGTTGAGGCTGAAATTTGGCATGCTCAAAGGTGGGACATACAAATTCAAAAATTATATATCTCTTAGTACAAAACTCCCCACCAAAAGCCCCAAATTCTGGCCTTAAGTTGGCCAAAAAATCTATCCAGACAGTTCTGGACAACGACATGTAATTGAAAGGAATTAAATATAGACGTCAGTTACAATGAGATTTAACCCCAGAAAATCATGTTGTGGACCACCCTAGTGGGCCCCACAAATTTTATACCTTTCCCATCATCAAGAACCCTTTGCATGTGCCCCATTTAGATTTTGGGGCCAAATGTCTAGGTGGACCACCATGGGCGCCCAACCTCCATGGATGGTTTGGATTTTTTTGTTGGTCCACAAGGTGGGCCACACAAACATGATCAGTATGCTAACATCAAAGAAAAATAAAGGATCAGCCACAAGAGGAGGGGCTCCGCCACATTGAGGCCCTCCCCTTCATCAATCACACCACACATTTCATTGATTGACATGTTACAATATAGATCAACCACATGCATGTCTTAGAATTAAGATCAATGGTTAGGATGCCATCTCAACCATGATTCTAAGGTCTAGATGACCTATCATGCAATGAAATCCAAGGAGTCCTCCATAATGGGGCCTATAAGGGAAAAACCCCATGCATGGGATATGCATGCATGAAATAGGCCATTTGGCCACATCTAAGGGGTGGTGTAGGATCTTTACCATGAATTGGTGAGTCCTACACTCCCCATATGAAAGAAATAATAGATCTAGAACATGAAATTGAAAATCATACATCCTAGAAGTACACCCACCTTAGTTCTCTTCCAAACTTGTATCTCCTGGCTTCTAGTGCTCCAGGGATGATGTATTAATGGGCGAGATGAGGTATGGATGGTTGGATTAAGAGGAATTTGAGGTGAAAGGGGCTGGAAGAAGGAGGGGGTGGGGACGGTTTTGGAGATGCTAGGGAAGGAAGAGAAGAGGGAGAGAGAGAGAGAGAGAGAGAGAGAGAGAGAGAGAGAGAGAGAGAGAGAGAAATGAGAGGGAAAAGGAGAGAGGGAGGGTTTTAAGCCTAGCAATCATTTCTTTATTGCCTTGGGTAGAGAAAGGTCATGATTGAAATAGGGAGTTAGAAATAATGTTGTAGGGTTAATAGGCTTTCTAGGTGTTTGCGTGGTGTTTTAGAGATAGGTGGTGTAGGAATAGGGTTTTAGGTAGTGTGTGTGTGTGTTGAAAATTGGTGTCAAGAGATGGGACCAACCTAGAAACCCATGCACACCATCCCTAGGTGGGCCACATGACTATGATTAAGGGCTAGAAAATAAAATACGCACAACTTATGATCTACACATCAGATGGATGCACAAGACGTGTCATCAGAACCACAATGACGATGCGAACAAGATGGCATAGCTTTCGGCTCGATCCGAGTTGGGTCTACATGACCGAACTTAAGGATGACCGCAAACACTATCCGAGGATTGCAGGTCGGCAAGATTCGATCGGTAGAACCGTGGGACCAAGAGAAATGAAATGCATACTTACACACACACACATGAACTCGGGTCGGGTCTTACAATCGTTTGAAATTTGGGTTTTGTTTCCATTGAATTTGGATTGTTCACATACTTATTCTTTTAATAGCATTTGTTGGCCATCACTAGAAGGGTTAAGATTAGCAAATCTAAGGATCTTTTCAGGCAAGCCCTTATTTATGTTGAGGGCCAATATATTAATGGTTTGGATCCTAGAACCATGGCCCCACAAGCGGGATATCATGCGCACAAGCCAACCATGCATTTGCTGATGATAAGCCCTGTACTCCGTCATACTCATCCGTCGCTAAACAATAGGGAGCGAAATAGGTGAGACCCTAGATCTACCGAGGTGGGTGGGGCCCACTGTGATGTATGTGACTACATCTACACAGTCCATTCGTATTTAAAGTTCATTTTAGGGCATTATTCAAAAAATGAAGCAGATACAAATTCCAAGTGGACTATAATATAGGAAACAGTGATAATCGACCATCAAAAATTTCTCCTAGGATAAAAGTTTTGGATTAAGCTGATATTTGTGTGGTCTCTTCATCCAGATCTTTGTAACCTTGTCAACAGTTTGGATGGCAAATAAACATTAAAGTGGCCCCATGAAGTTTTAATTGTGGGGATTCAATCACTGTTATTTCCTGTGGTATGGTCCACATAAGATTTGGATCTGCTTCATTTTTTAGATCATGTCCTAAAATGAGCTTTATTTTTTAGATCATGCCCTAAAATGAGCTTTCAAAATGGTTAGACGGTGTGGATTTAAGTCACATGTATCACTGTGAGTCCCACAGTCAGGGGTCCCACCCACCTTTGGCATCCGGGTTCTCACCTAATCCACTCCCTGAACAATACATTTCCTACTGTACTCCTCACTTTTAAGTTATGTACCTTATTAATCCATTCCAAACTTACCTTCCAAGAAAAATCCCTTGCTGTACGGATGCACATTTATGGGATCAAAATTCCCCAACTTTATTAGAAATGTTATTTCTGAAAGCTGGGGTTCCCTATGGCTACGGATTATAACCGTAGCCATTGAAATTGATCACGAAGCGAATGGAATTCATCGCAAAGTGAATGAAGTGAGTGGAATTAGCTACAAAGTGAAGGAAATTCACCACGAAGTGATGGAAATTCATCGTGAAGTGAATGGAATTCACCGTGAAGTGAATGGGGTTCCTTATGGCTACAGATTATAATCGTAGCCATTGAAATTGATCACGAATCGAATGGAATTCACCGCAAAGTGAATGAAGTGAGTGGAATTAGCCACAAAGTGAAGGAAATTCACCACGAAGTGATGGGAATTCACTGCGAAGTGAATGAAATGAATGGAATTGACCATGATGTGAAGGAAATTCACCTTGAAGTGAATGGAATTGACCTCGAAGTGAATGAAATTCACCGCGAAGTGAATGAAGTGAATGGAATTGATCGTGAAATGAATGAAGTGAATGTAATTGACCGCGAAGTGAAGGAAATTGACCGCGAAGTGAATGGAATTGAACGCAAAATGAATGAAGAATGGAATTGACCGTGAAGTAAAGGAAAGTCACCGCGAAGCGAATGGAATTGACCGCAAAATAAAGGAAATTCACCGTGAAGTGAAGGAAATTCACCGCGAAGTGAATGGAATTGGCCACAAAGTGAATGATATTCACTGTGAAGTGAATGGAATTGACCACGAAGTGAAGGAAATTCACCACGAAGTGAATGGAATTGACCGTAAAGTGAAGGAAATTCACCGCGAAGTAGATGAATTGAATGAAATTCACCACGATGTGAAGGAAATTCATCGTGAATTAAAGGGAATTGACCTCGAAGTGAAGTAAATTCACCGCTAGGTGAAGGAATTTGACCATGAAGTGAATTTAATTCACCGCAGAGTGAAGGAAATTGACTGCAAAGTGAATGGAATTGACCGTGAAGTGAATAAAATTCACCGTGAAGTGAATGGAATTGACCACGAACTGAAGAAAATTTACCGCGAAGTGAATGGAATTGATCGTAAATTGAAGAAAATTCACTGTGAAGTAGATGAATTGAATGAAATTCACTGTGAAGTGAAGAAAATTCACCGCGAATGAAGGGAATTGACCGTGAAGTGAAGTAAATTCATCGCTAAGTGAAGGAATTTGACCGTGAAGTGAATGTAATTCACCGCAGAGTGAAGGAAATTGACCACAAAGTGAATAGAATTGATCGCTAAGTAAATAAAATTACCACGAAGTGAATGAAATTGACCACAAAGTGAAGGAAATTCACCACGAAGTGAATGGAATTGATCACGAAGTGAAGGAAATTCACCACAAAGTTAATGGAATTGATCGCAAAGTGAAGAAAATTCACTACGAAGTAGATAAATTGAATGAAATTCACCGCAAAGTGAAGGAAATTCACCGCAAAGTGAATGTAATTGACCGCAAAGTGAAGAAAATTCACTGCGAAGTGAACAGAATTGACTGCAAAGTGGATGAATTAAATTGAATTTACCTCGAAGTGAAGGAAATTCACTGCGAATTGAAGAGAATTGACCGCGAAGTGAAGGAAATTAACCGCGAAGTGAAGGGAATTCACCGCGAAGTGAATGTAATTGACCGCGAAGTGAACGAAATTCACCACGAAGTTAACGAAATTGACTGCGAAGTGAGTGAAATTGACCGTGAAGTGAATGAAATTGACCGCGAAGTGAATGAAACTGACAGCAAATTTTATTAGCCATCCAACATGTTGATAGTGTCACACAAACATGGATGAAGGCAAAACACAACTATTAGCTTGACCCAAAACTTTCGTGGGCCATAAAATGTTTTTAATGGTCATTGATCATTGTTTCTTATTGTGTGGTCCGCTTAGAATTTCATTCACTTCACGGTGAATTTCATTCACTTCGTGATGAAGTTCACTCACTTCGTAGTGAATTTCATTCACTTCACGATGAAGTTCACTCACTTCACAGTGAATTTCAGTCACTTCGTAGGAATGTTAAAGGACCTACTATACTCTCATTGTTACGGAAGGGTCGTCGCCTCCCGTAGACTCAGAATACGCTCGCGGTCACTACAAAGGGCTCGTCGCCTAATCAGTGTAGCTCGACAGTAAGAATATAGTGCCCCATCCACCATAATCTGCTCACGAGTCATAGGTGTTCACTGGTCACTACGGGGAGGTTTGTGGCCCCATCGTAGGCCGACAGCTCGACCACGGTGTCCCATACCACCATGCCCGGCTCATGAGTCTTTATGGATCAAGGTACCATGGTTAATAGGATTTACAATGGTAAGTTCAGTACCCTAGGTTCAAGCAGTTATGACTCATACAAGGTGAACATGAAATGGCCAGTCAGGTTACTTGACGGGCTCAACTAGCACGAGCGCATCTCAAGTCGAACGACATGAAGTGCATAAAATACTTCGTGTGGCCTAACCACTACCGCCAACTCAGAACACGACTCGCGTTCATTGACGCATCGTTTGTGACAAAGATAAGCCAACCACAAATTTATTCGGTTACCGACTGCCTGGACTAGGTATAGTCCTAAACTTTTATGAATCCACATCAGCAATCATATAAGAGTAATGGAAATGAAAGACAACAATGTGAGCATGTTAACACATGTTATAACATACAACTTAAGTAAATCATCTAACACATGCATTTCATACGTATAATGAAATCATGCATATAGCCAACATGTAGGAAATCATTTACATCAGCATATTATTTGAGAATTCAATCTCAAACTAATTCATAACACCATTTAATTCAATACATACTAATACAAACATTTATACAAACACTTAGTCTACACATTTAAGTCTACATATAGTATGTCGACTCAAAGTGCGCATTTGGGCAAATCTCTTCACCAAACTGATTATGCACGCATTCCTAATATCCTAATGTGACAAAGAGCCATGTCAATCATATCAGCAAAATATGGATGAAAACAGTATTTCGTACAAATGACTAAAATGCCCTAAATCTCATATTTTTCGTTTGCTTACGAAACAAGAAACGGACAGCATGTTGTACATGTCAAACGGCGATGCCGTAGATAATCTACTATTAAACGACATTGAAATCATTGAAAACAGTCAATCAAAGCGTCTAAAATCCGAACCTTTTATCCTATAAGTGTATTGATTCGAACGGAGCGTATACGCTTCGTCTATGGCGAACAGGCAACATATTTCACAAGATGTATAAGCTACCATGCTAAGGAACCAACGGAACCTTAAATCAGCAAGTGTTTGGGGTCTTTTCTTACCTAGAAATGCGGCGAAATCGCCGAAAAAGTGATTGAGGTGCGTTGCTTAAGCACGTGCAACAGGTAGTGTAGGCAGCAGGAAGATCTCTCCCACTCTCTCTCACAATCTCTCACCTTTTCTCTCACACCAGCTAGAGTTTCTAGCAAATTCGGATGGGTGAGAGAAGTGAGGGTTTAAGCCCCCTTTATAACCTAAAACATGCTCAAAACAGGCTTGGGAACAATGTTTACTTGATGCCTAACCAAATCGGGGCTGTTTCGGTCCGAAAAGACATTTCGGGAGGTCCCTTGGCCGAACGCGATCGGACTTAAGCTCATGTATGTCGGATGTAGCTCACATCCCATTTTCAAACCAGTAGTGTTCGTAAATCGCACGTGGCGGTCCAGTTTCAGTTCAGCGGTCATCGCACATAGATCAGGTCTACAAGTCTCATGATATGAAAGAGAAATTTTTTCTGATCCGAGGGTGTAATTTGGCTGAATTCTAATGGTCAGAATGCTTAATAATAATGTGCCAAGTCGTGTGCCAGATTTGAATTTCAAAATTTCAAATCTATCCTATTCTCACTCTCTTCACTCCAGGCTCAATGAAATAGCCTCTGAATGTCGATTGGACTTGATTTTTGAAATGATTGTCAAGTCCAGCTAGGCGGTTATAACAGTCTAAGATTGTAGGTATCAGACTTTTGACGCGCGGTCTAGATCCAATACAAAGTTTCAAAGAGGTCCTGAGAACAAACCAGTTTAGAGTTTGATCCGAGGTTTTAAAGTATTATAGCGTCATTGGTTCTACTCGCTTTGGGTCTTGTAGAACGTATTTAAAGTGATCAGGGACTATTTCTCAGCTACTCTAGCATTGCACTAAATCACTTACACTTATTTTCCAAAGGAATTAATCCTACGCGATTTCTGGTCGAGTTAGTACTCGAGTCCAAGTACGAATTTTTCCAGGGCGTTACAATCTACCCCCCTTAACAAAAAAATTTCATCCTCGAAATTTGTACCTTTTCGTACTCCTCGAGAAGCTGTGGGTAGTTCTTTCTGATCTCGTCTTCTGTCTCCCAGGTAGCCTCTCTTTCAGAGTGATGCATCCACAATACCTTCACAAGGGGAATCACCTTGTTACACAGCACCTGCTCCTTCCTGTCTAGGATACGCGTCGATCGCAGGATATATGTAACATCCTCTCCTAACTGCACCTGCTCCCATCTGATGATATGGGAAGGATCAGAAACATATTTCTTCAGCATAGAAACATGAAATACGTTGTGAACGCTCGCGAGAGGCGTAAGTAAAGCCAAACGGTATGCCACTGCTCCCACACGATCAAGGATTTGGAATGGACCAATGAATCGCGGTGCCAGCTTCCCCTTCTTCCAGAATCGAAGGACTCCCTTCATAGGGGAAACTCGTAAAAATACATGATCCCCAACCGTGAACTCTAGCGGCCACCGTCTCGTATCGGCATAATTCTTCTGTCTGCTCTGCGCTGTGAGAAGCCCACGTCTAATAATATCAATCTTCTCTGACGTCGCCTGCACTAACTCCGGGCCAATCAATCTGCGCTCACCGACCTCTGCCTAGCAATGCGGTGCTCGACAAGGTCGCCCATACAACGCCTCCAAAGGTGTCATACCGATACTCGCCTGAAAACTGTTGTTGTACGCAAACTCCACATATGCAAGACAGTCATCCCAATTGTCCTTGAAGTCTAATGCGCAAGCTCACAACATGTCCTCTAAGATCTGGTTCACCCGCTCTGTCTGTCCGTCTGTCTGTGGGTGGAAGGCAGTACTGAACTTCAACTTCACACCCATAGCCTCCTGAATGCGAGTCTAGAAAATAGAAGTGAACCACATGTCTCTGTCCGACACGATCTCCAACGGAACTCCATGCAAAGCATGATCTCTCTGATATATAGTCTAGCCAGCTCGTCTGTAGAGTTCGTGACTCTGATCGGTAGGAAGTGCGCCGACTTCGTCAGACGGTCGACTATCACCCATATGGAACCATGTCCCTTCCTCGTCTTCGGCAGCCCTGAAATGAAATCCATGGAAATGAAGTCTCACTTCCACTCTGCGATCGGCATAGGCTGAAGAAGTCCAGGTAGTCGGCGATGCTCTGCCTTCACCTGCTGGCAAGTAAGACAACGGGACACGAACTCTGCTATGTGGGTCTTCATACCTTCCCACCAATAGGTCCTCCTCATGTCGCGATACATCTTCGTACTGCCTAGATGCATCGCGAGTCTGGTACAATGCGCAGCCTTGAGAATCTCTCGTCTCAAGGCAGGGATATCTGGGATGCACAGGTGGCCACGATAATGTAAGCACCCATCCGTGCCAACTCGCCACTCGGCGTCTGCATCATCACTGGCCTGCTCTCGAAGCTCAGTCAGACGCGCATCATCCCTCTACGCCTCGATGACCCGGTCATCAATCTGAGATCGCACCTGCACATGTGCGATGAACTCATACGGCTCCTCTACAGTGAGTTTCTGCTCAAAGTTTCACAAAAACTCAACTATATCCCACTCAGCAACCATCAGCGGAGCCGTAAACTCTATCGCCTTCTTGCGGCTCAACGCGTCAGCCACAAGGTTCTCCTTCCCAGGATGGTAAGACACTTCGAACTTGAAGTCCTTCAAAGTCTCCATCCATCACTGCTGCCTCATATTCAAGTCTCGCTGCGTGAATATGTACTTGAGGCTCTTGTGGTCACAAAAGAGCTCGAACTCCTCTCCATAGAGGTAATGTCTCCAGAGTCTCAGTGCGAATATGACGGCTGCCAACTCCAAGTCGTGTGTAGGGTAATTCTCCTCGTGCTTCCTTAATTGTCTCGAGGCATATGAAATTACCCTGTCCTTCTGCATAAGGACACAACCCAGACCAACGCTAGACGCGTCAGTGTATATAGTGTATCTAACCCCTTACTCTGGCAACACAAGCACAAGGGCGGACGTAAGTTTGTCCTTCAGCTCCTGAAAAGCTGACTCCGCCTGGTCATTCCAGGCGAACTTCACGTCCTTCCATGTCAACTGAGATAAAGGTCTCGCAATTTTTGAGAAATCCCGAATGAAGCGTCGATAATAGCCAGCGAGACCGAAGAAACTCCTCACCTCAGTAACAGAACCAGGCTGCTCCCAGTCCTGAACTGCAGCTACCTTCTCCAGGTCAACTGTCATCCCATCCTTGGACACCACGTGTCCTAAGAACTTCACTTCCTGCTTCCAGAAGTCGCACTTCTTGTACTGTGCGAACAACTGATGCTGTCTGAGTGTATCCAGGATCAAGCGCAAGTGCTCCTCATGCTCCTCTCGACTCCTGGAGTATACCAAAATGTCGTCAATGAACACAACGACGAATCGATAGAGGAAAGGCCGAAATACCCTGTTCATCAGATCCATGAACACGGCTGGTGCGTTCATGAGACCGAACGACATCACAAGGAACTCGTAGTGGCTAAAGCTGGTCCTGAATGCTGTCTTCTGCACGTCTTCATTCCTGACGTGCAGCTGATGATATCCTGACTGAAGATCAATCTTTGAGAAGTACTGCGCTCCTCTCAACTGATCAAACAAGTCATCGATCCTGGGTAAAGGGTACTTGTTCTTCACCGTAATCTGGTTCAGTCTACGATAATCAATACACAATCGCATCGAACCATCCTTCTTCCTTACAAACAGGACTGGTGCTCCCCAAGGAGACACACTGGGTCGAATAAGGCCAAGCTCCAATAGACTATCAATCTGTGTCCTCAATTCCTTTATCTCATACGATGCCATGCGATACGTCGGCAGTGAGACAGGCACGGAACCAGGCACCAGATCGATAGTGAAATCAATCTCTCATCGAGGCGGCAAACCATGGATCTTCCTGAACAGATCCCCAAAATCACAAACAACTAACGTATGCTCAAGCATCGGGGCATCAGCGTCCCGAAGTAAAGAAGCGTAGCTAAGTATACGGAAGGGGAGATTTACCTGAACTGAAAATGTAAAAGGCGTGCCCTCTGCCTCGTACACCGTCACCATACGAGTATCGTAGTCAATCTCAGCCCTCCCAGCAGTCAACCAGTCCATGCCAAGAATGACGTCGAGATAAACAAGAGAGGGGTCGACGATAAGATCAAGAGTCATCGTCCTGCCTCCCAGATCCACAAAGCAACCCTCACAGATCAGGGTGGCATCAGAAAAATCTCCATGAGCTGAAAGGACTCGCACTCCATCCATACGAATGGTCGGCAGTCCAAGACGCCTGACTATGGAATGCGATATCAAAGAAAGTGTGGATCCAGTATCCACCATCATGAGAATAGGAATACCTTCGATGTGGGAAGTGACCTCAAAGGTCGAATGCTGAGAAGTCTCTGTCTCGGCTACCTCAGCTGTCAAGGCATGCACCCGCGCCTGCTGTGGCCGGTTCGGCCGTTGTACCATGGGCCGTAAAGGCGGCTTGAACTGAGATACGGGAGGTCTGAAGGAAGGGTGCGCAGGAACCAACTGTAAAGGTGGTGCTGATATAGCCTGTGGGCGTGTACGGTCAATCTTCTGCAGCGGCGAGAACCCACTGTCCCGCATCCGAGCGAAACAACTCTGTGCTAAATGGCCCGATCTCTCACAATAAGTACATGATAAATCGGGGCACCGCATCGGGGGTACTGGCGCTGTAGCCCTAGGAGGAGGGTCAACGCGAGGCCTCTTGCCCGCAAAGGGCCTGTCCTGCAACTCTGGTCGTGGCCTAGGAGCAATAGGGCTACGAGATCGCGTAAGTCAATCCACATCCTGCTCTGCCCGCATGGACATGTGAATCAGCTCCGCGTAGGAGGGAATGCTCACGCAACACATCTTCGACCGAATATCCGGTCGCAAACCCTCAGAAAAGCGTCGTATGCGCATCTGCTCATCTGCCAGTATAGTCAGGACGTATCTGCCCAACTCAGTGAACCGATGCTCATACTCAGTTACCGTCATGCCTCCCAGTCTGAGGCGAAGAAACTCGTTCTCCCGATCATGCCTATATGTCTGGGGATAGTATTTCTCGTGGAAGCGAAACTCGAACGCTACCCAGGTCTAGATGTAATCAGCGGTAATGGTCTGCAACACACTGTCCCACCATAAGTTGACCTCCCGCTCGAACAAGAACGTAGCTAACTCAACCTATTCAGTCTCTAAGCAATGCAGCATCCGTAGTATCTTCGACACACGGTCGAGCCAATACTCGGCCTCCTCGGGTCTATGAGAACCCGTAAAAGTGGGAGGCCGTAAGCGCTGAAATCGCTCTAGTAAGCCCCGTGTGTCTACGGCATTCCCCGCAGGATAAGAAGGTGGTGCAGGATGAGCCATGCCCTCATCCTGAGCATATGTATCGGTATCCTCAGCTGGATGTGCAGGTGGTGCAGGTGGAGTCACACTCCCACCCTGGGCTAGAGCCCCCACTATAGTAGTCAAGAGCTGCTGCTGCTGCTGCATCATGGCCATCATCTGCTCAAATCTATATAGAGGTGGAGTAGGCTGTTGCATGTACTGCATCGAAGAAGACGCACGGTACTGCTCTCTGACGGGCGGTGTGAAAGGCGGTGGTCCAACTGCAGGACCAGTAGGAGGCTGAGACTCACGTGCTGTCTCAGGAATCGGGCCCACAGCAGGGTCCGTATGAGCATCAGACCGGAGGGGAACCTGATCCATAGGCTCACCCAATGTAAGCCGAGCTGTGCTCCGTGTAGCCTTAGGCAGCATTCCCTATATTCAAAATAGGGCGCAACCTTGTCAGTCCCAACAGCACAAACGCACCACAATCATTCACATAAAGAGTCAAAGGCATTCCATGCATTTCATTTAATCAAAATTGTCACAATACAAGGGATATCTCCTTACAGGCATCATGACAAGAAGTACATGGGAACTAAGACGGTTAAAGCTACAACAGCAACATAAGTAAACTACTAGCCTTAACAGGCTTACACAACATAAAGCAGAAAACGACTAACTACTACCAACAACATCTAAAATCTCATCGCTAGTCTGAGTCGGGTGATGGAGGAGGAGCACCCTTATCCTGCAAGCAGCACAGGATCGCTTTCAAGGTGCGAGTCACCTTACCGAATTTTCTCTTCTAACGGCCTTAGTATCCTCGACCTCAGCCCGAAGTTCCTGAACTTCCCTTCCCAAGGCGACCTGGTTCTCCTCAATTCGGGCAATGTGAGCATCACTAGTAGCCTGAGTAGAAGGAGGAGGGCTCTCATCAGTATCCTGAGCCTCCTCTTCTTCCTCTTCCTGGGCTTCTTCCTCTACTTCCGCTCCAGGTTCTCCTTCACTTGGATACTCTTCGTCATCAAAATCGCCCTCGCTATCCTCATCAAGCTGAGTCTCACGATACTGAGACCCGATCTTCATCTTGACCATGGTAGACTCATCAATGCAGTGAATCGGAACTGGCAACTCCGGCCCAAGTCTGTAAGCAAACTCAAGCGCGATCTTGCATATAAGCCGGCCAAAAGGAAGCGACTTAGACGTTCTTCTTGATTTCTCTATGAGGATAATCTGTCGCAACACGAAAGTGGCCATACACACATTTTCTCCCTGGGCCACCTAATATAAGAAATCAATCATAAGGCGCATACATTCAATGCGATTTATCGACCTGGGATACACGTTGAACGTGCAAATGTGGTGCAGCAAGGGCAAATCATCAGACATATGAGATGCCTTGAGGCTATTGTTAGGCTACCATGGAACCAGACTACCGCATAGGAACCTGGTACGGTGATCTCGCTCATGCCTACTCCTCAAATTCTTTGCACTGGGATGAACATCACCAAGGGGTATGTTCAGAAGTCGCGCTATCAACCGAACATCGATCATAGCCATCTAGTCTCTACCAAAGGAAATCTTGAACTGCAATGGCTCCAATGTAGGATTCTGGATACAAGCGTAGAAGGCACGAACGGTGCTCACATTAGCACGGGAACGGGCTTCAAAGAGCGGACCCCAATGTGCAGCTTTAATGCGCTCAAACAGAAGGAATTCACCGAAGAGTCGCCCTTCCACGTCCGCCTCAAACAACACCTTACGGTCAGTATAATCACCATGAGGCATCTCTGCTAACAGCACTCGTCCAATTTGTGCATGGAGATCCAAATCCCGCTTTGTATGAAACTCCCGGGCTGTGCTTGGACTTGCGGCGGTGCTTGAGCTAGCGGTGCCACCCCTCGGTCTTCTGGATTGCGCAGGGCGACTAGGCCCATCTTCATCCGCTGCAGTCTTTCTCTTTCCCATCAAAGAGAGGATGGTGGAGAAAAAGAAATGACCCAAAATGGCTTCAACAATAGCCATGAAAAGTGAGGGAAATGGGGAGAAATGGCTGCCCAAACGGACAAAAGGAAATCTTGGCGTTGTTGAGGGATAAATCGAGCTTCCAAGGGCTAGAATTTTAAAGAAAAAAGAGAATGCTAGAGGGGTTTAGAACTCCACATGATTTCAGCCATATTTGGGGGTTGTAGGAGCTCCAACGGACGAGTTTTGAAAGAGGAAGAGTAGCAAACCATAATGGAGGGATGGAATGGGTTTGGTTTCAGCAAGAAATGGGATTGGGAGGGATTTGGAGCAGCGATTTGAGATGGGCAGCAAGAAAAATGTGAAAGGGAGCTTGGGAGGGGACTGTTTGTGAAGGAGGTACCCCTTTTTGGGGTTTTTGACGGACGGACCGTACATGGGAGGGATGCCCTACCCAAAAAAGATCGTGCGCCCGAAATTCAGTGCAAGTGGGGCCCACCGGACGGCGATGGCATCGCCGGCCATCTTCTGATCCGGCCGGTGGGACCCCATGGGTTGGGTCCCCACTGCCCTAAGGACCTCAAATATGTATGGGTCCCACCCTAGTTCATTATATTTTGACCTAGGGAGGCCCAAACTTCCCTCCAGGGCATTTCGGGGTAAATCTGTAAACCTGAATACATTCACCTATTATATAGCATATGATTTTGGGGTAGGAGGAGCTAATCCATCCTTCTAGCCTATTAGTTACTAAATATTACAAATTTAGAATGGCCAAATGGCCAGTTTTCGTGTATTTTTACTATTCATTGGAAAAATTTGCCTAAGTATGATTTTATATCATTTCACATTAGGATCAATGCCTAAAATGAAAATATTGAGAAAGAATTGAAGAATGGAGTGGTGAGAGGAAGAATTTTGAAGGAATTAGGTGAAACGGGATTTTTAAGCCCTAGCGATTGAAAGTAAGGGTTGTGGTTTCCCTACAGCCCAAGGATTCACATTTACAGGTTTAGAACCTTTCAAAGAACATCTTAACCTACCTACTTACAACCTAGGAGCACTTAGGTCGCTTCACGCGACCCTAGATGCGTTACGGACTCGATCAAGCGATCGATACGAGTAGACTTCGCCTATTGGCGAAACTGCGATCCTATAAGTGTTTCTAGACCTTTCTCGCACCCACCTAAGTCAAAGGAAGTGACAGCGTACGTCGCGTGACCATAAACCAGGCCCGATATAATCTCATTCATGCTCTGATACCAACTTGTAACACCCTAAAAATCGGGGGTCGTGTATAAACCCGGCTCCCGAGTTCCAGACCGTCACTTATGCAACAAAAATGTTTATGATTCAATGTTGTCTAAGTTAAAGCATTCACATGAGTAAAATTATACCAAAACTGCAATTCATACTCCAGATTCAGTGATAAAAGCAAGCGGAAGACTAAAGGATATACATATCACTGTATGAAAAATAAAATAGATCTCAACTGTCTCCATAGTACGAATACATCTCTGAGTCTCATATGCATGTAAATAAACAGAATCAAAAGGTCAAAAATAGTCCTACTGAGAAGTCCCGCCAATCCAGGCCACCTAAGCAAAGCCGTCGTGGTACTGCATATATGAGAACTCGTCCTGGTCCTCATCATAATCCGGCTCTGCCTCCTGAATTGCTGCCTCACCTGCATCTAAGACAGGGTCTGGTGAGTGTTGCAAACACCATCCCGTAATGTGGGAGTGAGTAGCTAAATCTGTCATGCCCCAAATCCAAAAATCGGATTCAAATGAATCCCGATTGCCGAATCCGGTGCCGACAGCCTCCGTAGTGCCCCATTCTCGGCTCCTGGTAATCAAATGCCAGATTCCGATCCTAGGATCCTACAAGGAGGATTTTCAGAATGAATTTTTTTTATTTTTTTTGTAATGGAGCATAACCACAAGCATAACCAAGTCACAAAACAACATCACCACATATCCACTATATCAAAAATTTTAAGTACAATGCGGAAAGGGGAAATACAAGGTGATCAAAAATCTCCAAAAGGTCCTGATACACATCCTGTCTCAGCGCTGCTGCTGTCCAACGCTACCTGCACGCAACTATCGTGCATAAGCTTACAAAAGCTTAGAGGGTGGTGTAAGTGTGTGCGTAAGAAAAACGCCAAGTGTACAGTATCAGAACAATACGGAAGTATGGGGTAAGTCCATAGAATCAACCATACCAAAGCTATGCGATGAGATATGAATGTCATCGGCCACACCGATACAATGCAAGGCCTATATAGCCGAATGTCATATGCGAAATGGAATCCAAGCAAGTCGGTACTCCTCAAGTACGTATATTAGTACAGTTCCTCTCTGGATATCCCCGGGGTCTAATACACTTCGCAGAGACTGCCACCTCCCTAGCTGCACAGTCAAGCAAGCGGAAAAGACCTCGCTATCCGCCTGACCAGTAGTATGCCAATACCTACCCAGCTCGTCGATAGCGGACTCATTTACGAGCTAGCCAAACTCAGCCTAGCTTATGGCCCCCTCTCTCAGGCGGATAAGGCCACACCCCCTTCCAACCGACCACGACACAGTGAGAGACGCGGCCTATTGGTATTCGGTACTCGGGCGCTCATGTATCCACTCGGTCTAGACGTTGGAGCATCTCCTGGTACCAAAAAGGTTCTGTGACTTTCACCCAAGGACATCTTAAGTGCCCACAGTGCTAGAATCAAGTATTTTCGGTATCCGATACGGCCATCCACGATGTACATGTGGAGCCACGTCCCTGATGTCGCTAGGGCGTGCAGTGATCAAGTCACACATATGCAGGATGCATAAATCACGCCGTCAAATCATGCAGAAATCCAGCGCGTACTACGCGATCATGTGGGCACTCCGTCTCATAACGGGTCCCATAAGTGGTCTGCCCAATGGCATATGCTATGATCAGTCGCTACTCAAACCAAGCATACATATGATGCGTATGGGCATGAGTTATGAGATTATACTAAGCATGATATAAGGTAATGAATAGTAACGAGTGTGGGCCTATCAATGGGCCCTAAAGAGAGTTACAATGCGGACATTTAACCAACATTGTACATACAATGTGGAAGTCAAACCAACATTGTTCCCTAGGCACGACCCGCCATAAATATCATTACATGAACCATGAGAAACGTACATTACAATGGACCCTAAGGACATCCGTTGGGCCTAGATCCATGGGCCTTAGATATATCCAATGGGTCATATTACATGGGCCTCACATTCATCAAATGGGTTGCATTAATGGGCCTCACCAATGAGCCTTATGTACATTGCAATGGTCCATGATCCATGGGCCTTGAAATACATCAAAGTGGCCTCACAACTTGGGCCTTAAATATGTCAGATGGGCCTACATACACGAGCTTAAAATATGTCAAATGGGCTACTCCATTTGCACCCTATGCACATCAAATGGGCTTGAACCCATGGGCTCTTTCTATATCAAATGGGCTTCCCCTGGACTTTGCATATGTCAAATGGGCTTAGTCCCATAGGCTTTAGATATGTATCAAAGTAGGCCTCAATGAATGACCAAAATTAAATAAATTGTGGGCCCTAGACACACACCAAGGTGGGCCCATTTGAAACATAGATCTGCCTCATTTTTTATTTTTTTATTTTTTATTTTTTTTTTGTCCATGTCATAAAATGATTTTTTAACCAAATAAATGAACGGTTTGGATGCATCATATGCACCATGGTGGATAGAGTGGATAGGGCCCATAAATCATGGTGGGTCCCACTGTCCAAACGGTGGACAGTGTGGATAGTCACATACATCACAGTGGAGTCCACCGTCCAGACGGACGGTGGCAATGTAACATTTATCACTGTGGGCTTTCCATGTGGGGCCCACTATAATGTTAATAATCCATCCAACCCGTTTATAAGGTCACAGGGACCTGGGTGAATAAGAAAAACAAATTTCAGCGTGATCCAAAACTTGTGTGGACCCCAAAAAGGGTTTCAATGGTAGAATTCAATTCACACTATTTCTTGTGTTGTGGGCCACCTGAGCATTAGATCTCGCTAATTTTTGGAGGGGGGCCACGTCAGTGGGTGGGCCACCAGATGAACGGTGTGGATACAAAATATACGTCATGGTGGGGCCCGCCCGTGGAGCCATGGGCTGCATGGCGTCCGCCCGCCAGCAGGCCGCAGGCGCTGCCTGCACCGTCTGCAGCAGCAGACGCTGCCCTCCTTTCCTTTCTTTTTTTTTTTAAAAAAAAACTCGATTTTCTGAGGATTTTCAGGTGTGCGGCCCACCCCAAGTAAATCCACTCCGTCCATCGCATTCCCAAGACTAAAACAGTACTATCAAGACCAATAACGGACATTTTTCAGCGCGTAACAAAAATCTGAGTAGATTTCAACGGTACCAATATTGTTTTCAACACTATGGCCCACTAGATACCCCGATCAACCTCATTTTTCGGCTCAACGCCTAAAATGGGATGGGGAAAAAGATAGACGGCTTGGATTGAATACATACCTCAAGGTGGGTCATATACAAATGGCCCACCTCCGATGCCTTGAAAAGGCTAAAAATTGGTTTTTTTGCTTAAACGTCCAGAGAGTCCCTGGACACTCTCTCTCTTCTTTTCTTTCTTTCTTTTTTTTTTGTGCTTGGTCGTGCAAGGCGTTTAAGGTGGGCTCTTCATAGGTGGGCCACCACATGGTGAGGTGGTGTGGCTACAATACATATGTAAAGTGGGCCCCACCCTTAGATGGTTTGGATTCCATTACATACTCCATTGTGGAGTCCATCCAAGTGGGCCATAGGGCCATATCATCCCACCAAAAACATAACAAAAGGAGAAGGGAGAGAGATTGAGTGACACACGCGCATGGAGGGCTCCGCCACTATGAGCCCTCCCTTCCATACATCCATTCATACATCAAGCGGGTCTCATTGCATGTGGGCCCGCCAAATCAAGAATCAACGATGGAGATCCCCTCTCCACCAAAAATGAAAGGTCTAGATGACCTCATTCAACTAAGAAAGTAAACATCATGATGGGATCCATGGAGATTGGCCCCATCATGGAATGATTTTGATGATCAAGATGGGCCATCGGCCACATCTTAGGGTCCCAAGTGAGATCCAAACCATTGATCGGTTGGCCTCACTTGGCCCACCTTAAAAATATGAAAACTACTCTATCAAAGCACCCACCTTATGATCTACTCGGCCCGTTGGAACGCCTATCTTCTAGAGCTTCACTTTGATGGTGGAGATGGAAAATGGATGGCTAAGATGAGAGATTTGGAGATGGGAAGTGGGCCACCAAAATGCACATTTTTCTCTCATGGAAGGCCTCGGACGTGGGAGGCTCTTGCTTGGTTGGAATTGTGATGAGAAATGAGAGAGAGAGGTGTGATGTAATGAGAGATGGAGTGATGTGAAGGGGTGATGGTTGATGGATGTGAGTGATGGGTGAGGTGATGTGTTAGTTGACTTGGGTGGTTGCTTGACTTGTGGAGAAAGGAAGCATGGGTGCTTGTACTTGACATAAAGTGATTGATGGGTGATTGATTGATGGGATTGATTTGACACTTTGTAGAGATTCTCTTGGGATTTACAACGCGGGTGTTTTTCCTCGAACTGAACGCGGGTCCGCATCTCATCCTCTGGGTATCGGATCGGTGCGTGAGTTGCGGCGTTGGAACCACGGCGACGGTGCGGTCACAACGATACAAGTCTCGGATTAAGCTGGCTCAAATGTATAGGATACGACTTACGGTCATACACAAAGTCGATTACAGGTCGCAGGTCATCGAAATTTGACGAGAAGGATCGCGAAAAGCAACGGAACAGTACGGATTAGGATAAGGCTCTTACAAACTCAGTGGAATAATAGAGCAAAGATTAGCATGTTCTCAAATTAATCATGCGATAATAGTAAAGTAGTAAATTAAACATTCCTAATACTGTTGTTAATGCAATATGACGTGACATGATGGATGCCCTCACCGACGATCTCCCTCATACGACACCATCTTACGCCCGCGGCATGCTTTCTTCCCACAGTGCTCCACATCTTTCAGGCACATGCAATGTTATGGTGATATGATTACCGAGTTATTATTAGTCCATTCATACAGCAGGATTGAGAAACTAAGGTACTTCCCTTATATCAATCCCAATACAGATCCTGTCTAGGGTCGTCACTCCTAGTAATCTCATACGATGTATATTTTGTAGGTAGGTGCAAGGGCTGCCAGGGCTGTTGCTCACACTCGTTGCACCGCTCCCCTATCACCTTATCAATACAGGCCTACTGTACTCTTATTGTTACGGAAGGGTCGTCGCCTCCCTTAGACTCAGAATACGCTCGCGGTCACTACAAAGGGCTCATCGCCTGATCAGTGTAGGCCGACAGTAAGAATATAGTGTCCCATACCACCATAATCTGCTCACGAGTCATAGGTGCTCACTGGTCACTACGGGGAGGTTTGTGGCCCCAGCGTAGGCCGACAGCTCGACCACGGTATCCCATACCACCATGCCCGGCTCATGAGTCTTTATGGATCAAGGTACTATGGTTAATAGGGTTTACAATGGTAAGTTCAGTACCCTAGGTTCAAGCAGTTATGACTCATACAAGGTGTACATGCAATGGCCAGTCGGGTTACTTGACGGGCTCGACTAGCACGAGCATATCTCAAGTCGAACGACATGAAGTAGATAAAACACTTCGTGTGGCCTAACCACTGCCGCCAACTCAGAACATGACTCATGTTCATCGACGCGTCGTTCGTGGCAAAGATAAGCCAACCACAAATTTATTCAGTTACCGACTGCCTGGACTAGGTATAGTCCCAAACATTTATGAATCCACATCAGCAATCATATAAGACTAATGAAAATGAAAGACAACAATGTGAGCATGTTAACACATGTTATAACATACAACTTAATAAGTAAATCATCTAACACATGCATTTCATACGTATAATGAAATCATGCATATAGCCAACATGTAGGAAATCATTTACATCAGCATATTATTTGAGAATTCAATCTCAAACTAATTCATAACACCATTTAATTCAATACATACTAATACAAACATTTATACAAGCACTTAGTCTACACATTTAAGTCTACATATAGTATGTCGACTCAAAGTGCGCATTTGGGCGAATCTCTTCGCCAAACTGATTATGCACGCATTCCTAATATCCTAATGCGACAAAGAGCCATGTCAATCATATCAGCAAAATATGGATGAAAACAGTATTTCCTATAAATGACTAAAATGCCCTAAATCTCATATTTTTCGTCTGCTTACAAAATAGGAAACGGATAGCATGTTGTACATGTCAAACGGCGTTACCGTTGATAACCTACTATTAAACGACATTGAAAGCGTTGAAAACAGTCAATCAAAGCGTCTAGAATCCGTATCTTTTATCCTAGAAGTGTATTGATTCGAACAGAGCGTATACGCTTCGTCTACGGCGAACAGGCAACCTATTTCACAAGATGTATAAGCTACCATGCTAAGGAACCGACGGAACCTTAAATCAGCAAGTGTTTGGGGTATTTTTTTACCTAGAAATGTGGCGAAATCGTCGAGAAAGTGATTGAGGTGCGTTGCTTAAGCACGTGCAACAGGTAGTGCAGGTAGCAGGAAGATCTCTCCCACTCTCTCTCACAATCTCTCACCTTTTCTCTCACACCAGCTAGGGTTTCTAGCAAATTCGGATGGGTGAGAGAAGTGAGGGTTTAAGCCCCTTTTATAACCTAAAATATGCCCAAAACAGGCTTAGGAACAATGTTTACTTGATACCTAACCAAATCGGGACTGTTTCGATCCAAAAAGATATTTCAGGAGGTCCCCTGGCCGAACGCGATCGGACTTAAGCTCATGCATGTCGGATGTCGTTCACATCCCATTTTCAGACCAGTAGTGTTCGTAGATCGCACGTGGTGGTCCAGTTTTAGTTCAGCGGTCATCGCACGTAAATCAGGTCTACAAGTCTCATGATATGAAAGAGAAATTTTTCCTGATCCGAGGGTGTAATTTGGCTGAATTCTGACGGTCAGAACGCTTAATAATAACGCGCCAAGTCGTGTGCCAGATTTGAATTTTAAAATTTCAAATCTATCCTATTCTCACTCTCTTCACTTCAGGCTCAATGAAATAACCTCTAAATGTCGGTTGGACTTGATTTTCGAAATGATTGTCAAGTCCAGCTAGGCGGTTATAACGGTCTAAGATTGTAGGTATCGGACTTTCGACGCGCGGTCTAGATCCAATACAAAGTTTCAAAGAGGTCCTGAGAACAAACCAGTTTAGAGTTTGATCCGAGGTTTTAGAGTATTATAGCGTCATTGGTTCTACTCGCTTTGGGTCTTGTAGAACGTATTTAAAGTGATCAGGGCCTATTTCTTAGCTACTCTAGCGTTGCGCTAGCTAACTTACACTTATTTTCTAAAGGAATTAATCCTACGCGATTTCTGGTCGAGTTGGTACTCGAGTCCAAGTACGGATTTTTCCAGGGCGTTACAACAAGTCAATGGCTCTGATTGTGGGGTCGAGAGTTGGAAATCTCTAGATCGGGGAAATCTCTAGATCAAGCCTGATAGTTTAGTTTGGGGAAAGCTTGAGGTTCTACTTTTATATTTGACTAGGCGTACGATAGTAGTTGGGAATTTTAGTTAGATGTAGTTTTATCAGGGTATAATCAGTTAGTTCAAGAGTAGTGTCTTTGTGATTTATATGGGGTGTCTACTTAGTATTACTTCATGTCTCTATTTAGAAAGTCCATCATATTTCGTCCAAATCAACTTGTGTATTACCGATTTTAACTCATCCTTAAACCTGAGAATGATTCTGAGTTCAAGTCCCTCATATGATATACTTTGGCCCCTCCTCAAGCAATCACTTTAGTAGTTGCATATGTGAGCGTGTTTGTGTATATTACATTAAGATATGGTCAAAATTAATATGATCTAACAAGAGATCCATTGGTTGACTAGGAACACTTTTATGACTTATATCTTGATGATTAGATAATTCATTGAGTTGTTTTTAGCTAGGCTTGGTACTCAAATGGTTTTAAATGTTTTGATAAATATTTTCATTTGCTAATATTTTATTTTTATCATTAAAATAATTTTAATCATGCTTGATGACATCTAATGGTTAAGATCTTGTGTATTACATTAAGATATAGTTAATATGATCTAACAAGGGATCCATTGGTTGAATAGGAACACTTTTATCACTTATATCTTGATGATCAGACAATTAATTAAATTGTTTTTAGCTAGGCATGGTACTCAAATGGTTTTAAATGTTTTGATAAACGTTTTCAATTGTTAATATTTTACTTTTACCATTAAAGCAATTTTGATGGATATCTAATAGTTAAGATCTTGTAGCCTACTCAATGATTTGCATGGATATTGGATCAAGGGTAGATGGACATGGTAACTGAAGGGATTAGGTTAATTTTGGTACATAGATAGGCATAATAGCAAACTTTCGATGCAATAGGTAACAAATGTTTTTAAGGATGGTGTGTATAATTAGTACATCTTTTGAAACCTTAACTCCTTTATATATATATATATATATATATATATATATATATATATATATATATATATATATATATATATATATATATATATATATATATATCCCAGAGAGAGAAGAAAGTGAAAGAGCATGGACATCCCTAACCTCTTGGGTGTCACTGAGAGGGAGAGAGAGAGAGAGAGAGAGAGAGAGAGAGAGAGAGAGAGCGACCATGTGAAAGAGTGTGGACGTCCCTAACCTCTTGGGCATCACTAAGAGAGAGAGAGAGAGCATCTTTCTCTCTTCCCCCTCATCATCCACACATTCACATGTATGGGGTCCGCCTTTTGGATGAATACCTTTCTGCACTCCCCTGCACTCCCCTAACCATATTCCAAGGGAGGTGTGGTGACTCTTTGCTTCTCATACATTTAGAGTAGATAAGGAAGAAACCTTATATTTTGAAAGATTGACATTGATGCTTTCTATCACAAATATAGTTTAAATCAAGGTACGATCTCTACTATATTGGTTTATAATTTTAAAGTTTTGAATGTATTCTGCATGATGATCCTATTTAAAATCAATCAATTTTTAAAAGTTTAATCTTTGTTCCTAAAACTCTAACACATTTTGAATCACGTTTTCATATGAGGCGATCTTTACATATACCTAGATGGACATAGGTTAAAAGTGTTTCCTTTGTGCACTTAGGTTACCAGAGCTTTTTAAGGATGGGTTCCACCCAAGTTCTCTCTGGTGATATAAACTCTACTACCATAAGTCAAATCATATTTAGACCATGATTTTATGTGGAGTTGTACACAAACTGAGTTAGATCGGTTAACTCACTCAACTCGACTTGAAAAAAGCTTAATTCGACTCAGTTTAAAACTAAGTTCGAGCCGACTAGAGTTGATTTTTGGAGCTCAATAAAATTTTAAGCTGAGTCGAGCTTGTCCAAGATGGAATCGACTCGGATCAAACCTCAACTCGAATCGGACTCGGATCGAATCAATTCGATGACTCGGTTATTTTAATATTGATGTTACTCACCAAGTGTTTGATGAAATGACTTAATGAAGTTTTTTTCGAGTGCATATATTCTTCGCGGGATCGGCTAGTGGCGAGGAAGGTATGGATATGAAACAAACCACTACAAAAAAAAAAAGAAAAAGAAACATTACATGATAAAACTACCCCTGTATTTTGATTTTGATGCTGCCTACTAAGTGTTTGATGAAATACCTGTAAACCGTTGTTGTTGTTTTGCATACTCTAAGAAACTGAAGGTGCACTCCATGTGTTTGAGAAAATGTTGCACAGACTCGAACTGGCCCAAGCTATTGACCGAACCAAGACGAGCTGGCCAGTTAAGCTTGAGGACTGAGTTGAGCCGAGTTCGAGTTGGTATCAACTAGTGCCCGAGCCGAGTCTTGGTTCAAATCGTGTACAACTCTAATTTTATGTAATATCCTCCCTTATATCTCTTGTAGATAGAAGCTAAGTATCTTGCAAGTTGTAGATATGGTTTCCATCACCAATGATTCTTCTAGTATTAGGTGATTATTTTTTACTCAAGATAGATTTCAACATGCTAAATTAATTGGCCTTAGATTGGGTTTCCTAGAAATGCAATCCTTCATGTAAGTCTTTAAGAAGTTAGTTCATGTTTGATCGTTATTAGCTTTCATGCCAACTTTCTCAAGATGTCTTGATTGACCAAAGACAATGGTCTCTTACTACTATCTCCTTTTATAACACTAGGTGACAATCCTAATCAATTATCAATAAGATCCCAAAATATGGTCATATTGTAAAAAGATAATTAATTAGAGGTCCACACCATTCATATGAATGTTAATAGAGAAATGTTAAAGCAATTTGCAGGAAACTCTAATTATGGATGGTTTGAACTTTTATTGAAATGTATATAGTGTAGAAAGTTTTTTACACAACACATATTTATGAGCTTGGTTCTCTACCCACATTGGGGGTATGGTGCAAATATAATCCCAACATGCTCAAGCAAGTTCCTTTTGATTCGTAATGGGTTTACTTTTGTAAAAAATATTTTATTGTGATTAATATATTTTAATTGGATTGTTTTCATACATGGGGTGTGATCTACTTTTTAAAATTATATCTTTATATGAGACACATTTCTTTAAATTCAGGCGCATTTCAATTATGTATATTTGTGTTGCAGTTAAATCATGTTTATCTCTCTCTCTCTCTCTCTATCTATCTATCTATAAAATGGGACATGATCATTTAGAGTTTTTGATATATATATATATATATATATATATATATATATTCTCTCTTCGAAAATTATTTTTACTTTTCTTCTCTCTGAGTATGGGAAGATGTGTGGTGGTATTGGTGTTGGTTTTAGGTGACTTGTGCAAGCTATCGAAACCGTACGTTGGGTAATTATATCATACAAATAACAATTTGAAAGCCTGTTGTACAAGTTGAATCTATTAGGAGTATCAATTATTTTAAAAGAGCAACTAAATTCGTGTCTCGTTATAGTAAGAAATCAAATTCGTCATTTGTCGTATACCTACTCTCACAATATTCTAAATAGGTATGGTGTTATATTTTATTTATTTTTTATTGTTCAAATTTTTTTTTATACTATTATTTTTAATCATTTTGATATATTAACATTTATAGGTTCAAAAAATTTATTGAATGAGAATAAATTTGTTCGATGTGAGGAATTTGATAGCTAACACTTTAAGAGATGGATTCAAAAGATGTTCTTCTACCTAATGATTCTTAGAATAGTTTATTTCATAATTCAATTAAAGCTCACTAATTTATAAGAACTAGAACAATTTACTATTTGTTAAAAGTGGAATGATGAAAATTATCTTGCAAAAAAAAAAAAAAAAAACTCTTAAGGGGTGTTTGGAGCATGGGATTAGCTGGGTTTAAGTGAGATGGAATTACCAAAATGTAATGATTACACTGTGTGTCAGGGATTGCCTCCTAATCCCACGGATTGAGGCCATCCCACTCCATGTTTGGAAAACGGATTATCTACTCATCTTGCTACCACCTGTCGGTACTCTGTGGGCCCCGCCATAATGTATGTGTTTCATCCGTTCCGTCCACCCATTCTTCCATGTCATTTTATGGTATGAGCCAAAAAAAGAGTTTAATCCAAGTCTTAAGTGGACCGTACAATTGGCCCTAGGAGGTTTTCAATCATGTTATTCAATCACTATTGTTTTCCCATGGTGTGGTCCACCTTAGATTTATATCTACCTCATTTTTTGGGATGAAGCCCAAAAATTATATTTCAAAATGGATGGACGGCATGGATAAAATACATACATTATGGTGCGGTCCACATAACACTGACCACTAGCTACACAAAACCCAAAGTAGGATTGTAGAAACCCTTGCCCCGGCGTTAATTCCAAGAAGGGCTTCACAACCCATACCTTGTGTGATTCTCAAACACACCATGCAATGATCCATGGGATCTTAAAACCTACTTCCACCAAATCTCATTTAAACCCACGCACCAAACGCCGCCTTAATGCACCGTCAAATCAGTTTTAATGTTTTTTATGACTTTGACACATTTACCTATATCTGAATCACCTTGAAGAAAAAATATTCGACTAAAAAAGGCATGTAAAAAATATGTAGTCAAGATATATTTCAAGTTCCGGATGGTAAATGATAAGTCAATAATGCAATAGGTAAATGAGTTTAATTTGATTCCCCATGATATTATGTTTGAGGAAATCAAGTCGAATAGACTTTTTTTGAATGACAACATTAATAGAAATTGCTGCAATTTCGAAAAGACTTTAAAAAATCTATTGGAGATCAAACTAAGGAGTTATTGATCGAACAACTTATTAAATGCATATACATAGAAGAAACTACGTTATAAGATTAGAAGGAAGATAAGAGGAAAAAAAATTTTAAGTATATATGGTAAGTAATAAGATTCAAAATCTTTTACCAATGATCAGAGAAGCCAATTAATTTGAAATCAAATCAGAAAATTTAGTTCAAATGGAGGCTTAAAGTCAAACTCAATAATAAGAAATTTACCAACTAAGACAAATTGATAGGCTTCTTTGCTTGAGGAAAAATTAGTTATTTTTCAAGATATTGCAATTATCATAAAAAGAAGAAGTCGAACCCTCAATCAAATTTGACTGAAGAGCCTCATATAGTGGTTGTGGTTATAAATATTAATAAGATTTGTAAAACTATGTAATAGTTGGTGGATTGACACGAGTACTAACACACATTTATAGTATGATCGAAATTGGTTTACAGGTCATCAAGAGATTTTCTTTGGAAAAAATGTTCAAATAAATAATGTTATTTTATTGCAATATGATTGGATAATAAAATGTTGAAATTATGTTGACCCTTGAAAAATTCATCTCTTTGATAAATATTTTTCATATTGCAGATATGTGCAAGAACTTGATTTCAAATCACTTTTTGAACAAGGTAGGTTTGAAATAAATTATTAAGTCTGACCATATTGTAATAATAAATGATAATTCTTTTGTTCGTAAAAGTAAAGTTGATTATGATTATATGATGTTTAAACTCAATGTAGAAGCAAATTTAAAAATATATTACATTTTCTTACATGATATGCATTGCTACTTAATAGCACGATAGGCTAGGTTATATATATAAATGTCAAATAAATTAAATATATGATAACTTATAGTGTGATTTTTAGTTCATAAAATAATGAATTTAAAAAGTGTGAATCCTTTAATTAGTCTGAAGTAGTTAGAATACTTCTTCTTTTTGTAGATTTTTTTTTAAAAGATACTTGGACTGATCCATTCGGACATATACAATCTTAAATAAACTCTTACAAGAGGAAATAATAAATATTATATTACTTTCATTAATTATTATTCTATACACGCATGTATATATATGATAAACTCTAAAGTTGAAGTACTTTAAGTTTATAATTTTCAAAACTGAAATACAAAATTAATTAAACAGAAAAATTAAAGCTCTTAAAAGCGATGGACGTGGAGAATTATATTTTTAAGGACTTTGATTATTTATACAAATCTAATAGAATAATTTATAAGGCTATTGCTGTTTATTCTCCTAAAAAATGGAGTAGGACAATGAAAAAATATAACTAATAAATATGGTGAATACAATGTTGTTAAGTTTTGCTCTTCTTTTTAGTTTATGCTTGTCTTGCCCATATTAGGCTATCAGATCATAAAATATCCAAATTAGGGGCTACAATGTTCATTTGTGTACTTGTATACTATACAAATATCTAGATAATAAGAAAAATATCATAATTAATTTTAGAGATAAAAAAAATTTTGAAAATATATTTTCTTATAAATTAAGAAATAATAGAGGTCATTCTAGTGATGATTTTTCTTTTGTGAAAATTAATGAATCTTTCAGGTCAAATGTTATTAACTTAGATTAATATGATTGTTAAAATTAATAGGTATAATTGTTAAAGACTGTATTCCTGACTTTCACGTATTTTTAAACTCAATTAGAAGGTGACCTAATACATTTGAGAAGATTATCCTCTTACGATGATATCTCTTTGGAATAAATAGTTAATGATGTATATAGTCTATTAGATCTAATACAAATGGAATTAATTGACTTACTGGGAAAAAATCTTTATATTGTAAATGAATACTAAGAAAGACCTTTATGTTGTAAATGAATATGAAGAAAGAAAAGAATGACCAATGACTTAGGTGAGACATAAAGAATAAGCTAGTAGCCAAGGGGTCCAAACAAGAAGAAGGTATTAATTACTTTGTACTTATTCTCATGTTTTAAAGATAATATCCATTTATATCTTAATTATTATTATTTTCATGTATAATATTATAATTCTTTAAATGAAAGTTAAAATCATATTTTTAAATATGAACTAGATGAAGAAATATACATTACTTAACTCGAAAGTTTGTAGAATCATATTGAAAATATAAGGTGTACAAGCTTTTCAAGTCCTTATATGAAATTGAACAAGCTTCTAAGCAATAACACAAAAAGTTTGACCAATTTATGATGTTTAATAGATTTAAGTTGAATAAGAGTAAGCTTTATCTTTATTTTAAAGTATTTAAAAATTTTAGAGTTGATTTGTTTATACATAGATGATTTTCTAATTCTCGATACAAATTCAAAAGTCACTAATAAAGCTATAAAGTTTTATCTTCTCAATTGATATAAAAGATTTAGAGAAGCCAATACCATTTTAGGACCTAAAAATATTTAGAGTGAAACTGATATAACATTAACTCAATTTCATTACATAAAGAAGATATTGAAAAAATATTATCACTTTGAATATAAACATGCATGCATACTTGATACCATCATAATAAGTTAGAATGAAACAATGACGACAATGTATTTTAGTTAGAATATACTAGTGTTATTGATAGTTTGGTCGGCACTATGAATTTCACTAGGCTTGTATTGCATTTATTGTGAGCAAATTGAGTAGAAATTGTAACAACCCGAATAATGAATATTAAGATGCTATTTATATAATCTTAAGAATCTTAAAAGGACCTAAGATTTTGGTTTTCATTATTAGAGGTTTCTTGTTGTAATTGAAGGTTATAATAATACCAAATGAAATTCAAGTAAAATGATTTCAAATTTACTAATGCTATATTTTTATCATGACAAGCAGAATTGTCTTATGAAAATTTTAAAAAAAAAATAAATTTATATGACTCATTCGACTATGAAGTTAGAATTAGTTGTTTTAAGAGCAGTTGGTGATGAGTTAAAAATAAAAAAAAATAAACTTATTTAGTTCATTCTACTATAAAGTTAGAACTAATTACTTTGGAGAAGTTAATAAGGTACTAGAATAAATAAAAACTTTATTGATAGATATATCTTTTGGATGAAATCAGTACTACAAATATCTATTAATCATGATAGCTTAACAACTTTCAAAAGAGTTAATAGAAAATGTTATAATTGAAAATTCAAACACATCTATCATAAGTACGGTTGTGTGATGCAACTATTGAATAATGATATAATAACTCTAAATTTTATAAAATCTTATGAGAATATAGTGGGTTCATTAAGTAAGAGAAAGTTTAGAGAATATCAAGGGAGATGAGATTTAAGCCAATAAAAAATAAATTACCAAAAATAACAATTTAATACAAAGATTTAATCTAAAGACTTAAAATCTAATAAATTAGATTCAGTGAGAAAAATAAGTTTCCATGTGATTTTTTATTAAAATACATCATATGTAGGAGAAAATTATTTTTTTAAGTCTTTTATGGGTTAAATATTATAACTTTTTTTGATGGATTAATGTTAGGTATTTTCTTTACTAATTTTAGCCTTCGGAGTAAGGTAACAGCTGTTATAAAAATACACTTGATGAATTCACATATATGAGCATGGAAGTGGGGTGCTTCGCAAGAAAATCGGGCTAATTCTTTAGAATGCTCATAAAATAGATTAAAGGAATTAGTTCATAATCCAGTTCACTAATTTTTTATTGGAGTATTTAGAAAAGTAATAATAAAAAAATATATTACTTTTATAATTTTCAAATGTAAAAGATAGTCGTACATCAAATAAGGAGAAGTTTTTTTAAGCATTTATAAAGTTTTTCTTTTCATAGTTTTTTGAAAGAAAAAAAGTGTTATATCATGCTCTAGCTAGTTCGCGTGCACAAAGTATTAATTGTTTGTGCACACGATACTCATGCACAGGGGAGGTCCAAATCTGACCATAGTAAGCTTAAGTAGATTTCTTATTTTAAATCTTAATATGCTTGGTTTTGCTAAAGCAATATTATCTTATAATTAATCATTTTTTATTGATTTATTTTTATTTACTGAGCGTGGACACTTTCTAAGACCATATCCTTACGTGGGACGTGTCTTTTCAAATCTAGGTACACCTTAACTATGTGTATTTGTATCATAATGCGATTATGATTCATTTTTTCTTTCTTTTTTCTTTCTTTATGAAAAGGGGGGTGGTCTTTTAGGATTTTCATTTTAAAAAATACTCTTTTAAGTTTTCATAACAAAATATCTCTCCCTCTCCACTCTTCGAAATATCATTTTCCTATTCTTCTCTCTAGGTATACAAAAAAACTGTTATAGTTTTATTGGCGTTAAGTTTTAAGCAGCATGTGCAAGTTACTAAAACTATATGTTGAAAAATTGTGTCATGAGGATAGTATGCTAAGAGCTTCTTGCATTGGTGGATTCTCAAAAGATAGTAGCCGAGGTTATACATCGTTCCAGTGAAATATCAAATTCATCATTTGTTATCTTCTTATCCCCATGATCGTCTGGTATTATATATTTCTTCAATTTATATTGTTTGAATATTTTTCTGTGTCATCATTATAACAATGTTTACAAGCCATCTAAGTAATTCACACGTTGAGTTCTACTAGGATGAAAGGGCCTAATTTTTTTTAGTGGTGAGTGTCACAATTGCTACTGTTTTTGTGTAGCTTTCTTAAGTATTGGATGTATCTGATTTTTTGATATGAAATATTAAACTGAGTTGGCTCAATTGATAGACAAACTAAATTTTATATATATATATATATATATATATATATATAATGTTGGGTCCATAGATTTTTTTTTATTACATAACTCCCTTCTCGCATATGCATAAACTGGTTACATGTTCTTGGAAAAAGAATAGCTGGCATACATGTTGCAATAGGAATGCGAACTCCCATAATGAGAATTTGCACTAATTCATGTAGCATTCCTCATATTTATAACTTCACTTTCTATTGATGTATCTCATCTAAGTGGAAACATATAAATGGATGGCTTAGATCATTACATGGTGGGGTAGAGGTTTTAGTCACTTACATGTTCTATAAATTTTAATATGGAAATTGATATCCAAATCTTCATTGATTGATTTGCAGTTCACACCAACCTATCATTTAAATTGGGTTTATACATGCAAATTCTCAGCCTAAATCATCGCTTAGTGAGGTGTAAATGTAGATTGTATTATTTTAATTTTCTAAACGAAAATTGCGCGCATTCAAGCAAACATGTTAAGTATATAAACATCCAAAAATTAAGGCATTTTCTCTTTTTATAGGTAAATTTTCATCATTCATATACTACATGAATTTTTCACAAGGAGAATTTCTCACACTTATTGAGTCGTAGATGAAAGCTCGTGTAACTAATTAAGAGCATAACAATAGAACTCACCATTGTGTGTGTAAGTGGCATTGAAGCTATCCAAAATATAGAAAACAATAGACCACTATTTAAAAACATTTATGTGAGACCTGCTTGATGGTTTGATTTGGGAAGTCCAATTTTCATGGTGGGTTGACTCTAATGTACGCATTACATGCCATAAACAAACCATGATTAGCCCTACACTCAATTAGTAGACCAAACTTTTCATCCACAACTGTATTTTGCTAGTTATCTATTGTTATGGACCCTATGTGAGAATTCACACATGGATACTTAATATTTTACTAAATGTATGTATTTTTATTTGGTAGCTTCATTTGAAAGTATGCCCAGTTTAGATGAATTGATTTTTGTGGTCTTTTTTTTTAAAAAAATAATAATAATTCAATCTTAAAGATTTAATGTTTCTATTTTGGCTTAAGACTAATTTATTTAATTAAGACTAGAGGTTTGGCGCGTGGAAGTATAAATGAAGAGAAAAAGTTAAGAGAAATTGGGAGAGGAATGAGTTATACACATGTATTGTGCATAAAGAGAGCAAATGAGAGAAATTGCCAGAGATATTAGAAGATGTAATTTAGGAAAAGACTGAGGAGAGAAATTACGAAGTGAGATTAAGGAGAGACACTACGAGTAAAATCTAAACAATTTATTGAGCTTTTATGGGTGAAATCGAATTGCATATAGATAAGCAGATATATTTTTAAATTTTGAAACTTTATTTAAAATATCTCATATATCCCTTTTGATATTGATTTTTTAACTTTTGTCATAAAATTAATTCTAAGGATAAAAGTCTACACCACTGCTCATATTTATATATGGCTGTTGTATAAGGGATTTTAAAATAATTCTTCGTACTTTATTAGAGTGCACATCTATCTATTGAGTCCCTGATGTCCAACTTTAATGAAGGATGACCATTGGATGGTGGGTCCGTTCAGTGTAGACTCCAAATGACCTAAAAGTAACCCTAATTAGATCATGGGAACTATGCACATAAGAGCATGATAAATGAATGGTTCAAGTAAGATTTGTATAATTGTCCACTTTGAAGGCTCTTATTTGATTAGTTGTGATCTTCTAATTAGGTGACATTAGAGGCAGGTCCAATACATGGTGGACATGTCCTATCCATTGGTCCATGTTATTAAGGATTGGCCTAGTTGGTGACACACACAAATTCTCAACTTAATAAAGAAGAAATACATGGTCTTACATTGAGACTCAGGATTCCATGCATGTGGGATATCTTAATGATTCAAGTTGTTTGTTCGTGAGCTTCACCATTTGTAAGGATTGTCCAAAAGAAATCTCACTGGTTGAAATTTTTATAACCTGTCTAACATTGAGCTATTTTCTTTAAAACTAGTCCACTTACTTTTTTTGGCTATTAATATATGGATTAGGATCTTATCGTCTTATAGATTTTTTAGAGAACATCCACCAACCATGCATTTTATTAGATAATGGTCTGAATCACCAAACTATGGCTTTAAGGGAGATATGTAAGCCGACAAACTCATCATCATCATCTAAACATTATCTCGACTAATTTGGGTTTGTTACATGAAACTTTTTCCACAATTTCACTCTTTCAAATGTCATCAAGTCTCTTCTTACTAGCCTCATTGGTGCCCTTTTGAACCTTTCCCTTGCACATTAAGAACCTTTAGCTTGTACCAATTAACTTCTTGTAACTGGTATAGTTCTTGATTTCCATTGCATATAGCCAAACCATTTAAGTCTACTTTTTTTTTCCTTTTTATTATCTATTGGTGTTACTTTTAAGTTCTCTCGAATATATTCATTTTTTATTTTGTTCTTCATCGTCTTGCCACTCATATGTCTAAATATCCTCATTTTAGTCACCCATTCTATGATAATGTTGTTCTTTAACCGCCAAACATTTCATCCCATAAAGTAATATGATTAAATTTATAACTATCTTAAGTGGTACACAATGATTACATAAATTCTAGAAGCATGTCTCCATTTTTTCCACTTACGCAACATTCTTCTCAATCTCTCTCCTCTCATAATCATTGACCCAAGTAATTAAAAAATGGTCATTTTGAAAAACTACTTGGTCAACAATGTTAACTAACTTATATGTTCATTTTTACTATTGCTAAAATTGTACTTCATATGATATATTTTGTCCAACTAAACTTTTAATCATTTCAAATCTAAAGCCTATCTCTATAAATTTAGCTTTTTATTTACACCCTCCCCTATCTTGTCTAACAAAATTATGCCATTTGCAACATGTCCAGCTCATCTTGTCAACTTGTAGATTGTAATTAGGGCTATCAACATGCTTGGCATAAGGTTGGTTTCCGCTGGACTTTGTGATGTTTAGACTGGGCCTATACTATTTTGCTTTTGCTTGAACTGAGCTCAACCCATTAAGCAACCCTAATTTTAATCAACTTGTTGATTATAATCAACTTAAGTAATAGATTCTTCAATAACGCTCGATTGTAATCAATCCATGTGATTGTCTATCACATTGTGTATATAAGAGATTTATGCTCTCACTACTGGTCCCCCAATCCAAATAAACGAGGGTTGCTTTAGATTGGTAGCTAGCATCGAGCTCATGTCATAACTTCCAACATGAATCCGAACAATGTTCCCTGTCTTTCTAGTCGTATGTGAGGTGTGCATGAGCATGATGCCAGAAGCTACAAATTGTAGGTCCATTGTCTTGGAGCAAAGCCTGAAAAGAACACTAATCATATAATCCTGACCATCCAATTGATGTATATTAGATGAATCGTTAAAAGGGTTGGTGATCCTAACTAAATGTGTGAAATTAGATGGTTACGATTGCCCAGCCAAGGTGATGTATAGGCTATATTCATTTTCATTTGGCCCTTAGGATAGTCCAGATTTCCTAAGGCCTTGGGTTAAAAATCACCAGGCCCATGGACACCCCTGCATCTGGTACCAATGTTCTAAGCTGGATCTTGTCCAATGTCTACATAATAATGGCCTATTTGTTTTGCTAATTACTCCAGTAATGTAAAGAAAATATGCCCTCATGATATTGCGATTTACCACAATTCAAGCCTATACAATCATCGGTTGGATCCCAACATAAAATGGGCATCCATTAAAAAAAAAAAAAAACTCCAAAATCACCAGGTGACCCACATGATGGCTGGATTGATCAGATTTTTGGGCCATATGTGGACCCGCCAACTCACATTTGTAGAATAAGCTCACTCCAGAAACGATTGTAGAGGACCCACCTGAAATTGAAATTCTCATTAGCTTTTGAAAACGGAACGATCAGGTTGTGGGGCCCACCAAGTACAAATCTAACTCTAGTAGGTGATGGTGGGGTTACAGTCGAGCCAAATCCTGATGCGATGGTATGGTGTCCACAACATAGACAGGATCAGTTCCCTTCATAAAATAGGAAACCATCTTAGTTTTTCTCACTATTTTAATTGCTTTGGAATTTGGCAAATCCCATGTACCAGCCGTTCATTTGGTGGGTCTTATCATGGATTATCTATAACCAATAATCTGGACCGACCATATCCCCAGCTGAGTAAGATCGAATCAAAGCATCTTCTTTAGAATATTTTACGAGGAAGACTTTATACTCTGGCCAAGGGTAATGGATGATATGCAGGCACTTAGAAATTGCCAAGTTTTCAAATTAAACCATCCAAATTATGATACCCAGTGGAGATGTATAATGGACCAGAACTTAAAACTTATTTAATTAGTTGACTAAAGGATTAATGTACATTTGGCTAACCACCATGTGGGGGAGACCCTGACCGTAGGGGCCCACCTTGATGCATGCATTGTATATCCATGCCGTTCATCTGTTTTTCCAGCTTATTTTAGCTATTGTCCCAAAATAAAGCAGAAACAAAATTCAGGTGGACAACACCAGGGGGAACAGTGGTTATTGACCATTAAATACCTTTTATGGGCCACGAAAGTTTTGGATTAAGGTCTGTGCGACCTAATCAACATGTTGGATGGTCAATATACATTACAGTAGATGCTAGGAAGTTTTTAATGGTGGGCATTCAATGACCACTGATTCCTGTGGTGTGGTCCACCTGAAATTTGTATCTGCTTCATTTTTTGGATCATATACTAAAATAAGCTAAAAAAAACGGATGGACGGCATGGATATACAATGAATACATTGAGGTGGGCCCTATGGCCAAGGTCTCACCCACATGGCTCCTTCGGGGGTCACAGCCAAGTCGCGCTTCCACGAATCAGAGGTTAGGAATGTTCGATCAATCTAAACTTATGATTGTGGGCTCCACAATCACGTGTAGAATTTATAAATACCTGAGTATCAGGTGTCATAGGCAACTTGAGTATATACGACTCTTTGTATTTTATTAAGAACATCGAAGTTCGCAATGGTACACTGAGCACAGAGCCTGCACCAGGAGTCAAGTGTTCCCGTAACATTGTGACCAGAGACGAGATTTGAAAATTTGATAGTTTTTTTTTTTTTTTTTACCCGGTTGTAGACCGGCGGTGGGCTAGTGTTATACCAGTTGTGGGTCGAGTTGTAACTCGACTAAAGTTCAAAAGTCAGTGTTCCCATGACATTGTGACCAGAGATGAGGAGATTTGAAAAATCTCACCATATTTTCACAGAAAATTCATCAAATGATATTTTCAAATGAGTTCTTAAAATCATGGCATTTAAAAACAAAAAATTATTTTTCATCATTTTAATTAATTTATTTTTTAAAAGAAAAATAAGTATTTAAAAGTCTGTCTTAGTTCATTTTTACCTATATTTCAAAATTTTAAACTATATTTTATTATTAAAAAAAATTGTATAGCTCATTGGGATTTTTACCGTAAAATGCCTCCGTGATTCGGATTTTACCAAATAATGCCTCCAGGAGCCCATGTTGCGGTGCTTTTTTAAAGGAAAATTTGCATCGGAATTTACCAAATAATGCCTCCAGGAGCCCATATTGCAGTGCTTTTTTAAAGAAAAATTTGTATATATATATATATATATATATATATATATATATATATATATATAATTGCAAAGTGGAGAATCTGGAATTGTTGAGCCCATGTGGCATGTGTTCAAAATCCAATCCATACAACAGATGCACACTAACATGGTTATCAGGTGAAATAAAAATTGGGGATCCAATCACAAGGTGGGCCAATTCATAAAAACTAATATGCACTGCTCAAAACATCCAAATTCAAGGTGGCCCATCTGATGATTTGGTTGGCCTGATTTTTGGTTTGAGCAATCATCATGGTGGAGTGCATATGTTGGATAGCTTGGATGTCATGCACATATCACGAGACCGCCACAAATCTCAACTATAACTAATTTTTAAAGCAAAAAAATATATTTGACGAGAGCTTTTTGTAATTCTTGATCAAAAAGCAACTCCCTGTAATTTTAACCATGGAGGCTTATTTGGCAAAATGTTGATTCCTAAGGAATTTTATGGTAAAATTCCTAATTTATTTTCAGCAAGATTTTCCTAATAATATCAAGAGAAAAATGCCAAAAATCTGAAAATCCTCCGGGAAATTGCCAATATGGAGATTTGTCATTATTCTCCCCGCCTTTCAAAGTGGACATTTTGAAAATTGGCATTTTGAAATGGTTGTTAGATTCCTGCCAAACAGTTTCCAATAATGGGAAATAATGTGCACATTATCCTTGGAGCTTAAAATCATAATTCGAAATCCCAAAAACTAACTGATGGAGGATTGGAATCCTCTAAAACACATGGTGGGTAAAACACAAGTTTGTGGGACTCACCATGTTGTATATGTAAAATCCACTCCGTCTATCAAGTTCCGTCCTTGATGCTAGGCCCGAAGACCAAAAATAAGCAAGACCCACAAATCAGATGCGCCACACCACAAGGTATAATGAGAATGGTATGCCTACCATAGGTTTGCGTGGGGTCGTGATTGTGTTTATCTTTCATCAAACCCATTAATCAGGTATAACTCATCTGATGAAGAGAAAAATACAAAAATTAGCTTTATAAAATAATAATAATAAATAAAAATAAAAAACTAAGGCAGGCCCACATCTAAGTGATTTTGCAAGCAATTTTACGTTGTTCCCATTGGTGTGGCCCATGTGAGTTTTTACCAGCTTTATCTTCTGTATGGACACTGAAAATAATGATTCAGTTTTTACCAGGTTTATCTTCTGTATGGACACTGAAAATAATGATTCTCACCTGATGGATGGAGTGGATTTTTACATTTACAACATAGCGGATCCCACATAGCTCGCGTGCTTTACCTGTTGTATACAACTTCGGTCTTCGAATTTCTCCTAGTTCACATATCCCATTGTGCGATGTTCCACACCATTGATCGGATCGTTTTACCTAGGATGATCCAAAGAGCTCCTCCTAAATAAAAAGTTCCCAACTCTTCAATCAGCGACTTATAAATAAATGGTTAAGGGCAAAACAAGACCATGGTTATATGGACAGGACCTTCCCATCAAGCAAATAAAAATGAAAAGGATCTTCCAAACTAGATGGTTGGATAGGATCATCTTTGCAGAAAAATGAAAAAGACCATCATGGTGGGCCCTGCCTTCCGCAAACGGATCTTATCCTTATCTACATGGCCCTGCTTGTGGACCATGAATTCATTTTTGTAGTCCAATCGACACTAGCCTTATTATAGTGGAAGATAGGGTTTTCCCTCCCATTCTCTATTTATAAAAATAAGAGAAGTATGATAATATGAGAGACTATCATAAAAGGTACACTACACTAACATTTCTCCAGCTGAAGCATTGATATCTGTCATGCATAGACGAAAACTAGAGACTGATTTGGTGAATCTATCAGTGAGTTGATCCAATGCTAGATGCAGCATACAGATGATCCTCGAGCTTTTCATGAAAGTGATAGTCAACTTCACTACTACGATTATGAACACAGAACATATTTCAAAAATAATATCAAGATTAGAAAAGAATTTGTAGTTCTCGACACTCTTGCATTGTTAGATCTAAAAATCTTAATTCCCACAAACTGGATTTGAACATAATAAAATTTTGTATGATAAAGGAAATCTCTGTTCCGATCTTTATTAAAAATAAACCAACTTGAAAAAATCATCAATGAATGAGATAAAATACCGATGTCCAAAAACAAATAATTTAGGAGTAGAGCCCCAGACATCCTGAGTGAATTCACATATCTGAGCAAATTAACACAAGTGGTTCAACTGATTAGAATTACTAGTAAAATACAATTGTTGAACATACTTTACATAACTAACAAGTTTTACATTTTAAAGTAATTGAAGTAAAAAATCGATAAAATAAACTACGCAATGCACGAACTAAAACGTGTCCAAGGCAATAGTGCCATAGATGAAGTCGGTCCGCTCTATTCAAATGAAATGAACTAGACACAACAACAGATTAAACAAGCTACATCCAAGTCGGGAAGGTATAATTCACCATCCTCACGTCCACTGCCAATTGTCTGCCTGGTCTGGAGATCCTGGATGACAAAAGAGCACGGAAAAAAGGTAATACAACAATGAAGCTATTTATTTAAAGCACTGATTGAAAGTAAATTAAAAGGGAAATACAGAACATGAAGTGCAGATGAAAATGAAAGAGATGACTTGAGCTGAAATGATCATTTTCCAACTACATTGGCATAAATCATTCTATTAGCGTTTTGCAATGAGGAAACGAAGAAAAAGTGAAGTAGTTATCCTCTTGATTAATCATATGATCAGTAGCCCCAAAGTCATTAATTCATGACCCACTGGAATGAAGAACAGATGTGGTCACATGGTTTGTAAAGAAACTTGAATTGTCCTCTGAAGGTCCAGCAGCTGATGGATAAGTATGAAGAGCAGCTATCCCATGACAAAGCTTAGCAACAGGTTTTGGTTCAGAACTGTCATGCTCTCCCTCAGCATAGTCACATGACCAGTGGCCCCAGAGTCACTAATTCATGACTCACTGGAATGAGGAATAGATGAGGTCGCATGATTTGTAGAGATACTTGGAAGTGTCCCCTTGAGGTCTGGTGGCTTATGGAGAGGTATGAAGAGCAGCTATACCGTGATGAAGGTTAGGAATAGATTTTGGTTCAGCACTGTTGTGCTCTCAGTCAACTGTAGGTAGTTACAACCAACTTCTGTCCACATAACTTCCATCTATTGCCAAGATACATGATAGGAGACTAGGACCACATAGGTAGTTACCGCCATCCAACATTACAGTGGTAATACATAAGTTAGGGTGTTGTCAGATCTAACCTTCTAACTCTCCATAATTTATTTATTTTTATTTTTTAAAAGGAAATGATGGAAAGGAAAAAAAAAGAAAAAAAGAAACTATAACGGGACAACTCCAAGCACATAGTAAATGGGTAGATGATTTACATATGAAAATGAAGAGAGGAACTGAAGAGGTGTCTACCTCAACTTGTAAGGATGCCATTGGAGAAGACTTGACGAGTCACTGCTGGCCAAAGCAGCCCTCTACTGCTATCGGACGGACGATGGGGCGGCGCCTGTGGGAGCGACCTTAAGATGTTGTCCACGAGGGTGGCAAGCTGCTACCAGTTGAAAGTGGGTTGTACACCATTGTCTGTCGCACTGGTGTACACCCACCACAAAGAGAGAGAGAGAGAGAGAGAGAGAGAGAGAGAGAGAGCGGGGGGAGGCTCTGATACTACATGAAAGATAGGGCCAGGGTTCTCTATTTTAAAAAAAAATAAATTAAAACAGTATAATCTCGGGATGACACCCCTCCAGTTTGCGGATGACACCCTCCTTTTATTTAATGCAGATCCATCCAAGGAAGACAACTTGAGAATAATTTTCCATTGTTTTGAGGCAATCTCAGGATTAGAGATAAACATCATCAAAAGTATAATGTTTGGAGTGTCCATGGAAGAGGAGGAAGTCAAATAGTTGGACGATATCTTTGGGTGTGCAACGAGGTCGTTGCCAGCTACTTTTGTGGCTTGGCCAAACATCTTTGGGATAAAGTGGTGGAGAGGTTTGAATGGACGCTCGCCAGATGGTAAACTCGCCATCTTTTGCTAGGAGGGCGCATTACTCTCATTAGAGCAGCTCTTTTGAATCTTCTCTTATAGTTTATATTTCTCTTTTCAAATGTCCGGCGAATGTCCTCCAAAGGCTTGAAAAACTAAGACGTGACCTTTTGTGGCAGTGGGCGGAAGACAAAAAAGTTCTATTTGGTGGGATGGAAAGAAGTTTGCTAGTCATATGAGGAAGGGGACGCAGGTATTAAAGATCTCAATTCTACGAATTAGGCTTTACTTGGAAAATGGCTTTAGAGGTTTGGGGAGGAAGATGAGACACTTTGGAATAAATGCAAATACAGGTGCTTCGAGGACGGTTGGTGGACAAGGGATTCCTCTATTTATAAAGTGTTGGCTTTGTGGAAAGGGGTATCCTTAGTGAAGTCAAAGTTCCTAGAAGGTGTTGGGTTCTCGCTAGGGAATGGTTAGAAAATTCCATTTTAGGAAGATGTTTGAGTGGCATCCTCCCCTTTGAAAGCAGATTTCCCCCACATCTTCCATCTAGCTCTGAACCCCTGCGTGCTAGTGGCCGATTGCTTTTCTACAATGGGGAATCTGGTGGTTTGGGAGCCCCCTTGTATGCACTTTCTTCAAGATGAGGAAATTGAAGAATTTGCAGCCCCTTTAGATCATATTCATCTTTGTTTCCCAGACCCTCATCCATAGATAGTATGGTTTGGAGATTACATAAATAAGGCTCCTCGGTTAGATCTTTCTACTCAAGGTTATGTGAGCACGGAAGGTGCGAGGTGAAGTACAATAAGTATGTTTGGCACTATGAAGTTCCTCCAAAGATAGCTGCTTTTGGAAGGTTGGTTTGAAGAAGGAAGCTCTTGACTGTCAATAATCTTCAGAAAAGAGGAACGATCTTCCCAAACATTTTGTATAGGTAGCAAAAATGATGAGGAATCAGTCAATCATCTCTGTGTATTGCCCCTTTATTGGTTCTATTTGGGTGGATTTCCTCACTAGAAAGTTTCTTGGGCATTTCCGATGTCGGTGGGTTATCTCTTACATGCTTGGCATGGAGTGGGCTTAGAAAAAGCTAAGAAGATGCTTTGGAGAATGTCTTCACTAGCAATTTGGTCGGCTGTTTGGGAAGAAAGAAATACTAGATGCTTTAGAAATGAGAGCAAAAGAGTAGAAAGTGTTTCTCAAAGGGCTAGATTGTTAGTTGCCAGGTGGGCTGTCAATTTTCCAAAGCTCAAGGATTGTAATCTTGTCTTTCTCGGGATGTAGCTGGGTATCCACCTCAACGGCTCTGCATTTTATCTGTTGTTGTTTCTTTTTTTTCTTTCTTTTAATAAAATTATTTTGTTCCCTCTTAAAAAGACAGTATAGTCTGAGAGACTACCATAAAAAGGTACACCACACTAACAAAAGAGTCATAAACAAAACTGATCATTTAAGTCAGTCGTGTGCTACCTCAGCATGCAGCTCCATCCTTCCTGCTAAATATTACTTGGGTAGGTCATCTGTGCCATAAAATTGCGGAAGCAGATTGCGTATTGAGTTAGAGTACCGAGTAAACTCTGTGGGGCCCATTGTCATTCATGCATTGTATCAACTCTGTCCATCCGTTTTATCATATAATTTTAGGGCTTTAAACCAAAAATTAATCATATCCAAAGCTCAAGTGGACCACACTACCTGAAACAGTGTCAATTGAATTCTACCGTTGAAAAGTTCTTGGAAGCCCATGGAAGTTTTAGATCAAGATGATATTTGAGTTTTCCCTTTATCTATGTCTGTGTGATCTTATGAACAGTTTGGATGAAAAATAAACATCATTGGGGGCCTTAGAAAGGTTTCAAGGGTGGAAATCAATACTTCCACCGTTTCCTTTGGTACGGTCTACTTGAGCTTTTGATATACTTCAATTTTGGGCTCAACCCCTAAAATGATATGGAAAAATGGATGGACGGCGTGGATAAGCCACATGAATTCACAGTGGGGCCAGCAGAGTTTACTCGGTACGATAAGAGCGTACTGAGTAACTCAGTACGTAGTCTGATTTCTAAAAATGCTGGGCCCACCATGAAGATCGCCTAGTAGAAATATCAGGTTGGTCCTCTCATCAGGTGAGCTACACTGCTAAAATCAACGGATGGCCCATGGTCTGACTCAAGATACAGAAGTGACCTGCCTAATGAGTACATAGACCTGATTACTGGGCCAGGCGATCATCATGGTGGGGCCCACTATTTTCACGGTTCACATGTCCTATACACGTAACACGCCGGCAGGAAAGACAGGTCTACATACATGTTAAGAAGTCACCATGCAGGCAGCTGTAGGTGATCTATTCTCCCTTATAAAATGCCGGACGGGAGAGCTTGTAATGTGCTGTACACTCAGGTTTCAGCTTGTACTAGCAGGGACAATGGTGCAATGATCCAAACAGTTGACATGATGAGGACCTCTGCCTAGATGACCAAAAATCCACTTGGTCGAAAGATCCTAGCCATATAATAATTGACCCTTTTGACTATTGCACTGTATTTCTTGCCTTTCTATTGAAAGGTTGATGCAGGACGGAATGATCTAACTTAATATGATGCCATGAAATTAAAAGACTGATTAATTACAGCAATGGAATGATAAAATAAAAGCTAATTTACCATAAATTCAGAAATTTCAGATTCATGACATGTCCAAATTCAAGCCTGTGACAGTCCCACAATGCGAATCTCATAAATTACTGATTAACCAGGACCTATGGGAGTAGAACTCCCATCCTAGCATAGGGTTAAATCTGAATTCAATGGAAATCACATGTCGTGTAAGAGTTTTGATATGCCCTATTTAAAGGCTAGGGAATGTGGGAAATGGGTTTGGGGTATCTAGGCTCAGAGGAATTAGGGTTGAGGTTTTGGGAAGTTTCGAGTTAAGATTTTAGATTTTGGGTTCAAGGGATTTTGACTATTGCACTGTATTTCTTGCCTTTCTATTGAAAGGTTGATGTAGGACGGAATGATCTAACTTAATATGATGTCATGAAATTAAAGGATTGATTAACTACAGCTATGGAACGACAAAATAAAGCTAATTTACCATAAATTCAGAAATTTCAGATTCATGAGATGTCCAATTCAAGCCTATGACAGTCCCACGATGCGAATATCATCAATTACTGATTAACCAAGACCTATAGGAGATAGAACCCCCATCCTAGCATAAGATTAAATCTGAATTCAATGGAAATCACGTGTCTTGTAAGAGTTTTGATATGTTAGGGATATTTAAAGGATAGGGAATGTGGGAAATGGGTTTGGGGTATCTAGGCTAAGAGGAATTAGGGTTTAGAACATTAGGACTGAGGTTTTGGGAAGTTTCGAGTTGGGATTTCAGATTTTGGGTTCAAGAGATTTAAGATTTAGGGTTTCTAGAATTGGAAATATGGATTTCAAGTTGTAGGAATGAGGGATTTATGAATTGGACAATGGATTTTGAAAATTGAAAATTTTAGGATTAGGATTTTGGGGAGATTAGGATTAGGGTTTTAGGGATTTAAGATTTTGAGAAATAGGGTTTAAAAACTAGCTTTGGATGGATTACGGGTTGTAGAAAGAAGAATGATGAAAGTTTTTTTTAAAAAAAAGAAGATAAATATATATATATATATATATATATATATATATAGAGAGAGAGAGAGAGAGAGAGAGAGAGAGAGGAGGATGCAGAAGGAGAAAAGTAAAAAAGATAACCAGGGAATCGCTCCCCATGGTTTCACACTACCAATCCAGTCACAAGATAAAATTTTGCTCAATCTGAAAGGCAAAGGAGAGAAATATCTTTCATTTATAACATGCATGGTGACTACGTTGGAGACGTCCAACCCTTTATAGTATCAGAAAAGACCTTTTACAAAAAGGCGCTCTTAGATAAGGTTCTCAACATAAAGACACTTAATGAATTAAAAGTTGTTCCCAACTGCCTAATCTCAACACAAATATGAGCTATACCAAAAATAACGAAACATGTAAACAAATTAAACAACTAAACCATTTCATGGCCCATGGGAGTCCACGATCAAGATGTCCGATGATGATGATCCAATAGTCCAATGTGTCCATCAAGCCCCTATATGCAGCTCACGTGCATCTTCCCAGTGTGAGGTCCTCAAAGATGTATGAACATGCACGTGGGTCCTTCAACGTAGTTAGAAATATGAATTAGGCCAAGTGGGTCCCATGTAATGGTCGTCTAACTATAAGGAGACTAGCTCAGCCCCTCCTCTAATATGGTACTCGGATGTCCTCATCAATTCCCTTTGGTTGAGGAGATTTCGTGTCTGGCGAAATAAATCCACGGTGACACTTAAGGAGATCCAGGTCTCGTTGTTGAAGCTCTGCCTCTGTGATCCACGTAATGTTTGACTTTGGCCTACCCTTCCACTTGATGAGGTTCTCCTAATAACCTCCATGTTGTGAGGAAACCACTCGCACATGCCAGATGTCCTCTATCTTCTCTCTTGGTAGGTGTGTATGGCAAAAGAGGTAGACACTAGGAAGAATAGTCAGGTATAGGCCAAGGGTCATGGGATAGGTTAGGAAGTATATCATCAGGATCAAGGTAATGGTTTAAATAAAGGCTAATAGGTGTAGATGTTGAACCTTTAAAAGGCACAAGATCTTTCACATTGAATGTAAATTTAATACCAATGCCAGGTGGAAGATCTACAACATACGCATCGTGTCCCAAATTATTCACTATCTTATAAGGTTCTACACTGTGATGGGGACATCACGTGCACACGCAAGGAGGATGAGAGCCCCACCATCGATCTGGATGGATGACGATGGCCAGGGAGGGTCTCCTAGTTAGAGGACTGCGTTTTGGTTCCTTAAAGTGGACCCAATCGTCATGTGAATCCCACTATGGGTTCTCATGATCGTGGCACACTATTCTAAACGAGTTAGTACTTTGAGTTTTGGTTATTATTATTATTCGAAACATCATGGACGGTTTAGATTGTTTTGATTAGTTATTTGTGATTACTTCGTTTCTAAATAATAGGATATGCATATGGCGCGAGTTTTGGGATATAGAATTTTATTATAAATAGGCACCCCTTGTAGTCTTTTTTCTCATTGAAGATTGAATAAAATTTCTACGTTTTCCTGCTCCTCTCTGAGTTGTGAAAATCCAATTGGGTGAGAAACCCTCCCTTCTTCGAAGGGCTAACTATCGTAGTGCGAAGCCACACCCATCCCGATTCGCCCCCATCTTTTACCATTCATATTCACTTTTCTCTACAGCCATTCAACTTTCAAATCCATCATTATTTTGCAGTCAATCCTTCTCTGCAACAGATTTCCAAAATCTGGCCCTGCAAAAGGGCTGAAACTTCGATGGAGCATCATGCGCAGACCAAACCTCGGATCGAGCTGAAACTCGGTGGTTGTGTGGTCCAACTTTGGCCGACTAGACCCTTGCTAGGAGTTTTTGGGTTCGTGGGCCCCACGCACGTGCAGACAGCCATCAACGCACATGCATCAGGCCTGGCCTGCTGTCTACATGCGCGGGCTGGCTTTAGGTTCACTCTCTTCTCTCTTTCGCTTCTCTCTTAGCTGATTTCCTTAACCCTAACCCTAGATTGTTTTAAATTTCAATTTCTTTGCTCCTTTTTCTAACCCTAGGGTTTCCCGAATCGAAACTTGTGAATCCCTTGGATTGGGAAAAGTATTCTTGTGCATGTGTGGCTAAATCTACTCTCCTTTGAGCATTGTTTGGTCTATAACTTTAATTGATCCAGCCTTAGCATGTGTAGGCCTAGACCCGCATAGATTCCCCTTGTTGAATGCTTGACTTTATGCAGGATGTGAAATTTTGTGTGGTTGTTTCTGAACTGGTATGATCCAAGGCCTGGAATCTTGCATAGCATATTTAAATTTTCATGTCTTACATCAAATTTGGTATCCGAGCTTAGGGTTCTTGTACGAGAATGCATTGCATGTTTAGGGTTTAGTCTGTTTATGTCTAATTTGCATCAAATCTCATCATATAGGGTTGTTTAGGACCTATAATTCACAATAGGGGCTGCTGAATTTTCTGTTGTCAGAAAATTCCCAAATTTCTTGGCTGAATTTTCTATTAACAGGCTATTTAGACGGTTAGGTTGCTGGAATTTTAGTAGCATTGTGTAGTTTCCCTCATATAGAGTCATATAGGATCATTCGGTCCCATTTAGGCATATATAGTTGTGTTAGAGGGCCTTTGAGTTGAGTGAGTAGTTGTATGCCCACACGTACTGATCGCGGTTTTGGTTTGCACCCTATGCTAAACATGGAACAATTACAAGAATCAATGGACAACCTAACCCGATAGTTTGAGTCTTTGGGTAAGCGCTTGGAATAACGTATTGACCATCGCCTTGAACAAATTAATGTGCGCGTTACCCAATTAGAGACCTCCGCCCGAGCAAACCCCACCATTGGGGAAGATGCCCAATCTCAGACAGTTGGTTAGGAGGATGGACCAAGAAATGAAGGTAGCCAAGGAATCGGTTATGAACGTGCACCCACCCCGTGAAGGACATCAAGACCACTATGACCTCGATGTGCAATTCCTCAAGGGAGTTAGAGTACATGCCCCCACATTTGATGGCCACTTTGACCCTAAAGTTTTTCTAGATTGGTTTGCGGATATGGAGCACTATTTTGAGTGGTATAACATATCGGATGCTCGTCGAGTCTGATTCGCTAAGATGAAGCTTGTGGGCCAAGCAAAGAGATTTTGGGCTACCGTAGAGCGAAAGAAAGAAAGGGTGAGGGAGCTCCCAATAGTCCATTAGGGAAAAATGAAAGAAACTCTTAAGGAAAAATACCTCTCTTTTGCTTACCACTTGAGGTTGGTTGAGCAATGACGACAAAGTTCCATGAGTGTTGTTGAATACATTAAGAAGTTCGAAGAGTACTTGACCCGTTGTGAGGTTGATGAGGACCCTGTACTCACTCTTGCTTAATGTAAGACATGCCTCCGTTCTGACATTAGGAGAGTTGCTCGCCAAGGACATAGACACCCGTGAACAAAGTATCAAGTAGTGTTGGATGTCGAGCAATACCTCAAAACACCTATGGAAAGGCGATTTGAGCCTCATGATTCTAGCGCTAAGGCCAACCCTTCTGGGGCTAAGCCTATCACGGGATATCAATACAAGCCTTCCAGTAGTGTTCAATCCTTGTTAATGGGCAAGTAGAAGTAGTGCACCCACAAAGTAACGGTGAGGAGGAAGAATATGAACCAGTAGAAGCCCCTAGTGATGAGGAAGAGAGAGCGCAAGAGTCTGTGACCCTTGCAATTATGCGTCGCACCTTTACACAAGCAAATAATACCGATGATTGGCGCCGTTGTTTTGTTCCTATTTAGTTTGGGTAATATAAAGCCACATTTTGGTGTGATGTTGTTCCTAGGAAGCCTATCGATCTTTTCCCTATTTCACTATCCCATAGACCATCAGAATCTATAGTCCCTTGCGCATCACATTCATTAATTGCATCAAGAAATCAGACAGAAGAAAATGACTAGTAATGAACATTACCACTTTCTGCAGACCAACATAAACGTTTCAAGGAATTCAATGTAAAGGGATTGTGATGGTTCGCATCGGGCCAAAGCGGTATCCTTAAAGAGTCGTTCGTAAATTACACACGAGTAGCGCTGGACCATTCAAAATTATAAAACAAAACGGTCTCAATGCATATGTGGCAAATCTTCCACTCTCCATGGGAATTAGTTCCACATTCAATGTGGAGGATCCGGTTGCATTTTAGGGGGGCCACTGATGCATTGTCTAGCCTTTCGCCTAACCACCCTAATTCCCCAGACTTTTCCCTTGATCCATGGCCCTTTCCTTACCCATCTTCCCAACCTCTATCTCTCATACATACCATATGCAAAAGATCATAACTAGTAATGAACATTACACACTTTCTGCAGACTAACATAAACGTTTCAAGGAATTCAATGTAAAGGGACTGATGGTCCACATCAGGCCAAAGCGGTACCCTCATAGAGTCGTTCGTAAATTACGCAACGAGTAGCGCTGGACCATTCAAAATTATAAAACGAAACGGTCTCAATGCATATGTGGTAGATCTTTCACCCTCCATGGGAATTAGTTCCGCATTCAATGTGGAGGATCCTGTTGCATTTTAGGAGGGCCACTGATGCATTGTCCAGCCTTTTGCCTAACCACCCTGATTCCCCAGACTTTTTCCTTGATCCATGACCCTTTCCTGACCCATCTTCCCAGCTTCTATCTCCCATACCTACCCTTCCCGACCTATCTTTCCAGCCTCTACCTCCTATACCTACCTTTTCTGACCCATCTTCCCAGCCTCTATCTCTCATACCTTCCCTTCCCAACCCATCTTCCCAGCCTCTATCTCTCATACCTACCCTTCCTAACTCATTTTTCCAGCCTCTACCTCCCATACATACCCGTCCCGGCCCATCTTCTCAGCCCCTACCTCTCATACCTACCCTTCCCACACCCAAAGAGGAGATAGAGGATGTCCTAGACCATCGGATAGTATTGACATCGAACGACAGATTTCAGAAGTTTTTGGTTAAGTGGAAGTCACGCCCAGCTTCAGACAGTATGTGTTTCACTGAAGAGGAGCTTCATAGACTTGATCCTGACATCTTGGAGCAGTTCAGGAGTTTTGTTTTGTCAATAGCGAAATCCTCGCAGTCGGAGAGAGTTGATGGGGACATCACGCGCACACACAACCCCTCCCCCCTCCTCCCTTCTCACACTTTCACAAGGAGGAGAGCCCCACCATCGATCTAGATCAATGACAACAGCCAGGGAGTGTACCCAATCATCATGTGAATCCCACCATGGGTTCTCATGATCGTGGCTCACTATTCTAAACGAGTTAGTACTTTGAGTTTTGGTTATTATTATTATTAGGAACATCATGAACGGTTTAGATTGTTTTGATTAGTTGTTATTTGTAATTACTTCGTTTCATAGTAATAGGATGCGCACGGGGCGCAAGTTTTGGGGTATAAGATTTTATTATAAATAGGCACCCCTTATAGTCTCTTTTCTCATTGAAGACTGAATAAAATTTCTACGTTTTCCTGCTCCTCTCTGTGTTTTGAAAATCCAATTGGGTGTGAAACTCTCCCTTTTTCGAAGGGCTAACTACCGTGGTACGAAGCTACGCCCATCCCGATTCGCCCCCATCTTCTACCATCCATATTCACCTTTCTCTACAACCATTCGACCTTCAAATCCATCATTATTTTGCAGCCAATCCTTCTCTGCAACAGATTTCCAGAATCGGGCCCTGCAAAAGGGCTGAAACTTCGGTAGAGCACCATGCGCGGACCAGACCTCGGATCGGGCTGAAACTTGGTGGTTGTGTGGTCCATCCCTGGCCGACCAGTTTGTGGGCCCCACGCACGTGCGAACAGCCATCAGCGCACGTGTCAGGCCTGGCCTGTTATCCACACATGCGGGTTGGCTTCAGGTTCACTCTCTCCTCTCTTTCGCTCCTCTTACCTGATTTCCCTAACCCTAGATTGTCTTAAATTTCAATTTCTTTGCTCCTTTTTCTAACCCTAGGGTTTCCCGAATTGAAACTTATGAATCCCTTGGATTGGGGAAAATATTCTAGTGCATGTGTGGCTGAATCTACTCTCCTTTGAGCATTGTTTGGTCAATAACTTTAATTGATCCAGCCCTAGCATGTGTAGGCCTAGACCTGCATAAATTCTCCTTGTTGAATGCTTGACTTTATGCGGGATGTGGAATTTTGTATGATTGTTTCTGAACTAGTATGATCTAAGGCTTGGAATCTTGTATAGCATATTTAAATTTTCATGTCCTGCATTACTCCGGGCTTGTAGTCTTAACGGTCCCTTGCGAAAACTGTTCAGTCCTTATATGAACTATCGCATAGTCACATTCCTGAAACTTTCTGAACTTGTGATGAGAGTTAGCAAATCTTATACATTTCATTGCTCATGCTAATCCGTTTTTTTAATTTTAACATGTGAATCATGGATATGACGTGCAAATGCATCCGCGGACTCTAATGACCTATGTGAGAATAACGTAGGACTAAGATCTATGGGCTTCCTAAGCTCATCTACTTTCCCTTCTAGATCTGCTTCCTTAGCGAGACTCATTTGATCGTGATGAAGGTTTGGTAAAGTCAACCCGGAGATAAGATCTATGGCATGTTGAATGTTCTATACGGGTGTAAGCTCATCCAGTATGTCCTCTGGAATGAAATCACTAGACTCCCCAATATTGGACTTACCTTAGGTGGTAACTGATGCGGACACAAGTGCATTCAAGGTGTACCAACAAAGAAAGCGACAACCACAAGTGTCGTTCTTGTAGATAGGCGATTATTGAGGAGCTGAGACCTTTCACATGTGATTGGACATATATAAGACCCCACTCAGGGAAGACATATGTGAAGGAAGATTGGAGAAAGAAGACCGAGCGCCCGAACTTTCCCGTACTTATGTTATTTGCGCGTTTTTACTTAGTTTAGGGTGTTTTAGTAATTTTATGTCTTTATTTGCTTATTCTATGGGTATTTTAGTAATTTTATGTCTTTATTTGCTTATTTAAGTGGGCTAAAGCCCTAAACTCGAATTTTTAACTATTGATTAATGAAAAGCAAACCCTTTGGTTGCCTCCTTACTCTCTTCTCTCTAACGGTGCTTCTTCTCTTCCCTTGATTTTCTTCTTCTAATTTCTTCTTATGCCCCTCCAACTTCTTCAAGGTAATTATTTTCTTCTTTCTATTTTTCAGTTTTGGCTAATCTTTCTTCGATCAAAATCTTGAGAACCGATCTAAACCCTAAACCCCCAAATTCTCAAATCCCTAATCCGAGAAACTTCCTGATTCTTCGGACTAGTGATCTTCATTGATCGATTGGGTGTGACCATGCAAGATCGGGAGGTCTCATCCCTCGTCGGATCTAACCTAAGTAATAATTGAATTCCATATTCCATAGTTGTGATGATGGCCCGCTCCATTGCATGTTTCCTTTATGATTTTCTCAGTTATGATGATTACTGCTAGAATTTTAGATCATTTATTCCTTTTAGTTCCGTTGTTTAATTATGTTCATGATCACACATCATAATTAGGGTTGTCCTGCGTCAGTAACTCTACACTACCCTCGGATGTAACCTCAGGTGGCATCTCCATACTAACCTTAGGTGTGTCCTCACTTACCACGTGGATATACACCATCAAATCAGCTTTAGTCTCCCTTTCAGACTCTTTGACATTTATTATGGGAAGAGATTAAAGCTAGAATTTTCTCACATCTTCAAGATCACGTTTCTTGATGCCCTTATCCCTTTTTGGGGTGCTTTTGGGCGGGAGAGGATTCAACTTTATCCTCTTACCCTCATGCATAAATGAACACATATTTGAGCAAACGAATAGTGTCACATTGTGATCATATAACCGGTGTCTGCCCAAAATAATGTGGCTTACATCCATACGCAAAACATCACACCATAGCATGTTTGTATAGGAAACAAACTGTATGGGAATGGGACTAACGCTGAGAAATTGAAATCGAAGATGCATCAACTAATGAGACTTGATAGGGTTGAGGATGAGGAACGACTATCAAACTTAAGAGATCCACGATGCTAGCAGAGACCACATTGGTGCAATACCACTATCAATGATCACATTGCAGTTTTTGTCACAACACGTGTGAAAATTTGAATTCATGCGCTAATCATCACTTTCTATAGTCTGGCCTAAGGTGTGTCTAATGACTGCAAGTGATGTGGTCTCAACTCATTTGTCTTCTTCATCACCAATTTTGGGCTGAAATTCTTCTTCTTCGCAATCACTTTGATCAACCACATCTTTATCCAACTCGCCAATGACGAGGGCCTTATTTCACTCTTTTGTAGGGCATTGATGTGCAAAATTCCTGTATCCTCGGCAGTTGTAATAACACACGACCTTTATCCTTGACGTTCCTAATGTTAGATTCAGTACCAATAAGGGCTTGGCTCCTTGAGAAGTGACCTTGACATTGGAATCATGAGGGTCGAATCCTCTCATGAACTGAGGTTTCAGATACCGCTCAAGGTCTTGCACCACTTGATAGGTATGCTCTAGGGTGCTGACATCATAAAGGATGAGCTCACGCTAAAGCTCGGATCAGAGACCCATCTTGAAATAGGAAAATGTCATTAAAGGGTCATCGACGTTACATCACATTATGTATTCATCGAACTTGGCGATGTAATTAGTCACGGGCGTTGATCCCTAACAAAGGGATTGCCATTGATCCAGGAGCCTCTGGCAGTACAAGAGGAGAAGATACTTTTCTCTCAAAATCTCTTTCATCTCAGCCCACAATGTGATCGGGCCATCTCCAGACCTCTTCATCTTCCACTCGACATTTGTCTAGGACAATAACTTCATCCAAGCAAACCTCACCCGACGTCTATCAAACATATCATACCACTCAGAATAGTGATCTATGTCCACCAGCTAATCAAGAAAGGCCTTGGGGTCTAAGTGACCACCATAGTTTGGTGCCTCAACCTTCACACTTTTCAGCACATGCTCACTAGAATCATGGTGGTCCTAATACTCTTCATGAGGTGGCTGGGTACGCACCCCACCACGCCCAATACCTCGGCCATGATTTCTCCCACGCCCCGTAACTTGGTTTCCTCCAAATTGATCTCCGGCTTGAGATTGGCCATCTTCCCTATTGTTGAAGTTTGCTTGGAGGGAAGTCTCCAACTGAGTTATGCGATTATCAGTCTCATTCTTAAGAGTTGCTAGTTGGTTACTGGTGGTCCTACCTTGGGCCTCAATAGCCGCAAGACGGGCATTGATAGCCTTGACAACCTATTCCGAATTCATTGTAGGGTGTAGACCAAAACCACACTAAGTATGAATGGGCATAAACTTAAGGAGCTAATGGGGAACCTAAAATCTAAAAAACTTAAATGTCGTGTGATGAGAAAGACTCTTAACTCTATACTCTAAATGCGATAGGAAAATCCTATGCTAGACCTAGGCTCTGATACCAAAATTTGAAAATACCTTGACCAAATCATAAATCCCTAATTCTCATAACTTGAAACCCATATTTCCGATTGTAGCAACCCTAAATCCTATATCCCTTGAACCCAAAATCTGAAATCCTAACTCGAAACCTCAACCCTAATTCATCTAAACCTAGATACCCCAAACCTATTTCCCACATTCTCCAACCTTTAAACAACCATAACAAGTCAAAACTCTTACAAGACATGATTTCCATTGAATTCAAATTTAACCCTATGCTAGGATGGAGGTTCTATCTACTACAGGTCCTGGTTAATCAGTAAATTGTGATATTCGCATTACGGGACTGTCGTAGGCTTGAATTTGGACATGCCATGAATCTGAAATTTCTGAATTTATGGTAAATTAGTTTTATTTTATCATTCTATTGCTCTAGCTGATCTGTCTTTTAATTTTATGGCATCATATTAGGTCAGATCATTCTGTCCTTCATCAAAGGTTAAGATCTTTTTTTCATCAGGGAGATTTATTGGTGCATGGGCCATCCACAGTGGGGCCAATAATATCAACAGTTTGGATCACTTGACCAATTGCCCACTTGTACAAAGTGGAAACAAAAGATTAGGTGCAAACTTCCACCTGAGTATTTCTAATAACTCATCTGAAAGAGTCTTATATTTCTTCAATTTCCACTCCATAATCAAAAGGAAATGGAATACAAGTTACACCCACTCTCTAGACTGTAAGATCGTAACTTTTGCTAATCCTACACGCACTTTGATTGGTCAACACAAGCAGTGGGATCCACCACATCCGAGTGTGGGGTGTTTCCACTCGGACAACTGCATACGTGAATCAATCAAAGTTCGTGCTACATGTGCATGTGGGATTAGTAATGCCAGTAGATTTACGAGTTACAATTTTGTCTTAGTTCTTCAAAAATCTTCTCATGAACTTGATTTTTAGTCACTGAATATCCAATAATTCCACTTGAAGATATCTCCACCATTGGATCATCCATTGGGTTGTGTTTGGATGTGCAATTGGATTGAGTTGCAAACATTCAGATTAATCAAGAGGAACTGACAAAAATAACAATGTCATCATCACAACTTGTAAGTAGCCATACAATTTCAGTTACTTTCTCCAAGTTCAGTGGGAAAGTAAGGTAACTGAGTTTAGATACTAGATAGCAGATCCACAATATCATTGCTAATGACGAAAATCGTAGATTGCTTACTTCCACTTCACTAGACCAATAATGCAATTCAATTTTGACTGTGCATCCAAACACACCCTTATGTTCAAAGCAATAAGCAATATTAACAACATCCTATCATCAGTTTGGTTAAACTAGTAAGAAAACCCATGCACCTGGGTTTAAGTGCAGAGAAATGCTCAAGTGCTCTCAGAGCACTATCACTTATAGTTATCCTAGTTACATCAGTTCACTTAGACAGTCAATTCAACCGATCTAAACTGTCCATCAAGTCCAAAACACATTTAGTAGGCTATCGTACAAAAATCTTACTGACCAGTAGTCCAATCCATTTTCAATTTGGCATTAATTTCCACAGCCATCTATTTTTGAAGTTCGAGCACATGGATCAGATGGTGACAATTGCCAAAAAAGAAGTGATTCTTTGGAATCATAAACAATCCATGACATGCACTGACAAATAGATGGATAAAATTGTTGATTGGACCTACTTTTGTGTAAAGTATCTGGACCACCCATATTAAAGACCATTGATCAAATGGTTCATATTTATCAGATGGTGTATGTTACCATGGTAGCCTATGAAATGTGTGCTGAACCTAATGAACAGTCATCCCTATACAACTAGGAGCACTATAACTTATATCACTCTGAGAGCACTGGAGCATCTCTCATAACTGCAAGTACTAAAATATTTCATAATAAGAGCTCATTATTTATTAATCCTGAATCTCACGAAGTGTATTTCATCAAATCATCTTCGGAAGTAAAATCATGCAGTTAGGAGGAAAGTCATCCAATGAAAAGCTCATGAGGAATGCTAAAGCAATACACACGAATTGATATTTGTGGCATATGTGCCAAGCAGGATCCAGGAAATTCATCAGGTGGAGCCTGTGATGAGTATGCCCTGACCCAAAATCGGCCCCCCAACTCACCAGGCCCTCACGTTTTAGACAAATAGATGGTCAGGAAGAAAAAAGAAGACCAAAGGTCTTTCATTCAGTGGGCATGTGTCGCCCACATGATGAGAGGGACCAGCCTGATCTTAGGGACCACATGTTCATGGTAGGCCCAATGTAATTAATGGCCTCAATCTCACACAGGTGTGCTGCTTTGGCACATCTGCGACAAATCCTCATTTCAATTCTGATTCAGGCGAACCGCCTTAACATAACCCAATGTTTATACAAGAAACAAAGTAAAATTACCTGAGAATATCAAGTTCAAGGTGGGACTAAAGAAGCTTGAGCAGCAAACTGAAAGATAGTGAAAGCAAAGCTACTCTGCTTGAAGCATGATGTGGGAATTGTTTACTGTTAGGAAGGCAACAAGCTTAAATCTATATGTACTCAGTCCTGATGACCGATGATGAATGGCTCATATGAATCTTAAAACTCTTTCTTGAGTCTTTCTTTCTTGTTCATACAACGCAATTGTACAAAAAGCCACAGGTGACACATCGAACTATTGAGGCTGCAATTCATCTTCACCATTTGTCTCTACAAGAAAATTCTGCCCAATCGATGGTGCCAAAAAGAATCAGGCAGAAGAGTCCCTCCGATTGATGATGAGCTCTTGCAAATCAAGTTACATGTACTCATCATCACTATCCTCCTCATTTTCCGAATATGATTCTTCTCTCGGTTCCAACAGCGTTTTCATGTCGAAGGATGCCTCCATTTCCATTTCCTCCATGTCGATAGAATCATACTCCATCCGTTCCTTGAACTTCTCATCACTACAATTGAGGAGCCATGCTAGAGAGCACTTCAGGCCCCTCTTAGCAACCATCTGATGCCTCGGGCGTATCGTCGAATCCAGACCATACGTAAAGAAAGCAGGGAAAGTGACCAAATCATCCAAATCTCTACCCATCTCCATCTGGAAATAATTGAAGCTCATCTTCATAATGTCAAGATTCAAAGCAAGCAATTGCGGGCATCTAACCACCATCTTTTTCACATGCTGTAATGAAAATCCACAATCTTTCAAGAAATCAACATGCTTTAACAGGGGAGCTTGACTCAAGCTAACCACTTGTGGCATCTTCTCAACAACTCTGCCGAAATCCTCAGGACCCACATCGATATTTGAGCTGAACAAGTGCTGTTGAGAGAGCAGCTTCGGTTTCAGCTCAATTCCAATGATCTCGGGATACTGTGCTACCACGGAAGCTAAGAACTCTTTCCTCACACTGAATTCTAAGAGAATATCAACATTTGGTTTCACTCGATCCTCTAAGACAAAACCGAGGATGTGGGGACATCTCTCGATCAGTCTTGCTACGGCCAGTCTGGGAATGCCTATGCTTTCAAGATACTCCACAAAAGGCTTGATCACTCGCCCAACGCGCATTCCCAATATCTCTGGATATCGGGTAAGGACACCGCCAATTTCTCTTCTTGCAACTCCAGCTCCAACCAAGTATGCCACAGATGTGCTCATGGTGCCCTCAAGTTTGAATCCCAATACCTCAGGATACTTCTCGAGAACACGAGGAATATCGTTTGGCTTGATATCCATCCCTTGAAGATATCTGACAACTGGCTGGAGGTCTACCACGACACTAGAGTGTAGGACTTGTGGGTATCTACGGAGGAACTCTGTAAATGTTGATTTGCGGACCCCCAACTTTCCAAGGTAATCAAGAACCGGTATCATGTTTTTCTTCACGCTGCAACCGAGCACGAGTGGGTAGTTATTGATGTCTTCTATTGTAAGGCCCAACTTGTGCAAGAAATCCAAGCGTTCCCTCATGACATTGACGGTGACAGGGAGCTCCAATCCATCCAGTTCATCAGGAACAATACCCAGACTCCTCAAGAACTCGTAAACCCGAGCGCGATTGGCAATCCTCTCATTCTTCATCTCAAGCAAACTAGGCCGACTGTAGAGTGAAGAGGTGTGTTCTCGTTTTCGATTTGAATGGGTGGCCGCCAACTTCATCAAAGATGAATCTGCAGAAGTTGAAGAAGCATACATCCTCTCGGATACGGAACACCAAATTCTGGTCATCAGCCCATTTTTCTTCTTATCCAGTATTTGGATCCGAGTCCGAGAATTAAATGAGGTGAAATGAAAGCTAAGAGTGGATAATTCTGGGTGTGAAAGCAAAAGCCCAGGTTTTGTTATGCTAGTGTAGGTGAGTACCTTCATGTTTGTAAGCGTCTGCAAAACAAGAGGAATGGGATCTATGTTAGTCAGGAAACCAGTAATATGGAGTTTCAGAATACAAGTTCTTCAGAGGATTAGACTAAGCAAATGGAGAAAATGATTGAAAAAACAAATCCTGGGAAATGGAAATCGGAAATTAGGTTTTCACCAAAATAAATAAATAAAAAAAAAAAAACATTTTCAAGGCTCGTTAATTGTGATAAACAGCACGAAACATTCCAAGTTATGCATAATACAAGAATCTGGGTTTTGGGTTAACTGCTTTAGGTAATGAATGGCAGAAGAGCACCCAAATTGAGATAAATAAATTCATTAAGGGTGTGTTTGGTTGTAGAAAATATTATGAAATTTCATGATTTTTTCATGATTAATCAGTCTAATTGGTACAACCAAATGCACTCTAAAGCAAGGACATTCGAATCTGGTTATAGGAATTCATTTAAAAAAAAAAAAAAAAAAATTTTAACTCCTTTCTAAAGTGTGGAAAGTACATCTTAAATTCCTCAAAGATGTGATATGAATTTAGGTTTCACTATCTTAATGGATTGGGAATGAACTGTGTTGAAAATACAAACTCAACCTTTTATTTTGTTGTGTTTTATGTTTATTGTCTTGCGCGTTTAGTCCCACATTGGACACTTGTAGGAAAGTGGGTTTCAACTCCAATCTATATAAAAGGGGTCAAGTCATGTAGTATTACAGTGAGGGTATGTGAGCCACATAGCACCTTGTGCATCTGAGAGCTCTAATCTAGTATGACTACTCTAGATTTTATTTTAATATAAATCTTTTGTGTTTTTCACTAGTGGGTGTATGTGTGTGTGGGCCTATGACTGGGCCCACAGGTAAATACACCTAGGTATGATATATTATGGACCTTTGTCCTTAATTTTTTAACATTTTATCTTTGTTTCATGCTTTCCTTATTTGCTCCTTAGCCCACCTTTAGTCTATCCTTCATAGAAGGGAATATATGTAATTTTACCTTTTCTTCTATTATTATAAATAAGAGTGGGTTGGACATTCCAGCCACATATGCCCTCTTTTTCTCAAATTCTCTCCTTCTTCTTAAGGACTTAGTTTGTTTAACATCATACTAAAGCAGGTTTAGATTCCCATTAATTTTATCTTTTCAGTTTGTTCTTTTTCTTCATCCTTAGCCAACCGATCTATCTGCCCACTTCTTTGGAGTCCACATTTTCCTACCGCACCCTCCATTCTAACCCTGATCAGCCCTCAAGTTGCTACCGTAAGTGAGAAGCCTGTCATCATTGTAAACATGGTTGCCTTCATCATTAGAGAAACCCATCTTTGTGGTGGATAATTGTCCAAGTGGCGTGGTCCAGGCTGCATGTTCAAGTTGGATGAACATCGGATTAAGACATAAATTGCCGTCCTATGCACCGCCTAGCATCCCAAAAATAAATTATTTCCAGCCTTTTTTTTTTTCCTTCATACACACAGGCTATTTACCGTAATGCTTGGAGGACTGCAAGACCGCTTATTCCTTTGTTAGGCCTTTGTTATCAGTTTTGGCTGTTGTGCAATGTCGAATTTGTGTCTTCACATGGAATTATCGCCTCCTAACTGTTGTGGGTGTAGTCAATTATCATGCAATATTGCACTTCTATCTTGCCAAGAATTTTTTGCATGCGAATGACGTGTTAATGACTCAATAGTTTTTGAGTTCAATTATGGTTTACTTTAGAGAAGAATCATTGGATGTAGTAAGCCCAATCTAAAGACATGGTGCATGTTAGTGGCTCAATGGTTTTTGAGTTCAATTATGGTCGACTTTAGAGAAGAATCATTGGATGGGGGAAGCCCAATCTAAAGATAGGCTGCAATTAGAGGTCTTTAATCCCAACATGTTGAATTTGAGGGGGAGTGTTGAGAATACAAATTCAGCCTTTTACTATGTTGTTTTATGTTTATTTTCTTGTGCACTTGGTCCCACATTGGACATTTGTGGGAAAGTGGGTTGTAACTCTTATCTATATCATAAAGGAGTCATGTAATCTAGAGGGTATGTAAGTAATTTAGCACCTATCTAATCTAATAAGAGTGCCCCAGCCCTTCTTTTAATGTAAGCTTCTTGTGTTTTTCTCGCTAAGAAGAAGAGTCCGGAATGGAGAAAGAGATGGACTGCCATATTAATTTGATGGAGAAAAAGATGGACTGCCATATTAATTTGCTCATGGTCTCCAATTCGCATAAATAACGAATCCACCTGAATTGTTTAAATCTGTAAATGAATTTAGGTGGGTCCCATGGTGTACTGTTCACCAATGCAACCCGGCGGACTGAGCTCATCTTAATAAAGATAAATAAGGAGGTGTTTGGTTGGACCAATATCACAAAATATAATGATCTTTCATGATTAATCTGTTGTAAATCAATGGTTTTTGGAAAAAAAATAAAAATGAAAATTCGAATTTTTCAAAATTTTAGGATTTTTTCGCCAAAACGCTTTTTGAAATATTTTGAATTAAAAGTGCGGTGTGTGTGCTTTGTCCCACATCGGAAATGGTTGAGAAACTTTTGTGGTTTATATGAGATGTGGTGTAGAGTATTCTTACTTGGAGCTTTTGGAGAAGGAGATACACGGGTTGCGTGTTCCAATGCGTAGCACTGGAACACACGCACGCACGCGCGCGCGCTCGGGCTCGGGCACGGGCACGGGCACTGGCGAGAGCGTGGGCAGTGTGGCTGTAGTGGCGCTAGATGGCACACTTTGCACTTCGCACGTGCACATCGTGTCACAGACTGGTCGCTCTTTCGCGACCTTACGCGGACCGGCGCGAGACGGTACGATGGGTCTGGTCAGTACCTTAGGGCGGTGGAAATCTGAAATGAGCCTGGGCTTTTATAGATGACTGAGAACGGTCGGATCTTAAATCCGAAACGTTCAGCGGTTTCAGAAAACGGCTCTATGCCTTGAAAGCCAAACGGTCCGAAAATGGACAGCTCATGATGATCCAACGGTCAGATCCTTTGATCCGACGACCAGAAACGTCTGTGATTAATGGACAAAGGACAGAAACGTTTTCAAACGTTCTGGACCTTTGATTGCACCCTAGCAATGGTCCACTACCTGATGCCTATATAAACTGGACCATTCCAGTCCGAAATCATCAACTGAACACACCCCTCTCTCCTATCAGATCAAATACACGAAATATCTCCATTTTAAAATATTGTTATCATCTCTACCATCCAAGTCTGCCAGAAGAGATCTATTACGTTAAAATTGTTCCACAGTGGACATATCGTGATTGTTGCACGCTAGATCCAGATAAGGCTTGTCTTATCCTGGAAGCAATTCGCCTGTAACCCATCAGCAGTTTATGAGGGGGCGAATCACGCTTTAAGGACAGCGTATTTTATACGTGATTCAGCCGATCAATTTTATTTTATTTTTTATTTTATCTTTAATATCTCGGTGTATCCAAAATCGAACTCCTAACATAATCAATCTAATTTGGTACAAAAATTCATGACATTTGGTGTAACCAAACACGCACTTAGAAGGAAAAAAAAAAAAAAACTTCTTGAATATGAAAATCTGGAAGATGGTTTGGAACAAAAGCCAATAAATGACAACCAGAACAAAAGAAAACCTGATTTCTTGAAAATTATAAATCCAACTTCATACATCAGCGCTGAAATTTAAGGGTCGTTTGGATGCCTGTAAGTTCTGTAAGTGGGAAGTGGTGTTTGGGGGAAGAAAGTCGCCTGTAAGGCAAAACTATCAGGGAACTTCATCGGGTTAGGGGAGAGAAGTCACTTCCCCGTAAGTGATTTAAGGCCAACGTTCTAATTTTGAAAAAAGAGGTGAATAGGAGGAGACGCACCTTTGTGCTTTCTTGAACTGTGAACGATCGAGGGTACGGCCCACAAGATGAACGGTGCAGAGAGAGACGTCCGTGGGTTTGGAGAAAGAGAATCCGGCAATTTCAAGAGAACAAGGGTTTCTGACAGAAGGATATAGGATTTCTGAAATCTGAATCCCGCTTCCTTTTTTTTCTCCTTGTCTTTCCCTATCTTCGTTTCTTTGGTGGAGTGGATTAAGTGTTACACGGGCAACACTTCATAGTGGGTGTTACAGATACCGTGGGCTCACCTTAATGATATTTCATACATCTACGCCGTCCATCCATTTTTTTTCCAGGCCATTTTATGAGCGTTACTAAAAATTAAGCAAATTCATATGTCATGTGGACCACACAACAGGAAACAGTGTTGATTGAATGCCCACCATTAAAAACTTCATATCCCCACATTAATGTATATTTTCCATACAACCATTTGATAAATTCAAAAAGATCTCCACAGAGAAAGAATATAAAGATCAGTTGGATCCAAAACTTTTTTGGCCCATATGAAGTTTTTAATGGTCATTCATCACATTTTCCAATTATGTGGTCCACGTGAGATCTAAATATGCTTAATTTTTGGAATCATTTCCTAAAATGAGATGGAAAATTGGTGAAGGGTGTGGATATATATATATAGCGGAATGCTTACCTGCAAACCGGTTCGTACGTACTACGTACGAACTTTTTTGAAAACCCATCATACCTGATTTGGATCCAAAATCTGAACCGTTCATGTGAAACAGAACCTCGTGAAACCTCCCAAGCCGAAGTTTTACTTTGATCTAAAACTTGATGGGCCATGAAAAATGAAAACAGTTTCCTCCCTTGATTTGCATTTCTCTTTGCTCTGGCCCACCAGAATTTTAGATTGGGGTGAAAATTTGTCACATGAGGTTTCATGGAATTCCGCATCATATGAACCGTTCAGATTAGACACTCATGGCATGTGCGCAAAGGTGCGCACGTGCATAGGTGGCAGGGGAGCATGACTATATATATATATATATATATATATATATATATATATATATATATATATATATATATATATATGGGAAATGGTTTTATGCCATCAACCTCATGGAACTTCCCATGTGGTGGAGCTGTGTGGGCACCATCATGATGCGTGTCAAACATCAACACTATGCATTTGATGGGTTCCCTTTAAATTATGGGATATCCCAAAAATTAACCAAATACGAAACTTAGGTGAGCCATACCATCTAAAATCATGTGAAGACATGCCTAAAACATATAAAACCATTTGGTGGGCCCACCTAAAATTTGGATGCATCTGAAATTTAGTCTAACCCCTCATCCAAGTGAGACACACATAATGGATGGGCTGGATTTGCGAACCACGTCTCAGTGGGCCCAACAAATGATTATGAATGTTTAAATGGGAGGGTAACCCCTCTCAACCTTTGCATGTGGTGTGGCCCACATAAATCACAACTTGACTTGATTTATAAGCCCGAGGCCCACAATGGAATGGTGCATCTGACTGATGGTGTTGATGTTCAATATGCATCACGGTGGACCCACGCAGCTCGACCTCATGGGAGCTTCCCGAGAGGAGCTCACAGGAACTTTCCATGGGGTCAAGTTGTGTGAACCCCACCATTATGCATGTCGACCATCTATCCCATCAGTCAGATACATCATTCCATGGTGGGCCTCGTGCTTAAAAATCAAGTCAATCCATGACTTGTGTCGGCCACACCACATACAAAAGTTGAGAGGGGTTATCCTCCCATTAAAACATTCATAATCATTTATTGTGCCCACCAAGGTGTGGTTCACAAATCCATCCCATCCATTATGTGTGTCCCACTTGGACGAGGGGTCAGACCAAGTTTCAGACGCATCCAAATTTTACGTGGGCCCCACCAAGTGCTTTTATAGGTTTTAGGCATATCTTCACATCATTTTAGATGGTCTAGCTCACCTGAGTTCCTGAGTTCCTTATACAGCTGATTTTTTAGATATCCCATCATTTAAAAGGGACCCATCAAATGCACGGTGTTAATGTTCGAAATGCATCACAGTGGGGCCCACACAGCTCGACCCCATGGGAAGTTCCCATGAGCTCCGCATAGAACCATTTCCTATATATATATATATATATATATATATATATGTCAATGTGTGCCTCGCAATGTAAGGGTAATTCACTCCGTTTATGGGAGGATTATGAAAAAAGAGGGGATTGCCTGCTAAATGAAGTTCGGTGGTGCCCACCATGATATTTGTAAGAAATTTACCCTGCCCATCCATTTTGTCGGACCTTAGTATGAATGGGCCCAAAATTGAGTAGATCTAAAACTCAAGTGGGTTGTGCGACTGCAAACAATGAGGATTGAACGAATAAGACATTCACAGGGTCGCAAGTTTTGGATCTGGATAATATTTTTGTGTTTTCAGTTCGACTTTTTGTGTTTTCAGTTCATTTCAGTAGGAATGACCATCTGAAAGGTTTGGATGGCATGTAAACATAACAGTTGATCAAGGAAAGTTTCAACGTGCTACCCAAATTTTCTGGTGGTAGGGCTTACTTGAGTTTTAGATCTACCTCAATTTTGGAGCCATGTTTACGTGATTTAAAATGGATGAATGGAATGGATTTCTCACAAACATCGAGGTAGTTCCCCCTAGCTTCCTTTACACGAATAATCGGGATGAATATAAATGGAAAATCATGGTGAATATTAGGTAATTTCATCAAAAAATCCGTAAAAATTCTTTTTGAGCTTATTGGTAATTTTTATATGCCATCCAACCAATTAATCAGGTCATAATCAAGATGAATATAAATGGAAAATAATAATAATAATAATAATCTAAAATTTAAGTAAAGTATTTTAAGACCCGTATCCTAATCCGTACTGTTCCGTTACTTCCCGAGATCCTTCTCGTCAAATTCCGGCAATCCGCGACCTGTAGTTGACGTTGCGCACGACCGTAAGTCGTATCCTATTCATTTGAGTCGGCTTAATCTAAGACTTGTATCATTGCGACCGCACCGTCGCTGCGGTTCCAACGCCGCAACTCACGCACCGATCGATTACCCAGACGATGAGATGCGGACCCGCGTTCAGTTCGAGCAAAAACACCGCGCGTTACAAATTCCAAGGGAATCTCTACAATATGTCCCATCAATCCCATCAATCACCTCTCATGTCAAGTACACACACCCATGCTTTCTTTCTCCACAAGTTAAGCAACCACCAAAAGTCAACCAAGCTCTCACCTCACCCATCACTCATATCACACATCACTCACCTCACCCTTTCACCTATTACCCATCCCTCTTTCCTTACAACTCTCTGTCTCTCTCTTTCTCATTTCTCATTTCAAAATCTCAAGCAAGAAAGCACTCCCACGTCCAAGCCTTCCCATGGAGAGAAGTGCATGTGTGAGGCCCACTTCCCATCTCCAAATCCCATCATCCTAGCCATCATCTCCCGTCTCAGCCATCAAAGGGAAGCATAAAGAGACCGGCATCTCAACGGACCAAGAAGATCAAGTGGTGGGTGCTTTTATAGGGTAGTTTACTTGTTTTTATGATGGGCCAAGTGAGGCCCACCGATCAATGGTGTGGATCTCGCTTAGGACCATAAGATGTGGCCGATGGCCCATCTTGATCATTAAATCATTCCATGATGGGGCCATTCTCCATGGACCCCATCATGATGTTTACTTTTCATGCATTAAGAGGTCATCTAGACCGTTCATTTTGGATGGGGAGGGATCTTCACCGTTGATCTATTGTTTGAATGGCTCATATGCAATGGGACCCTTTGATGTATGATTGGATGATTGAAAAGGAGGGCCCATAGTGCCGGGGTCCCTCCATCACGCGTGTCCCACTCTTTTACTCTCTATCTCTCTCCCTTCTCCTTTTGTTAAATTTTGTGTGATGATATGACCCTATGGCTCACTTGGATGGACCCCACAATGGGGCATGTATTGGATCCAAACCATCTAAAGGTGGGGTCCACTTTACATATGTATTGAAGCCACACCACCTCACCATGTGGTGGCTCACCTATGAAGGGCCTACTTTAAAACAACACAAAAAAAAAAAAAAAGTCCAGAGAGTCCAGGGATGTCTCTGGACGTATAAGAGGAATTGCCTTGGTTAAGGCAATGAAGGTGGCCCACTTGTACAGGCCCCACCTTGAGGTATGTATTCAATCCAAGCCGTCTATCTTTTTCCCCATCCCATTTTAGGCGTTGAGCCGAAAAATGAGGTTGATCGGGGTATCTAGTGGGCCATAGTGTTGAAAACAATATCGGTACCGTTGAAATCTACTCAGATTTTTGTTACGTGCTGGAAAATGTCCGTTATTGGTCTTGATAGATTTGTCTTAGTCTTGGGAATGCGATGGACGGAGTGGATTTACTTGGGGTGGGCCGCACACCTGAAAATCCTCAGAAAATTGAATTTTTTTTTAAAAAAAAAAAACAAGAAAGGAAAGAAGGAGAGCAGCGTCTGCTACTGCAGACGGTGCAGGCAGCGCCTGCGGCCTGCTGGCGGGCGGACGCCAGGTAGCCCATGGCTCCACGAGCGGGCCCCACCATGACGTATATTTTGTATCCACACCGTTCATCAGGTGGCCCACCCACTGACGTGGCCCCCCTCCAAAAATTAGCGTGATCTAACGCTCAGGTGGCCCACACCACAAGAAATAGTGTGAATTGAATTCTACCATTGAAACCCTTTTGGGGTCCACACAAGTTTTGGATCACGCTGAAATTTATTTTTTTTCCTATTCATTCAGGTCTGAGTGACCTTATCAACCGTTGGATGACAAATAAATGTTATGGTGGGCCCCACGTGGGACCCACCTTTACCGTTTGAAGCAGCTGATGCTGCATCGTACAGCAGTTCCATAGCTACTGTACTAACGTCAGCAGGGCAATGGGAACGAATTGGCTGGCCCCACAATGATGTATATGTTTAATCTAGGCTGTCCATCCTTTGGATGGTGGGGCCACCATGATGCATGTGTGGCATCCAAGCCGTTCAACCATTTTGAAAGTTTGTCTTAAGGCTTGAGACTAAAAATAAGTGAGATCCATGGTTCAAAGCGAACCCCCACCATAATGCATGTGTTACATCTAAACCGTCCATTTATTTTTATAAATTTATTTTTATGGCTTGAGCTAAAAATGGGCCAGATCTATGGTTCAAATGGCCCCACCATGGCATGTGTATAGGGCCCTTTATTGATATAACTTTGGCCATTCATTGAGGCCTACCTTAGTATATATTTAAGGCCCAAATGATTAGGCCCATTTGACACATATAAGGCCTATGAGATTAAACCCATTTGGCATATATAAGGCCCATTTGACATATGCAATGCCCATGGGATCCAGCCCATTTATTCCATATAGGGCCCACGGGATTCAAGCCCATTTGATGTGCATGGGGCGCAAATGGAGTGGCCCATTTGATATATTTAAAGTTCCTGTGTGTAGGCCCATTTGATGTATTTCAAGGCCCATGGATCGTGGATCATTGCAATGTACATAAGGCTCATTGGTGAGGCCCATTAATGTAGCCCATTTGATAAATGAAAGGCCCATGTGGTACGGCCCATTTGATGTATCGCCCAACGACATGACCTTAAGGTCCATTGCAATGAGTGATCTCTCATGGTTCATGTAATGACATTTATGGCGGGTCGTGCCTAAGGAACAATGTTGGTTTGACGTCCACATTGTATGTATAATGTTGGTTAAATGTCCGCATTATAACTCTTCTTAGGACCCATTGATTAGCCCATACTTGTTAATATTCATCGCTTTATAACATGCTTAGTATAATCCCATGATTCATACTCATACGCATCATATGTATGCTTGATATAAGGTATGTTTGCTCATAGCATAAGCCGTTGGGCTGAGACACTTACAGGACTCCTTATGAGACGGAGTGCCCCACATGATCGCGCAGTACGTGCTGGATTGCTGCATGATTTGACGGTGTAATTCATGCATCTCGCATATGTGTGACTTGATTCACTGCACGCCTTAGCGACATCAGGGCCATGGCTCCACAGGTACATCGTGGATGCCGTATCGGATACCGAAAATACTTAGTTCTAGCACTGTGGGTACTTAGGATGTCCTTGGGTGAAAGTCCCAGAACCTTTTTGGTACTAGGAGATGCTCCAACGTCTAGACCGAGTGGATGCATGAGCGCCCGAGTGCCGAATACCAGTAGGCCACGTCTCCCACTGTGTCGTGGTCGGTTGGAAAGGGGTGTGGCCTTATCCGCCTGAGTGAGGGGGGCTATAAGCTAGGCTGAGTTTGACCAGCTCACAAATGAGTCCGCTATCGACGAGCCGGGTAGGTATTGACATACTACTGGTCAGGTGGATAGCTAGATCTTTTCCGCTTGCTTGACTGTGCAGCTAGGGAGGTGGCAGTCACAGCGAAGTGTATTAGACTCTAGTGATATCCAGAGAGGAACTGTACTGATATACGTACTTGAGGAGTACCGACTTGCTTGGATTGCATTTCGCATATGACATTCGGCTATATAGGCCTTGCATTGTATCGGTGTGGTCGATGACATTCATACCTCATCGCATAGCTTTGGCATGGTTGATTCTATGGACTTACCACATACTTCCGTATTGTTCTGATACTGTACACTTTGCGTTTGCCTTACGCACACACTTACACCACCCTCTAAGCTTTTGTAAGCTTATACACGATAGTTGCGTGCAGGTAGCGTTGGACAACAGCAACGCTGAGCCAGGAGCGCGTATCAGGACCTTTTGGAGATTTTTGATCACCTTGTATTTCCATTTCCGTATTGTACTTAAAATTTTTGATATAGTGGATATGTGGTGATGTTGTTTTGTGACTTGATTATGCTTGTGGTTATGTTCCATTACAAAAAAAAATTCATTCTGAAAATTCTCCTTGTAGGGTCACAGGATCGGAATCTGGCATTTGATTGTCAGGAGCCGAGAATGGGGCACTACGGAGGCTGTCGGCACCGGATTCAGCAACGGGATTCATATGAATCCGATTTTCGGGTTTGCGGCGTGACAAGTATACTATTTGAATTTAGAGGTTTTAATCATGGCATGGCTCATTTGAGTTTCGCATGTTAAGTTTTATTATCTATAATAAAAATAGAATGTCTAAACTAATGGATGGATTAGATTTTATATGAACACCATTGATTGGCCACATAAAGCTCAAGCTTGCACAGGCTTTCAACAAGTGTGGTGAAGGACAAGGAATCCAGTCCATGTAGGATTAGGGTTTTGGATTAAAATATTTAGCTAGGGGTATGTTTAAAGGATAAGAATGTCCCTTGAGGATTTACCTTGAGGATTTTGCATGCCTCGTCGGCTGTTGGAGCAATATGATCGTCACTCCTACTGTTAGAAGGTGGGAGGAAGGATTGTAAGAGACAACCTTACCGTATGAATCATAATTAGATTTGTGATATATAAAAAAATAATTCTCTCAGTGGGTCTTTATACATATGTCAGCCATGCTGCCTCATTAATTAGTTCGCTATTCACGGCTACGTGACATCCCTCGCATATCTTTGTGCTATTACATTAATAACGAAATGTGTATCATCAAAATAAGATCAACCAAACATATATTTAGGGGCAAGTACGATTTTACTAATCCCAAATCCATACTGTTGATACATGATGGTTTTCTATTAGTTCACATTTGATGTCAAAAATGGGTGTAAATAGTAGCCAATGAATTTGCTCCTTTTGGGCTACTCACGACTTTTTATATTTTAGTTAAATTCGATCATCAAAGTAGCCGAAGAGATATTTCATTGTCTTTTATTGAGATCTTGTTGCCATGTGGCATCATCTGAGTCGGTAGATCTAATATAGTTAGATCAAGCATAAATAATTAAAGATCTTGATACCTAATACACAATAAATTCATGTTAATTGTGATAATGTATTATAGGTTAAGGTGTCTAATACATAATTATTTTACCAAATAGTTAATAAGAAAATTTTATTTTCTTGTTTTGAATGTAATAATTTTTAGAATCGGTAGCAGTGAAATCATTCACACATGTTGCCAAGATCCATAGGTACAATCTTTCCTTAGAATATATAGTCCATCGATCCTGTAGTGACCGACTTTGATCGCCCTTCCCCCACAAACTAGAACCAGTTGATAAGTGGGATAGACGATATATAATAAACTATAAAAGCTCAAATCAGTGTGATATGGGCCCCTTTATGTGTGGCTCACATTTGATAGTTAATTGCTATTAAGAGTCGTTTTGATTCGATGATCATAACCAAGTAATGAAAACTGGTGGTCCAAATATATTACACTATAAAAAACTGCTCCATCTTGTAATTATAACCATTAATGGAAAAGAAAATGATTACATATTTGTTATCTATATAACTAAAAAGCAATAAAAATTTTTAAGATTTTTTATTTTTAAAAATTATTTACTTACTAAAATAAATGTATATAATGATTATAAAATTTTATAAGTTACTGGATTTCCTTTGAAATAGGAACCAAGCATGCATCGGGTCAACCTGACTTGGTCTCGCAACTTCATGAGTTTGTTTGTCTGGACCATTAATCAAGCGTACCTCAACATAGATGGGGGATTTCCCAAAATTGTTATGCATTAAATGATTACTTCTATCCAATCTTACTTAATTTTCATTGGATGTTGATTGTTGTAGTATTTTCTTCTCAATTATCTTTTTGTAGGCCATTGATACAAAGATCAAGATCTAATCAGGAAGATAGCTTAGATTTGTCACCTTTACGTTAAAAGAAATTTGTGTTGAATGTTTCTAAGATGCATTTTGTTAATGCGAAAAATTGGATCTGTCTCTCCCTGCACTTCTGACCTACCCCACAATTAGGAACAAAGGGAACCTTGGTTAGAGCCGGGGAACCTCCGATGCTTAAGTCAGTAAGGATCCAGGAAGAGGAGTTTCTTAGAGTTTTTTCTGCATACCTTGGTTCCTGGAGAGCCCTCTTTTTATAAGAGTGAAAAGTCCCGGCGTAAGGGGATTCTCCCCCTGATTTTTGGGAGATTTAATTTAGTTGCCACTTGTTTACGGATATTTCCCAATCCCGAGATTCTGGGGTTGGGAATCCTTTTACAAGATTCTCGGGACGGTGTTTAAAATCACACCGTCTCGCCTTTGCTTGGCTCGGCTTCAATAGACTTTGCAGTCTTGGCTGGCTTACAAAGGTGGAGCTTTTTACCTACTGTCAGACGAAACAGAGTCAATGCTAGACTGACGTCCTTTTTTAATCCAATAGCCGACACTACAACCAGCCTTATGTAGGTCGGTTTCATGGTCGGTCAGGTGGCTTTAGTTTTAGGACCTTTAATCGATTCATTTAGATGTCGTTGCCTCTTTAACCGAGTCAACTTCATATGTCTTACATATTTTTCTTATGGCTCCTGACTCTTTTAGCTTCGGTTGAGATTCATATCTCACACATCCGAGTTAAGTCTCTTCTTTAGGCTTTGTCTTGTCCCGGTTTTGCCTGTTGCCTCAGGTCACGTCAACAGAAGTGGTCTATTCTATAACCGAGCTCCCAGACTTGTCATATTTTTCTCCAACAGTAAGCCCCCTACTCCTTGTGTTAGCTATGTCGACATAAAGGAGTAATGAATTGTTAGGTCAGTCTATATTGGGAACCAAAGTTATATGGAGCATTTAATGCTTCTTGTGTCATCCTTAACGTGCGACGGTTCATTACTCAAGGTCGCACGAGCAGACAGCCGTCAGGTCATTCCGTCCGCTTATGAGCGACAGACACATGGCGAAGACGTTACCTACGTTAGTCGACGTGCACCACGCATCAGGCGGGGGAGTTGAAGCAGGCGTCGGTTCGACTCCTCCTTAAATGCGGCTGCCATGTGGCTCGACTATAAAAGGAGGGGCAGGATCGCTTTCGCATTTTCGCACGTCCGCTCGATCTTCCTCTCCATTTTTTCTTCTCCTTTCCTTTTCTTCTTTATTCTCCAACTGTACGCTTTTCGCCTGTGTGCTTTTCGCCTCTCCGGTGAGTTTTCTCCCTCCATTTTCTTTCAAACTTTTAGTGATAATGCACCCTTCAAGTCCCCGGGAGGGGATTTTTGGTGATGAGGGTGAAACGAGGCATCTCTAGAATGTCTTGGAATCACCTTCTTTACTGGCGGAGATGGCGATGAGTACCAATGAGGCTTTCCAGCATACTTCTAGGTTGTCCAGTGGGACTTCAGCGGAATGCCCTATTCCAGTAGGTTCTTCTGTCTTGAGGCATGCCCCTAGCAGGCCTACTTCTCAATTTTCTGGGGATGACTTGGAATAAGAGAAAGATTGGGAGGAAACCACTGAGTTGGTTCCTCTTAAGAGACTGGAAAGGACCGAGTTTGGAGGAAACACTGAGTCGGTCCCTCTACGGAGGTCAGCTCGATTTATTAAGTTGGCGGTCAAAGAAGAAGGAGAGGCTGCCGAGGGAGGAGAGGTCGGAGATGAGCAAAAGGGACCAATCCCCTCAGTTTTGACTGAAGTAGATTTGGATAGAATTTGAGTCGGTTATCATGTTCCCGACTCAGTAATTCTTCGACTTCCACTCCCAAATGAATTGCCCGACCATCCCCCTTCTGAGATGGTCACAATTTTTCAAGTTTTTATACAATGTGGCTTGCATTTGCCCCTACAACCCGTTGTTCGAGATTTTCTCTCCTGACTTAGAATTGCTCCCCAGTAGATAGTTTCGAATGGGTGGAAGAACTTGTTCGGATGTGCAGTGTTGTGGGCTGAGGTAGAACAGCCCCCACTGACCATGGACGAGTTCCTCTATCTGTACCAAGTACGGTCAACACCTCGCAGCCCGGCTGGTATTTCTTAAGCGCTTGGCGTAACAAGGGCGACTCTTTGATTACCGACCCTCCTACCTCCAACAAGCACTGGAGAGAGAAGTGGTTCTGGGCATGCGGTCGCTGGGAGACTGCCAAGCTTGGGCTCTTCGAACCTTACGTTCTCCGGACATTCTCTGAAGTAGGTGACTTGGCATGTCTTTTTCCTTATCTTTTCTTGTATAATTCTTCTGAGTCTAACTGAACGCATTCTGCAGAAATTTCTAAGAAAAAATCGAAGCTAGGAGCCAACACTTTAGCTCAGATTAAAGATCTGTGGACGATAAGTCCAGAGAATCGGTCTTGGAAGTCTCTTCTACAATCACAACGTCTTCTTCTCTCGGGCTTGGATTCGTCCGTGACAGGTATCTTTTGGTTACTCAGATGTATCCTCCTTGGATTTTTCTGACTATGCGCTTTGTTTGGCATAAAGATGGCTGAAGCTCGATCCCTTCTGAAGCCAGCGTCCAAGTTGAAGGCTCCTCCTAGGTTAGGGCTTCTATCGGAACCTCAGCCTCCAAAGAAGGTGAAAACTACTCCCTCGGTCATGAAGCCACCTGCCCCCGTCGCCCCTGCTCCAGCCGCCCCAACCGTTGTCATTCTCTTTGACCTCGAAGAGAGGGTAGAGAATGTGAATAGTCTTCTTGTCGAGTCCCGGGCGACTCTTGAGCCAGGACCCGTTGCAGAGCGTGTCTCGGGACGAAGAGAGGAGCAGAGAGGGGAGACTTCAAGGGAAGAATCAGCTCCGTAGGAGCAATCAACCTTCCGACGAGAAATTGCAGATATGATCCCTTGGGCAGTTTTTGTCGGGAGTAAGAAAGATTTCGCCTCCCTTTTCGAAGCCTTCGGGAGTCGGATACTTACTCATGCGATGAAGATCTTGCTCGAGGTAGGACTTGAACTTATCTTTCAACTCATTATCTCTTTTCAGCTTTGATCTAACTTTGTTCTTTTCGCATGCAGATCGCTCCTTGCCTGCTGAGAGCCAGCATAGACCTGACCGAGGCCCAGAAGGCTCAGAAAGATGTGACGAACATTGAAGTAGCTCGAAAATGGGCAGCAGAGGCAGAGGCTCAACTTGAAATTACTTTGGCTCGGGTCGGCCGACTGACTGACGAGTTTAGTCTCAGCGGGTTTGCTACTGAAGGAAGCCCATGATGAGAGTCGGTAACTCCGCCTAACTCGTGACGCCTCTGAGGAGAAGCTGGCTCGGCTTAAAGTCAAGACAAAAGGTGTCTTTGAGGTGGCCAAGAAAGAGGTCGGGGAGATGGTTGTAAAAGCTTTCCTTGCATCTCCGGAGTTTGAGGATGAGAGAAATCGTTTATATCAGAGAAGGTATATGGCTTGCATCAAGGTGATGAAGCGATCTTTTCCCGACCTTGATCTCTCAGGATTCGAGGAATGCGCCTCCGAGGATCTGGTTGCCGAAGTTGTTGGGTCTGCTGATGCTGCGCAAGGTACTGAGGTTGAGTCTGAAGTATCTCCAGCTCCAGGGGTCGCTCCGAGTGACTCTCAATGAACCCCGGAGCTCAGTTTTTGGTACCATCATCAGCTCCATTTGGTACTATCATTAACTCTGGGCAAGCTTAAGATTAGTTTTAGTTGAGGAAGAAGTTCGTATGTTGTGGCCGACGTTTCTTTTGCCTTTAATCCTTTCTAGTCTAACAATGTAATGCTGAAGCAAGATGTAACTCGATGTAACAAATATATTGATAAATGAATATGCTTAGTTTTATTTTATTCGTTTTGACTCAGTTTACATGCTTGTCATTTTTGAGCCTTTTTCATTGCCTTGCTATGCCGACTTTAGGGGTAGTAAGTTTTTAGATGCTCGACATTCCACGAATGAGGCAACAATCGCCCGGTTAGGTCTTTCAATCGATATGTTCTCAGTCGGATGGTGCTTGAGACGACGTAGGGTCCTTCCCAATTTAGTCTCAATGTGCCTGCGCCAACCTCCTTTGTATTAAGGAACATTTTTTGGAGGACCATGTCTCCGACTCGAAAGCGTCTGACCTTCAATCGGGTGTTATAGAACCGAGCCACTTGTTGCTGCCGAGCCATCATGCGTAACCGAGCTCTTTCCCTTTGCTCGTCCACAAGGTCGAGTCCGAGGGCTAGGAGTTCTTTATTTTCTTCTTTATTAAATGAACTGACTCGAGCTAAAAGCAACCCGATCTCAACTGGTGTGATGACTTCCGAGCCATAAGTAAGAGAGAAAGGAGTATCTCCCGTAGCCGTTCGGGCTGTGGTTCGGTATGCCCATAGTATCTTCGGGAGTTCCTCGGCCATACTCCTTTGGTTCGGTCGAGCTTGGTCTGAAGATGCCACTTGATGATCTTGTTGGCTGCTTCAACTTGCCCATTCATCTAAGGATGATGGGGCGTCGAATACACATTCCTAATTCTGAGATTATCGTACATCTCGTGATAACTTTTGTTATCGAACTGCTTTCCATTGTCGGTTACAATAGTCTGAGGTATCCCGAACGGACAGACGATGTTCTTCCATACAAAGTCTGTGATCTTCTATTCGGTTGTCTTTGTCAATAGCTCTGACTCGGCCCACTTTGTGAAGTAGTCTACTACCACGATTGTGAATTTGATCCGGCCTTTCCCTATATGGAGAGGTCCAATAATGTCAATTTTTCACTGCGCAAAGGGCCAAGGGCCGGTCATGGGAGTCAGCTCTTCAGGAGGTTGTCTCGGGCTAGCATCGAATCTCTGACACTTATCGCATCTCTGGATGAGTCGATGGGCGTTATGCTGGATAGTCGGCCAGTAGTATCCTTGACATAAGACCTTATGTGCGAGGGATCGTCCACTCGAATGATTTCTGCAAATCCCTTCATGGATTTTCCGTAACACATAGTTAGCTTCACTGGGGTTTAAGCACTGGAGTAACGGAGCATAGTAACCCTTTTTATACAACACCTCGTTGAGTATGGTGTAGCGGGAAGCTCGGATCTTCAATCGTCAAGCCTTGGCATGATCTTCAGGCAACTCCCCACTGTTGAGATATCGGACGATCGGGTTGAGCCAAGTAGGTCCCAAATCGATAGCAAGTACAGTCGAACTAACTGGTTCAATAATACTTGGTTTAATGACGTACTCGATCGGAACAGATCTGGGTATGTCTTCTTCATCAACAGAGGCAAGTTTTGCTAATAGGTCGGCCTTAACATTTTCTGTCCGAGGGATCCGAGTGACAATATAACGCTGAAAGCTACAGATCAGTTCTTTAGCTTTCTCCATATACGCTTTCAATTATTCTTTCTGTGTTTGGTACACGCTAGTGACTTGATTGACGACCAACTGAGAATTGCTGTATTGTTCGAGGCTTAAAATCCAAGTCTTAAGGCATACTACATATAGGTTTAATCAGGAGTTTCTAGTACTACTCCTACCCCGCTTGCCTTAGAGTTGGAAGAGCCATCGACATACAACTACTAAGGGATTGGGTCGGGCGATGACTCAGGAGAAACGGTCGTCGAGTCTTCAACTGACTCTGTAACACTTGTGCCGGCTTGTGGTGTCACTTCAGCGATGAAATCGGCCACAACTTATCCTTTGATAGCTACTCTCGGCTTATACTGAATGTCGAATTTACTGAGTTCGATCGCCCACTTCGTAAGTCGGCCGGACGCTTCTGGTTTCTGTAAAATCTATCATAGCGGAAGGTCGGTCATAATGACAATGGTATGAGCTTGAAAATATGGCCGAAGTTAGCATGAGAAAATGACTAGAACTAAGGCCACTTTTTTCAAAAGAGGGTATCTCATCTCTGCCAGTAAGAGTGTTTTGTTGACATAGTAAATCGGCAGTTGCTTTCCTTCGTGTTCTCATATCAAGGCTGAGCTAACTGCTGCTTCGGACACCGCGAGATACAGTAGTAGAGCTTCTCCTGGCTCAGGCTTCGATAAGAGAGGTGGAGATTCGAGATAAGACTTTATTTGTTGGAATGCTGCTTCGTACTCTTCCGTTTAATCCACTGTTTTCCGTCCCTTCAATTATTTAAAGAACAGGAGACATTTATCGGTGGCTCGGGATAGGAAACGGTTAAGTGCCGCTACTCGTCCAGTCAATCTTTATATATCTTTGATTATTTTCAGAGATTACATGTCAAGCAATGTTTTTATTTTCTCCGAGTTTACTTCGATCCCTCGTTAACTAACCAGGAATCCGAGGAACTTTCCCTAGCTTACGCCGAAGGCGCACTTGCTCGGGTTCAACTTCATTTGGAACTTGCGCAAGATAAGAAATATTTCTTCTAGGTCGGCTATATGGTCGCCTGCGTATACACTTTTGATGAGCATGTCGTCAATGTATACTTTCATGGTTCGGCCTATCAACTGAGCAAAGGTTTTGTTTACTAATCTTTGATAAGTTGCTCCGGCATTTTTCAAACCAAATGGCATCACACTGTAATAATAAGGGCCTTTGTCGGTGACAAAGGTAGTTTTAGATTTATCGAATTCATGCATTACAATCTGATTATACCCTGAGTATGTATTCATAAAACTAAGAAGTTCATGCCCCACAGTACTATTTACCAACTGATCAATCCTCGGAAGAGGAAAGCTATCCTTCGGGTAGGCTTTGTTTACGTGGGTATAGTCAATATAGACTCGCCACTTCCCATTGACTTTTTTCACAAGTACGACATTATCTACCCATTCCAGGTAGTATATCTCTTCTATGAATTTTGCCTTAAGGAGCTTTCTGATCTCTTCTTCAATAACAGCGTACCTTTCAGGGCCAAGTGGTCGCCGCTTTTATCAGATCGACCAGTAGGTTGGGTCGATGTTGAGTCGGTGAGTGATCACTAATGGGTCGATTCCTGGCATGTCGTTATGGCTCCATGCGAAAATATCAGCGTATCGTCGGAGCAGGCCTATCAGATTGTCTTTCAGGGATGATTGCAGAGACGAGCCAATTTACACCGAGATAAGGTCTTCAACTGGTTGTCCTCACTTATGAGTCTCGACTTGGGGGTCTAGTGACTCGATCATTAATATCTCGGCTAGAGCTTTCTTAGCAGGGATCTTTACAGCTGTCGCATAGCAGCGCCTCGCGTCTTGCTGATCTCCTTTGACAACTCTTATTCCCGACTCGGTCGGAAATTTCATAGAGAGGTGGTACGTCGATACCACGACCTGGAGGAGACTCAGAGAAGGTCGGCCGAGTATAGCGTTGTACACGGACGACTGATCAACTATCAGAAAGTCGACCATAATTGTTGCTTGATGGGGGGGAGGGGAGTTTCGGAAGTGAGTGGTAGTGAGATGGATCCTTCTGGGAGTGTTTGACCTCTCGAAAATCTGATTAATGGGGTACGAACCTGTCACAACACCGATCGTTTAACTCCCATCTTATCAAACGCCTAAGTGAATAGCACATCAGCCGACGATCCCGTGTTAATTAATATGTGGAATACCTTTCAATTTTCGATGGTGAGAGTTATAACTAGTGCATCGTTGTGGGGGTAATAGATGCCTCGGGCATCTTCATCAGTAAATGAGATGCAATACTTCTGTCTTTTCTTTTCCTTTGAAGGTTGACCTATAACCAGGAGCTCGGACTCGGGTTGGCTGAGACTTCTGGCATGATTTTTCCAAGCATTATTTGAGTCGCCTCCGCCTCGGGGACCACCGACGATAGTTCGGATTTTCTCCGTGGGTTGGTTGTCACCTGGGTGTTCTTCACCTATCCCTGTGTCCTTTCAACGTGCTCTGTGAGTCGGCCTTCTCGAATGAGCCTTTTGATCTCTTCCTTCAGGTGATAGTGTCACTTGTATTATGCCCATGGTCGCTTTGATAGTGGCAGTACTTCCTCTTATTTCACCGATTGGGATTGTTTCGAAGCTTGTCTAACCAGTTGATGAATCCCTCACTCTTAGTCTCCATCATTACCTGCTCTTGCGATTTGTTGAGTGGAGTGTATGTAGAGAACTTTCGATCGAGTTGTTTACTCGACTTACGCTCGTCACGCGTTCAATCGTCCTTACGCATCTTCCCTCCAGCCGAGTCAACTTCTTTTTTGGCTGACTCTTTGGCCGAGACTTTTATGTTCTAGGTAGCTTCACGCATGATTCAAATTTCCTCGACATCCGTGTACTTGTCTAATTGATTCATGAACTCGGCCAGAGTCATTGGTGGATTCTTGTCTAGTGATGCCAGAAACGACTTATTTTTGATGCCTTGCATGAGGGAATTGAGCGTTGTTTCTTCTGAGTGTTTTCGAACCTGCATCGATTCAAAGTTGAAATGCTTAATGTAGTCTTTCAATAATTCTCCCTCCTTTTGAACTATATTGTTCAGCTGTGTAGGGAGCATTACTTTCTTCTTCCCGCCAATAAAATTGGTAAGGAAGGCGTCGCTGAGCTCGGTGAATGAACTGATTGACTTCGGTTTCAATTGCTTAAACCAGAGTCGAGCTACGTCGGCTAAGGTGAGAGAAAAAGCTCAACACATTATGGCATCCGAAGCGTCGTGCAATTTGATGTATGTCCGAAAGCATTCGAGGTGTTCAGTTGGGTCGGTCTTACCAGTGAAAGGTGTAATCTGTGACAGATGAAACCTTTCCAGTAGCCGAGTTCGCATTACTTCATCAATGAAAGGGGATGCTTTGGTCTCGAGCCTGGTTTGATGTGCATCCCGACCCTGCTTTATATCTGTCATCTCTTCCCGTACTTCTTTCTTGAAGTCCTGGAGTTTAGCTTTTCAGGGCTCGTCACTTTCTGTCATACCCTCATCCGTAAGCTGGCTGCGCCTCCTCCGATCTATCTCATGTCGGAGATCAGTGGGAGGTAGCACGACAGTCGCTGAATGAGCGGGCACCAGATCGGATGGGCCATGGGGCTGACTCGGCCGTGGAAGTGATCGCGGAATGGTGGGTTGAGGGTCAGAAACTTGTTGCGGAGTGTTCATCGCCTGACCCTGATGAAGCTGCTGCATTTGTTGTTGGTGTATCTGTTCCAACGTTTGTCTCATAATGTTTCGTTGGCTCTGAGCTCCTAGACCTCTTAATCCAATCGTCCATTGTTTTAGTTCCACTGAGCATTAGTTGCCGCGGAAGCTGCTGGACAAGGTGCAGAACTTTGGCAGTTTTAGGGTTGATTCTGAGCCCCCTGGGCTGCACTTGTACTTGGTTGTCCAGTGATAGTAGCATCACCCGGTTCTTCCGGACCTTTTCTTCTAGTTCTCGCCATTGAAACGTATTTATAGCTCCTTGGGTAGAATGTAAAAAATGATTTTTTTTTTCATTTCTCTCAGACGACACTAAACTATTGATGCGAAAAACTGGATCTGTCTCTCCCTGTGCTTCTGACCTACACCACAATTAAGAAGAAAGGGAACCTTGGCTAGAGCCGGGGAACCTCCGATGCTTAAGTCAGTAAGGATCCAGGAAGAGGAGTTTCTTAGGGTTTTTTATGCGTACCTTGGTTCCTGGAGAGCCCTCTTTTTATAAGAGTGAAAGGTCTCGGCGTAAGGGGATTCTCCCCCTGGTTTTTGGGAGATTTGATTTAGTTGTCACTTGTTTACGGATATTTTCCGATCCCGAGATTTTCGAGGTCGGGAATCCTTTTAAGATTCTTGGGACGGTGTTTAAAATTACACCATCTCACCTTTGCTTGGCTCGACTTCAATAGACTCTGCAGTCTTGGCTGGTTTACAAAGGTGGAGCTTTTTGCCTATTGTCGAACGAAACAGAGTCGGTGCTGGACCGACGTCCTTTCTTAATCCGATAGCTGACACTATAACCGGCCTTATGTAGGTCAGTTTCACGGTCGATCAGGTGACTTTAATTTTAGGACCTTTAATCGATCCATTTAGACATCGCTGCCTCTTTAACAGAGTCAACTTCATGTGTCTTACATATTTTTCTTGTGGCTCCTGCCTCTTTCGGCTTCGGTCGGGATTCATATCTCACACATCCGAGCTAAGTCTCTCCTTTAGGCTTTGTCTTGTCTTGGTTTTGCCTGTTTCCTCGGGTCACGTCGACAGAAGTGGTCTATTCTATAATCGAGCTCTCGGACTTGTCATATTTTTCCCCAACACATTTCATGAGGTTTGCTCGATTACATCCTCACGCATTGTATTATGGTATTTTAAATAACTATAGACCATTTACATGGTGGGTCTCAATTTGTAGGGTGGATAGATGTTAAATAAATGACAATATGGACAATCATCGAAACCTTCATGTACTCACTAGGGTTGAAATGCTCAATCTTATTGTGTAACACCTCAGGTTTTCAGGGGCCGTGTAAGAACTCGACTCCCGAATTCCCAGGTGTCATAGGTGCCCTAATGAGCTTCATGTTTTGATTACATTTGGATGATCTCATAAACAATGAAAGATTTAACAAGGCATGAAGTATAAATACATCATAAAGCAGTATCAATTGCTACTAAATTAAAAATATCTAAATGACGAATTCAAAATCATCTAAATAGGAAACTAGTCCCACTCATATATGACCTAAGGTGACTAAGGCCCTGGTCCATACCCCATGGTGGCCCGAACTCAACTAAAAAAAGATCTGTCAAAAGTCTAGAAGCAAGAAAGCACCTTTTCCCTATCCTTGCTCACCTTTCTCGGCTCGTCGAGATCCGCCTCACCTGCATCTAGTAAAGAGTCTGGTTAGTGTTTTAAAATACTGTCCCAGAGTGAGAGTGAGTGATCAACTCAGTGGGTGCTATTAATCTTAAGTTATAACAGGTATCAATTATAATATAAATTTAATGAAACGCAGCCAAACATCAACACCTAGCAACTCTTATTAAAATGCATGCGTGCGAAATGATATGGTGCATGCCCTCGCCACAACGCTCCCTCGAGCGACTCTATCTAACGATCGCGCATCTCAGCACTCCCTTAGAGTGACTTCGACTTCCGAGTCGCCACCCTAACTAATGCGATGTAATGTGATCGTGTTAGCCGAGTTATTAATTAAGTCCATTCATCCAGCAGGTTGGAGAATCTGATACACCCCATGTATCAATACCCTAAGCTGGTTGAGAGGCCAAGACCCCCTAATGCGTGAGGCCAAGACCCCGCGGTCCGTGATCCCGTCGGGTTTCTCATCCCTGACTTTAAGCACATGAGGAGTGCCAAGAGAAGGAGATCGCTCAAGGTCATTACTGGGAGGCGCGACACCCCAGCGTAGGCCGACAGCTCAGACACAGTGTCCCATTTCACCATGCCCGGCTCACGAGGCTATAGACCAGTTTCAGGTGGGTTATGAGTGGGCTACCGCGGTTGTACAGTGGTTCAAGTTCCATACATATGTGAGCAAATAAGGTTAACAAACAGGGTGGGTCAGACGGTAGACTAAACCACAAGAGTCGGGCGAGCGTGTGACGAATGAAATCGACACAAGAGACTCATGTAGTCGAACTACAGCCACCCAAACATACCCGCCCAAATCCATAAGTTTAGTCTCAAGGCGGTCCTACCAACGGGACCACATTCACTCTCCTCATGATTCTGGCCAACCTAAGGATACGAATAATGATTCCTAGCATGCCGACTACTAATGCATCACTAGAATAAACATCATCATGTTCTCATAATTATCGACATACAATTTATATTCTCATAGCAAGCAAGGCTAACCATATTAAGATACAAGTGCATGTGAGTGTGTGTGTGTATGTGTGTGTGTGTGTGTGTGTGTGAGAGAGAGAGAGAGAGAGAGAGAGAGAGAGAGAGATGAAGTTAAACACTTCCTCCATCTTAAGAAATCACATGCATAAGAGAAATGAAACCATACATACTATGAACCAACAATAGGCATGAGCATATAATCATCCATACCCAAAATCATGCGAGAAACAAGAACAACGTCATTAGAGTCAAACACACCATTTCATACAATTTCCACAAACATGCAATTTCTAGGGATTTTTTAAGTTCTCCAAAGATGTCATCCAAGCAATCAAAATCATTAAACTCATAATAGAATTGGTGCTAGGCCACCTAAGGGCAATAGTCCACACCTTCGGGTTTGTTGGAGGCTTGAAAACGACCTAGGAGAAGTGGATTTCGAGGGTTGATCGACCGGAATCCCTAAAGCAACATTTGGAGGTTAGGTTTCTATGTAAATCTCCCTCATCACAAGGGTTTTCAAGAAAAATAGGTGATGGATCTTACCTAGATGTTCAACGGACGATTGTTGAAGTCGGAGGAGAGTTTCCTTCTTGGAGGAGAGGTAGGGAGTTGCAATGTTGATTCTCTTGGGCCCCAACTCGATCTAGGGTCCACTCTCCCTCTTCTTCACTCTCAATTTCTCTCCTCTTTGCTCTTTTGTTCTCTCTACTCCTTGGTGGTTATTGGAGATTTGGGGAGTTATGAGGAAGAATTTGTTATTGGAGGATGAAGGAAGAATGAAGGAGAGAGTTTGGTTGTTGGAGATTTGGGGAGTTATGAGGGAGGATTTGTTGTTGAAGGATGGAGGAAGAATGAAGGAGAGAGCTTGGTTATTGGAGATTTGGGGAGAAATGAGGTAAGAGCTAGGGTTTATTTCCTAGAGTTGGGCCCCTTGGCCTTAAGTTTCCATAAATTCCCACCATGCCCCTCTAGGATTTCCTTTTGGCTTTGGGGTGGACCCCACACTCCCTAGGCTACCAAATTTGGTGTGTAGGTCTCTCATGGCCCATCAAGGGTTCATGTAAAGTTTGGGGTCAACCGGATCAACGGTTAGGGGGGGTTTGGTCATATGGTCATGACCTTTAAGTGGCCCTGTGGGGCCCATCCTGGTTGTTGGGTTAGTTTTGGTGGTTCCCTAACTATGAAACTTATAGGGTAGGTGGTCCATGGCCCGATGGAGGGCCATGCAAAATTTAGGGACGATCGGATATTTGGTTAGGTTATACGGGTCCGATTTGCGATCGACGGTCACCGTGCCACGATCGGGTCCCAGGTTTTGTGGAAGGGCGTAAGACACTACATTAGACCTTCACCACAAATTTAAAAGAAATCCGTCAGTTGAAAAGCCCAGAATCTTAATTTCATTTATCAGTGCCAGATTTCAACTCTAGCCTTAGGTGGGTTGACAAGTGCTGTTGGAACGACTCGGATAATTAACTTCTGAGTGTCTAATGAGTCCGTGGTCTGTGATGGATCCTAAGCCCAATGAGATATATGGTTTCCTAAAGTTTTATAATTTTCTGACCTTCCTGCGCTGCGGTATAGCCCGTACGGGCTGACGCTTAGTGTAAATGGCCAGCTGCCTTGGCGGCCCGCACTAGGTCCTATCATGGCCTGTCTGGTTTCCTCTAACCGGCTAATCATGGGTTAATTAACTTGTGGTACCCCACCACGAGCGGTTTAAACTAATGGTCCTATGGCAAATCCTATGTGGACGACCCAGGACACTGTACTGGTTGGACGAGACGTTGCAAGGGTTGACTTGGTCTATTAGTTAAGATCCGGGCCTTATCTGACTCAGCTTCGGTTAGATTTTTAATTTAGTTATGCTCGTCTTGATTAGTTAGCGACGGGTCAGTTAGATTTGGGTCCTATGTGAGTAAATAATGGGGTTACACCTGACGTTCAAGTAATCGGGCGGATTCGGTGGTTTCCTACGGTTGATTAATTGGACTTGTGTGGTTCTTTACTGGTACCACCCCTATATACACTGACATTGAGTGCTAATGATCATTTAAGTGATATTATAAGTTAATTTATATAAAAAATAAAAAAATAAATTCAAGAATTTTTTGAAAATTCATAACAGTGAAAATCCAGGATGTTACATATTACTTTTAAAAAATAATAATAATACATTCCCATCCAATATGAGCCTCTATACACACAAGCATAAATGAGTCCCATGGTATGAAAGTTCTCATTTAAAAACCTCTCTCCATGAGGTGCGCATGAAAGATCCAAGCCACCCATTAAATTTGAGACATGGTTTAAACGCTCTTTGGCAAAATTTGGGCGTGACCATTGATTATGTGAGCTACATTCAATATAAATTCTAGCATGTAGCCTCCCCAACTCTAGATGGTCATAATTTTTCAGTTCCAAGGTGGCGTACCTGATGGATGGGGTAGATCTTGCGAAAGATCTACCTCTAGGGCTATCAATGCTTGAGGTAAGATAGCACTGCTCCACGAGATAGAAATGCAATACAAATCACATTCAACAAACCAAAAATGGATTGCATGACTCATGAGTTGGGCCAACCTTTTGTTGGTCAATGTTTTGGGGACTATTTGGTAGCTACTCCTGAGAACTTTTTAAAGAAAGTTTTGTACAAAATAACTTTTGAAAACCTACTTCCAGAAATTTAATTTTACATACAAATGATGTTTTGGGTGTTGCTATCTATTTTATCTAAATGTTTCTCATAATATTGTTTGGATATCATTGTTGAGAAAAATAATTGTAAAATAATGTATTATTAATATAGCTGTTTGTTTGAATGGACAGAATTTTTATTTTATTTTTTTAAAATTTGGCAGTTGGTGTTTAACTAGTCTCCTATCAAGCTCGAATATTTCATGATAGTCCCACGTAAAACAATCAAAAAACTGCTTCAATAGAGCAATCATCTCAAATTATGCTTCTAAATCTAATGAACTGCTGATGAAGGTGGGGCGAAGATGATCTTTTGTTTTCAAATTAATCTCCACCAAAGGATCTTATACATCAGCCCTAGTGTCATTCTACTTAATTTGCAGGGGCTGCTTCGAGTTCATTGAAGGTAATGCCATCGGCAACTTCGTCTCTTTTCATAATGCACTCAACCACGTTAACCAAACGCCCGTCATAAAGCTTCTCTCATGAGAAATATACTCACCTTTTTTAGCGTGGTCATTGCTCCAGCCTAATTTTAGTTATGCATTTGGTCATTGATCATGGCAATTCTTTAACTATATATAATTCATTGGCCGACATGGGATGATTACATTCGATCAGTGTGGTCGCGTAGGACTAAACTCGTACTACTTATGGTTATGGTTAACGGGTCTGTTGAGGCGGTGATTGTCATTGGCCAGCTATATTTATCCTAGTCAGTGAAGTGGAGTGGTCCTATTTCATTGTTATAAAAATAGGCTTCAGTCACATTTGATTCCGCCACAAATGGTTGACTGATGGTCAACCGTTGGACATTACAATTTTCACTTTATGTCCATTTTATAATACCAGAATCCAATGTAGTGAAGATGGTACACCCAATCAAAATTGATCCAATCTCATTCCAACAGGGTGTTGTAGCTAGGTGATGAATTGATGATGAAAAATGCAGCTACGACATTCTTGCTTCCCACTATTAACTTGATTGACAAAGCTCCGTGGCCAGCAGTAACACCACCGGAGAAGCTAGCGACCATTACTTTAGACGAAATCAGATCTTCCTCAGATTTGATGAGCTTTCTCACCACGGACATGGGCACGATGTTAATAGAGACTCTGTTATCAACTAAAACTTTGGTCATCGGACAATCGTCCATGTATGCTGAAATATATAAAGGCTTAAGGTGCGAGTCATCTCATGCCTTGCCTTTTAAAGATGACTCTCTCGAATTCTTCACCTTGTTCGATTGTAATGACCGAACTGACCTTTCGCGTCAAAGACCCGGTGGATGAACCGCCTTGTTTGGTCACTTTCAGCCCTTCCTCCATGTCTTTGAAGTTCCAATTCAGCTAGTCTAGCTTGGGTAAGAAATCAAGTGGGAGAGTAAAAAGTCATATTGCAGTCCATTGTAAAAGGTGGCAAATTATTGAAATGCACAATAACATGATCCATATCTTAGTTAGCCAAATTAATATTTTTTGCCTTGTGTTTGTATCTTTTGGCCACTACAAGAAAATAGGCCCTTAGTTACAATTTTTTAGTCTCAGTTGAAAAAATGGAGGCTAAATGTATTTTTTAGCCTCGATTACTAAGGAACTGAGGCTACTTTTAGCCTCGGCTGCATAGGAACCAAGGCAAAAGTATACTTTTTAGCTTCAGTTGTATAGGAACCGAGGTTAAAAGTCTACTTTTTAGCCTCAGTTGTATAGGAACCGAAGCCAAAAGTCTACCTTTTAGCTTCAGTTGTATAAGAACTGAGGCTAAAAGTCTACTTTTTAGCTTCAGTTGCATAAGAACCAAGGCTAAAAGTCTTCTATTTTATCTTAGTTGCATAGGAACCAAGGCAAAAAGTATACTTTTTATGGGTCATTTGGCACCGTGGATTGGAGGGAGTTTCAAATCCCCTTTGTTGTTTAGCGCATAAAGTAACTGGGGGTAAATCTAGGGGGTTTCTAATCCCCTATTTGAGGAGATTTGCAATCCACGGTGAGAGCTTGGATTACACCTAAAATCATTTCAATAGTTGCAGGCGTGACATGTGTGTCACTGTAAACTATCATTTTATTGGGCAAATGACTCACTAATGATGATCTGCACCATCCAAACATTGTCCATGTAAATTAGCACCATCCAAACATTGTCCAGCACTATCCAAACATTGTCCCTATTAATTAATGACTAAAATCGTTGGTTAGTCACTCATACATGATCTTGTGCTTGCGGTCAATTCGAGACTTGGAATTTCATCATTTTCAGGCAAAGTATATATTTTAGCGGGCTTATCACAACCATAATGTCAAAAATTATATATCTCACTAATTAGATATATTAAAGTTAATTTAGTAATTAAATTAAAACCTGTAACGTCTTGAAAAAATCCATAGAAAGATCCGAGTACCGCCTCAGGCAGAAATCGCTAAGGATTGAATTATGTATGAATTAGACAAAAATTAAATAAGTTCTAAGCCGAATTAATCAGTAAATTAGATTGAATCACTTTTTATATGAACTGCAAGACCTAAAACTAGTAGAATCGGTAACGCTACATTACCTAAAAACCTATGATCAATCTCAAAACTCAGTTGCTCTCGAGAGCATTACGAAACTCCGTATTGGACCTGGACCGTAGGTCGAAAGTCCGATTATCGCGAAACTTTATGGTTATGACCTCCTTACTGGGCTTAATAATCATCTCGAAAATCGAATTTAGATAGTATCCAGAAATGCACAACTTGAGCCCGGAGCGAAGTGTGTGAGAAACGTAAATATCTTTAGGAAATGAACTTAAACTTAATTGATTTGAGCCGTTTACTTATAGGCCAAGTTAAGGTTTCAGACCGTCAGATTCTGACCCAACTACACCCTCAGATCAAGGACATTTTCCTACACATATCAGTGCACTTGTAGCCTTGATCGAGTGACAATAGCCGTTGAACTGAAACAGGTCCTCTGCGGTTGATCCACTGATCCAATCGGACTGAAATCTTAACCTGGCATAGATCCAATGTCAAGAAACTTTTCCTAGACCGTATGCAGGAAATGGACCTCCAGATGAGCTCTGTTGGACCGAAACAGCCACTCTTTGGCTACGACCTAAGTATACCATGGCCCTGTGACTATTTTCATCAGTTCTGGGCCTATATAAGGACCTAAACCCACCCTTCTCTTATTCCATACAAAATTCCAAACCCTATGAGAGAGAAGAGAGAAAAAGAGAAGGAAAGAGTGAGGAGAAGAGAGAGAGAGAGAGTGAGAGAGATTGTTGCTCGGATTTGATCCCAGTGCTCCACATGCCGAATCATCCCAGCTACATCATTACACCAGCGATTTCGAGTCCATTCTTGGGTAAGAAATCCTAACCTTAATATGTTTTAAGTATCAAAGTAGAGGAATCGACGAAATAATTAACTTATTTCGTGATTCAGGTATCCGTTGTGCCGTAAATAAAGGCGTAGTGTATAAATTGAGTTCGATACGAGTATATCGACGAAAGGTACGGACTATAAACGTTTAGGTTATGACTTTCAAGGCTTTCAATGTCAATTAATGATTTATGACTAACTTGATTGCTGTCACATGTGCTTAGATACGATGTTTTCCGTATATTACACACATATATATAAACTATGTTGATTTTTAATGCATTTTATGTGTTTGTTGAAATGTTCGAATGAATATGGAATTATGATTTATTCTTGCCATGGTTATTGAGTGAGAATATATGATTGTTGTATGTGTGGTAAATCCGTTGTGAAAGGATTTGCTATAATACTTGTTATAATTACTTTATTACCTGTATGTTGATATGTGTAGTCTAAGTGTTTAATAAAATGTCTGAATGAGAAGTTGCTTATTGAAACGTGTTTAATAAGGGCGTTAAGATAAGATTCTCAATTACCTTATCTATAGTTACAGTTTCTTTCATGTAACCTATCTTACTAGTACTTGCTTTATGGATGAAATGCCTATATATGACGACATGTGTACTATGTGTTTGTTAAAATGCTCAAATGAGATTTATATTCGAATTGGTTGTCATATGTTGTCTTATTATCAAATATAAATGCCCATAGTGTTTGAGTATGATTGAGACTATTGCATAGTCCAGGCAATCGGTAATAATTTTTGAATTAGTGGCCAAGGTCGTTTCGCCAAATAAGGCACGTTCGATGAATCTAAGTCGTACGCTGCTTGTCGACAGTGGTTAGGCCACATGAAATGCTTACGCACTTCTGAAAAAGCCTAGCTATATGTCTTAGAGGAGGGGGGGGGGGGGGTGAATAGGATTATACTAAATAAAACATATAACAACAGAAATTAAACAAATACGATAGCCAACAATTAAAATAAATAAATCTCAATACAAGAATGTAAAGAATGTAAAACAACCTCAAAATTCAAATCTTGAGAGGTTGATACAAATGTTATTCTAAGGATAACCTTACACCAAAAACTAGAGTTTATGGTAGGACAACCTTATTTCTAGAAAGGTCTTTGTATCGAATCTCAAATCGAAGAGGAAAAGAAAATAAAATACAAACTGCACTAAAGAATAAATTACAATCAATTATATACTGTTCTAAGGACAACCACACACCATAGAAATGGCAGGGCAACCTTACTAGAACAATTAAGAATGCTGATAAAGAAATTGCAAGAAATAAATGCTAAACTATTATAACATTCTCACAATGCTTGAAATAAATGATTACAACATTCACATCCACATATACATCCCACAAGTGAATAATAAAAGATATGAAATATAAACCATTTAACCACGAAACACAAGGGATTATAGTGGTTCACCTGTGTGTACACCAACTATTAAACAATAGCCACACAGAATGCTACTCCACTCCTAATATCCTCACACAGGGGATATTAGCATTCACTATCAAATTAGATTTTTACAGGTTCACCCAAAACCTTACAATTGTGTCTTTCTATGTGGGCTTACACAATTAAAAAACCCCACTTCTGAGTTTTCCTGGCTCTCTTCAGATAACCAATACAATGAGATTTTTCTGGCAAATCCCAAACAAAACTAAAAATAAAAAGGAATTTACAATTAAATGTAAAATACCTGAATATCTCCTTCGTTGTAGTGGCCCAGAAGAACTAAGTCAGAGTAGATGATTGAATGTCCAAGTTCAATGTCCAAACTCATATTACAATGGTTCTAGTTCTAATTAATTTTAAATTAAATCAAAATGGGCTAGCTTTAATTGATTTTGATTCTAAAGAAAGGAAAACTGCAATTCCTCTTTTCATATTAGATTAGAATACAAGAAACAAAATCAATTAATAAAGCTAATGAAAGAGAATATTAAATACGCACACTTAGCTTAGAATGAAGCACAATCTTATCTCTCAGAAAGCCGAATTAATTAGCTTGAATTATCTATTTTATTCTGAGATTCGTGCTCTATTTATAACTGAGTAAAAGACATCTTCGACTGGTCTTAGGACCTTTACGACTGGTTGAAGAATCAACAAAAATTTGAATTTTCGGGCACGATAAGATTTTACAGTTGCACAACCGGTCGTGGGTACCCTACGACTGGTCGTAGGTGGCCGAATTTCAACATTGTACTTTGAATCAAAGGTTTACCGCTGGTCGAAGAACCAGTCGACACTGTTCTTACGATTGGTCGAACAGTCTCTAGGACTGGTCGTAGCATAACCAAAAAATTTTAAAAATCCTCAACAACTTAGGACTGGTCGTGGAATTTCTTGGATTGGTCGAACCAGTGCTAGGACTAGTCGAACAAGGTCCAGGACTAGTCTTAGAACAGACCAAATTTACTTATAAAACATATATGGATTATGTATCCAAAATGTCCTACTCTAAAGGTCAACCTAATGTCAGTTATACCTCAATAGTGAAGCAAGGGCATTGAAACTTGAAGACAAGTGACCTTTGAGTATAATAAAGCCTGAGATCTTTGAACTAGAAAGCTTCTTAAACTTGAACACTTCTGAGATCTTGAAAGCTTCTTAAACTTGAATACTTCTACAAGCTTCAAAGTAGTATCTTTGTCACCACAAATTTGACAATAACAAGGGGCTATAAACTATAACACTTACACAAGCCCATTCATAGGCACCTAAATCAACCATTAGTAACTAGCCCATCCATGGGTATTTACAACATAGAGAAAAAAAGTGTAAGACTGTGCAGGTTAGGGAGCTATCACATACACTCATGGGAGCGTAGAGCATCTAAAAAGATATTAATGCTCATACGTAGAGATAAGAGAGGGTGTATATGATAGCATTTAGAGACTAGTACTATGGCGGAAGAGCAGAGGAAGATGGTGCTGTGTTATCTCGACGGCAGGTGATCAGATCAACCAACTGTTACATGGTCTGCTGCATTCCGTTTACCAGGCGTTTCAAGACGGTTAACCTTTCGTTCACCGATTCCTTGAGCTGAGAGACATCTTGCTATATGGCTCCAATCCTATCCTGATGGAGCTTAAACCTTTTCGCATGTCCTGATGCTGATGTGGACGGTGCTTGATGGGGCGCAGGAGGTTCTTCCTTAGTCATTCTACCCCCTTCGTGGGGGCATCGCCTTCACCTTCTTCTCCTTCTACGTGAATTCCTTCCTCTGGCGGATCCTCAGGAAACTTATGGAACTTTAAGTCCATCCTTCGAATGTTGCTCTTGTTGAAGACATGAAGGGAAAGTTCCAGATCATTGGTAGTTGGAAAGCCGATGACATTCCAAACAGTGTGTATAATCCAAGGATAAGGTAGGTGAACATCCCGGGATGTATGAATGACATAGACTAACTGATGTATAATAAGGGTAGGGAGGCAGACCTTGATCCCTGTGGCTATGGAGTAGACTATCATGGTCATAAACCCAGCAAAATCGGAACGGTTGGTACTTCTAGGATAGATGTTTGAAGCAAAGATACGATGCAAGATCCAAAATCGCGGTTCCATGAACTTGAATTTTAGTGCATTTCCTTGGTGCCAAGGAATGTCACCAGCATGGCAGAGAAACTTAGTGACCATGGGTCGAGTTTCAATATTTTCAAGATCCATATCCGGAAGACCATCAGGTGACAGGGTAAGACAAAAAATTCCAGCAATAGACTCAGGGGTGATCTCCACATCATCACCATCAACAGACATAGTGATGGTAGGTTGATCAGACACAGGAGAATGATAGGAAGTGAAAAAATTATACGTCCATTCAAGTTGACATGGCTCACTAAAGTCAAGAATAGGAAACCAATTAATTGCAGCAAAAAGGGGTTCCAGATTATACGGTATTAAACAGTCCCTGTCTACCTTCAGCTCATGAATAAGCTTCCTACCAGTGTACTTAGCCAGAACTAGATTCACTCTAACTGGAGGAGGTGTCGGAGCCACAGATTGGGACCTGCCACGCGATCCCTGTCTAGTGTGTTGGTGTGTAGGGGTCCCGCGTTCAGGAGCCCTTGCTCTTTCATTTGAGGTAAGAACTTTTTGTCGAGAGGCTCTAAAAGAATCTCCTAGACCGGACACCTTACCTTTGTCCTTTCCCATTTGAACAGACAGAGATTTGAAAGATTTGGAGAAAATATGACAAAATTTCTTCTTGAAAACCTGAAAATACCCAAACTAAAAGCAAGACAGAATCTTAAAAAGGAGGAATGATAGGGGTAATACCGGTTTCGAGGAACATCGATGACTCCTTAAATGGATTTTTTGTGTGAACCGACGGTAGGTAAAAGGACTTTTTGATGAAAAGTGTGATTTTTCCCGCTCGACCGCCTTATTTCGGGTGGCAATCTTCGATATCATCAACCAGTGTTTCAATGATATCGAGATACCCCACTCGATGTTATTGAAACTGTCTTCGATATCATTCTCGATCATATGACTCCTCCCATTCCAAAGAGGCATCGATGATATCGACCTCTGATCGATTAATCGAGAATCCACATGACTTATTGACAGACATATTGAAGGTGAATAATTTTTATTTTTCTGCACTTCCACAAACTTTCATGTATAGTATAAAATATCTTTGAATCAACATTATACATAGCAAAATTTTGTACAAGCATTTGTACAAATCAAAATTATAAACATTAGAATGTTTATATACAAAAAAATTGAGGTGAGACCTCAGATGTATCATTAGGAGCTCAGCAAAAATTTAATCATTTCAGCAAATATCCAGATCTCGATGCATGACCTGGACTTATTTTTCTATGCTTAATATTTCTAGGCATTGGGATCATCCTTTCCTTTACCTTTAATGACATAGCAGTGGTTATTTGTGCGAGAACCCTTCATCACTGATTTTCCTGAGAGGTCTAGGATTTTACATTTTTCTTTGTTGAATGTAACCACATGCTCCTTGTCACATATTTGAGAAGTGCTTAGAAGATTATGTGTTAATCCTTTTATGTAAAAGGCATTGTCATTTTTGAGCAAATGTATTCCTTTAATAATTCCCTATCCAATTACCTTAGCGGTGCTTTCGTCTTCATAGGTGACTATCCCATTATTAAGATCTGAATAATTTGTAAGGAGAGATTTGTCACCTGTGACATATCTTGAGCAACCGCTATCCAGGTACCACTTAGTATCATTGCCTGTTATATGATTTGAGTGAGTGACAAGGCAATTTTTCTTTTCTTTCATTACCCATTTCGTGAAAGGATTTTTAACTATGGTAGATTTTATTTTCTTGTTTAATTCGACCACTTGATTCAATAACTCCTTGTTAGTCATTTTAGGTGGTGGTGGATGTGAATCTTTTTTTATCCATATTCCTAGGTTGACTCCAGACATTTTGCATTTCTTGGTTGGTTTGAATTTTTCAATATGATTCTGACTAGAACTATGTTGAGTCTTCCTAGGAGACATGCATTCGAACTTATAATGACCAGAATCACCACACAAATGACAAATAAGAGTAGTTTTTGTATTACTTCCTAAGGTAGTAGATTTTTCAGCCATTGGTGCTGCATTTCCAGATTTTAATTTTAATTTATCATATCCTAAGCCACTCTTGTCCTTTCCGGGTCTTCCCATACCTAAAAGTTTTTCTAACTTCTCACCACTCTTGGAAAACTTATAGTTTAGCTTAGTGATTTTTCTAGATTCTTCTAAATCAAACAAGAGTGTATGATTTTCATTTTGAAGAAGTGTGTTTTTTCTTTTAAGAACTCAACCTGTTTGTTTAATTTTTCAGATTCGGATTTAAGGAAAGTATTGATTCGTTCGAGTCTATCATCATCTGAGTGATATTGCTACAAATCATTGATTAGATGTGTATTAATTTTTAAAGTTTTTTCCAGATCTTTTTGCAGTAATTCCCTTTTGTTTTCAAACATTTCAAGTCTTCTAACTATGTTGACGCTATGAATGTAAAGTTGATTGTAAGCATCTTGTAGTTTATTCTATTCTTCTTTATCTTCCTTTTTAGTTTCTTCATTGTCTGATGGAAATGATTCAGTGGCTTGTGGTTCTTCGTCGTTCTCAGTTTCACTGGGAATGATTGGAGTAGTGGAGACCATAAGAATTTTTAAAGATTTCTGATCTCCATCGCTCTCAGAGTCATTAGATTCTAAGTATGACTCTTCTGTATCATCCCATGTGGCAACCATTGCTTTACCCTTAGTTTTTCTATTTAGGCATTCAATAGAAAGGTGTCCAAACTACTGACAGGCATAACATTGTGATTCTTTGATCTTTTTGTCAAATTTATCCACAGACTGTTGTCCACCCTTTTTCCTTTAAATGGACGACCACGATTTTTCTGAAAGAACTTTTTGAATCGTTGAGCCAACAAAGACACTCCTTCATCTTCGTTTTCTCTTTCACTTTCACTGTCCTCATTTGGTATCTTCTTTGATGTTTTGAGGACAGTAGTTATGAATTTAGGGGTTTGTTTGAAGTGTAGTTCAAATGTTTGTAGGGAACCTACAAGTTCTTCTACTTTCATTTCATATATGTTTCTATATTCTTCAATTGTTGTTACTTTAGGATTTAACCGTTCCGGTAATGATCATAGTATTTTTTTACAGATTTTTAGAATTGGAACTTTCTCACCTAATCCACCCATGGAGTTGCAAATGATATTCAGTTTTGTGAAAAATTCCATGAAGGTCTCATGCTCTTCCATTCTGAGACTTTCACCTAATCCACCCATGGAGTTGCAAATGATATTCAGTTTTGTGAAAAATTTCATGAAGGTCTCATGCTCTTCCATTCTGAGACTTTCAAATTGTGATGTTAGGAGTTGTAGTTTGGATCTCTTCACAGTGCTTGTTCCTTCATGGGTTGTTTCCAACAAATCTCATGCTTCTTTGGCTGTCCCACAATACTGATTTGATTGAAAATATCTTGGGACACAGCATAGTAGATAACATTCATAGCTTTAGCTTCGATTGTTTGCTTTTCTTTATCGAATGCTGTCTACATTTCTTTAAATTTTGGTGTAGTGATAGCTGTAACATTTTCAAGTACTACTTGTTCAGTAGGTGGCACATATCCTCTTTCAACAATATCCCAAACATCATGATCCAAAGATCTTAGAAAGTAGTGCACCTAGCCTTCCAGTATGCATAATTTGATCCATCAAATACTAGAGGTCTAGTGACCGATGAGCCCTCTCCTTTGGCCATATTACCAACTTCAGTCAAGATCACTCTATAGGCGGTGAAGCCCTTTAAGAGAGATCGGCTCTGATACCAATTGAAATTTCGATAAAGACCACTTTAGTTAAAGTAGGAATATGCCAATATGTTCTAGAGGGGGATGAATAAGACTTTTTAATAATTTTATAACAATTTTAAATCCTATCACTCTAATCCTGACAGTAAGCATATATTAGAATTACTTAAGAGTAACTTTACTGGCTTCCAAGCCTGGTAGAGGATTCAATCACAAACTATTTGAGAGATGAACAATATGAAAATTAGTTTATAATGAATATGACTGTGCGTGTGTGTGAGGTGTGATCTCAAATAATCAAATATGAAAGTATTTAAGGAAATTACATAAGAAAATGGAAGACAATAGAAATCTCAAACACAGTCATTTTTATAGTGGTTCGACTGCTTGTTTACTCCATTCTTGGTAACCACACTCAACCTTTGAGTGTACCGAATTTCACTAAGGAGGTTTCACAACAAGTTCACCTCAAACCGGAGGTTTTAAATCAGGTTCACCTCTAACTAGTACAACCTATACCTAGGCTGATAGTTTATGCTCCCACAAGAAAGGGTCAATACATAGCACCCGATTTTAGGCACACTGGCCAAGGATCCACACAAGGAACCTCTCATGTTTATTCTCTTATGAGCAAGGGTCAACACAATGCACCCACTTTATAGGTTATAACCTATAACCTACACTTAAAACTAACCTAAACATATAACCTTAACCTAAAACTAAAAGCTAAACCTAAACCTAAAACCTAAATGTATTCTCAAATCCTTAAACCTAAACCTACACCTAATCCTAATCTCAACTCCTTTACCTAAACCTAAACTTAAAAACCTAAACTAAACCCGATCTCAAACCCGAACCCAATTTCCTAAACCTAAACCTTAACTTATTCTCAATTCCCTAAAGCTTTAACCTATAACCTATAATCTAAACCTAAACCTTAACATAAACTTATAACCTAAACCAAAACCTTAACCTAAACCTAAACTTATAACCTTAACCTAAACCAAAACTTATAACCTAAACCTTAACCTATAACCTATAACCTATGACCTAAACTTATAACCTATAACCTAACCTTAACCTAAACCTAAAACCTATAACCTAAACCTAAAACCTAAAACCTAAATGTATTCTCAAATCCCCAAACTTAAACCTACACCTAATCCTAATCTCAACTCCCTAACCTAAACCTAAACCTACACCTAATCCTAATCTCAACTCCTTAACCTAAACCTAAACATAAACTTGAAAACCCAAACTTAAACCTGATCCCGAACCTGAACTCGATTGATGTAATAATGTAGCCCAATCACATGGCAACAAACAAGAAAATCTTGCTTTGTTGGCAAGCATACTCAAACTCAAGCATCAGAATGCATCTATTTCCATCTCTACTATCTCTTATAACATAGATTATTTGAGATTTGAATTTATCTCATTTTTAGAGTCATGTCCTAATACAATATGATAATATTAATAAACAAGGTGGATTTGTGACCAACATTATTCCAAGACTCATATAACTTCTCCTTTTAGGAAGTTGGGTAGGGCACATGTAGCTTGAATCCATCAAAGGAGATAAGGATCACTTGTCATATGTTCTCTCTCTTTTCATTTATTTTTTTCCATAGGATTGTTTATTTTGTGGTGTCTACTCACATACAACATTTTAGCATGTTAACATTTTAGCAAATCAGAATGAGTTTTTCAACATATCATATATTATTTTAGGTAGGAGAAGCTACTTTAGCAAACAAACCCCACTACGCCGATTGCCCACGCCGAATTTATGAGATTTTATTTGATGAATTGTCAAAAGTCCATTTTATTTTCATTTTTACTATAAATGGTAAGTTTTAGATCGCATATAACTTTTGATCCTTCTGAGTTGTAGGAGACGTGCCAACATGAAAAGGACTCCGAAAAATTACGAGAATAATGTGGTTGGGCCAAATTGGGCTGTTACTACTTTTGGCAGAAAACCATGAAGTCTAGTATGAATGGATATCGTCTGTAAATAGTAAGTTTACTTTTTATAGTAAGTCACATATTTTAGTGTGTTTGAGTTGGAGTTTTGAGTTTAAAAGTCCATCCTAGGTTGAACACATTACTCATGTTGGATTTTGCCATAGTTTAGAAGATTTGTAGGTACATTTTTTATTTCTTCATATATAAGTATTTTTTTTTGTCTTTCTTCCTTTTGAGATGTGTACAAAGGCATGCTTATTTGATTGTGTCTACAAATGCTGTTTTATACAAGTTGACAAGCTAAAGAAGTTAGTGGAGGATGAAATTCATTTTCTCAAGGGAAGGGTTTCAGAACTTGAAAGTGATCTTGTGTCGAAGTCCATAGAAGTTACATCTGCAGTTTCAAGAAAAGAAGAAGCTCTATCTTCTGCATTTGCTGAAATTGACTGTCTGAAGGAAGAAAATTCTGTAAAAACGTGAGCATTATTGAATGCATATGGAAGGTGTTTACTGTGTTGGAGTATATTTGTTTCTTGCACATGAGGGATGCCTTAGTTGTAATTCTTATGATAGGTTGAGAAAAGTCAAGTATTGTTTATTTATAAATGTGAATGTAGGATGCATTGTATGATTTGATTGCTATTTGTAATAAATGCATCATTTTTTATTACATTTTATGTACTATTTCTATCAACATTAAGCTTAGATGAGTTATTAATCATAGCAGATTCTTGCAATGGAAATAGGTCGTATTGTTACAATTTTTTTTTTTAAAATAGCTATGAATATAATTTGTAGCTATAGCTATGACTTTTTTCCGTAGTTATTGGTATATATTGGTTTGGATATAATCCGTAGCTATTGGATCTATTGCAACGGATATAATTCATAACTATACCTTTAGCTAACCCACCAACAACGATGGATGTGCTATGGATCATATCCATAGCAAAAGAGCTTTTGCTATGGTTTTTGGCCGTAGCCTTTACCCATTTTTCTTGTAGTGTTTAGGCATACTGGCCAAGGACCTTCTACAAGGCCCTAATATTTTATGCTCTCCACAGAGCAAGGGTTAACATAAAGCACCCATCATATACACTCCCCCCAGAGGCCTCCTAGAGGACTTGCAAGGGGTGAGAAACACCTTAGACCGAATCCTACAAAGGAATGATCACAAGGGTCCTCTGGACTCTAATGACTTACAAATAAGTAGATGAGCCCCGTTTAGCACATTTGTCGAAGATCTCCTCCTTTGATGATGAAGAATCTTCTGCTTTCTTGAACCATAACTCAGAAGATGTACCAATACATGGAGACGAGTTGGGTTAAGGTTTTAATGGAATCCTACTCTATTGAAAGTTTTCCTATAAGGAAAATAGAGTGATTCAAATCATTTATGCATTCAAGGGATCCCAGCTTAATGATTTTCCATTAAGATGTTAGCTGGAGGATCCTTGAATGCGAAAGTTCATTCCCTAATCTACTCTATTGAATGTCAATGATGAGGGTGGATTGGAGGATGAACTTTCATGAGAGAAAAGGCTTTGGGTATATGATCTAAGGTTAAACACTCAAAAGCACTCTCTTCTTTCTCTACTAGCAACTAAGGACAAACTCTCTATAAATAGGCAAAAGTTTCCAACGGATATAAAATGGTCACATTTATGACAAAGTTCGATATCATCGAGTAGGGTCGATATCATTGAGCGTATACTCCTGATTGCATCGACTAGCCGCTCAATGACACAAACTCACATGTTAAATGCTTTTGAAACATTTTGCCAGCTGGTCGAGGGAATTGAATATGCATCGATGTCATCGGATTTCGAACTCTGATTTCATCAACACGAGGATCAATTCCTTGACATTTGAAAATGAGAGAGACTTGCCTTTGAAATATTTTAGGTCAAGTATATGATTGAGGTACACTCAATTCATCGGAATATGAATGTCGATGATATCGATAGTTGTGTTGATGCATCGATAAATTCAAAGGATTTTTCAGTTAAACTTGCTGGACAGTTTATGTCCATTCTCAATGTAATCGACCTAGCCTCAATATCATTGATATTTGAATATTGATTCTATCAAGTGACCCTCAATCCAAGATAAAAACCACTTGAAAATATGCTGGTTAACTGTGTCCAAGACCGATATCATCGAAGGCCTTCTGATATCATCGAAATTTGAATTCCAAAGATATCGAGGAGAACTTTAATATATCGAAGGTTTTATGATTTTCTTTAAAAAAATAGCACACGAAATCTCTGCTGTCGATTTCAGCGAGTCAACTTTGATAGAATCCAGATTCAAATTTTGATGATATCAATACAGTTATCGATACATCGATAATTTCCTCCATAAGTATATGCGGTTGTTGTACAACTTTTGTCCTCATTTTGATTGTGTCGATTGAGCATCGAGGACATCGACAACATTTCTGGATTATATCGATCAGACTATCGATAAATTGACAGAGGTAGAAAACTTAGAGATTTTTTTAATGTGTGAAAATTTTTTTTAACCCAAAAATTCTATGATATTCTAATCAATTTTAAGGGTTTTAAGTACCTGATATTTTGGGACATGAGATGTGGGGCTTAGATTTACCTGTGGCGAGTTCGGACACACATTCGGTTAAGATAGAAGGTTGATTGATTTTCTTATGAAGCTTCTGTGTCTATTTGACTCAACACTCACGCTAATTGACAAACCAGGGCACTTTCAAAATCTATGAGAGAAACTGCATTCTGTTTATGGACTACAACTTAGAAAAGTGAAAGCAGTGCTAATGCTAAAGCCTTAAATGTAATAGTCCGAGTTTTCACGGCCAAAGTATATACTCGTGCCCGAAGAAATCGGGTGTTAATAATGTACAACTAGATGCTCTGAAATCGCACCCTATTTTTTTTCCATTTGTTTACTTCCAGATACATTTATAAAGGTAACATTCACAAGAATAAAATCAACTATATTGATTATATATCATCAGATTAAAAGGAATATTCAAGGCCTCATAATGGGAGGTTTATTATAACATTAGAGTTCACAGCGGAAGTATAAAACTAAATAGTAAAACTGTCTTCTTAGTCTTTCAAGATAATCTTCTATGGGGAAGTAGTCTTCTATGTCTTCATTCTATTCGTCACCTGCACCATCTATACAATTAGGAGACGGTCAATGCCCTACTCATTGTGAATGTTATCCTTTAAGATTAACAATAATTCAAGCGTATTCATAAAAATAACGTAAAAAGGTTCTAATATGTCCCGTAGTCCACTAATGTGAGGATATTAGAATGTGCAAACAACCTACGTGGGATGCATGACTAGAAAAGTATGTGGAGCTCATCATACGTAGTGATCATCATATTGTGGTATACGACTTATAGGTAACTGACTCGACCCGCATCTCTCACTATATGGATATTCGCCGGCATGACCAACGCTACTATAGATTTATGAAAACTCCTCAGAGTGCACAACACATGAGATGGGTGATTTACGTGACATGACTTGTTTATGGAGCAACTATTTACGATATCTAATCCCAGGGTGATGTGACACTGTTGCGACTTACACACATCGATTTGTGCACCACTACTCGAAGGCTCAAGGACTTACATGTCCCAAGAGGATCTCTACCCAGAGCGCATTACGTCCATGATAGAATATTTGAATCACTAGTTGTGATATATCTTACACATCACTTGCACTGAGAGAGATAAATTAAAACATAAAGAATATAACTGAATCTGATTCATGAAGAATATCAACTGAATTATGGAGGTTCTGGAATAACAAGACACATGCTCAAGCCGTAAAGATAAACGACACGAGGCCAACATAATAAAAAGAAGAGTAACAATGGTCAACTCAACAAAAGTAGCAATGGTCAACGTAATAACAAGAAGAGTGGCAAGGGTCAACTCAAATAAAGAGATGAGTGACAGGGCCAACTCAATAAATTTGATAAGGCAGGGCAAAGCTTGTATCCATGGCCTCACATAAATTCAAAGAAATTCCTTATAATTGACATCATGTCATAATTTCAAAAGGGCCAATAGATATAATGATATTAACTAAATCAATTGATATGATAATTCTCAGGAAACACATAAACATGAAAGGCAGGATAAGTCACATCATTAAAGTCATGATAACTCTCATCATCAAAAGTATGGAAAGGCAAGATAATTCATATCATAAAAAGTATAAAAATGCAAGATAATTTATATCTTTAAAGGCATAAAAAGGCAGGATAAATATAATAACTTAAATTAGTGTAAGCTTAAAGGATAAAACCCTCACCTTTAAGGTCAAATTGTCCTCATCCGAGGCTAAGTGTTCCTGCATACTCCTTCACATTCAATCTTACCCTATATCAGAAGGTCTACAAGGCTTACAAGGTTAGGATTGAATCTAGGATTATGTTTATGGCCTAGATATAGGACTTAACTAATTCATATTTTAGAAAAACGTGAATCAAGATATTAGGTATTAATACTTTACCTAAACCTGGGCCCTGACTCACTCATAGGACTCGACGAATCGACTCAATACGCCATCTCTCTCTTTCTTTATTTCCTTCATTCTCTTTCTCTTTTTTCTTTTTCTTTCTTTCTTTCTCTCTCTCTTTTCTTTTCTTCCTTTTTCTCTCTCTCTTTTTTTTTCTTCCCACGTTTCTCTTTCTGTGGATGCTGGAGAACGCGTTTATATAGAGATTGGAGAGATTCCTGCATTGGAGAGGAATTTCAGTTCTAGTTACATAGTCGTGCAAACTTCTTGCGCATGGCTGGACCTTCGGATACACTGTTGTGTTTCCTGTCCTATTTATGTGGATCATCTATTAAGATCATGGGCCACTTGATGGTTGGCTATGATCGAAAGAACGATGGTCGTACCTCTACCTACGGCTGGCACTTCTCGGTGAAAAAGATCATTGGCATTAATGACAGGTTTGTACCCCTGGAGTTTTCCTTTGATCTGATCATCAAGGACGGTTTAGATTAACGTAAAAAATCCTAGGACAGGCGAAGATCAAAGTTTTGGTCATTCTTCTTGGTGGGTTGCATAACCAGACAAATGGGCTGTGAAGTTTCCTTGGTTACATGTGGAAACCGTTTCCATTGGTTTTCTTTCCTCCTCCAAAGAAACCCTGGATGGGGTCGAAATCCTTGTAGATGAGGTTTAAACGGTGTGGATTAGGTAAAGGAGTGAGTTGTAGGGAGATCCTAGTTTGAAGCGAAAATAAGAACTTCCCTGTTTAAAGGGGTGTTCACGTGCTAGAGCGAAATCCTAGCTTCCTGGTTGGCATGGTGAGTGGGCGAGGTCCTGAGGTAGTCGGTTGGTTACATCATGATGTTTGCGAGCAAATACACTTTGTTCATCCGGTTTGTGTGATTGTTCCAGGGTGTGGTTCAAAATCTGGGGTGGATCCGATCTTTGTGTAACCCACACCATATTTGATGATTCAATGTTTTCCTAACGTACTTAGAACTTACGTTACCGTGAATTCTAAATTGGCAGAGTAATTAGGTGACGTCCATTACGATGCTTGGTGAGAGATCCATTCCGTTCATCATCTTTCCAAGGTTAAGCTCAGCTAAGGCCTCAAATATGGGACAATTCTGAATTTTAGGTGGGCCACAAGTTATAACAACATATGGATGAAAACTTACGTGAAAATAAAACTTCTGACTGCTGTGTGCATATGAGTTTTGAGTTTTTTATTTACAATTTTGCCCTTCTCCTTAGTTACAACTTCCGTCATCCATATCTCCCAACCGCACCGCATAAATGGGACAAAATCTCACCAATATCTACTATTTTTCATACTCTTTTTAACACCTAAGTTTGAGTCTTGATTGCTTATAGATGGCCAAGATACCATTTTAACTGATTATACTAATATGATGTTTAGTGTAATGTTTATATACATCTAATCAAAACATCGTCCGGTAGTTTGGACATGTGCCTTAAGATATTCGAATTGAATAGTTTGTTCTGATGTTTGGGCGGCCCGTTTAGAAAATCTAAACGTGATGGATGGTCAGATGACTTGCTAAAAATAAGAAAACTTGATGGTTAGCACTCTCACTATGTATAAAGGTGGATGTACGACCAATTTCATAAATGGATGAGCATAAGATGGTTTATGGAGTAATTAGGGGTAAAACATGTACATAATTAGATTTGAATGACTTGTTCACATGTGTAAATTCCTCAGATTGTAATTCTAATTGTGGGTTAAGCATATTCATATGGGGTGAACGAGATGAACGAATCAGAATTTTAATCTAATAAGTATACGGATGGATGTAGAGGTCAAGTAGCTACTTTACTATGATCTATTGGCTGAAATTCGACATGTTCGGTTAATTTATGATAATTAAGCATGGTATAATTTCACATTAAACGGATAGCAAGAATCATATGATCTAGAATTCAAGGGTCTAGGTTAGTGGCAATTTCATAATTAATGTTGATCTATAAGTTTTGGGAAATCTAATGGTTTTATATGGTTGTTGACACGTTTCTAAGTAATTTTTATAAAAGAACTTATGTCAAAATCATTATGTATAGGGAGTTATTCGTCAATTTATTTAAGGGAAGACACATGTTAAATCACATTATGGAGAGTCTTATTTCGAAATCGACGATCAGATGGCTTGATTTATGAATGGAGACCATTCCTAACGGTTAGGTTTGTGTCAAGGTAAGGATGTAAGGCTAGGATAGCTAGATTGGTGTCGCACACATATAATTATTATGTTACTTTCCACGGTAACGCTCAAGAACTTTCAATACTCGATATTGAAAAGTTCGAGGCGTTTCATTAACTGTCATAACTTGCGCTCTATCACCTAATGAATTCAAAAGAATTATTTCATGTGATACAACTAAGAAAGCATGGTATATCCTTGAAATGACACATGAAGGAACTTCTATAGTCAAGAAATCAAAAGTTCAAATCCTCATTACCAAATTCGAGAAAATATGTATGGAAGAAAATGAAACTTTCATGGACTTCTATATGAAACTAAATGACATAGTAAATTCCATATGTGGTTTAGGAGATGGAATCCCAGAAAGCAAAGTTTGTACAAAGATACTACGATCTCTTCCTGAGAGATTCAATTCTAAAGCCATTGCCATGCAGGAATTGAGAGATATTGATCTCATAAAGGTTGAGGAGCTTGTTAGCTCTTTACAAACATATGAATTGAATTTTAGTTCCTAAAGATAAGTCTGTTGCTCTCAAATCTTCTAAATCTATTTCAAAAGAAACTAGTTATAACTCCGATTTTGAAGAAAAAGAAGATATGACAATGTTAGCTATAAAGTTTTATAAAATTTGAAAAACCAAGAATAGATCAGATTTTAAAAAATCAACGGATAAAAGAAAAGGAAAATCTAATTCTTGGAAATCTAAAACCAAGAACAATCAATGTTTCAACTGTCATGAATATGGGCATTTATTAAGTAAATGTCCTAAAAAGGATAGGTAAAAAAGAAAGGGCATGATTGTTACTTATGATGAATCATCTGACTCTGAAAGCACTTCTGAGTCTGATGAATTAGAACAAAAGAATGCAAATACAAATGATGTGAAAGCCCTTATAACTATAGCTAGAGTTACTTCCTCAGATAGCTGTAATATATTTGACTATGAAAATCTCAAGAGTGACCCTGAAAATGAAAATGAAGACGACCTTCAAGATGCCTATAATGCCATATACAGAGAAAGCTATAAAATTGCTGTCAAACTGAAAATTCAAAAAGAGAAATATGCTAAATTAAAAGAAGAACTTGAAAATACAGTTTTAGAAAAATCTCATTTTTCAGATTGTTTTGAAAAAATAAAATTAGATTTAAGTTTTAAATCTTCTGAATTGCAAAATCTTAAAACTGAAAATGAAAAACTAAAAATTGAAATTTCTTCCCTTTTAAGTTTAAATGACACTTGAAAATATACCCATGGTGGCTAAAATCTTGAAAAATTGTTAACTTCATATAAAAAATGTGGTGACAAATCTAGTCTGGGTTATATTAAAGGTAACTCTTCAAAATCCAAGGATTCTACTCCTATTTTTGTAAGAGGAGAATCTTCTAAATTTAAAGGTAAGACTTTAAGAGATTTTAATCATAATGATTTCAAAAACTCAAAATCCTTTCAGGTTCCTAAAAATAATAAAACCATCAACAATAAATATCAAAAGAATAATATATCTCACTTAGCTAAAAAAATAGTGGATCTACTTAAAGAGCTTCTGAAATCCAACTCAAATGTTTGTGGAGTTTATAGAGAAAAGAAAAATCCTAACTCTCAAATGCCGTGAAACTCAAAAGTCACTCCTAAACCTAGAACCGTTATGAAATGGATTCCAAAGGTTAAGTGTCATGTAGTCCACACAGCTTTCAAAGCTATTAATCATTCAAAATGGTATCTGGATAGTAGATGCTCAAGACATATGAAGGTGATAAGGCGATATTAATGAATATCAAAGAGTTATGGCGGCTCAGTTACTTTCGGTGATGGAAGCAACTGCAAAATAATAGGTCAAGGTATTGTACAACTTCTTAACCTTCATCCCTTTGAAAATGTGCTTTATGTTGAAGGTTTAAAATAAAACCTAGGCATATCTCAAATCTGTGATAACAAACATAGTGTAAAATTTTTTGATCATGGATGTGAGACAATAAATGAGAAGGGTAATGTAAATTAAATGGTCATATAACCTTTAAAAATTGTTATATTATCAATAAATCTTGCTCATCTAACCACTCATGTTACATGGTCCAAATAGACGAGACTGAACTTTGATATAAACGTCTTGGACATGTTAACTATAGAGATTTGTATAAGCTGAGCAAAAGAAATCACTTACATGGCCTACCCAAGCTGAAGAAGATAGAAAAGGTATGTGGCGCATGTCAAATTTGTAAACAAACCAAGAGTAGAGATAAGAAAGTGAACTCCTTAGCCACAACCAAACCACTAGAACTACTCCACATGGATCTAGTAAGACCAGCTAGAATTGAGAGTATAGGTGGAAAGAAGTATTTTCTGATCATTGTTGATGATTACACCAAATATACTTGGGTAGCCTTTTTAAGAGAAAAATCAGATACTCGTGATGAAGTCAGAAAAAATTTAAAATGTATTTAGACTGAAAAAGAGATATCTATGATCAAAATTAGAAGTGATCATGGCACAAAATTTAAAAATAGCAATTTTGAGAAGTACTGTGATGATCATGGTATATCACATGAATTCTCTGCTCCCAAAACACCTTAACAAAATGGAATTGTTGAAAGAAAAAATAGAGTTCTATAGGATATGGCTAGTGTAATGTTAAACAACATGAAACTATCAAAAAAATTATGGGCTGAAGCTGTTAATACTGCATGTTATATTATAAATCGAGTTTATATTAGAAAATAAAAAAATAAAAAAGCTTATAAACTATAGTTTAATAAAAAATCCACTGTTAAATATTTTAGGACTTTTAGATGTAAATGTTTTATTTTAAGAAACCAAAAAATTTTGGAAAAATTCGAAGCTAAGAGTGATGAAGGAATTTTTCTAAGCTATGTTAAATAGCCTTGCTTACCGAGTTCTTAATAATAGAAGTAGGGTGATTCAGGAATCCATAAATGTGTTAATTGATGATCAACAAATCACACCCACTCTTGATATAGATATGATGAAGTTAATATAATTGATATACCTGATTCTTCATCGAAATCAGCTGATACTGAATTAAGATCAGTCAAAGACCATCCTTCTGATCAAATACTTGGTAACCATAGTACTGGTATACAGACAAGAAGACAATTAGAAAATATCTATAATTATGTCTATTTCACTTTCCAAATTGAACCGGCCAATGTAAATGACGCACTTACCGATGAAAGTTAGATGATTACCATGCAAGAAGAACTAAATCAATTTGTTTGAAATGATGTGTGGTACTTGGTTCCTAGACCTTCTGATAAACATATATTTGGAACCAAATGGATTTTTTAGAATAAAACTGATGAATTAGGTAATATTATAAGAAATAAGGCTCGACTGGTTGTACAAGGGTATACACAAATAGAAGGTATTGATTACGATAAAACATTTGCACCAATTGCACGCCTTGAATCCATAAGATTATTTATTTCAATTGTATATTATAAGAAATTTAAAATATATCAAATGGATGTTAAAAGTACATTTTTAAACAGTGGCTTACATGAGGAAGTTTATGTTGAACAACCTAAGGGTTTTGAGGACTCCAAATTAATCTCCAAATTATGTATATCGTCTTAAAAAAGCACTTTATGGGTTGAAACAAGCTCCCAAGGCATGATATGAAAAATCGACCAAATTTTTACTTAGTCATAACTTCATTATGGGTAGCGTTGATAAAACTTTATTCGTAAAGAAATATAACGGTCATATTCTAATAGTTCAAATTCATATTAATGATAAAATTTATGGATCTATAAACACTAACTTATCCATTATGTTTGCAGATCTGATGAAATCCAAGTTTGAAATGAGCATGATTGGTGAACTAAACTACTTTCTTGGATTACAAGTTAAGCAACACGAAGATAGTATATTCATATCATAAACCAAATACGCCTTGAACCTTGTAAAAAGGTTTGGGTTTGAGAATGGAAAAAGTTTGATACTACAATGAGTACAACTCTTAAACTCTCAAAAGATGAATTAGGTAAAAGTATAGACTCATGTTTATATAGAAGCATGCTTGGTAATCTCTTATACTTAACTGTTAGTAGACCTGATATTTCTTTTATTGTTGGAATATGTGCAAGATATCAATCTAATCCAAAAGAATCACATTTAATTGTTGTTAAATGGATAATCAGGTATGTCGCAAGTTCTACTAATTCAAGAATTTGGTATCTGTATGATACATCTATACAAATTGTTGGATACACTGATGCAGACTGGGCTGAAAATATTGACGATAGAAAATCTGCCAGTGGTAAATGTTTCTACGTAGGGAGCTGTTTAATTTCATGGCTTAGTATGACACAAAACTTTTTATCACTCTAAATTGCTAAAGATCAATATATTACAGTTGGTAATGCATGCACTCAACTCATTTGGATGAAAAGAATGTTAGCTGATTATGACATTGCGCAAGATACAATGACATTATATTGCGATAATTTGAGCGCAATTAATATTACAAAAAATTTAATTCAACATTCTCGTACAAAACATATCAATATTCAAAACCATTATATTCGAGAACTAGTTGAAGATAAGAGTGTTGTGCTAGAATATACTCTAACTGAGAAGCAGCTTACAGACATACTAACCAAACCACTCGAAAGGAATAAATTTTTAAATTTAATGCGTGATATTGGTTTGTGTTATTAATTAATTATTTATGCATTTTTTCTGTTTCTTGTTTATATTTAATTAAATACATAAAATAATAATAAAATGATGACAATATTAAAATTAAAAATTTATATAAAAATTCATTTTTTTGAGTTTTTCGATGGGTCGAGGACGTGCTCGACCAGTCGAGCCCTCCACGAGTCCAGCACACTGCTCGACCGGTTAAGGACTGCACAAATTCACCCCTAAAAGTGAAAAATCATTTTTTTTCTTCTTATTTTTACCTTCTTCTTCGACTAGCCGGAAGCCCTATCAACGAACCCAACTTCAAATCTTGCTTATAATTGGTCATTTTTCAATTTATTTGTAGATTTGAGTTCTTCCTTGCTAGTTAATCTATCATTTGGGGTTTATTCTTATTTTTAAACCCTTTTTGGTGTGATATTTGTAGAAAATTTGATCTATCCACAATCACATTACTCTCTTTCATTATTTCTTAAGCAATCATTACATGGAGTTTCATACGAAGAGAACAACATCACGCAAAGCTTGCGGTAGCTCGTCATCTAGGCCGACTCCATCTAATATGAGAATCCTAAGAGGCCTCGAAAAAGATTCGGAGCACTCTAAGGATTTTCGCTCAAGAGACATAATTATTGAGTATAATGTTAATCTAGCTCATATTGCTCGATTTGATCTTGTCCCTCTTCTTACAAATATCATATGGGAAGGCATATTTGGTTGGGGTGGAATGGCTTACCGTTCCATAGTGCAAGCAATGTACACATTGATTTGTGATGTGTCTCTCAAAAACCTTACTTTTACAATTAAATTTGTAAAAGACACATTCACAGTGAATTGCTATCTTATCTCAGCACTAACTGAGATTTCCGTTGCAAAGGATGAAATTCCTCTTGAAAATTTAACTAATAAAATGACTCATACTGAACTGCTAGCCATTACGCATAAACTATGTCGGTTTAATGCAGAATGACATTCTGGTAATGCGCTTCGTTCCAACCAGATGCTCCCCAAATATTGAGTCATGCATCGCATCTTTACATTAAATGTCTATCCTAGGTCTGGGAATAAGTCGGAACTTACTCCCTTCATGACCCTTGTCCTCCATTCGGTTGTGTCTAGTGTACAAATGTCTTTCTTCTCTTATTTGTTATCTCATCATCCAGTTTTGTCTTCATCCTGGTTATTGTTCTATTTCTTTTGCTTATCTCATGACGTGTATTGCGTTACACTATAATGGCCAAATTCCAACGTTTGAGGCATCGAAATCTGTTTTATCATTTAACAATATTAATCTAAGTAAGATGAATCTAGAATATCTTTTTGGTCAACGTGACGACGAAGAAGAGGAAGAAGGACCTGCACCACCAGAAGACATGTCTATGGACGATATCTTTGTTGAACTCAACGAGTCAGATAATCCAGCTGATTCACATTTTTGGCCTTCTCAGGTTGATGATCGACTCAAATTACTGGAAGAGAAGGTCATGGCATTACAGGGTTTTCAGAATAACCTGGTGCAAACTAGAAATCATCTATGAAGTATATGAAAAAGTACTTCTACCGTATTGCGAGAAGTTTGTATAAGATGGATCCCTCCATGCCTGCTCATTCTTCTTCTGGATCTGACTGAGTTCTTTTTATTTCACTTTTATTTCTATGGGGTTGTATAACTATAATTTACTTGGTTTGCTTGATAACTCTTTTTAACTCTGCTTAGATGTTTATTACTTTGACAATCTAATATGCTACTTCTTATGGTTTTCTACATATTTCTGTGATTATTCATATGATTTTACTTGATAGTTACCATCTTTCTTCCCTTGTCGACTTGTGACAAAAACGGGGAGACAGCTGAAACATGGTATGAATACATGATGCATGTATGCGAATGATTATAATGTAGAGTTCAAACAAATACCATGAATGATTGGAATATTTTGTATATATGCTATGATGCATGTGAATTGGGAATAGGTATGCTATGCTTGGAATGGTTGTATAAACAGGGAGAGTACAACTTTAGGGGGAGTACAACTTTTTGCTATCTTCAACTACATTATGAGTACAAAAATATAGGGCTACATTTGGATTCATGTAACACTAAGTGTTTTGTCACGAAATTGACAAAAGGGGAGATTGTAAGTGGTATTATGTTTAAAGAACAATTTACACCTGGTTTGTGAAATTTTGTAGTGTCAAAACAACTTAGCAAAGTGATCTTCAAGTCAAGCTCAAGTTCAAGCTCAAGTTCAAGCTCAAGTTCAAAATCAAGTTCAAGCTTAAATTTAAAATCAAGTTCAAAATTAAGTTTAAACTCAAGCTTAAGTTGAAGACCAAGCTAGATCTACTGAAAGATTTTAGTACAAGATCAAGCTCCTTTAAAAACTTCAAGTTTCTAATCATATGAAGTTCAGTCCATACTTGTACTTTAAATCCTAGAAAGACCTTAGGTTTAGGTGCTTTTAAAACATATTTAAATTAGGTTTTTATACTTATAAATGACTGAGTTTTACTTGTCTAAGTTTTGGCTCGACTAGTCTAAGAATTTCTCGACTAGTCCAAGCAACAGCCGAAGTATAACAGAATTTCTATTGAATCTTCTATCGGTCGAAGGACCACCTTCGACCAGTCGAAGGTTCCTCAACTTGAACTGCAGCAACTAAAATCAGTTCAGAATCAGCTTGCTCAATGAGTCGTAGACCACCTTCGACCAGTCGAAGTCTCTCAGAGCTTATCATGCTCGAAATTAAAAATATGTTGTAACTGAATCCGTTGCTTAAGCCAATCGAAGACTACCTTAGACCAGTCGAAGGAACAAAATTTTTGCATACAAATAGAGATTTTTTCTTAATCCAAAAATACAATTCAAGTTTATCAAAACTCTTATACAAGAGAGAGAGAGAGAAGCCTCATTTATTGTTAAGCTATCAAGCGGTATTTATAATTTTTTTAATAGCTTTTTCATTAATTCCTTCATCTCAAAACTCTGCCATTTTGATTTTAAAAAGAGTGTTTACTCTTATTGATATTTAAGAGAATTAATGCAAGTAGTCTTTGGTTTAAACTTAATTAAAATCAAATAGAACCCTGGACCTTTTCAATTGGACTGAACATTTAACATTCATCATTCAAAAAAAGCGTTCTTCAGCTATACCTTCTTATACGATGAAGATAAGTATTCTTTTTTACTTTGTATTTGGTCTTTCTGAGATAGCCAGAAAATATTGGAGTTGGTTTTTCTAAGATAAGTCAAAAAATCTCAGTGAGGAGTTTCTTTGTTTGTGATAGCCCGTTAAAATCACAACTGTATCAAGTTTTAAGGTGACCCTGTGAAAACCTTATTCATAGTGAAACCCGAGATTACATGGTTAGTAATCTTGAGAGTGGAGTAGGTGTGGCTGTTTGAGAACAGTTATTGACACACCGAACTACTATAATTCTTGGTGTTGTGGTGAGTGTTTTTATTACTTTTTGGTGAATTGTTGTAATTTCTTTTATACAAAAGTGGTGAATGTTTGTAATAGATAGTTTTATTTACTCTTGCCCAGTTTGAGATTTTAATTCTTATCATATTTGTGAAATAAAGTTGTCCCGCCTAACTTGTTTGACTGAAGGTTGTCCTATGAATCGGTTTGAATTAACGTTTCAATACTAGTGCGATTGGGATCTCTGATTTATTTATTTATTCAACACTTTATTTGATTATTTGGTATAGTCCTATTCACTCTCCTCAAGGACTTCTTAAGCTCGCCTTTTCAAGTGATGATGTCACGTTGGGTGTAAACGCACACACCATAGTGACCCTACATGCAAAATTATTATTGTATTTCATTCACATTGTTCCATGTAATGTGCCGCATCGAGTTATGGATTTTCTTGATTTTTAATATTGGAGTGTAACATTGATGATAGAACTTCATCAACGAATTGGATTCTACCTATATGACATGGTTGGCTCTACATGCCTAGTTGTTTTACACACTGCGTAGAATAGGTGTTATAAAGATTCCATTCACAAATATGATATATCATTCGTTGGTTGGATCAAAAAATTTTTACACATGCTTTGTGGGTCCCACAATGTGGTATATGGAGGTACACTTCATCCAGCCTAAATACAAAATATTAGAGTGAAAAATAACTCCACGGGCCACACTAAGGGCAATATTGTAAAAAAAAAAATTTATCCGATGTGGCCTACTTCAAGATTGCATTAGGACATATTTTTATCTTTGCCTCATTCTAGTGAGTTACACTTGATTAACAGGTTTAATAAAAAGGAAGTGGATTAGGGGGTGAACCCAGTGATCGGACTCTGTGGGGGCTACCGTAATGTATGTGTTTTATCTACATAATCCATCCGTTTTACTAGCTCATTTTAGCATGAGCTCAAAATTGAAGGTTTTGACACAAAAAAAAAGAAGTTTTGCCACTATCCTTGTGCACCTAGCGTCATCATGGGCTTGAATTGTGTGATGTTAATGTTAGTTGCCGGTGGCATCTCCCAGGCAGTAGCTTGATAGGGCCTCAGCAATGTCCCAACAAAGCCCCGGTGGTTCGTAACGGTGGCCAAGCTGTCTCTAAGGTAAGAAAGGGATGAGATTCGCACATAGTTGCAAGGAGTGTCTAGTGTCTGGCCAGTTATACTGTTGGTGGCTTAATCACAACCCGATTGCAGTTCCACGATGGCTCTCATGTTCACGCACCGCAAGTGACACAACCTGATTGTTGGTTTTTTTTCAAAATAAGAAGCATTTTTTGGAAAAGAATGGTTGTGGCTTTGGTGATTATTGGTGTGAATGGTGATGCCTCTTGGTAAAGGGAGCAACTTTTGAATTTGAAATGGAGGGATGCCATTGATGAAAAAATACCGCCATTGATGAAAAAACACCATGGAAGAAGATGTATTTTCATGAAAAGTGGCCTTAAGCATCTCTTGTGATTATATTTAAACCCATCTTTGGGTCAATCTGATTTATTTTTTCTAACAATCTCTTCTCCATCTTCTTCTTCTTCTTCTCCATTTTTGTTTTTGGATTTTCTTTGAAAAAATATAGTTTTCATGCGTTAAACTGTAAATAGTTTTTCAGGCAGTAAATTGTTAACGGTTTTCAGGGGGTTAATTGTAACAGCATAGAAGTTAGGGTTGTATGTTATAAAAGTGTGTTCAGGGTGCAGTTTTTTGATTTTGCAAGCTGAAACCCACATTTCTCCGGTCTTTGAGAAGAAGCTTATTGTATCCTGGAGGCGGATTTGTTGTAACCCTCTTGTAAATTGGTTTAATCACCAGTGGGGAACGAATATTGCCTTAAAAATAGTGACATCGTAACGCATTTTAAGCCTATCTTTAAGTGATTCATTTTCTAATTTTTCACCTCAATTATAACAATTTTAAGGCGATATTATAGCCTCTTCTATGGGTCATCCTGACTTTGTTTGAATTACGTCGTTCGATGGCTCAAATTTTCTTCGATGGCAATCGCGGGTCCATCTCTTCCTCACATCACTCAACTTGGATCATGTACTCACTCAAGACCCTCCTTCACCACCATCTAACAATGATACGTTAGAACAAATTTAAAAGAGACAAAGTTGGAAGCGTAACGACTACCTATGCAAAGGTCATATCTTTAATGTTCTTTCTAATTCGTTATACGTTATTTACCGTTAAAAGAAGACTGTTAAGGATTTGTGGTAGGCGTTGCTCACTAAATACACATCAGAGGATGAAGGCAACAAAAAAATTCCTTGTAAGTTAGTTTTTAGAATTTAAAATGTTAGATGAAAAACCTGTCCTTTATCAAGTACATAAGCTACAGGTCATTATCCAACAGATTATTACCAATGGCACTAATCTCGACAAATCCTTCCAAGTATCCACCATTATTGCTAAACCTCCACCTAAATGAAAAAATACTAGAAAATCATTAAAACAGAAAAAAGAGAAAATGTCCTTGGAGGACTTCCTAATGTTTCTTCGAATAGAAGAAGAATCTAGGCTCCGTTACAAAAATAAAGAACAACAGGAGGCCCTAAGTAAAGCTAATGTAGTCGAGAATAGTGTGAACCGAGAATTAGGAAAGCCACCTTTCAAGAAAGATGATAGGCTCAAACCTAATAACCAAAGGTTAAAAAAGAACACATCCAAGAAGGGTCCATATTTTTTTTGTAAAATCCTTGGTCACTTCAAGAAATACTGCTGAAAATACGAAAAGAAAATGTAAGGAAAGAAATGGCAAGTCAATATGATGGAAGGCATGAATCTGGTACCTGTCATCTTTGAAGTTAATATGTTGAATGAGGATGTTGAATCGTGGATAGATTCTGGTGCTACTAGACATGTTTGTAGAAATTACAACATGTTCAATTCCTACGAATTAGTGAGGGATAATTAAGAACTATATATGGAAAATACCTCCACATGCAAGGTTGTAGGAAAAAGGAAGGTGTGTCTTAATCTAACTTCAGGAAAAGCCCTTACTCTGAATGATATGCTACTTGTACCGGATATTAGGAGGAATCTTATATCAACTAGTTTACTGACTAAGTTTGGATTTGGACTCCTATTTGAATCTGATAAATTAATTACGTCTAAAAATGGGATATATATATATATATATATATATATATATAGGGAATGACTATCTATCCAATAAAATGTTCAAATTGAAACTCATAAATGAAAATTCTTCTTCCGTTTATATGCTTGATTCACATGAATGATGTTTGACATGCTAGATTAGGACATATTACTTATCGTAGAATGGATAATATGTCTAATCTTAATCTAATTCCTAAGTATACAAAACCTAATGACAAATGTAGTATTTGTATACAATCCAAAATAACTAGAAAACCGTTTTCAATGGTGGAAAGGGAATCATCACTCCTAGACCTAGTTCATAGTAACATATGTGAAATGAGCAGTTTAATAACAAGAGGGGAAAGAGGTACTTTATAACCTTTATAGATGATTTCTCCCATTATACCTTAGTATACCTATTCAAGAATAAAGATGAAACATTACAAAAATTCAAGATATATAAGGCAGAAGTTAAGAACCGATTAGACCGAAAGATTAAAATTCTAAAGTCAGACAGGGGAGGAGAATATCTATCTTTAGAATTCTCAGAGTTTTGTAAAACTTATGGTATAATTCACCAAATTACAGCTCCCTATTCACCCCAACAAAAAAGGATAACAAAATGGAAAAACAAGTCTCTCATAGACATGGTAAACTTTATATGCTCAATAATGCGTGTTTAAGTTCAGGATTTTGGGGAGAAGCCCTATTGACTGCCTGTCATATCTTTAATAGGATACCTCACTCTAAGACTTGTAAGACTCCGTATGAAGTATGGAAGAATAGTATTCCTAACATCTCATACCTCAAGATATGGGGTTGTAGAGCTTTAGTTAGGCTTACTAATCCTAAAAGGCCCAAGATAGGGTTGAGATCTCTTGAGTGTATTTTCATAAGATATGTATAAAATAGTAAGACTTATAGGTTTCTAGTTGTAGAATCTAATCATACGAACTCGATAAACACTATAATAAAATCTAGAGATGCTGAGTTTTATGAAAACTTATTCTCTTTTATAACTAGAAAAGAGATAGACCTCAAGATCCTAGTACAAGCAGTAGTTCTCAAATACCTGATTAACATATCAATAGTCTCGATAAAGAGGACGTAGAACCTAGAAGGACCAAGAGAATCAGAAAAGGTATATTTTTCAGACCTGACTTCTACCTTCTGCTAATAGAAGGAGATATAGATAACATAACAAAGGAAACCATGTTGGTTTATGTGAGACTCGACCCGATTTTGCATATGTGCATGAGTATGCATTTCATTTCTTATGGTCTCGCGGTCCTACCGATCGAATTTCGATAACCCTTGAGTCCGGTCATGTAGACCTGACTTGGATCAAGCTGAGACTTATGCCATTGCGACCGCTTCGTCATTGCAGTTCCGACGCCGCGTCTTATGCGTCCATCCGATATGTGAATCATAAGTTGTGTATATTTCATTCAATGGTCCTTAATTTTAATCATGTGGCCCACTTTGGAGTGGTGCATGTGGCTCACACTCCCTCTTTTGCACAAGTTCCAACACACACTGCACACACCACCTAAATCTCCATAACTCACACTACCAAGACCTCCCACACCTAACCTACCCTACAACATTATTTCTAACTCCCTACTACAATGATTACTCTTCTCTATCCAAGGAAAGAGAGAGATGATTGCTTGCCTTGAAATCTCCTTCCTCTCTTTTTCTCTCTCATTTCTCTCCCTCTCCCTCTCTCTCCCTCTCTCTTCTCTTCTTCTCCAGCAACTTTCTTCTATTTTTTCAGCCCACTTTCCCTCATATATTCCCCCATCTAATAATTGAAATAAGATCTAGACCATAGATCCATATACCTTGGAGCTTGAAGACCATCTTGGAGGTGTTTGCTTGAAGACCTTGTAGGTGGGTGTGCTTGTACTTAGAACCTTAGGATCTCCATTTCCACTTCTTATTTCTCTTCTTCACATTATGCTTGAAGTATGTGGGGCCCACCAAATGATGGTGGAGGCCCCATGTCTTCTTGGATGTGGCCATTGGCCCATCCTTTTGTGCATGCATTACTCATGGGTGGGGTCATTCTCCATGGACCCCACCATGGTTTCTTTTCTTAGTTTGGAGGATTCTTAGGTCATTTAGACCCTTGATCCTTGGTGAAGATGACATCTCCACCATTAGATTTTGATTTGAAGATGCATGCATGGGTAGATCTTGTAATCCCATCAATATAGTAGAATGTGTATGCATGAGTGATGAGGGGAAGGGCCTCAATGTGGCGGAGACCCTTCCCTTGTGGCCGAATCTTTATTTTTCTTTATTAATAATCTTCTGATAAGAAGTGTGTGGCCCACCTTGTGGACTAAAAATATCCAGACCATCCATGGAGGGTGGACGTCCATGACAGTCCACCCTTGGACGTTGGAGCCCCTAATCCACCTATATGGGGCACATGTAAGGGGTATTTTGTAATGAGAAGGGTTTGGATGTTTATGGGGCCCACTGGAGTGGTCCATACCATAATTTCCTAGGATTAAATCCTCTTTTGAATAGTGTTTATATTTATTTATTTTCTATTATATGTTACTGTCCAGAACCATCTGGACAGATTTTTGGGTCATTTTGAGGCTAGATTTCTAGGCATTTGGAGGGTTGTTTGGTCCCATGTAATGTATGTTTCTTGAAGTTTCGGACTCCACCTATAATCATGCCAAATTTCAGCCCCAACTGACCTTCATTGGGGTCCCAAAGGTTTGGTCCAAGTGAGGTGAACAGTCTGGATTTTCTACACTGTTCCAGCAACATTCCACCATGTACAGTTGGATTTCTAAAATTTATTAAAATATCTGTGGGTGTTTAAAAATTATAAAAATTTACAGGGGGTGTCCCACTCATGGTAGGACCCACCTACAAAATTTTGGGGCCAATGGATGCTTGTACACACCATGGTGGTGGCAGGACCGGCCCATTATAATATGGTGTCCAGATCAGTCCGATTTTCAGGACAGATTGATTTCTTTAAATGAATTAAAATATTTACAGATACAAAAAAAATTTAATTTTTTTTAGGGGTGTGGCCCACCTATGTAAGTATCACTCTGTAAAATTTCAGCCTCAAATAACCTCGTTTGGGCATCCAAAAGAATAGGCAAAGATGGTTGGACTGCCAGATTTTTCTGTTGTGCAGTCCAGCAATATGCCTTGATAAAAACCATAGTTCAAAAATATTCTCTCTGATGGTGGGCCACATTTTTGAGTTTTCTCTCATTGTATATATGATGAGGGACCTTGGCTCTCAATTTTTAAAGTTTTAGCAGCCCTAGACCCACTCTAATGGAGTGCTCAAATTTATGACAGCAACATGCATTGCAGAAATTTTCTGTACATTTATGTCCCTTGTTATTTTAGAACTTTGGGCACCAGATCATTGGGCTTTGTGTGTGATTAGTTGGGGACTCATCCCTGATGTTCTAAGGCCCATTGGAGCCATGATGGTGGGGCCCACCATATTGAAGAAATTGGGTATTTATTGCTCCCTTATATTTTAGAGTATTCTTGGGCTTGATTAATGCCTTTTTGGGCCTCCATTGATGATCATTTGTAGGACCCAAATATAAACCAGATTTTAAGACTTTCTAGTGGGCCCAGATTGGGCTGGAACGTCCCAGCTTGGCCTAGCCATATGTTGGGCTGACTTTCACATTTTGATGGACTTATGGGCTGAGATAAAGGAGGTATTAAGCCCTTAGTTGCCCACTTAGATTGTTAGTTATTGGGCTAATGTAGTGGGGCCCAATTCACCCAACTTAAACTTATTTTTAAGCTATGTTTTTACGCTCATGGGCTGCCCATTAAGTTCATCTAAATGTATGATATTGGGGCTTGGGCCTTGGGCCTTGATTCCTCTCCTTGGGCCCATGTTGTTGAAGGTAGTATTGGACCCTTTTCTCATGCCTTTTATGGGGCTTATGTATGTGGTTTGGATGTGGGCCTTGACCCTTTAGCTATATGGATTATGGTTGGTCATGCCTTGGGGAAATGGTGGTTAAATGTTCCCATTATGGACCCCTCTAATTGTGGTTGAATGCCCACCTTAATTTCTTGCCAGGCCCATCTCTATATTATTTAAGCCCATAGCTTGTATCCTTAGTCTCGTGGGCTATCCCAGGTAAATGGGCCCCTACTAGAGGTTGTATTCCTTATAAGGAATTGGTTAAGTACCTAAACCCTTCTTAGTTAGGTAGAGAATTCATCTTCACCCCATTGGCACCCCTATTCACTTCATGGCCCACTCTCCTACGCATCATATGCATGCTTGGTTAATGTATGATTGACCATGGTTGTATCATTGAGTAGGACATATTGGTATCTCCCGAGGGGTGGAGTTTTTTCCTCTAGAGCACGATGGGTGCTTGGGATTGATGCATGGGTGATTGTGTGATTCATGCATCTGACATTGCATAGCATGTGGATATTTGCCCTTTCTTCATCAGGGCCTTGCCTCCACAGGGATATTCGTGGATGGTCGTATGTGTGGACACTGAAAATATTAGTTGAGCATACTGGGTGCATAGGATGCCCGTGAGTGAAATTTTTAAAACTTCCATGGTACCAAGGATCTGCTCCAACGCCGTGACCGGGTGGAATACATGAGCGCACGAGGGCCTTTACCGTTAAGTTGTGGCTCCCACTGTCATGTAGTCGATTGATAGGGGTGTGGCCTTACCTGCTTGGTGTGTAGGGGGCATTGCTAGGCTGAGTCTGACCAGCTCGTAAATGGATTCGCTACTGTCAGGACTTGCTGGTAATTGACTGTTCACAAGCGGGTAGTAAGATCTCTTATGCTCGTTTGACTGTGCGGGGTCTGTAGAGCGACAGTCATTCAATAGTGTAATGGACCCCAGTGATATCCTTATGATTGGAAATGTACTTGACTTATGGTTTGGATATGAGCACTGACATTACTTGCGTCGCATTAGCATTGGCTGTACAAGCCCCCTTCATGCATTGCCTTCGTATGACATCCAGTACTCATCGCATCATATTCATGATAAGCCTTGGTAAGGCTAGTGATTTTTTTCATTGAGCATATTTCCCTTCTTGCATCTCCTATTATTCTTCTGTGCATCATTGTCACACACTTTCACCACCCTCTAAGCTTCTATAAGCTTATGCACGATTGACGCGTGCAGGAGATTCTAGGCAGGCATCGTAGCACAACGCATGAGTAGAGCTGAGCATTTGAAGACTCCAGTATTGCAGACCTTTCCCTCTTTTCCTTTTATCTCATGTATGTCCTTTTGGACCTTATGGATGATTGTAAAAGTTTAAATTTATAGTGGATTATACAATGTGTGCCTTTGTTATTCTCAGATGTACTTGCTGTGATCTTGGGTATGCTCATATTGGTAATGATTATATTGTTATGAAAATTCTCCTTGTAGGATCCCAGGATCGGAACCTGCCTTAGGAGCCGAGAATGGGGTACTATGGAGGCTGTTACGGCGAAAACCGGCCATCGGGTCCCTTGTGATTCCAGTTATTGAGTCTCGGGCAGACAGGAGTTGGTATCAGAGCATAAGAAGTAATTCTAGAATAACTCAGGAGAACATCGCATGACTGTCATGAACATGGGGCAAGTAGTGTCCCGAGATCCTTCCTTTTGCTCCGTATTGAGCTTGTAATTGTCCTAATTCCTTGTGTCGTCATTATTTTGTAGACGATATTACGTGGTTGTGGTGCCTGTGGTTATGGTGCCCCTAGACGAGGCGCCCGAGGTGCCCATCCTACTCGAGCACGTCCTGCTCCAATAGTTGAGGATCCGATTCCTGAGGTCCCGATCCGGCCTGTTCCTCCAGTTGAGCCCGTAGCGCCTGTACCTCCAGTTGCTCCGGTTCCCCCACCTATTCCTCCGCCTCAGCCTGCTGTTCCGGTTACAGAGGCTCCAGTTACTCCGGTTCCCCCACTTATTCCCCCTCCTCAGCCTGCTATTTCAGTTACTGAGGCTCCTGCCCCATCAGTTGCACTCGTGCCTCTGCCTGAGGCGAGTGTCACCCTTGCCTTTCCGACAGTACCTATAGGACCTGAGCATTTTCAGCAGTTGATGCAGTTGTTGCCACCGCATTGCAGACCCGTCAGCCAGCTATCGCTGAGGTTTCTGGGCAATTTGACTTACCGCGTGCTAGTGCCATAGCTTGAGAGTTCCGACAGCATGATCCCCCGAGGTTTAGTGGTGACCCTGACCCTTCTGCAGTCGAGGCTTGGCGCACTGAGGTTGTGAGGATTTTTGACACTATTCAGTGTCCTATGGATCAAAGAGTGTCCCTTGAGACCTATCTCCTTCAGGGTGAGGCCCGTCATTGGTGGTCATCCGTATCTAAGATGGTCGGGCCCCAGTTTGTTTGGACATGAGAGGAGTTCGTGACACGTTTCGACCATAAGTTTTTTTCCTGAGCATGTTCAGATCTAGCGGGTAATTGAGTTTGAGACCCTAATGTAGGGTGATATGACTGTATCTCAGTATGAGGCCCGTTTCTTGGCCTTATCTAGATTTACTCCTCATTTGACCAGCGATGAGAAGATGAGGGCCCGTCGTTTTGTGACTGGTTTACGCCTTGCCCTTTGCAGCCGTGTTGTAGGGCATTGCTTGGAGACGTTCAACCAGGTTGTGCATCGAGCACTATTTTATGAGGAGGACTGGGCTATGACCCAGAGGTTGAGAGAGCAGAGTTCCGATGGAGACCGGAAGAGGAGAGCACCAGCTGGTAGTTCCAAGCAGCACCGTCAGCAGAGATGGAGGGGCAGATTAGGATTTCAGTAGCTTGCGGTTTAGACAGTAGCTTCTTCCTCATCATCAGCACCGCCAGTCACTTCATCATCCGACCCCTTTTCTCGTGTATGCTTCTGCTGTGGACAGGCTAGGCATTGGACGCGTGAGTGCCCTCTCCCCATTCAGCAGCAGAGGCCACCGCAGTTGCCTCCTCCTCATCCTCCTCAGCAGCAGCAGAGAGCTCAGCTTCCACCCGTCAATCTTAGGGCTCCTCAGTAGTAGAGGAAGCCAGGCAGACCTCCTCAGCAGAGACAACAGCAGTAGAGACAGCACCAGCAGCGACAGCACCAGCCGCAACACCAACAGAGGGGATATCCATATGTTGTTCGATCCCTAGGTCCAGTGTGTATAACAGCCCAGCAGGCTCAGACTCAGGACCCTCAGTCTTCCAGATTGCTTCCCCTACTAGCTCAGGGCCATTTTTATTCTGTGCAGCAGGTGCCAGGCTAAGACCCGTAGTCATCGACGGGTGGAGTCATTGAGGGTATTCTCCTTGTTTCTGCTTGCATTGCTCATGTTTTGTTTGATTCTGGTGCTTTTCATTCGTTTGTGGCCGAGCAATTTTATCGATTGACCGGTATTCCATCGGAGTCCGTATCCAAGGCCTTGACCGTTTCGACTCCCATGGAGAAGTCTATGATATTGACCCGTCGCTGTCTGTCTTGCCCGGTGTTAGTGGGCGAGATGTTCCTTCCTGCCGATTCGTTCGTGATGCCGATGGCAGGATTTGATGTGATTCTGGGTATGGACTGGCTTGCGGAGTATCGTGCCATGTTAGACTATGCTGCGAGGATAGTTACATTTTATATTCTAGGCTTACCAGTGTTCCAGTTCATCGCCGAGCCTAGAGGAGAGCCGTTATCTAGCTTCTTGGCTTCGGTCGTTGAGCATTCTGTGGCAGAGAGTATTGAGCAGCTGCCAGTTGTTGTGAGTACCCGGATGTGTTTCAGGAGATTCGAGGTTGGCCACCACATCGGCAGGTGAAGTTCCAGATAGATTTGGTGCCCGGTACCACGCCTATCTTAAAGGCCCCCTACCGGATGACACCATTGGAGTTGCGGGAACTGCAGGAGCAATTGGATGAGCTCCGAGAGTTAGGTTTCATTCTTCCCAATAGTTCACCTTGGAGAGCCCCGGTATTGTTTGTAAAGAAGAAGGATGGTTCGTTGCAACTCTGTGTGGACTATCACGAGCTCAACAGAGTCACCATCAAGAACCAATACCCGCTTCCCCGTATTGATGATTTGTTTGACCAGTTACAGGGTGCACAGTATTTTTCCAAGATAGACTTACATTCCGATTACCATCAGATTCAGGTCCGGGAGAAGGACATTCCGAAGATGGCTTTCTGACACGTTATGGTCACTTCGAGTTTCTGGTCATGTCGTTTGGGCTAACCAACTCGCTCGCCGTATTCATGCAACTGATGAATGAGATTTTTCGGCAGTTCCTCGATCAGTTCGTGGTGGTATTCATTGATGATATTCTTGTATATTCGAGGAGCCGTGAGGACCATGCCGAGCACGTACAGATTGTACTTGAGACTCTCCGTGCCCACGAGCTGTATGCGAAGCTGGAGAAGTGCGAGTTTTGGCAGGAGGAGATGAAGTTCCTCAGTCATGTGGTGACGAGGGAGGGTGTCACCGTGGACCCCTCAAAGGTTGATGCAATGCGTCAGTGGGGCCAGCCCACGAATACGTCTGAGATTCGCAGCTTCCTTAGTCTAGCAGGATATTATCGACGATTTATCGAGAGTTTCTCCCGTATTGCAGCACCGCTAACCCGGTTGACGCGAAAGGGCGTTGAGTTCATCTGGAGTGATGCCTGCGAGAAGGCATTTACAGAATTGAAGGAATGCCTCAAGTCCGCTCCTGTTCTCACTCTTCCTGATGAGAGTGAGGGTTTTATTATTTTTACTGATGCCTCTAAAGTTGGCTTGGGTGCTGTACTGATGCAGCACGGGAAGCCAGTGGTGTATGCCTCGTGCTAGCTCAAGGTCCATGAGCTGAACTACCCCACTCATGATTTGGAGCTTGCAGTAGTTGTCTTCGCACTGAAGGTGTGGAGGCATTATCTATATGGGGTCAGGTGTGAGCTCTTCTTGGATCATAAGAGCTTGAAGTATCTATTTTCACAGTCCGAGTTAAACCTGCGATAGAGGTGATGGATGGAGTTGCTGAAAGATTATGATTTTGACCTTCAGTACCACTCGGGCAAGGCGAACATGGTGGTAGATGCGCTCAGCCGTCAGCCACGAGGCCTGGTGGCACATATGATGGTTTGACAGTGAAAGATGCTCGAGGATGTTTCAGAGTTTGATTTTGAGTTTGGTCTGCAGTCTTCCATTGTTCAGCTTTCGAGCTTGTCGATTCAACCCTCCTTGGTGGCTAGGGTGATCGAGGCTCAGCAGACGGACGAGTCACTTCAGGAGTACCGAGCAGAGGCTGCCTCCGTGGAACAATCAGATTGGCATATTGGTTTCGATGGTGGGTTACGCTTCAGAGGCCGGTTGTGTGTCCCAGAAGTTCCAGAGTTGCGTTGTGATTTGATGACTAAGGCACACCGATCGAGACTTACTATCCACCCAGGCTGCACGAAGATGTATCGTGACATGAGGAGGCAGTACTTCTGGCAGGGGATGAAGCTTTAAATTGCTAGTTTTATGACCGAGTGTGAAACATTCCAGCGTGTCAAGGCCGATCATCAGAGACCCCTTGGTCCCTTACAGTTGTTCAGCATTCCAGAGTGGAAGTGGGAGTACGTATCGATGGATTTCATCACAGGTTTGTCGAGGACTCATCGCGGTCACGATACTATCTGGGTTATCATCAATCGTTTGACAAAGTCAACTCATTTCATTCTAGTACGTGCTTCCTGGTCTATGGACCGGTTGGCGAGGATATTTATTGAGGAGATAGTGAGACTATACGGTGTCCCAGTTTTGATTATTTCAAACCGAGACTCCAGGTTTACGTCTCAATTTTGGAGGAGTTTCCAGCAGGCGCTGGGGGTCACTTTACATCTCAGCACCGCTTATCATCTGCAGATGGATGGACAGACCGAAAGGGTCAACCAGATCCTTGAGGATAGGCTCAGCGCTTGTGTGATCGACTTTGTGGACAGTTGGGATGAGCATATGCGCCTCGTCAGTTTGCATACAATAACAGTTATCAGGCGATTATCGGCATGGCTCCTTTTGAGGTGCTTTATAGCAGACCGTGCAGATCTCCTAGTTGTTGGACCGAGATTGGAGAGCATTATCTCTTAGGTCCCGAGCTTGTGCAACAGACGTCGGAGGCTATTGATGTTATTAGGCAGAGGATGCGCACAGCTCAGAGCCGGAAGAAGAGTCATGCTGATTGTCAGTGTCGACCCCTCGAGTTCGCAGTCAGGGACATGGTGTATCTTAAGATCTCTCCTATGAAAGCTCGCTTTGGTGTGAAGGGCAAGCTCGCCCTGAGATTTATTGGACCTTTTGAGATTACCGAGGGCGTAGGCGCTGTGGCATATAGGCTTGCCTTACCTCCTAAGTTATCCATGATCCACGACGTGTTCCATGTTTTTATGTTATGAAAATGTGGGTCAGATACTATTCTCGTAATTGATTGATAACCACTTGAGGTCTGTGAGGATGCTTCTTACATTGAGCAGCCGATTCGTATTCTTGATCGGAAGGAGCAGGTCCTTAGGACCAAGGTCATTCCCTTGGTGAAAGTGCAATGGGGTCATCATTCGGAGGCCGAGGCGTCTTGGGAACGTGAGGCTAAGATTAGAGAGCGTTATCCCCATTTGTTTGATGATTGATAGATATATGATTGTTTGTATTTCTTTTTTTATATGATGGTTACTATATGATGGTAGTGTTTTATCTTTTATTTTGTCTTAAATTGGTCAATTTTGAGGATAAAATTTCTTTATTGGTGGGGAGGGTTGTGAAACCTGACCCGAGTTTGTATGTGTGTGAGTGTGCATTTCATTTCTAATGGTCCCGCGGTCCTACCGGTCGAATTTCGGCAACCCGTGACCTTCAGATTATGCTTGCGGTCATCCTTGAGTCCAGTCACGTAGACTTGACTCGGATCGAGCTGAGACTTATGCCATTGCGACCGCTTCGTCGTTGTGGTTCCGACGCTGCGTCTTGTGCGTCCATCCGATGTGTGGATCATAAGTTGTATACGTTTCATTCTATGACCCTTAATTTTAATCATGTGGCCCACCTTGGAGTGGTGCATGTGACCCATACTTCCTCTTTTGCACAAGTTCCAACACACACTGCACACACCACCTAAATCTTCATAACTCACACTACCAAGACCTCACACACCACCCACACCTAACCTACCCTACAACATTGTTTCTAACTCCCTACTACATGATTACTCTTCTCTATCCAAGGCAAGAGAGAGATGATTGCTTGCCTTGAAATCTCCTTCCTCTCTTTTTTCTTTCATTTCTCTCCCTCTCTCTCTCTACCTCTCTCTTTTCTTCTTCTCCAGCAACTTTCTTCCATTTTTTCCTCATATATTCTCCCATCTAACCATTAAAATAAGATCTAGACCATAGATCCATGTACCTTGGAGCTTGAATACCATCTTGGAGGTGTTTGCTTGAAGACCTTGTAGGTGGGTGTGCTTGTACTTAGAACCTTAGGATCTCCATTCCCTCCTCTTATTTCTCTTCTTCACATCATGCTTGAAGTATGTGGGGCCCACCAAATGATGGTGGAGGCCCCATGTCTTCTTAAATGTGGTCATTGGCTCATCCTTTTGTGCATACATTACTCATGGGTGGGGCTATTCTCCATGGACCCCACCATGGTTTCTTTTCTTAGTTTGAAGGATTCTTAGGTCATTTAGACCCTTGATCCTTGGTGGAGATGACATTTCCACCATTGGATTTTGATTTGAAGATGCATGCATGGGTAGATCTTGTAATCCCATCAATATAGTAGAATGTGTATGTATGAGTGATGAGGGGAAGGGCCTCAATGTGGCGGAGACCCTTCCCTTGTGGCCGAATCTTTATTTTTCTTTGTTAATAATCTTCTGATCATAAGTGTATGGCCCACCTTGTAGACCAAAAATATCCAGACCATCCATGGAGGGTGGACGTCCATGACAGTCCACCCATGGATGTTGGAGCCCCTAATTCACCTATATGGGGCACATGCAAGGGGTATTTTGTAATGAGAAGGGTTTGGATGTTTGTGGGGCCCATTGGGGTGGTCTATACCATGATTTTCTTGGATTAAATCCCCTTTTAAATAGTGTTTATATTTATTTATTTTTTTTTATATGTTGCTGTTCAGAACCATCTGAACAGATTTTTGGGTCATTTTGAGGCTAGATTTCTAGGCATTTGGAGGGTTGTTTAGTCCCATGTAATGTATATTTCTTAAAGTTGTAGACCCCACCTATAATCATGCCAAATTTCAGCCCCAACTGACCTTCATTGGGGTCCCAAAGGTGTGGTCCAAGTGAGGTAGACAGTCTGGATTTTCTGCACTGTTCCAGCAACATTCCACCATGGATAGTTGGATTTCTGAAATTTATTAAAATATCTGTGGGTGTTTAAAAATTATAAAAATTTACAGGGGGGTGTCCCACTCATGGTAGGACCCAACTACAAAATTTTGGGCCAATGGACGCCTGTACACACCATGGTGGTGGCTGGACCGGCCCATTATAATATGGTGTTTAGATCAGTCCGATTTTCAGGACAGATTTATTTCTTTAAATAAATCAAAATATTTATAGATGTCTAAAAATTTTTAAATTTTTTGAAAGTGTGGCCCATATATGGAAGTATCACTCTGTAAAATTTTAGCCTCAAATGACCCCGTTTCGGCATCAAAAAGAATAGGAAAAGAGGGTTGGACTGCCAGATTTTTCTGCTGTGCAGTCAAGTAATATGCCTTGATAAAAACTATAGTCCAAAAATATTTCCTCTGATGGTGGGTCACATTTTTGGGTTTTCTCTCATTGTATGCATGATGAGGGACCTTGGCTCTCAATTTTCAGAGTTTTAGAAGCCTTGGACCCACTCCAATGGAGTGCCCAAATTTAGGACAACAACATGCATTGTAGAAATTTTTTGTACATTATTGTCCCTTCTTATTTTAGAACTTTGGGCCCCAGCTCATTGGGCTTTGTGTGTGATTAGTTGGGGACTCAACCCTGATGTTCTAAGGCCCATTGGAACCATGATTGTGGGTCCCACCATATGGATGAAATTGGGTATTTATTGCTCCCTTATATTTTAGAGTATTCTTGGGCTTGATTAATGCCTTTTTGGGCCTCCATTGATGATCATTTGTGGGATCCAAATATAAACCAGATTTTGGGACTTCCTAGTGGGCCCAGATTGGGCTGGAACGTCCCAGCTTGGCATAGCATATGTTGGGCTGACTTCCATATTTTGATGGACTAATGGGCTGAGATAACGGAGGTATTAGGCCCTTGGTTGCCCACTTAGATTATTAGTTATTGGGCTGATGTAGTGGGGCCCAATTCACCCAAATTAAACTTATTTTTAAGCCATGTTTTTATGCTCATGGGCTGCCCATTAAGTTCATCTAAATGTATGAGTCTTATGGCCATTCGGGCTTGGACCTTGGGCCTTGATTCTTCTCCTTGGGCCCATGTTGTTGAAGGTAGTATTGGAACCTTTTCTCATGCCTTTTATGGGGCTTATGTATGTGGTTTGGATGTGGGCCTTGGGCCCTTTAGCTATATGGATTATGGTTGGTTATGCCTTGGGAAAATGGTGGTTAAATGTCCCCATTATGGACCCCTCTAAGTGTGGTAGAATGCCCACCTTAATTTCTTGCTAGGCCCATCTCTATATTATTTAAGCCCGTAGCTTATATCCTTAGTCTCGTGGGCTACCCCAGGTAAATGGGCCCCCACAAGAGGTTGTATTCCTTATAAGGAATTGGTTTACTTAGACCCTTCTTGGTTAGGTAGAGAGTTCATCTTCACCCCATTGGCACCCCTATTTACTTCATGGCCCACTCTCCTACGCATCATATGCATGCTTGGTTAATGTATGATTGACCATGGTTATATCATTGATTAGGACATGTTGGTATCTCCCGAGGGGTGGAGTTTTTTCTCTGGAGCATGATGGGTGCTTGGGATTGATGCATGGGTGATTGTGTGATTCATGCATCTGGCATTGCATAGCATGTGTATATCTGCCCTTTCTTCATCAGGGCCTTACCCCCACAGGGATATTCGTGGATGGTCGTATGTGTGGATACTAAAAATATTAGTTGAGCATACTAGGTGCATAGGATGCCCATGGGTGAAATTTTCAAAAATTCCATAGTACCAAGGATCTGCTCCAATGTTGTGACTGGGTGGAATACATGAGCGCACGAGGGCCTTATACCGTTAGGCTGCGGCTCCCACTGTCGTATACTCGGTTGGATAGGGGTGTGGCCTTACCTGCCTGGTGTGTAGGGGGCATTGTTAGGCTGAGTCTGACCAACTCGTAAATGGATCCGCTATCGTCAGGACTTGCTGGTGATTGACTGTCCACAGGCGGGTAGTGAGGTCTCTTATGCTCGTTTGATTGTGCGGGGTCTGTAGAGCGACAGTCATTCAACAGTGTAATGGTCCCCAGTGATATCCTTATGATTGGAAATGTACTTGACTTATGGTTTGGATATGAGCACTGACATTACTTACGTCGCATTAGCATTGGCTGTACAAGCCCCCTTCATGCATTGCCTTGGTATGACATCCAGTACTCATTGCATCATATTCATGATAAGCCTTGGTAAGGCTAGTGATTTTTTCAATTGAGCATATTTTCCTTCTTGTATCTCCTATTATTCTTCTGTGCACCATTGTCACACACTTTTACCACCCTCTAGGCTTCTATAAGCTTATGCACGATTGATGCATGCAGGAGATTCTAGACAGGCATCGTAGAAACAGTGCGTGGAGTTGAGCTGAGCATTTGAGGACTCCAGTGTTTCCGACCTTTCCCTTTTTTCCTTTTATCTCATGTATGTCCTTTTGGACCTTATGAATGATTATAAAAGTTCAAATTTGTAATGCCCTGAAATTCGAGGTTCGAGCACAACTCAGCTCCCGAGTTCCAAAACATCACTTATGCAACATATTTGATGCAGATTGTATGTTGTCTGTATTAATGCATAAAACATGAAATAAATCAAGCCAGATAAGCCGACATAATTCAGGGATATTGAGAAAATGCAAGCGGAAGACTTAAATACATATATAATTCAAAATAAATCCCCAAATGATGCGTGCTCTGCCCAAGGCAATATACATACATTTGTGTCTCAAAATACATACATGAACTGTTCAAAATAATCTAATACATTTCTCAAAAATAATTCCTGCTGGTCAGGACGAGGCTCACATGAACCCGCCTGAGAACTGCATATATGAGAACGCCTCCTCGTCCTCAACAAAGTCTGGCTCCGCCTCGCAAGCATCGTCATCTCCTGCAGCTAAGTCAGAGTCTGGTTGGTATTTAAACACCGTCCCAGAACGTGGGAGTGAGTGATCAACTCAGTGGTACTATATAGCAAAGGTTAACATGTTATCAATCCAATCAAGCAGTAATGATAAGGCAGTACAATCAAACAGGTCCTATATCTCTTGTTAATGCAAGGATGATTTGAAGAATGATGCCTACCCTCACCACAATCCCCTTTACGACATCATCTAACGATCGCGGCATGACTCACTTCCTCAGTTCTCTATCACCAACACCGTTAGCACATGCAATGCGGTGTTATGAATATGATTACCAAGTTCTTATTAGTCCTTTTTATACAGCAGGATTGGGAAGCTAAGACACCTCTCATTTATCATTTCCCAACATTGATCCTTTCTAGGGTCGTCAATCCTAGGATATCTCATACGATGTTATGGTCCTAGGTCACTGCAAGGGCTGTCAGGGCTGTTGCGCGCAATCGTTATACCACTCCCCCATCACCTTATCAATATAGGCCTAATTATATCCTCAAGACTGCATCAGGATTCGTCACCCTTATGCGGTGTCAGGATAAACTCAAGGTCACTACAGAGGGCTCGTCACCAATCAATGTAGGCCGTCAGCAAGAATATAGTGTCCCATACCACCATAATCTACTCAGAGTAGGGTACTCACTGGTCACTACGGGGAGGTTTGTGGCCCCAGCGTAGGCCGACAGCTCGACCACAGTGTCCCATACCATCATGCCCGGCTCATGAGTCTTAGGGGATCTTGGTATCATGGTTAACGGGAGTTTTACTGGTAAGCTCAGTGCCTTAGATTCAAACAGTAGCGACCAAACATGGTAAACAAGCATCGGTCAATCAGGTTAGTTGATAAGCTCAAGTAGGCCAAGCGCACGTTGAGTTGAACGACATGGAATGCATAAGCACTCCGTGTGGCCTAACCAATGCCGAACAGCCCAAGCACGACTCAGATTCGCTAAACTTATCCTGTGTGGCGAGATCAATCCCAACCACTTTTTATGGAATGGTTTCCGATTACCTGATGTAAGACCCGTATCTTGGCCCGTACATTTTCGTAGACTTCCGCGGTCTTACCGGTCGAATTCTGGCAACCTTCGACCCTTAACCGATATCGACGCGCGACCCTGATTCATATGCCTACAACCCGAGTCGACTTAGCCCGAGACCAATACCATAGCGACCGTGCCGTCATTTCGGTTCCTATACCGGGACTCGCGCGCCGAGGCGATACCCTGGTCAAGAGATGTGGGCCAACGTTCGGTGCGAGAAAATGCCGCGCGTTGCGAAACTTAAAGGAATCTCTATGATGTGTCACATCAATCACATCAATCCCATCAATCAATCAACCCATCAATCCATCACATGTCAAGTACACATCACTTTCATCCCTTTTTCCAAGCAACCACAAAAGTCTTCATCTCCCATACCTCTCTTACACAAAAGCCTCAAAAGTCAATACTTTCATACACAACCATCATTCATCCATCCATCCATCTCTCTCTACATCACTCTCTCTCTTTCTCATTTTCTCATCTCAATCCCAAGCAACAAAGAGCCCATACGTATGGAATTTTCCAAGAATTCTTAAACTCCAAGTGGCCCACCTTCCTACCCCATCATCTCCCATCTCAACCCTCCATTCTTCATCTCATCCATTGAAGTTGAAGCTAAGGTGCCAAGGAACTCATAGGAACAAGAAGATCGGACGGTGGGTGCCTCTTTAGGGTAGTTTCTTTCTTGTTCTTATAATGGGCCAAGTGAGACCCACCGATCAATGGTGTGGATCTCGCTTGGGACCCTAAGTTGTGGCCGATGGACCACTTGGATCATCATGATCATTCCATGATGGAGCCATTTTCCATGGACCCCATCATGATGTTTATTTCATTTAGAAAGGTCATCTAGACTGTCCATTTCGGTGGGGAATGGATCTCCACCGTTGATTTACATTTTTGATGGTCCCATGTTGAAAGGGATCCGTTTACTGTATGTTTTCATTCAAGGGAGGGCTCATAGTGGCGGAGCCCTCCATCGCAAGGTGTGTCCCACTCTCCATGTCTCTCTCTCTCTCTTTTATTTATTTTATTTTATTTTATTTTATTTTATTTTATTTTATTTTTATGCAATAGGATTGTGTGGCCCACTTGAATGGATCCCACCTTGAGATTTGTTTTGTTCAAATTTTTATTCAAGTGGGGCCCACCTTAGACATTGTACCCATGTCACCCATCAGTGGTGGCCCACTTCATCAGGGCCCACCACTATCTATAAAAAAAAAAACAACAAAAGAAAAATAAAACCGTCCAGCGTCTGGGACGCTGGACGTTTCAAAAGAAAAAGAGAAAAGGGAAAGAAGAATAGAAGCCTTTGGTGGTCCACGTGCTTAGGCCCCACCGTGATGTATTTAGACAATCCAAGCCGTCCACCCTCTTACCTACAGTGTTTTAGCCGTTGGGTAGAAGTTTGGGGTTGATTGGAAGACCTGGTGGGCCATAGCATCAAAGAATGTATCACTACCATTCAAAGACCTTTTTCTTATTTTATTCATTTTCTATCATCAAAAAAATTCGAACTGTGGACTCATTGGAACGGCCTCGAGCCACTGATCGTAATGGCCGGGACGGATTTTGGCGCAGCGGGCCCCACGTGCGAAAATTCCCAAAAAAATAGTTTTTCCCAAAAATTGCAAGAGGCCTTGCCTCTTGCTTCTGACAGCAGCTGCACGCAGCAGTGTGCAGGCGTACAGGCGGGCGGCGTCCAGCAAGGGACCCACGGCTCCAGCCATGGGCCCCACCTTGATGTTTGTATGCCATCTAAACTGTTCATGAGGTGGGTCCCATCCTCAGGTGGGCCCCCTCCAAATCTCAGCTCGATCAAAAACTCATGTGGCCCACACCATAAGAAACAGTGTGAATTAAATTTTACCATTGAAACCTCTTGCTGGGCCACAGACGTTTTGGATTCAATATAAAATTTATTTTTTTACACTTCATCCAGGCCCACGTGACCTTATCAACGGTCTGGATGGTTGGCAAATCCGATGGTGGGCCACACACGTGGATCCCACCATTAATGTATGTGTTTTACTGACGTCGTCCAGCTGCTGGACAACGGCCAGTGGACCCCACCTCGCTGTGGTTTGATGTCGCAGAGTTGTATGGGTTTGATCCACACCGTCCATCCGTATTGCATAGAAATCGCCCATCTGTGGGGCCCATACATGATGTATGTATTGTATCAAAAATGTCCAGCTGCTGGACGCGGGTCAATAGCCCAAAAGTCCAGTAGCATCCCACTACTGACGTCAGCAGTGCCATGGGCTCCACCGTGTGGTACGTTTTATAACCCCACCATCCATCTATTCATTTCTTCCACACCGTCCATTTGATGGACGGAGGGCCAGCAGCCCACCCTGTGGACGTGGGCAAGACCCAACGGTCCAGCCACACCGTCTAGATGTGTGGACGGTAGGGCCTATCTTGATATATGGAACCCACCTCCCCTTTTGTATTCCAACCACACCGTCCGTCCATTTACCTGGACTGGTGGGCCACACGTGTGGACCCACCTTGGGATGGAAGCTGATTGGCTGGTGTACTTTACTATATAGCTGATGTACATCATCAAGTTCGGTGGGTCCTATCTGAACCGTCGACACCACCATGATGAATTCAATTCATCCACACCGTCCACATAGTGCTGGACGGTGCTGGACTATACTTGGATAGAGCTGTCCAATGGTTGGATGGTGCTGATTTACATAGAAATGTTTGGATGGTGTTGTTTTACCTTGACAATGTTTGGACAGTGTTGATCATCATTGGGGTGCCATGAGCCCCATAGGTTGATGTGTACCATGATACACATGTTACAACTATAACTATTGAAATGATTTATGGTGTGGTCCAAGCCCATTTGAGGCCCATTGGTGCAGCCCATCATGATATATATTTGAGGCCCATGTGTAGGGTCCACCTGTGATATATTGAGGCCCATGTGTAGGACCTGCCTATTGTATATTTGGAGCCCATGGTTTGTGGCCCACTGTGATGTATTCCAGGCCCATGGGCAAGGCCTAATGTAATGTATTTATGGCCCATGTGATAGGGCCCACCTATTGCATATTTGAAGCCCGTGGGTCGTGACCCATTGTGATTATTTTTGCCCATATGACATATTGGGGTGCATTTAGTGCAGCCGATGTGATGCACTTGCAGCTCATTGATAAGGCCTAATGTAATATATAAGAGGCCCAACTTGTTGTATTTGAGGAGGCCCATCGTGATGTATTGCGACCCATTTGAGTGAGGCCTAATGTGATGCGCATATGCTCCATAAGTGAGGCCCATGATGATGTATACTAGGCCTTTGTGTGAGGCCGTGGGCCCATTATGTGTTTGGTTATATGTGGACCACTCCTTGAGAGTAACGATGGTTAAATGTCCACATTGATTAACAATGATGGTTGAATGTCCACATTGTGACCTTTCTATAGACCTTGTTAGGCTCATTCTCATCGATTCCAATTATCGAGGCCGATTCTGATTTAGTCGTGGCCGATTGCCAATTATCGATCGAGGCCGAATACCGATTTTGATTAGTTATGGCCGATTGTCGATTATCGATCGAAGCCGAATACCAATTCTGATTTGTCGTGGTCGATTACCGATTATCGAGGCCGATTATCCTGACCGACTGCCAATTAGCAATCAAGGCCGATTATCATGACCGATTGCCGATTAGCGATCGAGGCCGATTATCACGACCGATTACTGATTAGCAATCGAAGCCGATTATCCTGACCAATTACCGATTAACGATCGAGGCCGATTATCCTGGCCGATTGTCGATTAGCGATCGAGGCCGTTTATCCTGACCAAATACCGATCGTGGTCGATTGTCGATTGCGTGGCCAATTTTTAATTTTATTTGTCGTGGCCGATTGATCGATTATTGATCGAGGCCGATTATCGTGACCGATTACCGATCGTGGTCAATTATCAAGACCTATACGATGTATATGCGACCCATACTTGAGGCTCATTGTGATGTACATTCGGCCCGTGTTTGAGGCCCGATGTGATGCATATGCGACCGATGTGATGAGGCCCATTATGATGCATTTGAGGTTCAGGCGATGGAGCCCATTGTGATGTATGTTAGGCCCATGTGAAAGGCCCATCGTGATGTATATTAAACTCTTGAGTGAGGCCCATGGTGTTGTATATTTGGCCCTTGTGTGCCGCTAAGAGTCCACTATATGTTAGGCTTTTTGTGGGCCGTTCTTTGGGGAGCAATGTTGGTTAGATGTCCATATTGTCGAGGCCGATTGTTGATGCCGGTTATTGATACCAATTATGAGTATGTGACTGTATAGCATCATGATACATGCCCATACACGTCATCTGCATGTCTGTTATGAGATATGATTGACCATTGCATATGCCATAGTGCTGGTTGTTATGAGACTCCCTGATAGGTGGAGATTATCTCACATGAGCGCACGGTTTGCGCAGGATTGACGCATGACTGGATTGTATGACTCATGCATCTTATATTGTGTGCTGTGATTACTGTATGCCCTAGCGACATCAGGGTCGTAGCCTTCATAGGCATATCGTGGATGGCCAGATGGGACACCAAAAATCTGTTCTACATGGGGTGCTATAGATATCCCTGGGTGAAAGTCCCTAAACCCTCTTGGTTCCAGAGGTTGCTCCAAAGTCTAGACCGAGTGGGTAGATGAGCGCCGAGTGCCGATTACCAGATGGCTGCACTCTCCACTATGTCGTGGTCGGTTGGAAGGGGGTGCGGCGTTACCTGCCCGAGAGGAGGGGACAAAGCTAGGCTGAGTTTGACCAGCTCGAGGAATGGGTCCGCTATCGACGAGCTGGGCCCGATATTGGCAGGCGGATAGTGAGGTCTCTTCCACTCGCCTTGTTGCGCGCGATGGGGTGGCAATCTGGTTTGGAGTGTAATAGACCCCGGTAATTTCTTAGAGAGGAACCGTACTGATATGTGGACTTATTGAGTAGGAGATGCATGCTCATTCATTTATCCATTCACTATCCACTCGGGCTAGTGGTGCGCAACTAATTATTGTGTGCCGTCGTTATGGCATGGATTTCAGTTAGGCGCGCGACTAACCTGAGATCAGGAGTTTACCACGTTGAGTCTGACTATCCAAAATTAGGTATGAGACTGGTTTGGATAGGAGTTCCTTGTGGTGGACCCCATAGCCTGCGATACTACGTACTATCATCCCGACTTCACACTCCAGTATGGTTATTTCATTCGCATTGCATGTTGCATTGCATCCTCAGCATCTGATATTTGGCTCTTTATGACCCCTCATCGCATAGCTGTTCTATATCACGTATTCTGATATTGATTGACTTATAGACTTGTCCATATTTTCTCTTACTCTGTTATCGTATGATTTATATCTTGTCAATATTCCTACTTACTCTGATAATTCCTACTCTTGTCAGTATTTCTGCTTATTCAGACATTGTATGGTTTATAGATTACTAATTTTTCGGTATTGTATGATTATAGCATTGTATTGAATACTTGGCACTTACCTTGTGCACACACTTACACCACCCTCTAAGCTTTCCATAAGCTTATGCACGATAGATGCGTGCAGGTGATGTTAGGTTGCAGTAGTGTTGAGCTTGGAGCGTGCAGTGGTCTTCTAGAAGCTGAATTTTTATTTATGTATTCTCCTTTCAGTATTGTACTCAAACGATTACATTAGTGGATATGTGATGATGATGTTGCCTTTGTGAATTGGGTAATCTTGTGGTTATGCTTATTACTAGTTATATGTACAAAAAAAAAATCCTCCTTGTAGGATCCCAGTATCAGAAATCTAGCATATGAATGCTAGGAGCCGAGAATAGGGTACTACGGAGGCTGTCGGCACCAGATTCGGTAATCGGGATTCTTATGAATCCGATTCCCGAGTTTGGGGCGTGACACTTGAACTGTAGCACAACCCCATTCACATATACATACAACAACTAGCATATGATTCCTATCCTACATTCACATGAACAATAATAAAATATAGCTTGAAATGTAAATAGTACATGCAGGAATTTATACACACATTTAACATGATTTAACCAAGTACATAATCCATGAAGGAAATCATACACTCATTTAACATGGATATTCTAAGTCACATGATTCATGAAGGAAATCATTCACATAAACATTATGGTTGAAATCCATATCTCAACCATCTTAGCAAACACATTTTCTAACCATTATCTCATTTAGACTTTTAAACAAACACTTAGCTTACACTATTGAACATACATCACGTATGTCGACACCATTGCAAATTAGGGCAAGTCCTCTCACCAAGTAGTTGCCGCATACATATTAGGCATATCACAATGACAATTTATCATGGCAAGCAAATCAGCAAATTCCATATGGATACGTGTATTCTAACATATACATGAAATACGATATTTACAATACAAAGTATACGTATGCAGAAGACAAAACGGATAGCATATTTGGCATATGTAACGGAAAGCACAACATGAATAAATCATTATCTAACATTGAAAGGGTTGAAAACCATAACCTAAGCGTATATAGTCCGCACCTTAAACCAGAAAAGACGTATTCAAGATGATTCAGACGATGTGTCTTCGTCAACGGCGGATACGCTACCTATGGCATGAATCAGGTTAGCTAGAACTCTACTACAGCTAGTCTAAGCTTCAAAACAGGTTAGGGTTAGCTTAACTTACCGAATAACGGAATCGGATTCACCGAAAAAATGATTGAAAAATGCCGGTTCAATGTGTATATGCACTAGGAAGAATCCTACGGAGTTTCACCTGATTCTCCCACACTTTCTCTCACTTTTCTTTCTCTTAAATCTCTAGGGTTTGAAAAATTCATATGGGTTAGAAAGATAAGGGTTTAAGGCCCTTTTATAAGCCTAAACATGACGAAAACGGACTTTAAGTCAAGGTATACTTAAGTTATAACCAAATCGGGATCTTTCTGATCCAACGGAGCATTTTTGGAGGTCATCTGATAAAATGCGGTCGGACTTAAGCTCACTAGCATCGAATCTTTAGTAAGTTAAGTTTTTAGTCCGATCGGATATCCAGATTGTCCGTGAGGGACCAGTTTCAATTCAACGGTCACCGAACCTAAATCAGGCCTACAAGCTCTATAAAATGAAAGGGCCAACTTTCCTGATCCGAGGGTGAAATTTGGTTGAATTCCAACAGTCAGAATGCTTAAAAATAACACGCAAGTGAACCGTGCCAGATTTCATAATAATATAATTAATTTTTTTAAAATCTTCATTTTCCTACTCTCTTTACTCCGGAAGCAAGAAAATGGTGTCAGGACACCGGTTGGGTTTGATTTTCGAAAGGATGGTCAAGTCCAACTAAGCGGTCATAACAGTCTAAGACTATAGATATCAAACTTTCGACGCGCGGTCTAGATCCAATACGAAGTTACAAAGTATTCCCAAGAACAACTGGGTTTAGAGTTGGATCCTAGATTTCAGGGTATTATAGTGTCATTGATTCTACAAGTTTTAGGTCTTGCAGAACGTATTTAAAGTGAGCAGCACTAATTTCATAGCCAATCTAACTTAGCGCTAATTAACTTATGCTTGATTTCTAAGAGAATTAATTCTAAGTGATTTCTGATCGAGGTAGTACTTGGGTCTTGGTACGGAATTTTTCGAGTCGTTACAAAATTTATAGTGGATTTTATGATGTGTGCCTTTGTTATTCTCAGATGTACTTGCTGTGATCTTGGGTATGCTCATATTGGTAATGATTATACTGTTATGAAAATCTTTCTTGTAGGATCCCAGGATCAGAACCTGCCTTAGGAACTGAGAATGGGGTACTATGGAGGCTGTTACGGCCATAAACGGCCATCGGGTCCCTTGTGATTCCGAATACCGAGTCTAGGGCGTTACAGTTTGTAACATAGAAAATGATCCAGTAACAATAGATGATGCCCGTAGATCTTAGGATGTTTCCTTTTGGAAGGAAGTTATAAATGATGAGATGGATTCTATATATTGAAAAATGAAACATGGAAACTTATAGATCTGCTGTAGGATCAAAACCAATAAGTTGTAAATGGATTTCAAAAGAAAATTAAGACCAGATGAAACTACAGAAAGGTGTAAGGCCAAATTAGTAGATAAAGAATTTACACAAAAAGAATGTACTGATTTTTTCAATACTTATGTCCAGTTGCAAGGATATCAACTATCCAAGTTTTAGTTGCTCTGGCATCCATTCATAAGTTAGAAATTCATCAGATGAATTTGAAGATAACTTTTTTTAAATGGTGACCTCGATAAAGAGGTTTATATAGAGCAACCAAAAGGTTTTATAATTTCAAGACAAGAAAATAAAGTGTGTAAATTGATCAAGTCTCTATATGGACTTAAATAAGCACCTAAGCAATGGCATGAAAAATTCAATAGAGTAGTCACCTCATATGGCTTTAAGATTAATGAATTTGATAAATGTGTATATTTAAAATTCTCTGATAATAAAGGAGTAATTATATGTCTATATGTAAATGATATGTTAATCTTTGGTACATGTTCAGAAGTTATAAATAACACTAAAAGATTCTTATCATCTTGTTTTGACATGAAAGATATGGGTGAAGCTAATGTGATTTTAGGTATCAAGCTATTAAGAAACAATGATGGTATAACTTTATCTCAATTACATTATATTGAAAAGATACTTAAAAAGTTTGATCACTATGATAAGAATCTAGTTTCTACTCTTTTTTATTCTAATTTCAAGTTAATTAAAAATGAAGGTCGTAGTGTATCTCAGTTAGAGTATTCCAAGGTGATTGACAGTCTTATGTGTGATATGATTTCTACTCGACCTGATATTACTTTTATAGTAGGTAAATTGAGTAAGTTTACAAGTAATCCAAATTTAGATCATTGGAATGTTGTTTCTAAAGTACTCAGATACTTGAGAAAAACTATTAACTATGGTTTACATTTTTCTAGTTACTCTAGTGTACTTGAAGAGTATAGTGATGCAAGTTTGGTCACTGATTTTAATGAATCCAAGTCTACCAGTGGATGGATTTTTATACTTGGAGGAGCTGTCATTTCTTGGGGATCCAAGAAGCAAACTTATATATTTCACTCTACCATGAAATCTAAATTCATAGCTTTGACAGCTAGTAGTAAAGAGACAGAATGATTAAGAAACCTGCTATTAGAAATACCATTATTGGTAAGGCCTTTACCGCCGGTCTCTATCTACTGTAATAATGAAGCGACACTATCAATGGCATCTAACAAGATTTATAATAAAAAATTCAGACATATTAGTCTAAGGCATAGTTTTGTGTGGCAACTACTTGGTGTCAGTATTATAATAATACAATACGTACGATCTATCCAGAATCTAGCGGACCCGTTCACCAAGAGACTGGCAAGGGATGTTGTCAGTAGAACATTAAGAGGAAAGAGACTTAAGCCAATTTCACAGACACCGGATGAGGGAAACCCAACCTAAGTTAATAGGTTCAATGGGCAAATTACCTCACAGGAAGTAGCTGAAGCATCACTGTACGTTTTCTATCTGTATCATTCTTAGATGTATGTATAGTGTTGGCTACCTGTAATGATAAAAAGGATGATGAGCTTGAAAAGGCTGAGCTAAGAGTCCTAGAAGGGGGGGGGGGGGGGGGGGGGGGGGGGGGGGTGAATAGGACTATGCCAAATTAAAAATTAAATGTAAAATTTAAACAAATATAAATAAATATAAAAATTAAACAATCCCACAATACTAAAATGAATAACAACCTCAAATGTACAAGTATTAAAAGGTTGATACAGAAGTTGTTCTAAGGACAACCTTACACCAAAAATTAAAGGTTTATGGTAGGATAATCTGATTCCTAGAACGGTTTGTGAACCAAAATTCAAACTGATACAAAAGAATAAAGAAATAAACAGCAAAGAAAATAACTAAACTATTACAACATTCCTGCACTTGCATAAATGAAATGATAACATTCTCCATAAATGCATAAAGGAAAATTACAACATTCACAAAATGGAATAATTAATCAATCACCACAAGACCAGAAATTGTAGTGGTTTACTTGTGTGTACAGTAATTGTTTAGAAAAATAGCCACACACCTACTTCACTCCTAATATCCTCACACAGTGGATATTAGCGTTCACTATAAAAATGGGTTTTTCAAGGTTCACCTAAAACCCTTACAATTGTGTCTTTCAAGTGGGCTTACATAATTCAAAAACCCCACACTCTGAGTTTTTTGGATTACCTTAGACAAACCAAAAGAAAGAGATTTTTCTGGCACAATCTCAAAGAAACCAAAAGAATGAATTTACAAAACTGTAAAATACTTATCTAGATATTCTCCTTTTGATGCAGCCTGGAAGAACCAATTCGGAGTAGAAGTTCAACGTAGAAGTTTAATATTCACACTCACTTGTGAAAAGGTTCTAAGTTCTAAATTAATTTTAAATTAAATCACTTTAAGCTAGCTTGATTTGATTTTGATTCTAAGAAATGGGAATACTTTAATCCCTCTTTCAAATAAAATTAGAATGTAGAATACAAAATCAAATGTAAAAAGCTAATTAAAGAGAATATAAAATAAGAACTAGATAGCTTAAGAATATCATTAACTTATCTCTCAGATTGATGTATTGATTTTGCTTGAATTGGATACCAAACTCTAAAATTCATGCTCTATTTATAAGTGTAGAAATCGCATTTACGACTGGTCCTGAGGTCAGCTCGACTGGTCGAAGGACCAACAAACTTTTAAAAATTTGGGCATGATAAGATCAGACCATTCCATTACTGGTCGAAGGATCTACTCGACTGGTCGAGTCTTATCCATGACTGGTCATGTGTAACACCCTGAAAATCGGGGGTCGTGTATAAACTCAACTCCCGAGTTCTAGACCGTCACTTATGCAACAAAAATGATTATGATTCAATGTTGTCTGATTTAAAGAATTCACATGAGTAAAAGTATACCAAAACTGCAATTCATACTTCAGATCCAGTGATAAAAGCAAGCGGAAGACTAAACAATATATATATATCACTGTATGGAAAAACAAGTAAATCTCATCTGTCTCCAAAGTATGACTACATCTCTGAGTCTCATATAATATACATGAACAAAATAAATATCCAAAATGGTCCCACTGAAATTCCATCGATCCAGGTCGCCTACGCGAAGCCATCATGATACTGCATGTACGAGAACTCGTCCTGGTCCTCGTCGCTGTCTGGCTCCACCTCTTGGATCTCAGCCTCACCTGCATCTACAACAGGGTCTGGTGGGTGTTGCAAACACCATCCCGTAACGTGGGAGTGAGTGATCAACTCAGTGGAATCATAGAGCAAAGATTAGCATGTTCACAATTCAATCATGCGATAATAGTAAAGCAGTAAATCAGACAATCCTAAAACTGTTATTAATGCAAGATGACATGACGTGATGTATGCCCTCACCGAGGATCTCCCTCATACGGCAACATCTTACGACCGCGGCATGCCACACTCCCTAGAGTGCTCCACATCTTCCAGGCACATGCAATGCTATGGTGATATGATTTTCAAGTTGTTATTAATCCATTCAAACAGCAGGATTGGGAAACTAAGGTACTTCCCTTGTATCAATCCCAACACAGATCCTATCTAGGGTCGTCACTCCTAGTAATCTCATACGATGTATATTTTGTAGGTCACTGCAAGGGCTGCCAGGGCTGTTGCTCGTACTCGTTGCACCGCTCCCCCATCACCTTATCAATACAAGCCTACTGTACTCTACTGCAACGGAAGGGTCATCGCCTCCCGTGGACTCAGAATACGCTCACGGTCACTACAAAGGACTCGTCGCCTGATCAGTGTAGGCCGACTGCTAGAATATAGTGTCCCATACCACCATAATCTGCTCACGAGTCTAGGTGCTCACTGGTTACTACGGGGAGGTTTATAGCCCCAGCGTAGGCCGACAGCTCGACCACGGTATCCCATACCACCATGCCTGGCTCATGAGTCTTCGTGGATCAAGGTACCATGGTTAACAGGGTTTACAATGGTAAGTTCAGTACCCTAGGTTCAAGCAGTTATGACTCATACAAGGTGAACATACATCGGCCAGTCGGGTTGCTTGACGGGCTCGACTAGCGCGATCGCATCTCAAGTCGAACGACATGAAGTGCGTAAAACACTTCGCGTGGCCTAACCACTGCCGCCAACTCTAAACACGAATCGCGTTCATCGACGCGTCGTTCGTGGCTATGACCAGTCAGCCACGAATTCGCTCGGTTACCGACTGCCTGGACTAAGTTTAGTCCCAAACACTTATGGAATCACATCAACAAATTATGTAAGAGCATTGGAATTGAAATACAATCATGTGAGCATGTTAACACATGTTATAACATTCAACTTAAGCAAATCCTCAAGCACATATATTCCATGCATGTAATGAAATCATGCATTTAGTCAACATGTAGAAAATCACTTAGGTCAGCATATTAATTGAGAAATCAATCATAAGCTATCACATAACATCATTTAATTCAATACATACTAATACAAGCATTTATACAAACACATACACTACACACTTAAGTCTACATATAGTATGTCGACCCAAAGTGCGCAACTAGGCGAATCTCTTCGCCAAACTAATTATGCACGCATTCCTAACTTCCTAATGCGACAACAAACCATGTCAATCACATCAGCAAAATATGAATGTAAACAGTACTTCCTACAAATGACTAAAATGCCCTAAATCTCATATTCTTCGTTAGTTTACGAAACGGGAAACGGAGAGCATTTTGTACATGTCAAACGGCGATGCCGTCAAGAATCTACTATTAAACGATATTGAAAGCGTTGGGAACCGTCAATCAAAGCGTCTAAAATCCTCACCTTATGTCTTGTAGACTCGGGAATTGAAACGGAGCGTATACGCTTCGTCTACGACGAATAAGGAACCTAATACACGAGATCCATAAGCTACATCGCTATGGAAACAAGGGAAACTCAAATCAACAACTATTTAGGGTATTTACTTACCTAGAATCGCGGTGAAATCACCGGGAAAGCGGTAGAGGTGTGTTGCTTAAGCACGTGCAACGCGTAGTACAAGTTGCAGAAAGAACTCTCCCACTCTCTCACAATCTCTCACCTTTTTCTCTCTCCCAAGCTAGGGTTTCTCTCAAATTCGGATGGGAGAGAGGAGTGAGGGTTTCAACCCCTTTTATAGCCTAAAACATGCCCAAAATAGGCTTGGGAACAATGTTTACTTGGTGCCTAACCAAATCGGGGCCGTTTCGGTCCAAACGAGCATTTCTGAAGGTCGTCAGGCCAAATGCGGTCGGACTTAAGCTCATGCATACTGGATCTAGCACACATCCAGTTTTCAGACCGGTAGGGTTCCCAGATCGTACGTGGCGGTCCAGTTTCAGTTTAACGGTCATCGCACCAAGATCAGGCCTATAAGTCTCGTGATATATATAATAGATATTTTTCCTGATCCAAGGGTGTAATTTGACTGTGTTCTGACGGTCAGAACGCTCAATACTGATGCGTCAAATTGTGTGCCAGATTTGAATTTCAAATTTCAATTCTAACCCTATTCTCACTCTCTTCGGTCCGGGCTCAATGAAATAGCCTGTGATTATCGGTTTGACTTGATTTTCGTAATGAGTGTCAAGTCCAGCTAGGCGGTTCTAACGGTCTAAGATAGGAGGTATCGGACTTTTGACGTGCGGTCTAGATCCAATACAAAGATTCAAAGTGGTCTAGAGAACAAACCTGCTTAGAGTTTGGTTCGAGGTTTTAGAGCATTATAGCACCATTGGTTCCACTCGCTTTGGGCCTTGTAGAACGTATTTAAAGTGATCAGGGACCATTTCCCAGCTATTCTAACGTTGCACTAGCTAACCTAGTCATATTTTCTAAAGGAATGAATTCTACGCAATTTCGGGTCGAGTTGGTACTCGAGCCCAAGTATGGATTTTTCACGGGCGTTTCAATCTACCCCCCTTAACAAATAATTTCGTCCTCGAAATTTGTACCTTTTCGTACTCCTCGAGAATCTGTGGGTAGTTCTTTCTGATCTCGGCTTCTGTCTCCCAAGTAGCCTCCTCCTCAGAGTGATGCGTCCATAATACCTTCACAAGGGGAATCACCTTGCTACGCAGTACCTGTTCCTTCCTGTCAAGGATACGTGTCGGTCGCAGGATATATGTAACATCCTCTCCTAACTGCACCTGCTCCCATCTGATGATATGGGAAGGATCAGCAACGTACTTCTTCAGCATAGAAACATGAAATATGTTGTGAACGCTCGCGAGAGGCGTGGGTAAAGCCAATCGGTAAGCCACTGCTCCCACACGATCGAGGATCTAGAATGGACCAATGAATCGCGGTGCCAGCTTTCCCTTCTTCCCGAACCGAAGGACTCCCTTCATAGGGGAAACTTGCAAAAACACGTGATCCCCAACTGTGAACTCTAGTGGCCTCCGTCCCGTATCGGCGTAGCTCTTCTGTCTGCTCTGCGCTGTAAGGAGCCGACGCCGAATAATATCAATCTTCTCTGACGTCGCCTGCACTAACTCTGGGCCAACCAAGCTACGCTCACCGACCTCTAGCCAGCAATGCGGTGCACGACAAGGTCGCCCATACAGCGCCTCATAAGGTGCCATACCGATACTCGCCTGGATGCTATTGTTGTACGCAAACTCCGCATATGCAAGACAATCATCCCAACTGTCCTTGAAGTCCAATGCGCAAGCTCGCAACATATCCTCAAAGATCTGGTTCACTCGCTCTATCTGTCCGTCCGTCTGTGGGTGGAAGGCAGTACTGAACTTCAACTTCACACCCATAGCCTCCTGAATGCGGGTCCAGAAGATAGAAGTGAACCGCGTGTCTCTGTCCGACACGATCTCCAACGGAACTCCATGCAGACGCATGATCTCTCTGATGTACAATCTAGCCAGTTCGTCTGTAGAGTTCGTAACTCTGATCGGTAGGAAGTGCGCCGACTTCGTCAATCGGTCGACGATCACCCAAATGGAATCATGTCCCTTCCTCGTCTTCGGCAACCCAGAAATGAAGTCCATGGAGATGAAATCCCACTTCCACTCTGCAATCGGCATAGGCTGCAAAAGCCCAGGTGGTCGGCGATGCTCTGCCTTCACCTGGTGACAAGTGAGACAACGCGACACTAACTCAGCTATGTGGGTCTTCATACCTTCTCACCAATACGTCCTCTTCACATCACGATACATCTTTGTGCTGCCTGGATGCATCGCGAGTCTAGTACAGTGCGCAGCCTCGAGAATCTCTCGTCTCAAGTCGGGGACATCTGGGACGCATAGGCGGCCACGGTAACGTAAGCCCCCATCCATACCAACTCGCCAGTCGGCGTCAACATCATCACTGGCCTGCTCTCGAAGCTCAGTAAGATGCGCATCGTCCCTCTGCGCCTCGATGACTCGGTCATCGATCTGAGATCGCACCTATACATGTGCGATGAACTCAAACGGCTCCTCTACCATGAGTTTCTGCTCAAAGTCTCACAAAAACTCAACTATATCCCACTCGGCAACCATTAGCGGAGCCACAAACTCTATCGCCTTCTTGCGGCTCAACGCGTCAGCCACAAGGTTCGCCTTCCAAGGATGGTAAGAGACTTCAAACTTGAAGTCCTTCAACGTCTCCATCCATCGCCGCTGCCTCATATTCAAGTCTCGCTGCGTGAATATGTACTTGAGGCTCTTGTGGTCGCAAAAGAGCTCGAACTCCTCTCTGTAGAGGTAATGTCTCCAGAGTCTCAGTGCGAATATAACGGCTGCCAACTCTAGGTCGTGTGTAGGGTAATTCTCCTTGTGCTTCCTTAATTGTCTCGAGGCATACGAAATTACCCTGTCCCTCTGCATAAGGACACAACCCAAACCAACGCTAGACGCGTCAGTGTATATAGTGTATCTAACCCCTTACTCTGGCAATACTAGCACAGGGGCGGACGTAAGTCTGTCCTTCAGCTCCTGAAAAGCTGACTCCGCCTTATCATTCCAGACGAACTTCACGTCCTTCCGTGTCAACTGAGATAGGGGTCTCGCGATCTTCGAGAAGTCCTGTATGAAGCGCCGATAGTAGCCAGCGAGACCCAAGAAACTCCTCACCTCAGTGACAGAACCAGGCTGCTCCCAGTCCTGCACCGCAGCTACCTTAGACAGGTCAACTGTCATGCCATCCTTGGACACCACATGTCCCAGAAACTTCACCTCCTGCTTCCAGAAGTCGCACTTCTTGTACTGTGCGAACAACTGATGCTGTCTGAGCGTATCCAGGACCAAACGCAAGTGCTCCTCATGCTCCTCTCGACTCCTAGAGTACACCAAAATGTCGTCAATGAATACAACGACGAATCGATAGAGGAAAGGCCGAAATACCTGGTTCATCAGATCCTTGAACACGGTTGGTGCGTTCGTGAGACCGAACGACATCACGAGGAACTCGTAGTGGCCAAAACTAGTCCTAAATGCTGTCTTCTGCACGTCTTCATCCCTGACGCACAGCTGATGATATCCCGACTGAAGATCAATCTTCGAGAAGTACTGCGCTCCTCTCAACTGATCAAACAAGTCATCGATCTTGGGTAAAGGGTACTTGTTCTTCACCGGGAGCTGGTCAGCCTGCGATAATCAATACACAATCGCATCGAACCATCCTTCTTCCTCACGAATAGGACCGGTGCTCCCCAAGGAGACACACTAGGCCGTATAAGGCCAAGCTCTAGCAGACCATCAATCTGCGTCCTCAACTCCTCCATCTCACATGGTGCCATGCGATACGTCGGCAGTGAGACGGGCGTACAACCAGGAACCAGATCGATAGCGAAATCGATCTCACGTCGGGACGGCAAACCAGGGATCTTCCTGAATAGATCCTCGAACTCAGAAACAACTGGCACATGCTCAAGTACCTGAGCCCCAGCGTCGCGCAATAAAGTGGCGTAGCTAAGTATGCGGAAAGGAAGATTTACCCGCACTGAAAACGTGAAAGGCGTGCCCTCAGGCTCGTACACCGTCACCATACGAGCCTCGCAGTCAATCTCGGCTCTTGCTGCAGTCAACCAGTCCATGCCAAGAATGACGTCGAGATAAACGAGCGAGGGATCGACGACAAGATCAAGAGTCATCGTCCTACCTCCCAGATCAACTAAACAACCCTCACACATCTGGGTGACATCCGAATAATCCCCATGAGCTGCAAAGACTCGCACGCTATCCATAGTGATAGTCTGTAATCCAAGACGCCTGACTACGGCACGCGATATCAAAGAAATCGTGGAACCAGTGTCCACCATCACAAGAACGGGAGTACCTCCAATATGGGTCGTGACCTCGAAGGCTGAATGCTAGGAAGTTGGCGTTGCAGCTGCCTCAGCTGTCAATGCATGAACCCGAGCCTGCTGTGGCCAGTTCAGCCGCTGTGTCAAGGGCAGTGGAGGCTGTCTGATCTGCGATACCGGAGGTCTGAATGTAGGATGCGTAGGAGTTGACCGTATAGGCGGTGCTGATAACGCCTGTGGACGTGCACGGTCGATCTTCTGCAGCGGCGAGAACCCACTGTCCCGCATCCGAGAAAAACAGCTCTGCGCCAAGTAGCCTGTCCTCCCACAGTATCTACATGTCAAGTCAGGGCGCCGAAACGATGGTACAGGCGTCGTAGTCCTAGTAGGAGGATTAATGTGAGGCCTCTTGCCCGCGAGGGGCCTGTCTTGCATGTCTGGTCGCGGCCTAGAAGTAACCGGGCCACGAGATCACGCAAGTCGATCACATCCTGCTCTGCCTGCATGGACATGTGAATCAACTCCGCATAAGAAGGAATGCTAACACAGCACATCTTCGACCGAATATCCGGTCGCAAACCCTCCAAAAAGCGCCGTATGCGCATCTGCTCATCAGCCAAAATCGTCGGGACGTACCTGCCCAACTTCGTGAACCGATGCTCATACTCTGTAACTGTCATCGCTGCCTGTCTGAGGCGGAGAAACTCATTATCCCTATCGTGCCTGTAAGTCTGGGGATAATACTTCTCATGGAAGCGGAACTCAAATGCTGCCCACGTCCATACAAAGTCTGCGGCAACGGTCCGCAGTACGCTATCCCACCACATGCTGGCCTCTCTCTCAAACAGGAAGGTAGCGAGCTCTGCCTGCTCGGCCTCGGTGCAATGCAACATCCGTAAAATCTTCGACACCCGGTCGAGCCAGTACTCAGCCTCCTCGGGTCTGTGAGAACCCGTGAAAGTAGGAGGCCGCAAGCGCTAAAATCGCTCCAATAGGCCCCGTGTATCGGCGGGATTCCCCGCAGGGTAAGCAGGCGGAGCAGGATGAGCCATGCCCTCATCCTGGGCATATGTATAAGCATCCTCAACTGGATGCGCAGGTGGTGCAGGTGGTGTAGATGGAGCCGCACCCCCACCCTGGGCTAATGTCCCCACGATGGTAGTCAGAAGCTGCTGCTGCTGCAGCATCATCGCCATCATCTGCTCGAATCTGTCAGGGGGTAGAGCAGGCTGTGGCGGATGCTGTGTGGAAGTAGATGCGCGATGTGGCTCTCTGACTGATGGCGTAAATGGCGGTGGTCCATCTGTAGGACCAGCGGCAGGCTGAGACGATCGAACTGCCTCAGGAATCGGGCCCAAAGCAGGGTCCGCATGGGTGCCAGACTGCGAAGGAGTCTGATCCATATGCTCAGTCAATGCAAGCCGAACCGTGCTCCGCGTAGCCTTAGGTGGCATTCCCTATATTCAAAATAGGGCGCAACCTTGTCAGTCTCAATTGCACAAATACACCGCAATCATTCACACAAGGAGTCAAAGGCATTCCATGCATTTCATTTAATCAAAATTGTCACAATACAAGGGATATATCCTTACAAGCATTACGACGAGAAATACATGGGAACTAAGACAGTTAAACAACAGCAACATGAACAAAGCACTAGCCCTAACAGGCTTCACACATAAAGCAGGAAATGACTAACTACTGCCAATAACATCAAAGATCACATCGCTAGTCGGAGTTTGGGGACGGAGGAGGAGCACCCTTATCCTGTAAGCAACACAGGATCGCCTTCAAGGTACGAGTCACCTTGCCAAATTTCTTCTTTGTAACGGCCTTGGCATCCGCGACTTCTGCGCGAAGTTCTTGGACTTCCCTTCGCAAAGCGGTCTGACTCTCCTCCATCCGAGCAATGCGATCGTCGATAGTAGCCTGCGCAGAAGGAGGGCTCTCATCTGTATCCTGAGCCTCCTCTTCTGCCTCTTCTTGAGCTTCTTCCTGAACCTCTGCTCTAAGTTCTTCTTCGCTTTGATCTTCCTCTTCATCAAAGTCATCCTCACTATCCCTTTCAAGTTGATTTTCACGGTATTGTGACCCAATCTTCATCTTGACCATAGTCGACTCATCAATGGTATGAATCGATACCGACAATTTCGGCCCAAGTCTATAGGCAAACTCAAGCGCAATCTTGCAAATCAATCGGCCAAAGGGAAGCGATTCGGATGTTCTCCTTGACCTGGCTATGAGGATTATTTGCCGTAAGATGAAAGTAGCCATGCATACATTCTCTCCCTGGGCCACCAGATACAGAAAATCAACCATAAGGCGTGTACATTCAATGCGATTCGTCGACCTGGGATAAACATTGAACGTGCAGATATGGTGCAGCAGGCGCAAATCCTCAGATATATACGTCGCCTTGAGGCTATTATTAGGCTGCCATGGAACCAACTTACCGCACAGAAACCTGGTGCGGCGATCTCGTTCACGTCTAGTCCTCAGATTCTTCTCACTAGGATGCACATCACCAAGAGGCACGTTGAGAAGTCGCGCAATCAACCGAACATCGATCGTAGTCATCCGATCTCTACCAAAAGGGATTTTGAACTGCAAAGGCTCCAAGGTAGGATTCTGGATACTAGCGTAGAAGGCACGAACGGTGCTCACATTAGCACAAGCACGAGCTTCAAAGATCGGACCCCAATGCGCAGCTTCAATGCGTTCGAACAACAGATATTCGTCGATTAGTCGTCCATCTATGTCCGCCTCAAACAACACTTTTCGATCAGTGTATTGGCCATGAGGCATCTCCGATAGAATTGCTCACCCAAGGTGTGCATGGGGATCCAAATCGCACTTTATACGGCACTCCAGGACTGCAGTTGGACCTGCAGCGGCGCTTGAACTTGCGGCACCACCCCACGATCTTCTCGATTGAGCAGGGCGGCTCGGCCCAGCCTCGTCTGTTGCGGTTTTCCTCTTACCCATCAAAGATATGATGGATGAGAGTGATAAAAGGCCTAAAATGGCTTCCACGAAAGCCATGAAAAATAGTGAAAATGCGGAGAAATGGCTGTCCAATCTAGAAAAAAAAAATCTAGGCATCGTAAAGGGATGCTTCAAGCTTCCCAGGAGTGTATTTTCAGGGAAAAATGAAAACAAAAAAGTGGAATGGAGCACCTCACGATTTCAGCTCTATTTGGGGGTTTTTGGAGCTCCAAATGGTGAAATCTTCAAGAGGAAGGGCTGCCAACTCCCAATAAGTGATGGATGGTGGTCGGTTTTGGCCAAGGAGGGACCTAGGAGTGATTTGGGACCATAAGCTTTGGAGATAGTTGCTGGAAATCGAAAATAGGGCTAAGGGGAGGGCTGTTTGTAAAGGAGGGGGGTGTTTTAGGGGTTTTCGTGGGACGAGAGGTATGTGGAGATGGTGTGCAAGCTATTTAAGGGCGTGCGCCCAAAATTTAGCACCAACGGGCCCCACCGGTCGGCGATGCATCGCCGGACCGGCGATGGCATCGCCGGCCAACTTCCCAGTTGGCCAGTGGGACCACATGGATCTGGTCCCCTATGGTTCAGGGACCCCAAAAATGTGTGGTCCACTCCCTAGTTCATTGTATTTTGACCTATATGAGCCAAACATGTATTCGGGGCTTTTCGGGACCACTCCGCAATCCCAAATACCAAACCCTATGATGCAGAATATGAATTTGGGGTAGAAGGAGCTAGTATATCCATCTAGATCCTTAGTTGCTAAAGAAAGTGAAGTTAGAATGGCCTTATAGCCATTTTTCATGAAATTTTACTATTTACTGTACAATTTCATGAAAGTACTAATTTGTGTTATTTTCACATTAGGTTTGATGCCTAACATGAATTGGATAAGAAGGAAATAAATATCGGAGTGTTTAGAGGAAGAATTTTGAAGATTTTTGGAGAAACAGGGTTTTTAAGCCCTGGCGATTGATTACAGGAGTCGTGGTCATCCCACGGCCCAAGGATTCACTTTTGCGGGTTTAAAATTGCCCATAGGATGTCTCAACCTGATTTCCTATGGCTTAGAAGCTATTCGGGTTGCTTTACGCAACCCGAGATGCGTTGCAGACTCGATAGTGCGATCGATTCTAATGGACTTCGCCTATCGGTGAATCTGCGATCGTAGAAATGTTTCTAGACCCTTCTCGCACCCACCTAAGTCAAAGGAAGCGACAGCGTACGTCGCGAGACCATAACCCAGGCCCAGTATACTCTCATTCATTCTCTGATACCAACTTGTAACACCCTGAAAATCGGGGGTCGTGTATAAACTCAACTCCCGAGTTCCAGACCGTCACTTATGCAACAAAAATGATTATGATTCAATGTTTTCTGATTTAAAGCATTCACATGAGTAAAAGTATACCAAAACTGCAATTCATACTTCAGATCCAGTGATAAAAGCAAGCGGAAGACTAAACAATATATATATCACTGTATGGAAAAACAAGTAAATCTCATCTGTCTCCAAAGTATGACTACATCTCTGAGTCTCATATAATATACATGAACAAAATAAATATCCAAAATGGTCCCACTGAAATCCCATCGATCCAGGTCGCCTACGCGAAGCCATCATGATACTGCATGTACGAGAACTCGTCCTGGTCCTCGTCGCTGTCTGGCTCCTCCTGGATCTCAGCCTCACCTGCATCTACAACAGGGTCTGGTGGGTGCTGCAAACACCATCCCGTAACGTGGGAGTGAGTGATCAACTCAGTGGAATCATAGAGCAAAGATTAGCATGTTCACAATTCAATCATGCGATAATAGTAAAGCAGTAAATCAGACAATCCTAAAACTGTTATTAATGCAAGATGACATGACGTGATGTATGCCCTCACCGACGATCTCCCTCATACGGCAACATCTTATGACCGCGGCATGCCACACTCCCTAGAGTGCTCCACATCTTCCAGGTACATGCAATGCTATGGTGATATGATTTTCAAGTTGTTATTAGTCCATTCAAACAGCAGGATTGGGAAACTAAGGTACTTCCCTTGTATCAATCCCAACACAGATCCTGTCTAGGGTCGTCACTCCTAGTAATCTCATACGATGTATATTTCGTAGGTCACTGTAAGGGCTGCCAGGGCTGTTGCTCGCACTCGTTGCACCGCTCCCCCATCACCTTATCAATACAGGCCTACTGTACTCTACTGCAACGGAAGGGTCGTCGCCTCCCGTGGACTCAGAATACGCTCGCGGTCACTACAAAGGACTCGTCGCCTGATCAGTGTAGGCCGACAGTAAGAATATAGTGTCCCATACCACCATAATCTGCTCACGAGTCTAGGTGCTCACTGGTTACTACTGGGAGGTTTGTGGCCCAAGCGTAGGCCGACAGCTCGACCACGGTATCCCATACCACCATGCCCGGCTCATGAGTCTTCGTGGATCAAGGTACCATGGTTAACAGGGTTTACAATGGTAAGTTCAGTACCCTAGGTTCAAGCAGTTATGACTCATACAAGGTGAACATACATCGGCCAGTCGGGTTGCTTGACGGGCTCGACTAGCGCGATCGCATCTCAAGTCGAACGACATGAAGTGCGTAAAACACTTCGCGTGACCTAACCACTGCCGCCAACTCTAAACACGAATCGCGTTCATCGACGCGTCGTTCGTGGCTATGACCAGTCAGCCACGAATTCGCTCGGTTACCGACTGCCTGGACTAAGTCTAGTCCCAAACACTTATGGAATCACATCAATAAATTATGTAAGAGCATTGGAATTGAAATACAATCATGTGAGCATGTTAACACATGTTATAACATTCAACTTAAGCAAATCCTCAAGCACATATATTCCATGCATGTAATGAAATCATGCATTTAGTCAACATGTAGAAAATCACTTAGGTCAGCATATTAATTGAGAAATCAATCATAAGCTATCACATAACATCATTTAATTCAATACATACTAATACAAGCATTTATACAAACACATACACTACACACTTAAGTCTACATATAGTATGTCGACCCAAAGTGCGCAACTAGGCGAATCTCTTCGCCAAACTAATTATGCACGCATTCCTAACTTTCTAATGCGACAACAAACCATGTCAATCACATCAGCAAAATATGAATGTAAACAGTACTTCCTACAAATGACTAAAATGCCCTAAATCTCATATTCTTCGTTAGTTTACGAAACGGGAAACGGAGAGCATTTTGTACATGTCAAACGGCGATGCCGTCAAGAATCTACTATTAAACGACATTGAAAGCGTTGGGAACCGTCAATCAAAGCGTCTAAAATCCTCACCTTATGTCTTGTAGACTCGGGAATTGAAACGGAGCGTATACGCTTCGTCTACGGCGAATAAGGAACCTAATACACGAGATCCATAAGCTACATCGCTATGGAAACAAGGAAAACTCAAATCAACAACTATTTAGGGTATTTACTTACCTAGAATCGCGGTGAAATTGCCGAAAAAGCGGTAGAGGTGTGTTGCTTAAGCACGTGCAACGCGTAGTACAAGTGGCAGGAAGAACTCTCCCACTCTCTCACAATCTCTCACCTTTTTCTCTCTCCCAAGCTAGGGTTTCTCTCAAATTCGGATGGGAGAGAGGAGTGAGGGTTTCAACCCCTTTTATAGCCTAAAACATGCCCAAAATAGGCTTGGGAACAATGTTTACTTGGTGCCTAACCAAATCGGGGCTATTTCGGTCCAAACGAGCATTTCTGAAGGTCCCCAGGCCAAATGCGGTCGGACTTAAGCTCATGCATACTGGATCTAGCACACATCCAGTTTTCAGACCGGTAGGGTTCCCAGATCGCACCAAGATCAGGCCTATAAGTCTCGTGATATATAATAGATATTTTTCCTGATCCAAGGGTGTAATTTGGCTGTGTTCTGACGGTCAGAACGCTCAATACTGCTGCGTCAAATTATGTGCCAGATTTGAATTTCAAATTCCAATTCTAACCCTATTCTCACTCTCTTCGGTCCGGGCTCAATGAAATAGCCTGTGATTATCGGTTTGACTTGATTTTCGGAAAGAGTGTCAAGTCCAGCTAGGCGGTTCTAACGGTCTAAGATAGGAGGTATCGGACTTTCGACGTGCGGTCTAGATCCAATACAAAGATTCAAAGTGGTCCAGAGAACAAACCTGCTTAGAGTTTGGTTCGAGGTTTTAGAGCAGTATAGCACCATTGGTTCCACTCGCTTTGGGCCTTGTAGAACGTATTTAAAGTGATCAGGGACCATTTCCCAGCTATTCTAACGTTGCACTAGCTAACCTAGTCATATTTTCTAAAGGAATGAATTCTACGCAATTTCGGGTCGAGTTGGTACTCGAGCCCAAGTATGGATTTTTCAGGGGCGTTACATCATGTGGAACTCAAATTAGTTGTTGGACTTTGATTCGAGCCTATAGGACTGGTTGAGCACTGTTCACACGACCGATCGAGCAGTCTCTAGGACTGGTCAAGGATTTAACAAAAAATTCTAAAAATAATTAACAACCTTAGGATTGGTCGAAGATTTCTTGGACTAGTCGAGCCAGTGGTAGGACTAGTCGAACATAGTCTAAGACTAGTCGAAATAGTCTATGCACTTATAAAATGACCCAATTAAATTATATATTCAAAATGACCTATCCTATGGTCAATCTAGGGTCATTCATACCTTGTAAGAAAAATATGAACATTAAATCTTCTTTTGCTTCAGTTGATAATTGTTCTTTGAAGTTCACGAAGCTTGAGATGATGAAGCTTGAACTTGAGACTTTTGAAGCATGAATATGACTAATATGAAAGCTTGAGCTTGAGGTTCAAAGTAAAGAATTTTATCTTGACTTAGACGAAGTTTTGAAAACTTAAACTATTGAAGCTTGAAAGATTGAATTCACACTTGGTGTTGTACTCGAACATGAACATATAATCTTGCATTTGAAGTTCTTGAAGTAAAGACCTTTGATCTTGTACATGAGATGCAATGTCTTGAATTTGTAGATGAGCTACACAAGACACAGATTCTAAGAGGTTTTAGCACTACAAAATTTAACAATAATAGGAGCTAGAAAACATAGCACTTACAATCTTCCCCTTTGTCAAATTTGTGACAAAACACACTTTATTTAAAATATGTATAATATATACAAAAAAGAATTATGCATCAATTATCAATATAAACCAATTACAACCTTGTTAAAGAATCATGTACCAGTTACTCCTCCAACAATACTCTCCCTTACTTACTCCCCCTTACAAAAGTAATGGATGACTACCTATCCACAATCTACAATCCACCACATGCCACATATCATAAGCATGATAAAATTCACACAAGCATGATAAAATTCTCTCCCTTTTTGTCATAATATGACAAAGGAAGGAACTAATAAATGATAGTGGAAGTAGATAAATAAGGAAGAATAAAAAGAGTAATGAGGAATAAATGAACAAGATATTCAAGATAGTAAATTCATAAACAAGCATTATTCAAGCATGATTAATTATATTCAACCCAAAAAACAAAAGAAATTCAAATATCTTAAAAGTTATTACAAACCAGATATTCAAAGACTAATCAGAACCCGAAGAAGGAGTAGGTATGGTAGGATCAAGTTGATTAAGTCCCCTGTTAAGGCACTTAAGATATTTACGCATATATTTGAATTGTAAATCATGTGACACATTCATATTTTCTACCTTTTCCTCAAGCGAGCGCAACCATGCATCAAAGTCAAATGGCTGATAATCAGTATCATCTGCTGAATCGGATTCGATCTCATCAAAAATATCATGCATATTGATATCATATGGAGGAAAATCATATTCTTCTTCATTTGCGCCATCAGCTCCACCAACACCCACATTGACTTGGCCTGGGGCCAACTTCAAATTTATATTATTAATATTGGAGTTGTTGAATGGTAGGTGGTGAATTGGAGCTTCTCCTACAAGCATAGCCACTAAAATATGGGTGGCCAACATAGTTATAAGATAAGCAAAAGGAATGTCACTGTGTCCTAGATGGAGACAAAATTGAATGATGTAATGACAAATCAAGGAAGGAAGACATACATAAGTACCAGAGATGATGGAATGAAGAATACGGACCATGAATATAGTGAGTTCGGTTTTGTTACCAGAACGTGGATAGACATTTAAAATGAAAATCCTGTGAAGGATTCTGTATTTGGGTAACAAATACTTTGAGGCAAGCGCATTTCCACTAGTATTCCATTCCGCATCTATATTGCATAATTCTCTAATAAGCATACGTTTCTCAGTTTTAGATGATTTTGTTACTAGAGTGCTAATGGGAATGCCTTCATCATTGACAGGTAAATCCATTAAGCCAGAGATAAGATGTCGATCCACATCAAATGGACCTTCTCTGGTTGAGATAGTGAATGTCAGATTTTCAGTAGAAAAATCAGTAATACAAGCATACATAGCTTGCGCAATGGAGCGGTATACTAGCCCACCTCGATGCAGTATGTTAACCCAACCTACAGACTGTAGGAGAGAAAAGATATCAAATGGAGCTAGATGATCAACATTAATATGTCGTTCAACTATAACATTATGCAACCTAATATCCCGTACATAAGAGGGATCATCTTCAGGTGATCGAAGGTGACGCACTGTCATAGGAGTTGATCGAGAAGTAGAAGGACCACAGGATCCTTTCTTCTTGGCTCTACCATCCATTTATACTAAAGATAACAAAAAACAAAGATTACAAAAGAGGTAGAAGGGGTTTTCACTAGATCAGATTTTTGAGAAGAAAACCCCAAAAATAACTATGAAATAAGAAATAAACCATACTAATGATGAAAACGGAGTGCAAAGAACTTGATTGTACAAGGAAAATGAAAACCATGCACTAACTTTGAAGAAATAGGAGATGGGTTCGACCGGTCGACCTAGGAGCCGTTGGAGAAGACACCCAAAATGAGGAAAGGTGATTTTTCCCCCAAATAAAGCACTAAACCGTGCTACACAGCTGGTCGAGTACATGCTCGACTGGTCGTGCCACGATAAGTCAAGTATGTACTCGACTGGTCGTGCACAACCCAAAATATGCAATTTTCATAAAATTTAAAATTTAAAAATTTACAATAACAAATATATACAATATGATACAGAAAAATATGAATTATCAATTCACATTCCACATACCAAGATCAAATTTTAATTTTGTAAACGTGCTTTTGTCGAGCGATTTTGTGAATATGTCAGCAACTTGAGTCTCGGTTGAAATATATTACAAAGAAATTATCTTTCCTTCCACTAATTCATGAATGTAGTATATCTAATGTTAATGTGCTCGGTTCATGAATTTTGGATTGGGTTTTTGGAGATGTTAATTGCACTAAAATTATCACAATATAAAATCATAGAATCTTGCATAATTCTGTAATTGCTTAGCATCCTTTTCATCCATACAAGCTGAGTACATGCATTACCTGCCACAATGTTTTCAGCCTCAGTAGTTGAGAGTGATACGGAACTTCGTTTCTTACTTAACCAAGAAACTAAACAATTCCCAATATAGAAACAACTACCACCGGTTGATTTCGTATCATCAATGTTACCAGCCCAATCAGCATCCATGTAACCAGCTAATTGCACGCTAGTATCATATGGATACCAAAGACCCAGATTTGCTGAACTTGAGACATCACATAATTCGCTTAACAACAGTTAAATGTGACTCTTTAGGGTCAGATTGATATCTAGCACAAATTTCTATGCTAAATGCAATATCAGGTCAACTCGTAGTTAAATAAAGTAAACTTCCTATCATTCTGCGATATAGTTTAGGATCCACACTATTACCTTAGAGTCTTTTGAGAGTTTTAAGGTAGTACTCATAGGAGTATCAAAATTTTTCCCATTCTCAAATTCGAACTTTTTAACTAAGTTCAGAGCATATTTGGTTAGAGAGATAAATAATTCAATTCCCCAACCATGCTCATTTCAAATTTAGACTTCATAAGATCTGCAAACTCAACAGTCATGTTAGCACAGGTAGATCTATAAATAATATCATCGACATAAATTTGCATTATTAAAATATGATCATTATGTTCCTTTATAAAGAATGTCTTATCAACACTTCTCATTATAAAGTTATGACTTAGTAGAAACTTAGTCAACTTTTCGTACCCTACCTTGGGAGCTTGTTTTAAACCGTAAAGGGTCCTTTTTAAGCGGTATACATGATCAGCATTCTTAAGGTCTTCAAAACTCATTGGTTGTTCAACATACACTTCTTCATGTAAATTTCCATTTAAGAAAGCATTCTTTACATCCATTTAATATATTTTAAACTTTCTAAAGCATGCAATGGATATAAATAGTCTGATTAATTCAAGACGAGCTACTGGGGCAAAGGTTTCATCATAATTGATGCCTTCAATTTGAGTGTACCCTTGTACAACCAGCCTAGCCTTGTTCTTAATAATGTTATCAAGTTCATCAGACTTAATTTTAAAAATCCATTTTTTTTCAATAATGTGTTTATTTTTAGGTCTAGGAACTAAGTACCAAACATCATTTCTAACAAATTGATTGAGCTCTTCTTGCAGCGCTACAATCTAGTTTTCGTCAGTAAGAGCTTCTTTTACATTAATCGGTTCTATCCGAGATGTAAAACACACGTAATTACACATATCTTCTAGCTGTTTACGAGTGCGCACACCAGTGAGAGGGTTTCCAAGAATCTGATTAGTTGGATGGTTTTTAACAGTCCTTAGTTCAGTGTTGTGTTAACTTGATGAAGAGTCTGGTTTATCAATTAGAAGAACTTCATTATTTTCTGAACTTGAGACAGGTGTATTTAAGTGATCGTCAATAAATACATTAATAGACTTTTGAATTACACCAGTCCTTTTATTAAGAACACGATACGCTCGACTATACAGAGCATACCCTAAAAATATTCCTTCATCACTTTTGGTACCCAAAGTTTCTCGGTCACGTAAAATGTAGCACTTACTGTCAAAAACATGAAAGTATTTGATAATAGGCTTCTTATCAAACCACATTTCATAATCCATTTTACCATTTAATTTTCTAGTATAAACGTGATTAATTATATAACAAGCAGTATTTACAGCTTCAGCCCAAAGATTTTTAGGGAGCTTCATACTATTTAACATTAAATTTACCATTTCTTGAAGCACTCTATTTTTCTTTCTACTATACCATTTTGTTGTGGTGTTTTGGGCACAGAGAATTCATGTGATATTCTCTAATCACTGCAAAACTTCTCAAAACTACTATTCTTAAATTTTGATCCATCACCACTATGGATCTTACAGACTTGAGACCCTTTTTTCGTTTGGATACGTTTAAGTACTGTTTTTATTTCGTCGAGAGTTTCTGATTTGTCCCTTAAGAAGACTACCCATGTATATCTGGTAAAGTCATCAACAATTACCAATACGTACTTCTTGCCACCTCGACTCTCTGTTCTGGTTTGTCCAATAAGATCCATGTGGAGAAGTTCGAGCGGTTTAGATGTGGCATTGGAGTTCACCTTTTTATGAGTACTCCTGGTTTATTTGTTAATCTAGTATTCGCCACATATCTTATCTATTTTCTGTATTTTAGGTAAGCCTCTTACCAACTCTCTTTTACTCAATCTATACAAGTTGCGATAGTGTACATGTCCAAGGTGTTTATGCCATAACTTGGTCTCATCGGTATGGACCATATAGCATGATAGATTATATGAGCTTGAATCACTTACAATGTAGCAGTTTTCAGAAGTTCTACGACTAGTTAATATTATAGAACCATTTTTATTTAGAATTTCACATCCTCGGTTAGTAAATTTTACACTATGATTATTATCGCTTATTTGAGAGATGCTTAATAAGTTGTATTTTAACCCTTCTACATATAAAACATTCTCAAATAGAAGAAGGTTAAAGAGTTGAACCGTACCTTAGACAACAATTCTGTAGTTACTACCATCACCGAATGTGACTGAACCATCAGTCATATCTTTAAGATTGGTGAACAGACCTTTATCACCTGTCATGTGTCTGGAGCATCCACTGTCTAGGTACCACTTTGAATGGCTTGTAGCTTTGAAAGCAGTGTGGGCAACCAAACAAGTAACCTTAGGAACCCATTTCATTACAATCTTAGGTTCAGGAGTATAGTTGGTCTTCTTATGTTGGTAGTTGATATAAGACCAACTCATTGAGTTAGATTTTAAGAGCTCTTTAAGTAAATCAACAATTTTCTCGACTAAAGGATTACAATTCTATTTTTTATAGTTGATATAATTGCTTTTAGGTTGTAAGGATTGAAAAGTCTTAGCATTTTTAGAATAGTTTTGATTCAGACTTTTCCCTTTTGAGTTTAAAGACTCCCCTTTCACAAATTTGGGTGGAGTATTCTTATGTTTAGGAGGAATACTTTTGTCGTAGCCCAATCTGGATCGATTGTCACATTTTTTGGATCCGGATAAGAGTTTTTCTAATTTTGTATCACCTTAGGCATACCTCCATGTGTCTTTCAAACTTAAAAGTGAAGAAATTTCAAGTTTTAGCTTTTCATTTTCAAATTTTAATTTTTCAACTTGGGAGGTTTTGAAATCTAAGTCACACTTAGTTTTTTTAAAACTATCAAAAATGTAAGATTTTTCTAAAATAAAATTATCAAAATTTTCTGTAAGTTTTGGAAACTTTTCTTTCTGAAGTTTTAGTTTTACTGCGATTTTACAACTTTCCTTGTATAGGGCACTATAAGCATCTTGAAGATCTTCTTCATTTTCATGATCACTATTCATATTTTCTTCACTAGTTGAATCATCATGTTCTAAAAAAGTGAACTTGGCTAAAGTCATAAGGGTTTTAACTTTATTACCTGACTCGGTTTCAGAATCTTCTGACTTAGAAGAGGCTTCAGAGTTGAAAGATTCATCCAAGTAGCAAACATTTCTTTCCTTTTAGGTTTTTCCTTTTTAGGACATTTGTTTGCTAAATGCCCATATTCATAGTAGTTATAACATTGACTGTCTTTTAAAGATTTCTAGGTTTATATTTAGATCTTTTCTTTTCATTAGGTTTTTAACAATCAACCCTCTTTTTACTTTTGAAAATCTTATAAAACTTTTTAGCTAAAAGGGACATATCATCTTCAGAATTTTCTAAATCAGAATTACTACTATTTTCTTGAGAAATACTTTTAGAAGATTTAAGAGCGATGGATTTACCTTTAGGAGCTTTAAAGTTTAACTTATAGGTCTGTAATGAGCCAACTAATTCTTCTACCCTCATATTATCTGTATTACAAAGTTCCTTTATCACAATCACCTTTGAATTGAACCGTTCAGAGAGTGAGCGTAGTATCTTTGCACAGACTTTACTTTCTGGGATTCTATCATCGAGACCCCACATAGAGTTCACAATGTCTTTCGATCTTGTATAGAAGTCCATGAAGGTTTCACTTTCTTCCATACGTATTTCCTCAAATTTGGTTGTGAGGATTTGGACTTTAGATTTCTTGACAATTGTTGTTCCCTTGTGTGTCATTTCTAAAATATCTCAGGCTTTCTTTGCAGTATCACGGGATATAATTCTTTTGAATTCATCTGGTGATAGTGTGCAGGTTATGACATTTAAAGCCTTTTGCATTGGCACTACTCTCACTTTTCCAAAGAGTTGTCCAAGAAAAATAAGGTGAAACTCTTAACGTTTTAGATTTGTCGGTACTAGTTACTTCAGTAGTAGGAGCGGTCCAATTAGTAACTGTGGCTTGCCACACACTTTCATCCATGGATTTTAAGAAAATTCTCATCATGGCTTTCCAATAAGAATAATTGGAGTCATCAAATGGTAGAGGCCTAGTGACTAAAAGGCTATCAAATTTTGACATCTTAAAAAGCTCAAATTGATTAGCTTAGGAAATTAATCCAAAAGAAATAATAAAACGAGCTATTAGGCTCTGATACCACTTGAAAAGGTCGAGCTAAGAGTCCTAAAGGTGGGGAATAGGACTATGCCAAATTAAAAATTAAATGCGGAATTTAAATAAATATAAATAACAATAGTAATTAAACAATCCCACAATGCTGAAATGAATAACAACCTCAAATGCACAAGTATTGAGAGGTTGATACAGAAGTTGTTCTAAGGAAAACTTTACACCAAAAATTAAAGATTTATGGTAGGACAACCTGATTCCTAGAATGGTCTATGTATCAAAAACTCAAACTGATATAGAGGAATAAAGAAATAAATAGTCAAGGAAATAACTAAACTATTACAACATTCCCACACTTGCATAAATGAAATTACAACATTCTCCATAAATGTATAAAGGCAAATTATAACATCCACAAAATGAAATAATCAATCAATCACCACAAGACCAGAAATTATAGTGGCTCGCTTGTGTGTACACTAACTGTTTAGAAAAATAGCCACACAACTACTCCACTCTTAATATCCTCACATAGTGGATATTAGCGTTCACTATGAAAATAGGTTTTTCAAGGTTCATCTAAAACCCTCACAATTGTATCTTTAAGTGGGCTTACAAAATTCAAAAACCCCACACTATGAGTTTTCTGGATCACCTCAGATAAACCAAATGAAAGAGTTTTTTCTAGCACAATCTCAAAGAAACTAAAAGAATGAATTTACAAAATTGTAAAATACTTATCTAAATATTCTCCTTTTGATGCAGCCTGGGAGAACCAATTTGGGGTGGAAGTTCAATGTTCACACTCACTTGTGAAAAGATTCTAAGTTCTAAATTGATTTTAAATAAAATTACTTTGGACTAGCTTGATTTGATTTTGATTCCATGAAATGAGAATACTTCAATCCCTCTTTCAAATAAAATTGAAATGCAGAATACAAAATCAAATGTAAAAAGCTAATTAAAGAGAATATAAAATAAGAACTAGATAGCTTAAGAAAATCACTAACTTATCTCTCAGAGTGGTGTATTAATTTTGCTTGAATTAGATACCAAACTCTGAAATTCGTGCTCTATTTATAAGTGCAGAAATTGAATCTAGGACTGGTCCTGAGGTCAACTCGACCGGTCGAAGGACCAACAAACTTTTAAAATTTTGAGCGTGATAAGATTAGACCGTTCCACGACTGGTCGAAGGACCCGCTTGATCTGTCGAGTGGCCTCCATGACCGGTTGAGTCCTGTCCATACTAGTTGTGTGGAACTCAAATTAGTTGCTGGATTTTGGGTCGAGCTTGCAGAACTGTTCGAGCACTATTCACACGACCGGTCGAGTAGTCTCTAGGACTGATCGAGGCTTTAACAAAAAATTGTAAAAATAAGTAACAACTTTAGGACTGGTCGAGGATTTCTTGGACTGGTCGAGCCAGTGCTAGGTTTAGTCGAATGTAATCTAAGACTAGTCGAAAAATAGTCTATGCACTTATAAAATGACCTAATTAAACTATATATTCAAAATGACCTATCATATGATCAATCTAAGGTCATTCATACCTTGTAAGTAAAATATGAACATTGAATCTTCTTTTGCTTCAGTTGATAGTCATTCTTTGAAGTTCACAAAGCTTGAGATGATGAAGCTTGAACTTGAGACTTTTGAAGCTTGAATATGACTAACATGGAAGCTTAGAGCCTGAGGTTCAAAGTAAAGAACTTTGTCTTGACTTGGACGAAGCTTTGAAAACTTGAACTATTGAAACTTGAAAGATTAAATTCACACTTGGTATTGTACTTGAACATGAACATATAATCTAACATTTGAAGTTCTTGAAGTAAAGACCTTTGATCTTATACATGAGATGCAATATCTTAAATTTGTTGATGAGCTACATAAGACACAGATTCCAAGAGATTTTAGCACTACAAAATTTAACAATAATAGGAGCTAAAAACTATAGCACTTACAGAGTTGCTGCTCTTAATGAGTTCTTTTAAGGGTGTTATAATTACAGGGGCATTTATAAGGACTCACCTATATGAGTATTGAAAGTGGGCCCACTTCCTGATGTTCAAGAGTTTTGGCTACTCTCATGAATTCATAAATCTAGGACAGAACACAAGGCCGTTAATGTGCTATAATTTTAGAACACATGACAATTGAAATATATGTGTGTGTAACATGTCTGGTTGTATCATATAGAATACTTAGTTCAAGACCATAATCACTAAAAATTCTGATTCAACTTTGATTTGTTTACACTAAGTGAATATTCAAGTCCATAAGACACCTTCTCCTTGAAATAGCGGTGAAGACCGCTTGAGTAGAAGTAGGAATATGCCAATATGTCTTAGAGGGGGGTGAATAAGACTTTTTAAAGTTTTTACAGTTTATTTAAAAATTCTATTTCACTAATCCTATCAATATGCAGTTATTAGGATTATTCAAAAATAACTCTATTGGCTTCCAAGCCTAGTAGAGGATCCAATCATAAACTATTCAAGAAATAATAATATGTAACCTAGTTTATGATGGATATGACTGTGTATGTGTGTAAGGTGTGATCTCAGATATACAGATATGAAAGTATTGAAGTAAGTCACACACACGAAAGAATACCAATCGCAAACACAGTCATTTTTATAGTGGTTCGACTACTTATCTACTCCACTCCCAGTAACCACACTTAACCCTTGAGTGTACTAGATTTCACTAAGCATATTTCACAGCGGTTCACCTCAAACCTAAAGTTTTAAATCAGATTCGCCTTCAACCTTTACAACCTACACTAAGGCTGACTGTTTATGCTTTCACAAGCAAGGGTTAATACATCACACCCACTCTTAAGCATACTGGCCAAGGATCTTCCATAAGACCCTAACAGAGGTTTTACGCGGTTTACCTCTAACCTGAGGTTTCACACGGTTCACCTTAAACCTAAGGTTTTGACTAGTTCACCTTCAACCAGATGTTTATGTTCTCCACAGAGCAAGGGTCCACACAACACACCACTACATACACTTCCGTCGGAGGCCTCCTTGAGGACTTGCAAGGGTGAGAAACACCTTAAACCCAATCCTACAAAGGAATGATCAAAGGGTCCTCTGGACTCTAGATACTTACAAATAAGTTGATGAGTCTCATTCAACACATTGACGAAGATCTCCTCCTTGTTGATGAAGAATCTTCAGCTCCCTTGATCCGTAACTTAAATGATGTATCAATATATGGCGACAGGTTGGGTCAAGGTTATGATTGAATGCTACTCTCTAAATGTTTTCCTAGTAGGAAGATAGTGATTCCAATCATCTATGTATTCAAGGCATCCCAGCTTAATGATTTGCTATTAAGGTAGTGGCTGGAGGATCCTTGAATACGAAAGTTCATTCCCCAATCCACTCTATTGATTATCAATGATGAGGGTGGATTAGAGGATGAACTCCCTTGAGAGAAAGGGCTTTGGGTGAATGATCTAAGGTTAAACATTCAAAAGTACTTTCTTCTTTCTCTACCAGCAACTAAAGCCAAGCTCTCTTTAAATAGGCAAAAAGTTCTAACGAATATAAAACGGTCACATTTATAACAGAATTCGATATCATCGAGCAAAGTCGATATCATCGAGCGTATACTCTTAATTGTATCGATGGTCCACTCGATGACACAAACTCAATGTCGTATGCTTTTAAAAACCTCTTGCCAGCTGGTCGAAGGAATCGAGACTCGTATTGATGCCATCAGATTTCAAACTTCGATATTATCAATACGAGGAGCGATTCCTTGACATTGGAAAATGAGAGAGACTTGCTTGATATTTTTTAGGTCATCAGATATGATCGAGAGATACTCGATATCATCAAAATTTGAATGTCGATGATATTGAAGGTCGTGTCGATGCATCGTAAATCCAAAAATTTTATCAGTGAGCTTGTTGGACAGTTTATGTCCATTCTCGATGCAATCGATTCGGCCTCGATATCATCGATATTTGTATTTGAATATCGATTCTATCGAGTGACCCCCGATCAGAATTGAAAAACCACCTGAAAAAAATGTTGTTGGATAACTTTGCGCCCATGACCAATATCATCGAGACCCTTCCGATATCATTGAGATTTGAACTCTGATGGTATCGAGAGAAGGATTCGATATATCGATGCATATATGATTTTCTTAAGTAAAAATAAGGGCACCGGATAACTGCCTGTCGATATTATCGAGTCACCTTTGATGGACTCGAGATTCACATATCGATGATATCGATATGTATATCAATACATCGATAATTCCATCCAGATGTGTATATGGTTGCTGGACACTTTTGTCCTCATTTCGATAGAATCAATTGAGCTTTCGAGGACATCGACAGCGCAGGTCGATCATATCGATACGTGTATCGATAAAATCGACAGAGTAAGAAAACTTAGAGATTTTCTGATTTTTAAAAAAAATTTCCTTCTTAAAAACCCTATGATGTTCTAACTTGTTTTAAAGGTTTTATTCACCTGGTGTTTTGGGACATGGGATGTGAGAGTTAGATTTTACCTATGGCGAGCTTCCACACATTCGGTTGAGGCAGAAACTTGAATTGATCTTCCTATGAGGCTCTGTAGTCTGACTGACTCAACACTCACGCTAATTGACAAACCATGGCACTTGCAAGGGCACTTTCAATCTCTCCCTTTGTCAATTACGTGAAAAAATACCAAAACACCTTAGGATAGTATCTAGGCAGACACATCCTAAATTGTGTGTACATGCATTTTACACAATTTTACAAATTCTAGTGAACCATGTACACAACCCAATATCTGCTCCCCCTAATTGCAAACTCCCCTTATCTTGGTGCAGCTGCTCTCCCTAACACCTGCAACACCATTCAAGCAGATATACAAATTTTCGTTCGGAGTGTTTGAACTATTCTCTCCTTTTTTATTAGTCATTGACAAAGATATATCAGTTGATATTGACTAAAGTTTAAAGACATGTGGGAAAACCAACAGATATAGATGTAAAAGGATTAGATCAGTTTAAAGCATACATCATTTTCAGAAGATATAGATGCATATAAGATTAATTAAAACAGTAGATAACCAGTAAAAGTACATCAAATGCATTCCATCTTAGACGCTGAATAAACCAAGGGATCTATGAGATATAATCATGGTAATAAAAAGGATTTGAATTATAATCAGCCAAAGCAAGAAAATATCCAAACCACATTCTACCACAGACAGCAGTAGATTAACAGTTTTACCATAAAAAAAACTAAGCCCATGTATGGGCACCCAAAAATAACCATCGGTATTAGCCCAACTGTGGGCATATACAACCAACCAAAAAAAACTATGCAAGTTAGAGAGCTATCACATACACCCATGAGAGCGTAGAACATCCAAAAAGATACTAATGTTCATACACGGAAATAGGAGTGAGGTGTGTGTGATAGCATTAAAGGACTAGTACTATGGAGCAGAGTAGGATGGTGTCGTGTCGTCTCGACAACAAGTCATTAGATCAACCAATTATTAGACAGTCTGCTGCACTCCTTAGACCAGCCGTTCTAGGATAGTAAGCCTCTCATGCACTAAGTGGACATCCTTATGAATTTCTCCAATCCTGCCCAGCTTGAACCGTTTAGCATACCCGGGCATTGACGTTGACGGTGCTGGATCGGGTCCAGGGGGTTCATCACCGGCCATTTCAGTCCCTTCCATGGGAGCGTCACCTGTACCACCTTCTCCTTCTGCTTGGATGTCTTCCTCTGGGTCCTCAGGGTACTTTTGGAACCTTAAGTCCATTTTGCGAATGTTGCTTTTATTGAAGACTTGGAGAGGATGTACCGGATCAGTGGTTGTTGAGAAGTCGATGGCGTTGCATACCATGTTTATGATTCAGGGATATGGCAGATGAAAGTCTCTGGATGTATGAATGGCGTTCACCAACTGAAAGACAAGCAAATTCGGCAGACAAATCTTTGTCCCTTTGGCGATTGAGTACACTAGCATGGTCATAAAACCTGTGAGATCGGACCGTTTGGCACTCCTGGGATATATATATTTGTGGTGAAGATACCATGCAAAACTCAAAATCTTGGTTTCATGTACCTAGATTTCAATGCATTCCCTTGATACCAAGGGATGTCCCTGCCATGGCAAAGGTACTTAGTTACCATGGACCGAATCTCAACATTTTTGAGGTCTAGATTAGGTAGTCCTTCTGGGACCACGGTCAGTCCGAGAATATTAGCCATTGTAGCAGGTGTGATCAACACATCATCTCCATCCAGAGTGACCATGAAAGAAGGAGGATCAGACACAGGTGAGTGACACACGACAAGGAAGTTGCGTGTTCGTTCAAGTTGGCATGGCCCACCAAAATCTAGAACGGGCAAACAATTGATTGCAGTAAACAAGGATTCCAGATTGTATGGTTTTAGACAATCCCTATCTACCCTTCTCTCATGGATGAGCTTTCTACCCATGTATTTTAGTAGACATGAAGTTACTCTAGCCGTGCCGGTGGTTCAGACTGCGACCCGCCACATGGGGTTTGTCGAGATCTTTGACGGGTGGGGGTCCCACGTTCGGGAGCTCTTGCCTTTTCTTTTGAGGCAAGAGCCTTTCGTCGAGAGGCTCTGGATGATTCCCTAAAACCTGTCACTACTTCTTTGTCCTTACCCATACCGACAGATTTGGGAAGAACCCCTTTTTAAAGAAACTGAACATATCTGACCAAAAGGTAGATAGAAACTGGAATGGAAGTAATGGAAGGATAATACCAATTTTTTTAGGAGCTTCCGGGACCCACCGATGAACTTGCAGCCGAGGGTTTGAGAGAAAAAAAATGAAAAGTCTTTTTCAAAAAAAGAATAAAGTTTTTCCGCTCGACCGTCTTTTATCAGGCGGCAGTCTTCGATATCATCAACTAGTGTTCCGATGATATCGATGTAACCCCCCCGATATTATCAAGACTGGCTTCGATATCATCCTCACGCGTGTGCCTTTCAAATTGTAAAGAGATATCGATGATATCGATTGTTTGTCGATTTGATCGAAAATGCACATAACAATCATATCGAAGTTGAGTATTTTCAATACTTAGCATTCAGACATCCCTTCATGTATACCTTTACTATATCTATGAATCAACAATATACAACAAAATTTTTATACAGACATTGTATAAGATAAAATTATAAACATTTAACATGTTTGTATACAAAAAGGATTGAGATAAGAAATCTCCGATACATCATTTAGAGCTCAACAAAAATTGCATCATTTCTTCAAATATCCAGGTCTAGATGCATGACCTGGACTTGTCCTTTTATGCTTGATATTTAGGGTATATGAAAATTAGTCATCAGACAATTCAGTTTTTCTTTTACTACCCATTTTGAGACAGAATTCTTTACTGTGGTAGATTTAGTATTCATGTCTATCTTACCCACTTGATCTAATGATTCCCTTATCTTGTCTTTCATTTTAGGTGATGATGGATGAGTGTTTCTCCTAGGTGTACTTCTGACATTTTGTGTTTCTCTGATCGGTTTGAATTTGTCAATGTGATTTTGACCAAAGTTATGTAAAGTCCTTCCAGGAGAAAAACATTTAAACTTATAATGACCCAAATCATTAAGTGACAAATTGGAGAAGTTCTCATATTGCTACCTGAAGCAATAGATCTTTTAGTGGTTGGGGCAGCATTTTCAGTTTTCCTTTTAGTTTTATTGTACCCTAGACCACTCTTGTCTCTTCCTTGTCTTCCCATCCCTAACAACTTTTCTAGATTTTCACCACTTTGAGAAAATTTATAGTTTATTTCAGCAAATTTTTTGGATTTCTCTAAGTCAAAACGGAGTGTGTGATTTTCATTCTTGAGTTGCTCATTTTCATCTTTTAATAATTCAACTTGTTTCATAAGCTTTGAAGATTCCGTTTTTAGGGATAGATTGGCTCTTTCTAACTTATCATTGTCTGACTAATATTGCTGCAAATCATTGATTAAATATGTATTAATTTCTAACGTTTTTTCTAAGTCTTTTTGCAGCAATTCCTTCTTATTTTCAGACATTTCAAGTCTTTTAAGTATGTGGATACTATGAATATAGAGTTGATTATAAGCATCTTATAGTTTATCTTTTTCTATTTCTTCTTCTTCTCCAGTTTCTTCATTATCAGAAGGAAATGATTCAGTGGCTTACTGTTCTTCCTTATTTTCAAATTCTATGGGAATGATTGGAGTGGTGGAGACCATAAGGATTTTCAAGGATTTTTTATCTCCATCACTTTCTAAGTCACTATTTTCTGAGTTTGACTCCTTTGTATCATCCCATGTGGCGGCCATTGCTTTGCCCTTAGTTTTTTTTGGGGTAATCAATAGATAGATGTCCATACTTCTAGCAGGCATAGCATTGTGGTTCTTTGGTCCTTTTACCAAATTTGCCCGCAGAAGGTTTGTCATCCATCTTTCTACCTCTAGAGGGACGACCGCAATTCTTCTAAATCTTTGTGCCAACAAGGCCACTTCCTCATTTTCGTCTTCCTTTTCACTTCCACTGTCCTCATGTATTGTCTTCTTTGAAGTTTTTAGGACAGTTGTTTTGGATTTTTAGGTTTGTTTGAAGTATAGTTCGAAAGTTTGTAGGGAACCAACCAGTTCTTCTACTTTCATCTCGTCTATGTTCCTACACTCCTCAATTGTTGTAACTTTGGGATTAAATCGTTCCGATAGAGATCTTAAAATTTTCCTACAAATTTTTGGTACCGAAACTTTTTCTCCCAATTCACCCATGGAGTTGCAAATAATATTCAACTTGGTGAAAAACTCCATAAACGTCTCATGCTCCTCCATTTTGAGATTTTCAAACTGTGAAGTTAGAAGTTATAGTTTGGACCTTTTCACAGTGCTTGTGCCTTCATGGGTTGTTTCCAATAGATCCCATGCTTCCTTGGATGTCCCACACATACTTATTTGATTGAATATATCTTGGGACACGACACAGTAGATGACGTTCATAGCTTTGCTTCAGCAGTCTATTTTTCTTTGTCGAAGGCCATCCATTTTTCTTTGGATTTGGGTTTTGTGATGGTTGTGCCACTATCAAGTACAATTTGTTCAGATGGTGACACATATCCACTTTCAACTATATCTCAGACATCATGATCCAAAGATCTCAGAAAGTAGTGCATTTTAGCCTTCCAGTATGCATAATTTGAATCATCAAATACTTGAGGCCTAGTGACTGATGAGCCCTCTCCTTTGGTCATATTCCAAACTTTAGTTAAGATCACTCTCTAGGAGGTGAAGCCCTTAAAGAGAGACCCGCTCTAATTGCAATTGAAATAGCGGTAAAAACTGCTTGAGTTGAAGTAAGAATATGCCAATATGTCCTAGAGGGGGGTGAATAGGACTTTTTAAAGTTTTTATAATTTATTTAAAAATTCTATTTCCTTAATCCTATCAATATGCAGTTATCAGGATTACTCAAAAATAACTCTATTGACTTTCAAGCCCAGTAGAGGATCCAATCACAAACTATTCAAGAAATAACAATATGTAACCTAGTTTATGATAGATATGACTGTGTATGTATGTAAGGTGTGATCTCAGATATATAGATATGAAAATATTGAAGTAAATCACACACATAAAAGAATAGTAATCGCAAACACAGTCATTTTTATAGTGGTTCGACTACTTGTCTACTCTACTCCCAATAACCGCACTCAGCCCTTGAGTGTACCGGATTTCACTAAGGAGGTTTCACAGCGGTTCACCTCAAACCTATGGTTTTAAATCAGTCACCTTCAACCTTTACAACCTACACTGAGGCTGACTGTTTATACTCTCACGAGCAAGGGTCAACATCTTCCATAAGACCCTAATGGAGGTTTTACGTGGTTTACCTCTAACCCGAGGTTTCACACGGTTCACCTCAAACCTAAGGTTTTGGCTGGTTCACCTTCAACCAGATGTTTATACTCTCCATAGAGCAAGAGTTCACACAACGACCCACCACTTACACTCCCGCTGGAGGCCTCCTTGAGGACTTGCAAGGGTGAGAAACACCTTAGACCCAATCCTACAAAGGAATGATCAAAGGGTCCTCTGGACTTTAGATACTTACAGATAAGTTGATGAGTCTCATTCAACACGTTGACGAAGATCTCCTCCTTATTGATGAAGAATTTTCTACTCCCTTGATCCGTAACTCAAATGATGTACCAATATATGGCAATGGGTTGGTTCAAAGTTATGATGAAATTCTACTCTCTAAATGTTTTCCTATTAAGAAGATAGAGTGATTCCAATCATCTATGCATTCAAGGTGTAAGACCCGCATCCTAACCCATACAGTTTCTATAAGCCCCGTATCCTAGACCGTACCGTTCCATAACTTTCGCGGTCTTACCGGTCGAATTTCGGCAACCTTCGACCCTTAACCAATATTTACGTGCGACCCTGATTCGTATGCCGTCAACCCGTATCGACTCAACCCAAGACCTTTACCATAGCGACCGTGCCGTCGTTGCAGTTCCGATGCCGCGACTTGCGCGCCGAGGCGATACTCTGGTCAAGAGATGTGGGCTAACGTTCGATGCAAAGAAAACGTCGCGCGTTGCGAAACTCAAGAGAATCTCTACGAGGTGTCACATCAATCCTATCAATCCATCAATCCATCACATGTCAAGTACATGTCAAGTACACATCACCTTTCACCCATTCCTAAGCAACTACAAAAGTCAAGAATCTCTTACAAGCTCATACCTCTCTTACACCAAAAGCCCTCAAAGTCAAAAAGTTCTTACACCACCCATGCTTTTCTTACACAAATGGCCACAAAAGTCAAGATTTTCTTACACCCATCACTCACCACATCCATCACCCATCTCTCTCTCCCTTTACAACTCTCTCTCTCTTTCTCATTTTCAAACTCAAAAAAAATCTCAGGAGAGAAATCTCATACGTATGAGAATTCTCCAAGCCTCTCCCTCTCTTTCAAAACTTCAAGTATGGCCCACTTTCCTACCCCATGATCTCCCATCCTAACCATCAATTCCCCATCTCTTCCATTGGAATCAAAGCTAAGGTGTTAAGGAACTCATAGGAGCAAGAAGATCGAACGGTGGGTGCTCCTCTAGATGTAATAAAAATCTGATTTCTATAGCCTAAATGTTTTCTTTCTTTCATGAGGGAAGTGTAGGACCTACCAATCAATGGTGGAGATTCCACACAATCCCATGGTTGTGGCCTAATGGCCTACCTTATGCATGCATGATCCATGCATGGGGCCTTTCTCTATGGGCCCCATCATGGTAGTTTTATTTCATATCATATTATGTTTGGGTCATCTAAACCTTATAACCATGGTGAGGATGGCATCCTCACCATTTATTTTAATTATAGGTCATGCATGTGCAAGATCCATATTGTAAATGTAGATCTAGGTATGATGTGCGGGTGTGATTGATCTTTGGAGGGCTCAATAGTGGCGGAACCCCTTTCCCTATGACCGGATTGTCCTTCTATCTCTCTTTTTCCTCATTTTATTTCCTGATGTATGTGGCCCATTAATTTATTTCCCTTTTTATTTAACTTATATAATAAATTTTATCTAAGTACATGTTGCTGTCCAGAATTTTCTAGACAGTTTCTGGTTATTTTTGGACCAGATTTGGGGACTGTTTGGAGGACTATTCATACCTATTAAATATACTTTTCTGAAAGGTGAGGATCTCATCTTGATGTCCCTCAAATTTCAGCCCCAACTGACCTTCATTGGGGTCCCAAAGGTGTGGTCCAAGTGAGGTGGACAGTCTGAATTTTATGCACTGTTCCAGCAACATTCCACCATGGACAGTTGAATTTTTAAAATTTATTAAAATACCTATAGGTGTTTAAAAATTATAAAAATTTTCAGGGGGGTGGCCTACTTATGGTAGGACCCACCTACAAAATTTTGGGGCTAATGGATTCCTGTACACACCATGGTGATGGCGGGACCAGCCCATTATAATATGGTGTCCAGATCAGTCCGATTTTCAGGACAGATTGATTTATGTAAATGAATTAAAATATTTACAGATGTCTAAAAATTATGAAATTTTTTAGAAGTGTGGTCTACTTATGTTAGAACCCACCTACGAAATTTTAGGGCCAATGGACCCCTGTACACACCGTGGTGTGGGCCAGACTGGCCCACCACGTTGGGACGTACAGGTCTTTCTGATTTTTCTGAACAGTCTGTTTTGTTTAAATTAATTAAAATACTTAGAGATATCTAAAAATTATGAGATTTTGTGGGGGTGTGTCCCACCTATGGAAGTATCACTCTATGAAATTTCAGCCTCAAGTAACCCCGTTTGGATTTCCAAAAGAATCGGCCAAGATGGTTGGACTCCCAAATTTTTTCTGTTGTGCAGTCCAGCAATATGCCTTGATAAAAAAACCATAATTGAAAAATATTTATTCTAATGGTGGGCCACCTTTTTGGGTTTCTTCTCATTGTATGCATGATGAGGGACCTTGGCCCTCAATTTTCAGAGTTTTAGAGGCCTTGGACCCACTCCAATGGAGTGCCTAAATTTAGGACAGCAACATGTTATAATTATGCTGGCCTTGGGCTGAAATTTTGAGGAGTGGGGCCCACCATATTATAAAGATCTTAGAGAAAATAATTTATACCTTTAGTTCCTTAAATGTTGGGCTTAATGAATGCACTTTTGAGGCCCACTACAGTTGAATTTAATTGGGTCCATGAATGTAGCTAGTTGTTGAACTATTTAAGGCCCATAAAGTGGACCCATTTGATGTGTTCCAAGGCCCATGAGATTAGGCCCATTTGATGTAATTTAAGGCCCATAGAGTGGACCCATTTGATGTGTTCCAAGGTCCATGGGATTAGACCCATTTGATGTATTTTAAAGCCCATGGGATTGGGCCTATTTGATATGTATAAGGCCCATGGGTCGAGAACCATTTGATGCAATCTAAGGCCCACGAGTTATAACCCATTACAATGCACATAAGGCCCATTGGTGTGGCCCATTGATGTGGCCCATTTGATGAGTAAAAGGCCCATATGACATGGCCCATTTGATGTATTTAAGGCCCAATGGGGTGTACCTAAGGTCTATTGTAATGTGTGATCCCAACCTGGTTTATGTAATGTTATTCACTACGGGCTACACCTTAAGAGCAATGTTGGTTTGACGTCCACATTGTGAGTATAATGTTGGTTAAATGTCCGCATTGCGACTCTCCCTAGGGCCCATTGATAGGCCCGTACTTATTATATGCAAGCCGTCTAGGCCAGCTACGTTGTAAGGATAGGGCATTACTTTATAACATGCTTAGTATAACTCCATGACGCACAACCCATTTGTATCGGTCCATTTGATCGGCCTGATCGGATCGGCCATTTGATTGATTTAGCCCATATGATTGATTAGGCCCATCTTGATATATTTGTGGCCTGTTGCTAATGCCATATATGAGGCCCGTTGTTGAAGCCCACCTTGATGTGTATGAGGCCTGTTGTTGAGGCTCACCTTGATGTGTATGAGGCCCGTTGTTGAGGCTCACCTTGATGTGTATGAGGCCCGTTGTTGAGGCCCACCTCGATGTGTATGAGGCCTGTTGTTGAGGCCCACCTCGATGTGTATGAGGCCTGTTGTTGAGGCCCACCTTGTTGTGTATGAGGCCTGTTGTTGAGGCCCACCTTGATGTGTATGAGGCCCGTTGTTGAGGCCCACCTTGATGTGTATGAGGCCCGTTGTTGAGGCCCACCTTAAATATATATGAGGCCCATTTTGATGTATGCAAGGCCCATGGGTCATGGCCCATTGCAATGTATGTAAGGTCCAATTGGTGCGGCCTATTCGATATATTTATGGGGTCCATGTCATTAGGCCCATCCTGTTGTATTAGTGACCTGTCCATTGAGGCTTACCCGTGGTATATATTTGAGGCTCATGTGTAGGGCCCACCTATTGTGTATTTAAAGCCCATGGGTTGTGGCCATAGTGATGTATATTAGGCCTATGTGATGTAGCCCATACTGATGTGTATTAAACCCAGGTATGTGACTCACCTGCGAAGTATATTTGAGGCCCATTGTAATATATCTGAGGCCCATGGGTGTGACCCATCCAGATGTATTTGAGGCCAATGGGCAAGGCGCATTGTGATATGTGTTAGGCCCATGACCAGGGCCCACCTGTTTCGTATATTTGGCCCTTGTGTCAGGCCATGTGCCCATTATATATTTGATTCTATGTGGGTCATTCCTTGGGGGCAATGTTGGTTAAAAGTCCACATTGTCGACACCGGTTATTGATACCGTTTATGAGTATGTGACATCATAACATCCTGATACATGACCATTCGCATCATCTGTATGTTTATTATGAGATGTGATTGACCATTGCATATGTCATTGGGCAGGATGATGTGAGACTCCCTGATAGGTGGAGATTATCTAACATGAGCGCATGACATGCGCAGGATTGATGCATGATTAGATTGTATGACTCATGCATCTTGCATTGTGTTGTGATTACTGTACTCCCTAGTGACATCAGGGCCGTAACCTCCACAGGCATATCGTGGATGGCCAGATGAGACACCAAAAATCTGTTCGAGCATCGGGCCGCCATAAATGGCCCTGGGTGAAAATCCCTAAACACCCTCTTGATTCCAGAGGATGCTCCAACGTCTAGACCGAGTGGGTAGATGAGCGTTGAGTGCCAATTACCATATGGTTACGCTCTCCACTGTGTCGTGGTCGGTTGGAAGGGGGTGCGGCCTTACCCGCCCGAGGGAGTAGGCATGGCTAGGCTGAGTTTGACCAGCTCAAGGAATGAGTCCGCTATCGGCGAGCCGGGTAGGTATTGGCAGACTACTGACAGGTGGATAGTGAGGTCTTTTCCACTTACCCAGTTGTGCGCTTGATTGAGGCGGCAGGTGGTATGAAGTGTAATAGACCCCGGTGATTTCTCCAGAGAGGAACCATAAGGATATGAGGACTGACATGATATTATGACACCCCATCACTTTGTGCATGTGGGCGGGCGCACGTGGGCGGACGCTGATGTGGGTGGGGCTGAGGCCTGGGCGAGCTACCAGCGGTTGGTAGGCTACTGTGCTGACGGGCTACTGAGTAGGAGTTGCATACTCATTCATTCATCCATTCACTATCCACTCGGACTGGTGGTGCGCAACTAATTGTTGTGTATCTTCGTTATGGCAAGGATTTTGGTTGGGCGAGCGACTAACCTGAGACAGGAGTTTACCACGTTGAGTCAAACTATCCAAATTTAGGTATGGGACTGGTTTGGATAGAGGTTCCTTGTGGTGGACCCCGAGCCTGCAATACTACGTACTATCATCCCGACATCACACTCCAACATGGTCATTCCATTAGCACCATACATTGCATATTCCATTACATCTTCGGCGTGTGGCATTGTGAGTTGTTATGTTTCTGTATTCCTGTGACTTAGATGAGAGTGATGATATTTGTTATCTCTTTCAAATTGTGTATTACATTATATCCTTGTCATTCGACATTTGATTATCTATGACTCATTATTTGCATAGCTGTCCTATATTGCGTATTCTGATATTGATTAACTTATGGACTTGTTCATACTTCCGCTTATTCTGTTATCGCATGATTATAATCTTATCAGTATTTCTGTTTATGCTGATAATTTCTGCTCTTATCAGTGTTTCTGCTTATTCAGTCATTGTATGGTATATGGATTAATAGCTTTCCGGTATTGTATGATTATGATATTGTATTGAATACTTAACGCTTATCTCGTGCACACACTTACACCACTCTCTAAGCTTTCTATAAGCTTATGCACAATAGATGTGTGCAGGTGATGTTAGGTTGCAGCAGCATTGAGCTTGAAGCGTGCAGCTGTTTTCTGGAGCTTTAATTTTGACATATATATTTTCCTTTCAACATTGTATTCAAATGATTATATTAGTGGATATGTGATGATGATGTTGCCTTTATGATTTGGGTAAACTGGTGGTTATGCTTATTACTAGTTAAATGTACAAAAAAAAATTCTCCTTGTAGGATCCCAAGATCAGAAATCTGGCATATGAATGCTAGGAGCCGAGAATGGGGTACTACGGAGGCTGTCGGCCCCGAATTCGGTGATCGGGATTCCTGTGAATCCATTTTTTCGGGTTTGGGGCGTGACAGTTTCATAGGCCTCTGCGGTCCTCCCAGTCGAATTTCGATGACCTGTGATCTGTTATCGGTGTTAGAGCACGATTCGGAGTCATGTCTCACATTCCAGATTCGACTCAACCCGAGACTTGTACCCTTACGACCATGCCGTCGCCGCGTCTCGCTCATCGAGGTGATACCCGTGCCAGGATATGTGGACCCACGTTCAGTTTGAGGAAAACACCGCGCGTCGTAATTCCCAAGAGAATCTCTACCCTAGACATCACATCAATCCATTAATGAGAGTTAAGTACACAACCTTACCTATCCATTCCTTTTTCACCAACAAGGAATGTCACCCATTACTATTTTCACCCAAAAGTCAACAAAAATCATCACCCATCACACCCATTCCTCTCCTTTACAACCCCTCTCTCTCTCTCTCTCTCCTCTCTACCCACTTTTTCAAGCACCAAAGAGCCTTTGGACATCCAAGCTTGGGGACCTCACACCCCATCAAAATAGCCCCTTTCCTTGCAAGATCCTACTCAATCCGACTCTTGAATCGCCATCTCCACCATTGAAGGAGCCACATTGGAGCTTTGGAGCGCTAGGGAAGAAGGAAAGTGGGTGCACCTCTCTCTCTCTCTCTCTCTCTCTCTCTCTCTCTCCCTCCTTTCTTTATTTTCTCTTTATAAAATGATGATATGTGTGTATGGCCCACCTGATCGAAAATCTGGACTGTCCAAATTTTCTGGACGTCCAGCGAATGGGGCCCGCCTTGCTGCCCATTTTGGGCCAACTATGATGGAGGAAAATAACAGATGTCGGCTTGGTCCATGTGGACCCCACCATGATTAATATATTTCATCCATGAAGTGTGCGGTGGCCACGATCATGTGGGACCCACTGTAGTGAACATTCACACCGTCCAGCGTTCCTGGACGTTGGACGCATTCAGTGCGCGTGAATCGACAGTGGGGTGTACTAACGGTGACACAAAAAAAGGGGGGATTTTGGGTCTGCCACTCACACAGGCCCCACCTTGATGTACGTATTTAATCCACACCGTCCACCCTATTTTTTAGTTAATTTTAGGCGTTGAGCCGAAGAATGAAGTTGATCCAAAACTCCGGTAGGCCACACCATCTAGAACATTATTTTAATAGTAAAAATTTATTAGGATCTGCTGTGATGTTCTGTGCGTCGAAAAATATCCAATATTAAACTCATTGGGTGTACCATGAGCCATAGAATCCAGTAAATAGAGTGGATTGTCCTGATATGGGCCCCACATATGAAAAACTACAAGAAAACTAAATAAAATAAAAATAAACTTTATATAGCCAGGGGGCTGACGCCCATGGCTGCTGATGTCCATCGTTCAGGACGCTGCAGCTCCTACTGCGTTTGACGCTGAAGGCAGGGATTGTGGGTCCCGACTGTGGACCCCACCGTGATGTGTGAGAGAATCAACACGTGCATTTTGTGGGCCACTTCTAGTTGTGGGACCACTCCAAAAATCAGTTGTGCAAGAAACTCAAGTGGCCCACACTACAAGGAACAGTGGTGTTGAATGTCTACCATTCAAACTTTTATGGATTTTCATAAGTTTTGGATTAATATGAAATTAATTAACTAATTTATTTATTTATTTAATTGGGTCAGTGTGTGACCTTATCAACAGAAGGGATGGAAAATAAACGTTATGGTGTTCCCCACGTGGGACCCACCTATTTTTTAAAAACAGATTGACTGATGTATTCTGCACCAGCTATATAGCTGTGAGTTAACGTCAGCAGGTCGTGGGACCCCTGACCATGATGCACGTGCCTTCCATTCACACCGTCCAGTGTTCTGGACAGTGGGAACCACCGAGATGTATGTGCTTTCATCCACCCGTCCTTCCGTGCTGGCAATGGATGGATAGTACCGTGGACCACCGTGCGGTATGTTTTATTTGCAGCCGTCCATCCATTGTTGGACAGTGGGACCCATCTGCACATGTGGGGTCTCCACCGTCCAGACATGGTGTATGGGCCCCACCTTAATGTACTATTTTGTATCTCGGCCGTCCAACAGGTCTGGACTTGGGTACCCACCATTTGATGTATGCGTTATATCTTAACCGTCCATTTAACATTGCGTGGACCGCATTGTAGTGTATGTGTCTTATGCACACCGTTCATGTGGGACCCTCTCTAATGTATGTATCTTGTATCTACGCTGTCCATCTGGACAGGGCATGTGTAGCCCACCTGAATGTAGTGTTGTATCCACTCCGTGCATCCATAGTGCCATGTGGGGCCTACCATGATATATATATTTTATTTCAAGCCGTCCATCCAATTCTCTTTCTTTTGGACATGGTCCACCATGATCTGGACGGTGGGCCCTATCATGATGCATACATTCATCCATACAGTCCACCATCCAGGTATGGATGGTGAGACCCATGTAATATATGTGTTTCTCCAAACCGCCCAAATCATGGGGCCTACCTTGATATATGTGTGGCCCTTGTTTGAGGCCCAATTTGATGCATTAGCGACCCATTTAATGAGGCCCATTGCGATGTATTAGGGCCCATGGGTTAAGGCCCATTGTGATGTATTTGGAGTCCATGGGTTAAGGCCCATTGTGATGTATTAAGGCACATGGGTTGAGGCCCATGGTGATGTATTTGGAGTCCATGGGTTAAGGCCCATTGTGATGTATTTAGAGCCTTGGGTTAAGGCCCATTGTGATGTATTAGGGCCCATGGGTTCAGGCCCATTGTGATGTGTTTCTGGCTTATATGTTGTGGCCCATTGTGATATATTTTCAGCCCGTGTGATGAGGCCCATCTATGATGTATATTTGAGGCCCACTTGTAATTTATATTTGAGGCCCATCTATGATGTATATTTGTAACACCTCAAAAATCAGGAGTCAGGTAGAAACCCAACTCCCGAGTTCCAGAACATCACTTAGGCAACATTTTCAATAATGGATGAATGTCGTCGGTAACAGTATATAAAACATGAGGTGGATTAAGCCAAAACAAGATATCATACTCCAGAGACAGTTAAATTAGCAAGCGGAAGACTGTGATAATTACATAAAATATATAATTGATTGTAAGTCTCCAAAGTGTGAACATGTTAACAGGTTAAACATATACATGTATACTCCAAAGATGAATAAAAAGAATATACATGAGTGCTCCAAAAGTACAAAAGAAAGACAAGTGTCATGGCGTCTAATCAACCTCCCTGAAATCCCGTCGATCAAAACACGGAGGAGAAGTCCTCCTCAGCATCATACAAGTCCAGCTCCACTCCACAAGCAGTGCCATCATCTGAAACTAAAATAGGGACTGGTGGGTGTCCGGAACACGATCCCGTAACGTGGGAGTGAGTAGCTAACTCAGTGGAATCATAGAACAAAGATTAACATGTTATCAAATCCATCATGCGATAATGATAAAGCAAACAAAACAAACATTCCTAAATACTATGATTAATGCATGGATGAAATGACATGATGGATGCCCTCACCGACATACTCCCTCATGCGGCACCATCTGCGTCCGCGGCATGCTTGCGTTCCTCAGTGCTCCACATCTTCCAAGCACATGCAGTGCGATATGAGTAATGATTACCGAGTTGTTATTAGTCCTTTTCATACAGTAGGATTGGAAAACTAAGGTACTTCCCTTATATCATTCCCAACAAGGATCCTGTCTAGGGTCATCACTCTTAGTAATCTCATACGATGATATATTTCTAGGTCGCTGCAAGGGCTGTCAGGGCTGTTGCAAGCACTCGTTGCTCCACTCTCCCATCACCTTATCAATACAGTCCTAGATGTACTCTTGTTGCTACGGAAGGGTCATCGCCTCATGTAGACTCAGAGTACGCTCGAGGTCACTACAAAGGGCTGTCAGGGCTGTTGCTCGCACTCGTTGCATCGCTCTCCCATCACCTTATCAATGTAGGCCGACAGCTCGAATATAGTGTCCCATACCACCATAATCAGCTCACGAGTCTAAGGCGCTCACTGGTCACTACGGGGAGGTTTGTGGCCCCAGCGTAGGCCGACAGCTAGACCACGGTGTCCCATACCACCATGCCCGGCTCATGAGTCTTAGTGGATCAAGGTACCACAGTTATCAGGATTATCACTGGTAAGTTCAGTACCCTAGGTTCAAGCAGTTATGACGAATACAAGGTGAGCATACAATGGTCAGTCGGGTTACTTGATGAGTCCGACTAGCGCGAGCGCACGTCGAAGCGACTGACATGAAGTGCCCAAGCACTTCGTGTGGCCTAACCACTGTCGACGACTCTAATACGACTCGAGTTCGTCATACACATCCTTCGTGGTGAATAGAATCCGACCACGAATTCTAAACTGTTACCGACTGCCTGGACTAGAGTATAGCCCCAAGCACAAAGATGTGAACCAGTAATCATATGAGATAAACAAAATTGAAATAACAAGTAATCCAGGCATATTATCAGCATGTTATAACATACATCAGAAGCAGTTAACCATACATGAGTATTTCACACATAAGGTAATCAATTCAATACAACAAACATGGAGGAATTCATGTACATCATCAAATTAGTTGAGAATCCAATCTCAACTCTAATCTACAACACCATTTACTCAATACTTAGCAATACATACATTTATACAAACTCTTAGACTACACAACACCAACGTACTTGACGTATGTTAATTTTAACATATACTATGACAAATCCTTACATCAAGGAGATGTCTAATACACAACAATCATGTTCTTACATTCAATACATATGGCAGGCATAAATCATATTAATTTAGGCGTTTCAACAAATACTTAGTCTACACACATTAGTCTACATAGCATATGTCGGCCAATATGTGCATTAGGGCGAATCTCTTTGCCAAACAGTTCATACACGCATAACTAGTATAGGTACACGACAAATACTCATGGCAATCATATCGGTAAAATACGTACGTATACAGTATTTCCTACAAATACCTAAAATACCATAAATCTCATATTCTTCGTACGTATTCGAAATGAAAAATGGACAGCATATTGTACATGTCAAACAGCATCCTCATCAGCAATCTACCATTAAACGGCATTGAAATCTTTGAAAAATGGTAATCTAAGCATCTAAAATCTGCACCTTACGCCGTAGGAGCGTAATGAATCGAATAGGGACTCTACGTCATCGTCAACGACTGATTGGCAACCTACAACACAAGATGAGTCAGCTACTTAGCCACTTGTACCCATAGGAGCCTTAAAACGGGTTAGGGTTAGGGTTTTCTTACCTAAAACGAAACCAGAATCGCCGGAATAACGATGCAGGTGGATGACTTTGGCACATGGAGCAGTAGGGAAGAATCCCAGGAGAAATCCCCAACTTCTCCCTCACTTTCCCTCTCTTTTCTCTCTTCTCTCTCCAAATTCGTATGGAATGAAAGAGTAAGGGTTTAAGCCCTTTTTATAAGTTCAAAAGTGACGAAAATATACTTGGGGCCAAGGTATACTCATTTTATAACCAAAGTGGGCTTGTTCTGATCCAACGGAGTACTTCTGGAGGTCCTGTTACTAAGTACGGTCGGACTTAAGCTCTCTGACATTGGATCTGGGTCAGGCAAAGTTTTCAGTCGGGTCAAATTTTCAGATCGACCGTGGCGGACCAGTTTCAGTTCGACGGCCACCGGTACTCGATCAGGGCCACAAGTGGGTTGACATGTAAGGGCCACCTAACCTGATCCGAGGGTAAAATTTGATCGAATTTTGACGGTCAGAATGCTTAGAAAATGTCACGCAAGCGACACGTGCCAGATTTCATAAATTATATTAATTTCTAACATATCTCACACTTTTCACTCTGGACTCAAGGAAATCGTCGTGGGACATCATCTGGACTTGATTTTTGAGGTGATTGTCAAGTCCAACTAGGCGGTCAGGATTGTCTAAGTTCGGGGTAATCGGACTTCCGACGTGCGGTCCAAAGCCGATACAAAGTTTCAAGTTGCTCCCGTGAGCAATCGGGAATAGAGTTTGATCCTAGGTTTTACGGTATTGTAGCGTCACCTATCCTATACGGTTTAACTCTAGCAGATCGTATTGAAAGTGATTGGTGAGAATTTCATAAGTCATCTAGTGCAGCGCTAGTTGATTCTCATTAGATTTCTAAAGGAAGTATCCTTTATTGATTTTTTTTTGAGATGAGATTTGAAGGATGAAGTGAGGGTGCTTGGAAACGGAAGAAGGAAGAGTTTGAAGGGGTAGTTTTTACCAAAAATCAGACGTTTGGGGGAGAAAAGAGAGCTTGAAAGGGTAGTTTGTGAAGGAGGTACTAGATTGGAGGGGTTTTAACGGACGACCCACATACCAGGGGGCTACCCTAACCCCAAAACACCTCCGGCCCGAAGGCCGGCCCGAGTGGGGCCCACTGTACGGCGAGGCCTCGCCGGCCAAACTCAAATCCGGCGATGACCGGCATATGGGCCGTGGTCCCCCTGTCCCCTTGTCCCCTATGTCCCAAATGTATGTGGGGCCCACCTTAGATCATTGTGGATTAGCGTGGGTAGGCCCATGACTCCGTTTCACCCTATTTCGGGTCATTTTGTAAATCGAAATTAGTTTATGTATTGTGTAGCATATGATTTTGGGGTAGGAGAGGCTAATCCATCCAACTAAACCATTTATTCTATGAGATTCCATTATTGGAATGATCAGAAGTCCAATTTATACATATATTTACTATTTGTAATAAATTTTTTCTTAAGCATGATTCTCCATCATTTACATACTAGGATTTATGTCTAGTGTGAAAGGACTTAGAAAAAGTTGAAGAATGGGATGGTGAAAGGAGAGATTCTGAAGGAATTGGATGAAAAGGGGTTTCAGGCCTTGAGACTGAGTGTAAGGGTTGTGGTTAACCTACCACCTAAGGACATTCATTTCTAGGTTTGGAATGGAATGAAATATGGCCTAAACCCTTCAATTGACAGTCTAGAGGTGATTTGGGGTCGTTGGGTGTGATCAGGAATGTGCACGGACTCGATCTCGGCGACCGTTTACAGTGAGTTTTAGTTTAAGTATAGTTCTTCACTATTTAAACTTGAGGATTCGTGTCTAATATGAAAGTACTTAGAGAAGTTGAAGAATGAGGTGGTGAAAGGAGAGAGTTTGATGGAAATGGGTTGAAAAGTGATTTCTTTGGCTTTGGAATTGAGCTTTGAGAGTGTTATGGCTGACCCATTGCCTAAGGACGTCTAACTCCAGGTTGGCAAAAATTCGAGGTGTCACAATATTTGAAGCCCACTTGTAATTTATATTTGAGGCCACCTTGATGTTTATAAGGCCCATTTGCCGGGCCCACTTTGATGTATTTTGTGGCCCATTTGTTGGGCCCACTTTGATGTATTTGTGGCCCGTTATGGAGGCCCACTTTGATATATATGAGGCCCACGTGATTAGGCCCATCTTTATATATTTGTGACCCGTTGTTGAGGCCCACTTTGATATATATATGAGGTCTATGTTATGAGGCCCACCTTGGCATTTGAGGCCCATGGGTCGAGGCCCAATGGGATGTACATAAGGCCCATTTCAACGTGTGATCCAACCATGATAAGTGTATTGTATATCCGCGCCATCTAGCCGCTGAATGGTGGGACTCACCCCGATGTATGTATTTTATATCTGCACTAACTACCCGTCTTGATGGCACAGGGCCCACTTCCTGCATGTGTTGGGCTCGTCTATACTATACAGGCCCACCATGTTGTGCATGTTTCACCCATACCGCCCACTTGTGCAGCCCACTCATTGTATTTAAGAGGCCCAATAAGTTGTATTTGTGGCCTATGGGTAAGACCCATTGTGATATGTACTAGGCCCATGATGTGTAGCCACTTGACGTATTCGAGGCCCAGGTACGTGACCCATTTGATGTATTAAAGACCCATGTGTAGGGCCCACATGTTGTATGTTTGAGGCCCATGTGCAGGGCCCACCTGTCATGTATATGAGACCCATTAATGCAGTCCACTTGATGTATATTGAGGTCTATGGGTCGTAGCCCATTATGATGTATCGGAGGACCATGGGTTGTGGCTCATGGTGATGTATATTAGGCCCATGTATTTGGCCCATGGTGATGTATATCAAAGCCTTGTATGAGGTTATGGGCTTACTATATGTTTGGCCCTACATGGGCCAATCTTTGAGAGCAATGTTGGTTGAATGTCCTCATTGGTAGGCAATGACGGTTAGATGTCCTCATTGTGACTTTCCCTTAAGCCTTGTTAGACCATTCTCTTTATGGGTTAATCCAAATAAGTGAGCCCCATTTGCCATGTACGGATGGCTCCGTGATATCAGATTTGATATAACCATGGTCGAAAGCCGATCTTTGCATTATGGTCGACTGGTTGTCCATCTATAGACCCCGCCTTGACTATATATGTTGGTTGTCATGGCCGATTATCGATGCTTATCGTCAGTGCTGATTACCGATACTGATTATCTAGGCCAATTGCCGATTATCGATCGAGGCCGATTACCGATTCTAATTTTTCGTGGCTGATTCCCGATTTTGATTGTCGGGACCCAATGTAATGTATATGTGGCCTATATTTACGGCCCGTTGTGATGTGTATTCAGCCCGTGTCTAAGGCCTATGTGATGAGACCCATTGTGATGCATTCGAGGGCCAGGAGATGGAGCCCATTATGATGTATGTTGGTTGTCGATTGTGGATGTCAGTTATTAATACTGATTATGAGTATGTAACAACATGACATCATGATTCATGCCCATACGCATCATCTGCATGTTTGTTATGAGATGTGGTTGATCATTGCATATGTCATTGAACATGTTAATATGAAGCTCCTTAATAGGTGAAGATTATCTCACATGAGCGCACGGCATGCGCAGAATTGATGCATGACTGGATTGTATGACCCATGCATTTTACATTGTGTGTCATACACCCTAGCAACATCAGGGTTGTAGCCTCCACAGGCATATCGTGGATGGCCAGACGGGACACCGAAAATGTTTGGTTCTCTCATACGGGCGCCAAGATGTCCTTGGGTGAAAATTCCTAAACCTCCGTGGTCAGGAGATGACTCCAACATCGAGACTGAGTGAATATATAAGCGCACGAGGGCCGTATACCAGTGGGCCGCGTATCCCACTATATCGTGGTCGGTTGAAAAGGCGTGTGACCTTACCTGCCTGAGTGAGGGGGAAACTTCTAGGTTGAGTTTGACCAGCTTGAGAAATTGGTCTGCTATCGACGAGCCGGACCCGATATTGACAGGCGGATAGTGAGGTCTCTTCCGCTCTCCCAGTTGTGCGTTCAGATAGGGACGACAAGCTGGTGTAGAGTGTATTAGACTCCAGTGATGATCTTAGAGATGAACTGTACTGATATGTGGATTTAGTGAGCAGGGGTTGCATATTGATTCATTCACTATCCACTCGGGCTAGTGATGCGCAACTATTTGTCATGTGTGCCTTCGTAATGGCCATGATTTCGGTTGGGGCGCGCGACTAACCTGAGATCAGGAGTTTACCACATTGAGTCTGACTATCCAAATTTAGGTATAAGACTGATTTGGATAGAAGTCCCTTGTGATGGACCTCATAGCCTGCGATACTACGTACTATCATCCTGACTTCACAGTCCAGCATGACCATTCCATTCACACCGCATATTGCATGAAATTCACGGCATACGACATTTTGGGTTACTGTGTTTCTGCATTTATATGGTCTAGGTACGGCTGACGCTATTTGTGATACTCATCAGGAATATATATTGCATTGCATCCTTTGCATCTGATATTTGGCTATCTATGATTCCTCATTTGCATAGTTAATTTTTCTTGCGTATTCTAATATTGTATGACTCATGGACTTCTCAGTATTTCTGCTTACTCTATTATCGTATGATTTATAATCTTGTCAGTATTTCTGTTTACTCTGATAATTTCTGATCTTGCCAGTATTTCTACTTATCCCGATATTGCACGATTTATGGATTACCAGTACTTCTGGTATTGTATGATTATGGCATTGTATTGAATACTTAACACTTACCTTGTGTACACACTTACACCACCCTCTAACCTTTCTATAAGCTTATGCACGATAGATGCGTGCAGGTGATGTTAGGTTGCAGCAGTGTTGAGCTTGGAGCGTATAGCGGTCTTCTGAAGCTTGATTTTTTATTTATGCATTTTCTTCCAGTATTGTACTCAACTGATTCTATTTGTGGATATGTGATGATGATGTTACCTTTATGAATTGGGTAATCTTGTGGTTATGCTTATTGCGAGTTAAATGTAAAAAAAAAATTCTCTTTATAGGATCCCAGGATCGGAATCTGGCGTATGGACGTTAGGAGCAGAGAATGGGGTACTACAGAGGCTGTCGACATCAGATTCGGTGATCTGGATTCCTGTGAATCTAGTTTTCGGGTTTGGGGCGTGACATAAGGCATCCCAGCTTAATGATTTACTATTAAGGTAGTGGCTAGAGGATCCTTGAATACGGAAGTTCATTCTCTAATCCACTCTATTGATTATCAATGATGAGGGTGAATTATAAGATGAACTCCCTTGAGAGAAAGGGCTTTGGGTAAACAATCTAAGGTTAAACACTCAAAAGCACTCTCTTCTTTCTTTACCAGCAACTAAAGCCAAGCTCTCTTTAAATAGGCAAAAGGTTCCAACGAATATAAAACGGTCACATTTATAACAGAGTTTGATATCATCGAGCAGGGTCGATATTATCGAGCGTATACTCTCGATTATATCGATAGTCCGCTCGATGACACAAACTCAATGTCATACGCTTTTGAAAACCTCTTGCCAGCTAGTCGAGGGAATCGAGACTCGTATCAATGTCATTGGATTTCGAACTCTGATATTATCAATACGAGGATCGATTCCTCAACATTTAAAAATAAGAAAGACTTGCTTGATATTTTTCAGGTCATTAGATATGATCGAGGGATATTCGATATCATTGGAATTTAAATGACGATGATATCGAAGGTCGTGTCGATGCATCGATAAATCCAAGGATATTATCAGTGAGCTTGCGGGACAGTTTATGTCCATTCTCGATGCAATCGATTCGGCCTTGATATCATCAATATTTAAATATCGATTCTATCGAGTGACCCCCGATTAGAATTGAAAAATTACCTGGAAAAAAATGTTGCTGGACAACTTCGCGCCCATGATCGATATCATCGAGACCCTTCCGATATCATTGAGATTTGAACTCCGACGGTATCGAGAGAAGATTCGATATATCGACGCATATATAATTTTCTTAAGTAAAAACAGGGGCGCCGGATAACTGCCTGTCGATATTATCGAGTCACCTTTGATGGACTCGAGATTCAAATATCAATGATATCGATACATCGATAATTCCATCCAGATGTGTATGTGGTTGCTGGACACTTTTGTCCTCATTCCGATAGAATCGATTGAGCTTTTGAGGACATCGACAGCGCAGGTCGATCATATCGATACATATATCAATAAAATCGACAAAGTAAGAAAACTTAGAGATTTTCTAATTTTTAAAAAAGTTTTCTTACTTAAAAACCTTATGATGTTCTAACTTGTTTTAAGGGTTTTATTTACTGGTGTTTTGGATATGGGATGTGAGGCTTAGATTTTACCTATAGCGAGCTTCCACACATCCGGTTGAGGCAGACACTTAAATTGATCTTCCTATGAGGCTCTGCAATCTGACTGACTCAACACTCACGCTAATTAACAAACCAAGGCACTTACAAGGGCACTTTTACTCCTATGCACATATTTTCCTTATATACCTTGACCTTTGTATTTTGAAAAATAGTGGGGGATTGTTAGATTTTTTTTTTCGAAATAAGAAGAATTTTTGAGAAAAGAATGGTTGTGGCTTTGGTGATTGTTGGTGTGAATGGTGATGTCTCTTGGTAAAGGGAACATCTTTTGAATTTGAAATAGAGGGATGTCATTGATGAAAAGACACCACCATTGATGAAAAAACAT